>JAODLC010000002.1:12139706-12152362 GCA_026781145.1 Hippopotamyrus pictus | reverse complement strand
TGTGTTACAGACAGAGGGGATGAGGTGTCAGTGTTCTGTGTGGTAGAAACACAAAGGATGCAGTATCAGTCTTCTGTGTGGTAGAAACAAGAAGGATGCAGTATCAATTTTCTGTATGTTACACATAGAGGGGATGCAGTGTCAGTGTTCTCTGTGTTACAGACAGAGGGGATGAGGTGTCAGTGTTCTGTGTGGTAGAAACACAAAGGATGCAGTATCAGTCTTCTGTATGTTACACATAGAGGGGATGCAGTGTCAGTGTTCTGTGTGTTAGAGACAGAGATGGCCTGGTATGGATGAGGGACCATGTGTGTCTTATTTACTTTTTATACATTAAGCAGACACTTACCCAAAGCAGCACAGTTTTTAAAAGAGAAGTTGTTCCCAGCCACTGAAATCACTCTGCTGACCCTGGGATTTGAACCAGCAACCTTCTGAGCACACCGTAACCCATTGAACCGCACACGGTCCCAAACTTATTTTTAATAAATTCCTGTAAGGATTTTATGTTTAAGCAGTTAAGCCATTGAAACAGCCTGTTGTTCTAGAAGCAGCTCAGCTGAGCTGGTCTGGGAGGAGAGGAGGTGCTGCTGGTCTGGGAGGAGAGGAGGTGCTGCTGGTCTGGTGGGAGAGGAGGTGCTGCTGGTCTGGGAGGAGAGGAGGTGCTGCTGGTCTGGTGGGAGAGGAGGTGCTGCCTCCTCCACTCGTCCTTAATCTCCCATCTGAAGTCGTTATTTAAGCACCAGGCTTCCGTGTGGGCTGCCTGACTAGCAGATCTGGAGGATCCCGTACAGCAGAGCTGAGCCAACCCTATGCCCCCGTTGGTGGGTCATAGTGTCGTGTCTGGGCCCGTCGTTACGGGCGTGGCTGAGCGGAAGCGGGCGGCCGCCTTCACCACACGCCTCCTTGTTCTGCTCCCATGTGGGGCAGCGCCACCTCAGGCTACAACTGCTGGCGGCTCGCATTTCCCTCACCGGCTAATGCCGATGAACCGGACGCGATTACCAGAAAAACCGGACGGGTTGCAGATGCCAAGTCAAAACGACGTGAATGTGAACGTGACGCAGATGGACGAGCATGTTGGACCAGTGACAGTCTCTCAGCATCTGCGGTCCCTGGCTTCTGTGCAGGTGACACCAGCGGCCAGGGGATGAATACACCATGTCAGTACACCGGTGGGGGTGACCCACTAGGTTGCTATGCGGCCATCGCTCCCCAGCTAGGACCCTTCTGAAGGTGTGGGGCAGCCAGGTCCCCCTCTGGGTCATACGCCTTTAAGAGTGGACATCCCCTTTAATGAATTTACACATACCTAGTTTACCTAGTCCCTCAGTAATCCTAACAGATCAATCACACGCAGAAATCCCTCCAAATATATGTGCTTTTTAAAAAACTTTTTTGATACTTCAGTGCCGTCCACACCGTGTGACCGGGGTATGTTGTGTGTCGGGCTGATGGTGCGTCAGAGGTGTGGGATCGGAAAGCTGTCCCGGGTGGGTAGCTGAAGGTGTGTTAGGACGCTGGGGGGGGGGGCTGGGGACGCTGTAGCCTGCTGCTCCGTATGTGATTAGTGCCGCTTAGTCATCCAAGTTCAGATGGGGCCGTCACCTCCACCAGAGAATCAGATAAGTCGGGGGGGGTGGGGGGAGGAGGTGTGAGTCACCAGTGTTCGTCCCGCGTCTGGGGAAGAGCAGCCACTTCTGGTGCACAAGCCCGTCTCCAGATCGAAATCAGCGCCCCTGCTAAATGTGACCCGATTTGCACGCACACAGATGCAGGCGCAGGTTAGCACATGCTACCACATGCTAGATGCTAATCGATCAGCGCACCCAGAGTGCTGCATCTCCTGGCTTTCATCCACTTATTTTAATTACAGCCGCTTATCTGTTTGCTTAGCACATGCTCCCATTCGCTGAGTATTCTTTCACGCTATTATCTTTATCTCAATTCTGTGGGTCTTTTCTCTCTCTACCTTTCTCTGTACCCTCTAATATATCACTTCCTTCATTCAAGCATAATCTTTTAGTTTAGATGTCATTACTAAAGAATTTGTTTTTTTTTCACTCATGCGGTTGGTAGTCTGCCGTTTATATATGTGTGTGTGTGTGTGTGTGTGTGTGTGTTATGCTCCATACTATCATCTATAGAGTATTAACTATCTTCATAAAAATACAGAAGCGCATAAACCACAATGAAGCACAAATGACTACCTGTACCCAGTCTGTGGGGAAGTGAACCTGGGTGGTTCATTGTAGCAGTTTTAAAGCCTGGAATACACAGAAAACGCCCACCTGAGTGTCCCTTGTGATTGGCTCACGCACGCATCACTCAAACTAATTAGCCAATGAAGCTATTCAGGAGAAACAAGTTGACCTTGGGTGACATTTTGTAACGTAAAGATTGTCTGGTGTTTCAAGGAGCCCCGACAGGTTCTTCATGAGTACCATTCTATGTGTCATCATTTCTGTGTCCTCATCCTACTCCTCTTGGCTAAATAAAGCATGTTTTCAGGCTTTACCCTGAGATTCCTCCCGGGTTAATTGCTCTGAGAATAGGGTACTCATGCCTGATACTCTGGTGTGTCTCTTCCCCACAGAAAAGCATAAAGGAGGGCTTCCTGCTGAAGCAGACCAGCTCCTTCCAGCGGTGGAAGAGGAGGTACTTCAAGCTGCGAGGACGTACTTTGTACTACGCACACGACTCCAAGGTACCAAACAGATGCAGTGCCAGACTAGATTTGTGGTGCATTGCATGCTGGGAGTTCTGCCTTTCCCATATCTGCAGGCTAATACAGTCTCATATCTGCAGTCTTTATATTTAACACCTGGGTGTACCTGAGTGCCATTTCAGCCTCGCACCCCCAGAGTGGCTGGTACAAATTCCCAGTCGTGCTTTTTGACTGGGGTTCCAACAGATGGTCTGGTTTTGGGTAATTGGTGCCTCTCAGTCACCCAGCATGGACGGGGGCGGGGGGGGGGGGGTAACCTGCGACGGACAGGCACTTATCTAGGGGCTCCCCTGCCTGTATTTCCTAGTATTGGCTCCAGACTCCCCGCGACTCCTTACTGGATAAGCGGTTATGGTATGTTGATGGATGGAGGGATGGGTGGAGGGATGGATGGAGGGATGGGCATCTTCAGGAGAAAAGCACATACGTGCCCACGCTCAAAGACGGTTCAGTTTCCTTCCGGTTTACATCGAACAAAATGTACTTGGCCGCATCATTTGCCCGTGTACCTGTGTGTTTCAGTCGCTGATCTTTGACGAGGTGGACCTTTCAGATGCCAGCGTGGCTGAAACCAGCACCAAGAATGTCAACAACAGTTTCACGGTACCCGTGTCCGCCTCATACCTCTGTCAGCCTCCTCCACAGGGCCGGTGCCTTATTCCTTAGTTTTTTTTTCCATCTCGCAGGTCATCACTCCGTTCAGCAAGTTGATGCTGTGCGCTGAGAACAGAAAGGAGATGGAGGATTGGATCAGCGCTCTCAAGTCGGTGCAGAAGTGGGAAAATTATGAGGTGAGTGCTCCTTCACTGCAGCCTATCAGAATAGAGAACCCACTTCCCTCACCTGAAGATTGGCTGCAGCAGTGCACATGCCCACCACTATTCCTCTGATTGGTCCAAGTTATAATCATGTGACCTTGTCTGCTCCTAAAGGCTTCTCAGTTCAACATGGAGCACTTCTCTGGCATGCACAACTGGTACGCCTGCTCCCATGCTCGCCCGACCTTCTGCAATGTGTGTCGAGAGGCTCTCTCTGGGGTCACCTCCCACGGCCTGTCTTGTGAAGGTATCCCAACCCCCCACACTTCTCACTACTTGATGTTCTGGTGGGCTTGCTATGCCCCGAGTGCTTCAGACACTGTCCTCATTCCCTTCCTCCTTCCGATAGTCTGTCTGTCCTTCTGCCCCCAGTGTGCAAGTTCAAAGCCCACAAGCGCTGTGCAGTGAGGTCCACCAACAGCTGCAAGTGGACCACACTGGCGTCCATCGGGAGTGACGCCATCGAGGACGAGGACGGGGTGCGTGGTCGCCATGTGACCGCGTGGCACTACACACTCACACTTTATGGGTCTCAGTGATCCTCTGCCGTCGAGCGCTAGCTGGTAGCGTGTTCTGCTAACATATTATGGCAAAGCTAACACAGGTGTCCTGTTTTCACCTCATCGGGGCTTAGGAGAGGCGCTCTGCAACCTACTCCCAAGCTCCTCACCGTATGCGCCAGGCTCTCCCTGATAACCCCCCCAATCGAAACATGTTGAGTTACTGCCTCTTTTTGACCTCTCCCAGCATAATTACACATTAGTTTATTTTTAATCCACCTCTGGGGGAACAAACCTCACTTCCTTACTTTATCTGTATGGGCCGCAGTTCCCTTCAGCCCTGTGACACTCTGTCCTCTCCGTCGCCATCTGTCCGCTTCAGCAGGTGTCCATGCCCCACCAGTGGCTAGAGGGCAACCTTCCGGTGAGCGCCAAGTGTGTGGTGTGTGACCGCAACTGCGGCAGCGTGCGACGACTGCAGGACTGGCGATGCCTCTGGTGCAAGGCTATAGTGAGTCTGGCTTCCCACTTGTGCAAGTGTTTGAACACTGGAGTATTTTGTTTGGTTGTAAATGTGCGTGTTTGGACACGTGGGTATTTTGTGTGGCTATGTGTGTTTGCACCTGCGGGTATTTTCTATGGCATCGTTCATGTTTTTGCATGCGACTGTTTTGTGCCGCTGTGCGTATGTATGTTTGAACACGTGGGTGTTTTGTGTGGCTGTGTGCATGCACGTGCTTTTGTCAACACCAGTATTCATCCATGACCTCCTGCGTGTGTGAACACAGCTTTGCAAGTGAGCACATGTTTGCGCATTTGAGTGTATTCATGTTTACGCAAAGGTGTCTGTGTTCCCTGATTAGGATGTGTTTTGCATGCAGGTGCACAACAGCTGTAAGGATCAGATGGGAAAGAGTTGTTCCCTGGGGCAGAGCAAGGTCTCCATCATCCCACCAACCGCAATTAACAGCGCCGACTCAGACGGTGAGCATCCTGGGGTGACCTGTATCACACTCCTATCACAGGCAGAAGGTATAGTGCTCACCATGCCCTGTGCCACCTCTCAGGGTTCTGGGAAGCCACCAACCCATCCTGCTCCAGCCCTCTGTTGGTGCTGGTGAACTCCAAGAGTGGAGACAATCAGGGCGTGAAGTTCCTGCGCAGGTTCAAGCAGCTGCTCAACCCAGCACAGGTGTTTGATCTGATGAATGGAGGACCACAGCTGGGGTGAGTCACCCCTGTGCCATACTGCAGCGATATCCCACAATGCAACATGCTGTAGGAAAAAGGGATCAACCAGTAGGAAGTCGCAGGACTGGGGGAATGACTGTGTCACAGCAGAGCTACCTAAAGCTGTATGCCTGAATGTGTGTGGGTGTTTTGTGTGTGCCAGTGTTTATGCAGGTGTTTTATGGATTTTAGGTTTAATAACCTCTTGTAAGTGGGAAATAAATATTTTATAGAAGAAAAATGTTATATGTTAGTCAATGTTAAGTCCCAGTGACCCTGTAAGAAGATGGATGGTTCAATGTAACTGTTGGACATTGAACCTGTCACTGCAGGTGTTTGTATGCAGGTATGTTTTTTATTTTGATAACCCACTGAGACTAAATCAGAAGTAATTATAGATCTGAACTTAGAACAGGTTTTATATAGCTACTAGTGTGTCGGTGTTACTGTGTGCAGGTAGTTATAAATGTGCCAGTGACAGGTGTTTATATAACCTTCATTAAGTTCACTCAAGTGGTGTTTATATACCCCGTCATTCAAATCGCAGGTGCTTATATACCCGTCAGCATGCTCACTGTGTGTGTGTGTTGGTATGCCTGTCTGGCACTTTGTAGGTGTTTATATATCTGTCAGTGTGTTCAGTCTGCAGGTGTTTATGTACCTGTCAGTGTGTTGAGTCTGTGGGCGTTTATATACTGGTCAGTACATTCAATCGATGGGGGTTTATATACCTGTCAGTTAGTTCACTCTGCGGGTGTTTATGTACCCGTCAGTGCATTACACTGCAGGCCCTCTTCTTCCCCGCAGCCTGCGCCTCTTCCAGAAGTTCGTGAGCTTCCGGATCCTGGTGTGCGGGGGGGATGGCAGCGTAGGCTGGGTTTTGTCTGAGCTGGACAAGCAAGGGTTGCACAAGCAGGTGGGAGCGACGGCCACACTGCTCAACACTAAGGTTTCTGTCACTGTTGGGGGGAAGGAGGGGCTGACACACGCAGCTGGCCTCTGTGTGGTACCCCTGCCAGATGACACTGAAAGCGGTGCTTTAATCAGACTCTGTGCGTGCGTGTGTGTGTTTGTGTGTGTGCGGGCGCAGTGCCAGCTGGGTGTCCTGCCGCTGGGCACTGGCAATGACCTGGCGCGGGTGCTGGGCTGGGGCGGGCTCTGTGACGACGACGCTCAGCTGCTGCAGATCCTGGAGAAGCTGGAGAGGGCCACCACCAAGATGCTGGACAGGTGTGTCCTCTGGTGCTGCATGCGGCCTTGGGGGGCTGTGGGCGGAGATTCTACCCGCAGCTAATCCTCCCCTAAGATGGTTGGATGTATTTATAGACTTTTATGGTCAGACTTTTATTGCCCCGTCCTTCCATTTGCAGGTGCTCTCAGCACCCTGCTCTGATATAGATTTTTATTGCTTGCCAACCATAAAACTCTGGCTCTCTTCTGTCTAATCTGTGGGAGTGTAACGCTGTGGTTTTCTCCCCCGCGCACAGCCCCAGCTTCTTAAATTGGAGCTGTTGTCTCATGTTCAGTGTGAGCGTGTCAAGATCCTCAGCTTTCCCACACCTTTGTCCTTGATGTTTCCATGCGTTTCCCAGATGGAGCGTGATGACATATGAGGGGCCAGCCAAACACTGCCCCCTAGTGGCAAAGGACAGCGAGACTCAGGACGCCCCCCTTCAGGTACATCGAAGGATGTGTCATCAGCACCCCGGTTACTGTGATAGCTGGAGATCAGTGGCAGGTCCGAGGGCCTCCATCTTCACATTCTCGTGGTCCAGTCGAGGGGGAAACATCCTGCCGTTGTTCCCTCCAGGTCCAGATTACCCAGTATGCCGATTCAGTGGCCTCCCACCTGTCTAAGATCCTGGACTCGGACCAGCACAGCGATGTAATTTCCTCAACTAAGTGAGCACCTTTGACCTACGACCTTTGACCTGTACTGACCTTTTCAGCTCTCAGTCAGCACAACGCACTGTGGGATCAGTAACACACCTTGGCGACTGCACGTAAACACCATAAAAGCACAGGCAAGCTACAAAAGGGAAACTAGAAGCAATAACGAAAAAGGGAAATTTCAAGTCAATAACAGAGGGCCGTAAAACTTACAATATAAACCAAGTCTGTTAAAACTAAACTGAAGCTGGAATAAACAATAACCATAAAACGAAACTTAAAAACTGAATCAAAAATACCCCTATCGGCCAGTAGGGGGCAGATTCCCCGACACACGTGTGCTGCGAACGTGGCCCTTATTTTAGCTGCGCTATCACACGTCCGCTCAGGCGCCCACTTCCCACAGCCCGTGGGCGTCCCACAGCTGATCACGCAGCTGCCTGGAGATGAACGAGCGGCCGAGGTCGAGGAGCCAAGGACTGCCGTCGTCCCACGCTGGGGGGGGGAAGCTGACCCCGGTCCTCTCTGCGCTCTCTCTCCCTGGCAGGTTTCTGTGTGGGACGGTGAACGACTTTGTGTCGGAGGTGGGCAAAGCGTATGAGAGAGCGGCGGAGAACAGGGAGGAGGCGGACGCCATGGCCAGGAAGGTGCGTGTGCGCGCGTGCGCGCGTGTGTCCGTGTTGCATAACACACTCGGGTTTAGTGGGCGGCAAAAATCTGCAAAGTTTTTCACACAATATCCATTCAGCCCTAAGATTTCTTTTGACTTAATTTTATTTTGATATATATGTGTATATACTTGTGTGTCTCGTTTTCCTTTTGTTTTTCACAAACCGCACCTCCTGGTATCTTTAGATGGCGCCCCCTGCCTGCAGGGAGGTGTAACGCTTGTGTGCAGGTGTAATGCTTGTTTGCCTGGTGCCCGCAGTGTACCCTGCTCAATGACAAGCTGGACGCGCTGGTGAAGGCACTGAACGAGGAAGGCAACGCTCAGCCCGTCGGCGCCCCGCCTGGCCAGCAGGGCGGTGACGCGGAGCTCTCGAACACGGCCACCATGCCACGGGGCTTCCGCTCGAGAGAGCAGCTGATGCTGAGGGCCAACAGTCTGAAGAAAGCCCTACGACAGATCATCGAGCAGGCCGAGAAAGGTGGGCACGAGCCCCCACTGCCCCCTCCGCCACCACCTCCTCCCACACCCCGCACGTTGACCCCCATCTTACCGTCTCCATCCCCAGTGGTGAATGAACAGAAGCCATCCCAGGAGGTGAACGTCGTTCCCAGGAGGAAGGAGAGCAGCGATGACTTGAAGGACACGGAGCCCCGTGAGTAACACGCATGCCAATAGACAGAGATACACGTATGCTGGCTCTTTACTGACATACTCCCCCCCCTGCTCCAGGTACAGGCAGGGGCACTGTGAGTCCCACATCAGCTCCCGCCGTCCTGGACAAATCGGAGAGCTTCAGCTGTGCGCCAGCCTTTGAGGACCCTCTGTAAGAGACACAAGAGTACAGCATGCTCACGGACCCCGACAACCACAGCCTGTGTGTGTGTGTGTGTCTGTGTGTATGTGCGTATGTGTGTGTGTGACCACAGGTAGCTTGCTGATTGATTTGCAGCCCACACATTACAGGTTCTTGGCTTGTAAGAGCTGTATCGCTTTGTCTGCTGGGAATGATAAATTATGCATGTATGCTTTAGTTCCTTTAAATATGACATAGAGACCTTTACTTCATAATTGATATTATTTAATGTATTAAATGCTGGCAACATCTACACTCTGCCTGGATCAGAGGTGTCCGTACAGCGGGCGGCGGTATGCAGAGGGGGCTCGTCCCGTCGCCTTAATCACTGTGTGGGGCCTGCGTCCATCTCCTGCCCCCTACAGGCCGTACTCTGAAAAGTGCGTGATGAACAACTACTTCGGCATCGGCCTGGACGCCAAGATCTCTCTGGAGTTCAACAACAAGCGGGACGAGCACCCCAAGAAGTGCAGGTACAGCACTGGCCGGGGGGGGGGGGTCCTGTCCCGGGGGTGTAAGAGGTGGCACCGTGCATGCGTTTGTCAGGAAACCGCCGCGACGAGGTAGATCACTGCAGCCTCAGCTTAGAAAATGTTCAGCTTTATGAAATGAATGAAAAAGACCTGAATTATTAAGAAAAAAACAATAATCGGCTCACCACACAAGAGCAGCCAGCATTCTCCTCATCTAAATGTCTACCACATAGCGATTTGTGTACAGTCTTCAGTGTCATTTAAGGTTTATTAAAGTGCTCCGTCGTGTCAGGGATACCTCATTAAGATCTGTCTGTCTCTCACACGGTCTAATCTTTAAACAGCAGTCGCACCAAGAACATGATGTGGTACGGAGTGTTGGGGACCAAGGAGCTGGTGCAGAAGACCTACAAGAACCTGGAGCAGCGCGTCCTGCTGGAGGTACAGTCGGCCAGCAGGGGGCATTGTGCTTAAGGACCTGGTCTCACACGAGCCTGAATTTGGGTTTTACTCTCTTGCGTTTAATCTGAAAGTGACAGATTGCATCAGTAAAAATGTCATGAATACTACTAGTAAACAAATACTAGTACTGCCCTTAACTTCTGACTTACTGACACGAGTCTCATTTGGGGGTGTGGAATAGAATATAGATAGATGTCATTTATATCATATGAGCCTCTGACGCTTTTAAATGCTTACTTTTTGTGAAACTGATGCATCGCTGTATTTTAGCATATTGTCACCCCGCCATTATATTAAGCTATAATTCATCATCCTCGCAGCTCTGGTATGGTGAGACTGGTGGCCCGATTCGTCCTCGTTCGCCTAAAGTAGACCCCTGATGATGTGTCACCCTGTCCCTTTAATAACCCGAGTGTGTTTGGGGGGGTGGGGATTAGGTTTATATTACATTGTGGGGACCAAATGTCCCATAGAAATGAATGGAGTGTCCCCACAAAGATATAATCACAAACCTGTGTGTGTGTGTGTGTGTGTGTGTGTCTGCAGTGTGACGGCGTCTCCATGAACCTTCCCAGTCTTCAGGGCCTGGCCGTGCTCAACATCCCCAGCTATGCTGGGGGCATCAACTTCTGGGGAGGAACAAAGGAGGACAATGTTAGTATGACCTAACACACACACACACACACAGACTCGCTCCTGTGCAGCGTGACGCGTTCCTAATGATCTCCACATTAACATATCATCATGTTTACTTTTGCTGCCAGAAATATATTTATAACTTAACATTTGTGGTAAGAATAAAGGACAGAACAGAATGTGACCGTCGCCGTGCCCCGACCAGCCTGTGCTGGCGTCCCACGCGGCAGCCCATAATATGAAGTAGCTTTTAGACGACCGTATGGGTCGTTACCGAGAAATCCACCTCCAGGCTGGTCACGGTCGAGGTTTTAGTTTTTTGGGTTTTGCGTCCTAATTGAGTCGCTAAGATGTGGAGGGTGCGGCGCGGACGGCCACCTGGTAAGAGGCACCGTTACCGGCCGCAGGTGACACCCCCCCCGTCTCCCCGACAGAACTTCGGAGCTCCGTCCTTCGACGACAAGAAGCTGGAGGTGGTAGCTGTGTTTGGCAGCATGCAGATGGCCGTCTCCCGCGTCATTAACCTGCAGCACCACCGTATTGCACAGGTCAGTGCATGGACTTTGGGGGGGGGCTGCAAAAAAGACATTAAAGAGGGTTGGGTGCCTTTAAATAAGAGCCCAAAAGGTGCTGAAATGACAAAGTTTCATTTGAGCAAACTACTGCAATAGTCAACAAGGCTACGCCAGCTACAATCAGGGCATGGACAGGTGGGTATTGGCTCTTAAGCACCTGCTCCATTGTGACCAGTGTTTTCCAGTCCGGTCGTGGGGGACCCACAGGAGTCCACGTTTTTGTTCCCTCAGGTCTCGCAGACTAAGAGGAGTAGAAGTTGTGCAGGCAGACCTAAGCCCAAGTCAACCGCACCCACTCTCATCTGTTCTGCTACGGCAGTGTCCTTAGGGACCCACAGACAGTCCATGTGTTTGCTCCCTCCCAGTAGGGAGCTGAAAGTGAGCAAAAATGTGGACTGTCTGTGGGTCCCCAAGGACCGGATTGGGAAACACTGAGTTAGGGAACATTAGGAAGGTTGAACACTGTTTGATGGAATCAGCTTAGCTGGCCCTGTTAATGAACCAACCTGAACTTCATCAATGAGAAGGTCTGATGCGCCATCACCAAGGAACAGCTGAATTACATGGTGAACAGTTAGTGGGATGTGACCCTTTGCTTGTTATTCTCATCCGTCTCGCCATGGCAGTGTCGGCAGGTGAAGATCACCATCCTAGGTGACGAGGGCGTCCCCGTGCAGGTGGACGGAGAAGCATGGATCCAGCCACCTGGCATTGTCAGGATCATCCACAAGAACCGGGCCCAGATGCTGACCCGAGATCGGGTGGGTTCAGAGCCCTTTATGCAGCCCCGCCTCCACCCCCTCGGGGTGTTCGGGAATAGCTGACACACAGCGCCCTCTTGTGTTGTGCCTGTTCACGGCAGGCTTTTGAAAGCACCCTGAAGTCCTGGGAGGACAAGCGGAAGTGTGCGCGGCCTCGCCTGAGCTCCCAGCAGTCCATGGAGTACCTGACGGAGGAGGAGTGCGCCCAGGTGCTGCAGCTGGCCCAGGTGGCCGACGCCCTCATCAACAGGTGCCTGTTGCTTAGCAACACGCCGACCCACAAACCCACAGGCGATCGATGTCACTCAGGTCGTTTGCAGAGCTAAAACGGTAGACATGGGATGTCCTGACAGCAATTCATTTTAACATTCCCTTCCCTGCCTGGTGCTTTTTTCCTACTTCCCTTGTGTTCAGTCTACCAGCGTGAATGGGCTGGGCGGGGGGGGGGGGGGTTCCCTGTATGGGTCATGTGACCGTGCATGTCACATGATCATGCAGGTCACGTGACCGTGTGGCACTGGCTTCGCTTACAGGATCCGGGAGGCAGCCAAGACGCACAAGGTGGTGGAGCAGGAGCTGGCCCACCCGGTGAATGCCAGTGCGTCAGTGCTCAGCGAGGCGTTCCCGAGCCACCCCTGCAGCCCCGAGGTCAGCCGACCAAGCCCCCCCAGCCAGACACGCACTCTTACACACATACACCCAGGCACATCCTGCATGTCATACATTTTAAAAATCACACTGGGAAAGTAGTGAGGTTGGGAAGATGGTCACTGTACACATTTTCGCTCCCTGCAAGTCAAGAACATCGTATAGCTGGTACTTTGGGAGCTGGGTGGCAGGGAAAATGTGAACTGGCTGGGAGTCCCAAAGGACCGGGTTGAGAAGCACTGTGGTGCGGAGAAAGACAACTGTACAGTTTTCATATGTAAAGCGAAGGGTAGGCAGACACACACACACACACACACACACACACACACACACAGACACACACACACACAAGTTGGTCTTCCTATCTAAATGGGGACCGTCCATTCATTTCTATGGGAAAAACCATAATCCT
>JAODLC010000002.1:12097868-12132992 GCA_026781145.1 Hippopotamyrus pictus | reverse complement strand
CCCCAGCCCCCAAAGCCTTATCAATGGTGCCACCCCAGAGCACATGGTCAGTAATCCCTTTCCTTCAAACCAGAGTTTCCCAACCTGGTCCTCAGGAACCCCCAGAAGGTCCAAGTTTTTCCTCCCTCCAGGTAGAAATATCTGGGGGTCCCATAGGACCAGATAGGAAAACAGTTTTAAACAACGGAAGCCTCAACAAACAAAAGATCTTAGACCACTAACTGCTTACCTATAACACAGCTCGCATGCTTGGGTAAAGACCAGGAAACTTCCAGAATCATGCCTCAGAACAGGCTTATCTCAAGCACTTTAACAACTTTAAAAGCACCTACAGCTCCTATAAAGAGGCTTTCACATCAACCCTTCGCAAAAATACTTTCAGGTCTGGCCGCACAGGGCCTGGGGATCGCCACCAAATCAGCGTATCGTATTAAATGCACGGTTAGCCGTCTTATAAACCGCCCCCTGGCCGTCCAGAGAGAGCGCTCACCGTCAGCGTTCTCCTGCTCATCGAAACGGTCCCCGCAGCCTTTGTTGTAGCAGAGCAGAGCCATGGCAGCAGGCTGCAGAGCTTCAGGTCTCCTTTCTCCTCACCCAGGACTCGTGTCCCTCTCACACAACTGGGGAGGCACGGCGTTCTTTATCTGCGTTCACGTACCGCCTTCGCCGGTTGTCCAGAACTTTCCACCACTCAAGGAATGTCAGGGAAGGCGGAGGAGAAATCCAGAAGGGGCAAACTGTGCCTGGAGGAACGGTGGAAGAGGAAGAGAGGGAGAGCCATACGGGTGCTTTTTGGGGTGGATATAAATAGCGCCATTGGCTCTGACCCCTCCCCTGTCACACTGAGCAGCTGTCAGCACTCATCTCAGGGGCCTGACATTCCAGTGGCCGGCCAGCCAGCCTGGGGGGATGATCATGCACTCCTGCGACAGTGGGGGGGCTGAGGACCCAGAGCCACACAGACACTCACAGCCAGGACTGCTAACACACCATCCATGGACCGTGGGTGACACGCTTCCAGTGATACTCTTTGGACTCCTGTACAGCAAAATAAGTGGAAGATAAGTGTCGACTAGTAGGCAATTGTAGCCTGTAATATACACGTTATCTGCAGATGCTTGCTGCACTTTCAGAAACATCCACCAGGTGGCAATAAGGCACAAGAATTGCAGCTTAAAATGTGGCGGGGGGGAGAGAGAGAAAAATCACCAGCATAGACATCCTCCTGACCTACAGGGCTGCTCACTGGGTGAGAAGATCGACTGGGACAGTTGGGAGACTCCCACGTAGCTACGGAAAGTCAAGTCCAGAGAACCAAGGGAGAATATACAGGGGCGGGGGTCACGGAAATAGATGCCTGTGTGGTACGGTTTCCCAGGTGACAGAATGAGGTAGCACTTTCCTCTGGTTCTTCATTTAGCCCTGAAAAGCCTCATACACCTTCGCAGGCGGTCGTGAAGAGCTGCAGGCGAGCAGGACAAGCACACACAGACCCGGTATACTTAAGCATGAGCAGAGGCTGTTACATTTTAGCGGGACTCAGAAATAAGCTCACATTGAAGTAATGAGGGGGAAATACAGAAGACCTATGGATTTCTGTAACAGTCCAGAATGGTATGACACCTCAGAGGATGAAATTTCCCATGAGGCTTCACACGTAACTGCCACTTCACTGACAGACACGTCACAGGGAGTAACAGCCACAAAAGAAACACAGGAAACAATTTAGGAATGGCAAATGACTTTATTTTACTTTTGTTCAAAAAACAAAACTGTGTGTGACCCAATATGAAATCTATATGCATAAAAATAAAAGCCCATGATTTTTTTTGTTCTTTTTTTTTTTGCAATATGCTTGTCACTGCTAATTCAAACCTTGATATTCCTTCTCTTATAAATAAGGACGTAGAAAAGGGGAATGAGGCACGGGCCTGGCCTCCCTGCTGGCCGAGGACTCGTTTGGCATCAGAGATGGACAGGGCTGAGGGGGGCCGTCCCTCCCCCACTGCATTAGACAGAACATTGGCCCTGTACCATTCTTAAAACACACAAAGAGCAAAATATATCTCACACACAGAAAACAAGTTTTCGAACACTGGATTGCATGAGACAGGCACACAGACGATGTGAGGCAACAATTCGATTCAATCTAGTTGGGGGGGGGGGGTGCCAAAACGTGCAAAAAAGTTCAAGGAGGGGAAAAATAATCATAACGACGACAAATCTGACAGGAAAGCATCCAGGAGAAGAGCATTCTGAGATTCCAGGCTGCTGTGAGATCTCGAGCCCAGCTGCTGGAAGGAAACCAGTGGCCCAAAGCTTCTTAGCAGAATAGGGACGGAAAGTTCAGCACTGGTATGAGTAACAGAAGATAACGAGCATACAATTTGATTCCTTACACCATGTAGCCAACAGGTGGAGCTACAGAATTAGACATCAAAAGAATCCATTTGGATACAGAAACTGACCATCTGTGCAAAGACAATGTGTGATGCTACTACACCTCACATATCTCAGCAACATACATATTGTTCTAGTGGTGTGATTGACACTGTCGTGTATGACCCGGTGAGCGGGAACTGGCTACCCTGTCAGACGAGATTTGCTACAAATGGGTCAGAAAGGTAGCTAAATGAGAGCAGGCAAAAAGCGCTCGAGCGTCACGTTGGGCTGCGACGCGGCCATCCGTTCAGCATATCGTCGGTAAACCACAAGGAGTCCACACTTAGACCTGACACTACATACGCATCATGCTTCGTTTTAAAAAGGCATCCAAACAGCAACACAACACAGACCATGCAACTGAAAAGGCAGGAGCTTCCCCAACGTCCGCCCTCTCCCTCCCTACCTCCAACCCCGCCATCTCCCAGGCTGCATAGGTCGGACTGGGATCCATTAAGGTTTACCATAATGGAAACGGCACCACGGGCTGGACGATGACGGAACTGGTTTCAATTTCCTCATTGGCAAACCACAAAATATTTTCACACTCACAGACAGTCCTCCCAGCTGACCCACTGCCCTGCTGTGAGCCACAGAAAACTCTCCTGTTTTAGATCATCCCCTTTCGATGGGCATGCTCGCATCACCCAGAACAAGACAAAAGCAGAAGAAAAAAAAAAAATCCATTTTCATATGACTATCATTACCAAGAACATGTTCCTCATGTTGAATAGCAGCACCTGACTAGACCCTAGAGCTCCACCTACTTTTGAAAGCCACACCTCTTTGCCGAAGCCCCTTTTCCTTATTGGATAAGGATGGGAGAGTAAATTCACATACAGAGGCCCTTTGGAAGTTACTCTAATGAAAAAGTAAAAAAGAAACACCCCCATCAGACAGGACAGATAGGGCTTTGAAGAGCAAAGGCGGTTTAGGGGACATGAGGTCACAGAAGTCCTCTACTCTGAACGGGAATCCAATCCCCGACACAGTCCTTGACGACCAGCAGCAAGACATCACAACAGAGGTGTATCCTCTCAGTCTCTCACACGCAAACACAGTCACACACAAAAAATGCTCAGAGGTCAGAAAAACCAGTTCCGGTACTCCCGACTCGCTACCGACAAACATTTATCAACGAAGGTGGAAACTCCAAGCTGGCGGGATGGAAGAGCAGAAACGGGCAGACGGCGATCCTGAGCAACAGGAGCAAACCGCAGCTACGTCTCGGGGCCCCCATCTGGAGGCTGAGACCCCCGGCGGCCCGAGTGAGCAGATGCTGGGGGGGCGCCCCGGGGTCCTCACAGGAGGACGAGGAGAGAAGCAGACATAAGTACATAACAAAAAACAAAACCCAAGTAGCACTGACCTGTACCCTTAACTACTCCCCTAACCCAGCAACCACGTTCGTACAAGAGTCAACCCTCCCCATCCCTCCCCCACCCCACTCAAGTAAAAACGAAGTCTGTAAAGGACGAGTCTGCTGGACTGCGGACAAGCAGGCATGGACCGAGGTCAGCGAGGTCAGGGGGGGTCAGTGGGGCCACCTCACGCTTCGGGGCTGCACCCTCTCCCTGCCCTGGTTTTGGTGTCGTTCTGCTGTTCGTCCACCATCCGCTGGTCCGTTGGCGTCTCCCGTCCAGCCCCACACCCAGCTGAGGAGGGGGGGGGGGGGGGCAGCACTACATGAACTGGATCTGTTGAAAGAAGAGAGAGCCTCAGGGCCCGGCAAGCAGGAGAGAGGCGGAGCCACCAGGAACACAAGGCTGATCCGTTCTCCAGCACAGATGGTGTTTTGAGGCACTGGGGGGGGAGTTACCTGAGGTCCTGGGATGGGGGCAAAAGGGTTAGTGGGTCTGAGTACAGGCTGGTTGTATACAAGAGGCTGCGGGGCCAGCATGGGGACCCCAGCCACCTGGCCCATCTGGGGCGGCACCTGCGGGCAGAGAGGAAGCAAAGTCAGCAGCGGCCCACTGACAGCAGGGATCACCTTGACCCAGCATGTGAAGGGGGTGCTTTGTTAAAGCAGCCCTCTCTTACAGGACAGGAAAGGTGCCAGCAATCCACCAGGATGGGGTGGGGGGATCCCACCTCAGTGATTTTCATTACGTTTAGTGGTATCGACTAAAGTTAATACTGGCGACATCACAGGTTGGGGGGATCCTCACCATTCCATACACAGGCACTTGAGGCGTCGTCATGGGAAACGGCATGGGGGCGGGAGCCTGTGTGGAGCCGGGTGAGAGAGAAAGCTTTAAGTCAAACTGTACAGGCTCGGCGTTAATAGCATGCTAAAGGCTAACCATGCCCAAGTGAAGGACAGCAGGGCTTCCTGGGGTGGCGGTGCTGATGCTAATGCTAATGCTAACGCAAATCGCTTACAGGGTCTGACTCATCCGTACCCTGCAAACACGAGGACTCGAGTCCTGTTGGCCCTAACAGGGTGACCCATAAGATGGCCGGATACTTCGAACGTCATCCAGATAAAACAAACACATTAATGTCACGTCATAGCCCTAGAGAGCGGAGGATACTCCCAGACCCACACGCAAAGTACAAATAAACTAATTGAGGCGGGCGTGCGAGTCATTTTAATAATTGAGACAACAGCTCTTTTAAAATGGCAGTTGCTGTCTTTTTTAACAGCCACTAACAGTGTGATATCAAAAGCGACAGAGTGGGGCTGCACGACATCACATCACGATTACATGGTCCATGTGCGATAATCACCAGGGCTTCAGATGACGGGTGTAAACATTTGTCTGAACACCGGCTTTTCAGTACTATACGGATGTTAACTTGTGCCCTCAATTTGGAATGTAGATCAGTAGTGTATATAAAACATTATTGATTAATGATTATCGTGACACCCAAAATTTAGTAGTCTGCATAAATTCGGCATATCCTTGTGTTTATTAAATTCGGTTAGCGGGGTGTGTCACGTGCTACTGTTTTGGTAAATCGCACAAGCGATAAGCACTGAAGTGCCGGTGAAGAAAGGGACAGCTCAGCAGCCACAACATCTTTAGAAAGAGGCGGTATTGTAGGTAAACAAGGTAAAAAGACGTTGGTACTTCTTGCAGTTTAAAGTCTGACACGTTTATCAAACATAAGGACACGCCAAATTTATACAGATTACTAACTTTTGGGCACCACAGTACACCATTCATTAATATTTTAGGTGCACAATTAATCTTCTTACCAAATTGTCGGCGTAAGTAAACGTTCGTATAGTGCCAAAAAGCCGGCGTCTGACCAAATGTTTACGCCCCGACATCTAAAACCCTGGTGAATATTGCACATGTGCCATCACCTACTGACCATCACATTTATGTCAGCCAATCTGGACAGTGGCTGTGATCAGAATAATTGACTGTGCACAGGTGGAGCGCAGAAATGGTGATTGCCATGGTGATTACCGCTCATACGATGTCATATCGCCAAAACGACACCATCTGCACCAATTTCGACTGAAGTATACGGCCACCTTTAGTGTACAAGCTTTAACCACAAATGCAAAGGCTCACAGACGAGGCTGAAAGGCAGTTTGCCATCTTGTCAGCCGCGAACATGCAGGGAGAATCTGAGAAGAGCTCAGACTTGCTGAGAAGCATGCAGACGAGCAGAAAGGTGCAGATTAATCAGACCTGGCAAACAGAGACGGGCAGCAGCAAAACATGAGCAGACAGGGCGAAGAAGCTGGTCCCCAGAGTTAGGGAGTCAGGACAGAGTCAAGTCAGGTGCCCCGCCAAAACACGAAGATGTACATCTAGAGCCCGCATGACTCGTCTGGAATGCAGCCGGAGCAAGACGGGCCGCTGTCCCAAATGGGCCCCACGGGAAGTGACATTGCTAGCATTAATACACAACTATTTGATGGTGTACTTACGTAACCAGCATAGAACATTCCATTCTGCGGGGTTAGGAGCGAGTGAGAGAGAGAGAGAGAGAGAGAGAGAGAGAGAGAGAGAGAGAGATGAACAGATCGGAAGGGGAGCAAGGGAAGGGAAAAGGGAGAAGCGGAGCAAAGCAGCAGGAGAGGAGGAAGCACGGGGTTAGTGACTTAGTGACAGAGAAGCCTTACGGCGTGTTCAGACACGAACAGCCATCTTTATCCCTTTATCAACACGCCGCGCCAGGAGACGGTGTGACAGACGCCTGATCGGTGGCTAGAGCGTTGCGTTCCCATGGGCATAGACACGCTTGACTGTCACGCGTAGCTGCACATGCTGATTAACCTGAACTGCTCAGATAGCTTTCCCAGCTATCTATAACAGGCTAGAGTGAGACTTTCTTTTTCAAACTGACACCAGGCGCCTGGCGAGCAAGTCATTCGAGTCTCTGTGGATTACGGAGTTTACAGAACTGTAGCAAGTAGGGGAGCAATCACCATGTGTGCCAGGGGCACAGGTGCGGGGGCCATGGGCGTGGGGGCCCAGGCCGTGGAGGCGGGGCAGCCCAGGGCTTTCGACTGCCATCCGGTGCCACCCGTGAGCTTCTTCTCGCCCGGATGGGTCCACTGCATGTCCGGCCTGGGGGTAGGGGGTGGTGGGGGGCAGACAGAGGCATTCAGCAGAGCGTGCAAGCAGGTACACCCACACCTAACCTACCCCCCGTGCCCCTCCAGAACCAAAACAGGCAGGGATCGGTGTCTCACTTTTTGGCTGAAGATCCTCCAAAGTGCAGATCTGCGGGAGACAGCGGGAAGAGCGGAGCTGAGGCCAGGCGCTGAAAAGCCACCGCGCGCGTTAGCATTAGCCGCGGCTAACAGACGCAGGGAGGAGGCACTTACTGCCCACGAGGCTGGCCAGGGAGGAGTCCAGGTCACTCGGTAGCAGCTTGCCTCCCGTGTACAGCGGCATCATGGGAGGCTGGTTCTGCGAGGGCAGCGTGGGCTTCAGTAAGTCACCTACAGGACACCACCGGGAGGGGGGGTTATTTCCACACAACGGACAAGTACAGCCACGAGAGAGAGACGGGCTAGCACCTCAGGGACCATTAGAGCTGAGAGCAGAGTAACCAAAAGCCCATTAGAAGCCCCCAGTCAGAGGGTAAAGGCAGAGTGCTGTGTCGCTTCCTGCCCAATGGCAGTGAGAGAGAAAGGAGGTAGAGCACAGTGAGACTGAGAGGTCAACCCCCCCCCCCCCGCCCCCAACAGCACCCAAAAAGCACAGATAGATGCAGGCCAGCAGAGGCTTGGATTCTCCATCTGTGGGCCTTGGCGGGAGCAAGCGGTAGCATGAAGAGACAGCGGGTGCAGGACGACGCCCCCTAGAGCCGACAGTGTGCATTGGGGGCGGAGGGCACCCAGGCTGCTCTCTGGGTTTCATCACATGTTCATTAATTAACTTTTACCAGCAGCAGGCTCCGCGTCACTATTGGCCGCACTAGTCCAGAAACCAGCATCAAAATCTACACTGATGGCAGGCTTGGGAGCAGTCTGCTGGACAGGGAGGGTCTCCAGACCTGGGGGATAGAGCAGGTACACTGTGGGTCACATGGGAGGTCACATGACTGCACACCTCCACCTATCAGAAAGACTCCTCCCTGCCAAAGCCAGTCCCCAAGCCGTGGTCCACAACAACTGTGCAGCAGGCTGACACACACACACACACACACACACACACACACACCCCGTGTTAACACCCAGGAAGCACCACAGATGTCCAGATCGGAAATCGAGTGCTGTCAGGCTTCACACCTTGCGTGAATCAGTGTCAGCAGTGACTCCATTTAGTAACAGGATCACAAGGACGCGTCTGTGACCCGTAAACAGGAAAGAAGGAATGATGGAAGCCTGAATCAGGTGACCTGAGGGGAGGGACGTGGGGCCGGGAGCCGCCCGAGGGCCACTCACCTCCCCAGGCATTGCTGGGCATGGCAGAGATGGACGGGGTGTTCTGTATTGCAGGGATGAAGGCTGGCTGCAGATCGAACAGGTCGCTAGTGAGGTCTGGACCGCTGCGGGTAAGGGAGCGTCTGTCAGCCGGACATTAACACCACATCTCCGACGGGAGCGGCACTGGCTCTGCCCCAAGACTAACCCCCCCCCCCCCACTACACCCAGAGTATACCAGTTGGTGGTAGGTGTGGAGTTGGAGAAGAGATCCATGGCAGCACTGTGGTTGTTGTTGGTGCCTACAGACTGTGAGCTGGGTGAGGTGGAGGAGGTCTGCATGCGAATCTCCTTCAGCCGCTGGTCCTGGGGGGGGGGGGGGGGGGGGGGGAGGGGGGACACCAGCTAATGATCAAATTAAAACACTGGCCCGTACAAGGCTTGCGTTCCTCTGACTTATGTCTAAAGCTGGAACACACCAGGGCGACGGCAAAACACTAGCAGCAACCGAGGCCAACGAATGACTCCCGTCGATCGTGAAAATTTGACACGCGAAGTGAATGTTGACATACAGCCCGAACAGAGTGCTCATTTTCACCGACTAGATTCACGGCCAATTCGACATGCCGAATCAGCCAAGACGGCATCGGCTGCATACACCGGCCTGGCGAGGGGTGTGTGTGTCGGAAAGGGATGAAGCACCCACCTTGAGGGCCTGCAGCCTGGCCTGCTCCTCTTCCAGCGCCTGCTGCTTCTCCTTCTCGTCCACACGGCTGAAGGACAAGCCGGTGCTGGACAGCGAGGACACGGCGGTGGACAGCGTGGAGGCCCTGCGGGGGACACGGCAGACGCTGGTGACAGGCGACTGGGTTCCCCAGGTGACACCGGGCCCTTTCTCCAGCTGTGTCACCGGGGCACACGTCCGCGGCCATTTCCACGCCTCTACCTGCTGGCTGCGGTGAACTCCTTTATCTTCTTCCCCTCCAGGGAGGCTAGGTGCTGCTCAAGGGCCTCCAAGAGGCTGTTGGGGGCCTGAGGAAGGAGAGGGAGTCAGGACACACGCATGCACAAGCACACACACACGCACGCTCCATCTGCACCCTTCAGACACTGCTTTCCAAAGCCCCTGCATCATATGAGCAGAATAGCGTCACCTTAACAGCCTCATGGGAAAACTGTATACAATACAGAAGTGAGGGGGAGGGGCCAAATGAGGTCAGAGCGAGCGAGAGAAGGGGGGTGGAGTGTAGCAGACGTGATTGGATAGTGCCCTGTGGAGTCAGGGGAGGAGGTGAGGCAGCCAGTTCCTCTTTAATAAATTCTCCTAGACTAAAATTATGCAGTTAAAAATCAAGGACTGTCAAATACTATTAACCAGCGGCTATGCCCTCAGAGCGGCCCAGCTCGCACAGCGTTATCGTCTACCCCCTGGGGCGACCATCAAAGCTGGGCAGAAGCTGGCCCCTGCGGTCAAGGAGGCAGTTGAGGCTGCCTGGCATGAGCTGGCACTTCGTGTCCCTGAAAGCGTGCATGGCCGTGCGAGGGGCCCTGACACCGGGGTAGAAACGATGCCATAGCAGGTACTGATCCGAAAGGGCTGCCCCGCGGCTCCATCGTGGGGGTGAGGCCTGTCACGGCCAGGCCAATACAACCAAGCCTTCCATGCATTCTCTCATGTGACGTGGCTAAAGCTATGAAAGCTTTAGGGAAGGGAAGGCTATGTTTCTCCCCCAGTGTCGGGCCCCTAACCCACTAAGGAGGAGGAGGCCAGGACAGGTACTCAGGTACTCCTTATCTGTGAGAGCATATAACCTATGATGCGCTTACCTTCTAAGGTAGAGAGGAAAAAATAAAATCAAAACATACCAGCAAATGCAAAAATATGACATAAAATAAGCCAGAAAAGAAGAAACTGAGAGGAAATAAAAGACGGAGATGGAATCTGTTTCCTGCTGTCCCTATGGCTGCATGTAACTCACAATAAGCGGCTAATGGTGTAGGGTCTCCACACTGCAAGGATGCACGGCAGTCATGTGACCATACTAACTGCGTGCTAAGCTACGTGAGCCTAAAGGACCGCACGGGTGACATAGTTAACCTGCAACACGTGCACACCGGGCACACCGAGAGAGTTGGACCGGGCACCAGGGGGTGAGGGACGTACCCCACCAAAATCCAGAGAAAGTGCCAGAGGAATAGCTGAGCAGAAAGCGAGAGCGGCGCCAGCTGGGCCACGTGGAGGGGGCGGCGATGGGGAGGCACACTGACCTGCGTCAGATCGGGGATGTCACCCTGATCAATTCCAACTTGCTGTGTCACAAGAAGGGCGAACGGAAACCAAAACGAAAAACAGCACAGAACCACAAGTAAAGAAAAGAAAAAGGGGAGAAATAAAGGAAAAAAATACAACAAAAAAAGGATCGTTACTTCATGCGGTGACTGTAAACAAACAAACAAAAAAACAACAACAGAAATAGGGGCGGCGTACTGACATGCTCACACACACGACACACAAGGCCGCGTGGTACGTGGCCGGGACTGGTGTAGCACTGGGCTCACGGTCATGTGACCCGGGGCTCTGGACTCAAGGGGGCAGTCTGCCACACTAAGTGACATAAGCACTGGTATTGGGAGGGGGGGGGGGGGCTCATGTGGATAATGACCTGCTGTTCCCTTAAGTGAGGTGACTGACCCAGTTATAAGAACTCAAACCACATGAATGCATCAGAGTGCTGGTTCAGCAAATAACTCTGCGCCGGTGGGCTGCAGCTAACAGAGGCCTCTATGGGAGGCTGCGATTCCTGTGGTGAAGGTGAAGGCTCAGACAGCCGTCTGCCTTATTGGCCTGTGGGGCGGGGTTAAATATCAGCTGCTCCGTCAGGGAATTTCCCAGAATAGAGGTAATTTTAAACTTTAAAAAAAAAAAAAAAAATTAATGAAAGAACAAGCCTGTCTTTTGTTCAGGCAAGCAGTGAATCACCCAGCAGGATGCGAGCGATCATCTGCAGCACCTGCAGACCCCCACAGGGACCAGGAGGTGGCAAGAGACTCGACAAAAGGTGCTCCAGAAATAGTTGTAAGAACCTCACTATGTATCAAACAGCGACCTTCTCAGATTTTCACACAAAGATCACTCTGCTGCATCTCAATAAGACCCCCAACAGGGACAAAAAACACTCAGTTAAGTCACACACACACACACATACACATACATACGGTCAGTACGTTTACATGCACAGCTAAGTCCAGCTACGGTCATAGCCTGACTATGCCTTTTAAATCGGATTACTGTCCTTGCCCCAGTATACATGCATAGGATGAGAATCGATTTATTGACCGACGTATGTTTGACTCCGCTATGATAGGTGGCAATATGGCTCCTTTCAGCTTGTCCATATTGGGCTTGACCTATTCCGGTTGACCTATTACATCACAGACGTAAAAAATTTTAATTGATAATGATGGAAGCGTGGACAAAGGAAGTGGCACAAGATTTAATTGTGATCTGGACGGAAGAACAGATACAACAAGTACAGGGTTGCATAAGAAATAGTATTTTGTATAATATACTATGACCGCATGGTATTGGAATTTTTTCAAATATTGCAATGTGATTTTGTCGTGATAAATATTGGGGTATTTATGAAACAAAAAATGGAATTCAAGATAAATTTCTCAGGAACCCATCTACGAGTGATTTAAACAAGGATGAAAATGATTACGATTGTCTCAGAACATGCTGGCAAGCTCATGCAAAAGCAGCGGAAGTAAACTTTAAACTGATTTTTAAACATACTAGATAATCTTGAAGAGGAATAATCATTAAAATTGCAAAACTTGCTAGGTTTTTTTTTTCATACGACAGAGTAAAAATGTTTCAGTGAATCGTAAAGTCCCTGCGCTATAATATCCGTACTGAAGTGAAGGTAGAAAAGGCCTGATCTTAATCTAGCTGACTAGCAATGTAAGAATTGGATATGCATAACATGCGATGTTGGTATTAGTATCACGTCCTCCAGTCCTACTACAGCCATCTTTCGATTTTTTTGGTACAAAATACCCTGCTTTGTGCTGTGATGTACCAAAAGTGGAAAAGCTCCCTTTATTTAAGCCATAAATCGGACAGCTTTACAGCGTTGTATATTTGATATGTGCAGTACGTCCGCTGCTACGCTCCAAGCTTCTTCTGCTACTTCCGGGTCAAAGCCCAGGGGGGTGGAAATGTGGAGCGTGTGCAAAGCGCCTCAGCCGGTTTGAGTCTGATTGATCGTATACATGCAGGAGTAAATCGACTCGCAGTCGCATTATCTGGGTGTCTTAGTCCGACTAAGAGAAATTCAATTTAGTGCAATGACATGTTTATATGTACTTTTAAAGTTTTATTCGGGCTAACACATTAATTCAATTTTCTTAGTGTGCATGTAAACGTACTGATTGATATTGGGCCCCTGGTTTGAGGAGAGCCAGACTGGGTTTGGATTGGTCCCTATTGTGCACATGGGTTCAGGCCGTGAGGGAGGGGGCAGTCCTGCACCAGTCCTGTACAGGAACTCCGCTCCGGGAAGAAAATGGGTCAGACTGTACCTCTGCCACTTTGAGGAACTCGGACAGCTTGGTCATCCTGAGTAGGAACCTCTTATAAATGTCCAGGGCGTCTTTACACTGGTTCTTCTTCATATCAAAGTATTTCTCTGAGGGAAGACAACCAGACGAGCCAGAATTAAGGAAGCCATTCCACACACACACCCGACACATACGCACACCCGTACACCTGAAGGGGGAGCCGTCCTACCCAGCAGGTTAATGACGCCCTCGTTGTAGGCAGCGAACAAGCGGATTGAGTCCTTGAAGAGGAGTACGAAAGCGGCGTTGATCACGCCGTTGGTCAGCTCGTTGGGGTTGGCCTAAGGGAGAAAGGTGAGAGCTTCATCATGTATCTAAAACACACACACACACAAAACATTTCCTGTCAGGGATAGAAATACACGGATAGCTATGTTTACAGGAAATTCCCATTGAAACCCTATTCAACATAATTCCGAAACTACAAAAACGCAGGAAGAACAAGATCAGGCAACATGCCCCCACAAGACAGTGAAATGCATCAAATCCCATGCAGGCAGGCGGACAGACGGATGCACGCTGGGCCACGCCAGAGCCGTGCGAGGGTAGACACGCCCGCGTCGGGCCACTGCCACTACCTGGAAGTCCAGCAGGGCATCCAGCTGGTTCTGGATGATGGGGAGAGTCTTCATCAGCTTCTCCGTGTTCATGGTGCGCATCACTCCATCCACGCTGTCGGGGAGGCAGACGGAGCAGAGTCAGGGCCCCCATATTGCCCAATGTGGGCATCTCCCAAAACGATAAGGCAGTAGGGGGATGTAGTGAAGAAGAAAAAAAAAAAAAACATTCTTTGCTGTTGGCCTCTCTGTATCATGCAGGTGGAGGAAAAGCTCTGTGTGTGTGTGTGTGTGTGTGTGAGTGTGAGTGAGAGAGAGAGAGAGAGAGAGAGAGAGAGAGAAAGCGTGGATGCCCTTCAGGTGATGGTCAAGGCCAGATGTTTTCACTACTATAACCAATCACAGTGCTGAAAGTGCCCTAATTTGAGAACCTCACCATTGTTAAATTTTCATTTCCCAACCATACCAACCCCACACTTAAAGACTGTGAGTGGGGGCTCACACAAGCACCCTGCTGGGCAGACCTTCAGGCCCCTTACCCCCTCTTCATCTTGGTGAAATCCACCGCCACCAGCCTGTAGGAGAGCGCTTTCTCGTTCAGGTACCGGCTGTAGCGTCGGATGAAGGTGGACATGTCATAGCCTGGGGCAGGAGAGAGGGGGTCAGAGGGGTCTTGGATGGCGCTCTCTCGAAGCCTAACAATGTTCAAGGTGAAGTGTGATGAAAGGAGCCTACCTTGCAAGGCCCCTTTATCTAGGAAGTTGTTCAGGTTGAAGAGTGTGTTTCGCGAGGCCAGGTACTGGATGAACCTCTGGAAAAGAAGGACAGCGTGTGACGAACAGCAGCATGACCCAAGACCTGGGAATGGCGTCATCAGCTGAACGGTCACGCAACCACGGACATCTCTGGACAGGAGTAGGTGGGTTTTGTGTGGTAATATCACGTGCCAACATAGAGGACAAGGTGGACTGCTGCAAAGGATAGAGTCACACGACCGAGAGGGAGAGGAAGAACAGCCAGGGATATTGCAGGATGTCCAAACAGGAGAAACAGAATCACAGGTGAAGATCTAGAAAAACCAGCAACCTACATAAACCAGCCAGGTCCAGAGGATTAGCGCTCCTGGACCCTTTGTGGACACCACAGATCAGCTGTACACTGTGGGCATGAGGCCACCCCAGCCTGCACTGACCTCTCCCCCATTTGGAGCCAACAGGTGATCTAGTGTTACAGTTGCTTAGACTAACTGTCTATCAGTGGCAGAAAACAAGCTGGACCAGAGTATCAGCCAGGTGAAGAAGAAAAAAAAATCAATACAGTAACAAACTCCACTTAAAGAGCAAACACTCCATTAAAGGTGCCGTGAACGCCTGCACTAGTCCTCTTTCGGGAAAAGCATGTACGACAATCTTAGCGACATTTATGTCTCTTTGATGTACAGGGTTGTAATTAGAGCAATTTCTACTTAAGCCATGAGAGGCAGAGGTTACGTGACCAAGTGAGATCACTAACTAATGCCGATACAGGGAGGTCAGAGCCCAAGATGAATGATATAGAACGTTCACAGAAAATGAAGAACTGAGCAGAGCAAGTTGGGTTGGCGCTTGGGAGGGAAGCCCAAGACCACAGCCTCACATTTGGTGAGACACAGGGAAGAACAACTGTCTGGGTTGCAGGGAAGGCAAAAAAAAAGAAGAGAAAAACCAGAGGCTCCAGCAACATCATTAATCTTTCAGAAGCAGATCTCTGACAAACAGCTGGGAGCAGTACGGCCTTTCTTCAGGGCAGAAGGCGGCACGGAGCCAGGCAGCCAAGCGGCAGGTAGACTAGTTGCGGACGTTGAGATGGCGTGCCTCGAGGAGTGCTGAGGCCGCCCCGCTGCATGCTGGGAAACACTGCGTTCACCTTTCAGAATGCAAACAGCACCAGGCATGTCTCAGAGGGGGAGGAGTTAGCAGCCGAATCATAGGGAAGCGGTGAATTAGATTTCCATGGTGTCCTCATCGGACCTGTAAACTACATGGTGAAGCCCCGTATACAACCTTCACAGCTAACTCTGCTCCAGAACCAGCCAAAAAAATAAAACCCAATTCCTAATGTTCCAGGTCCATGAAACCAGGAAAGACTCATAACTGGACATCATGACCACAGTGATGGAGATTCAGGGAGCTGCGCTGAAACACAGAGTCTATGAAACACTATCAGCCAACTGAAAGAATTGTTTAAAAATACAGGGCCAGAAATGGAAGCTATTACGGGACACTTTGAAGAGGGCTACAGAAAACGCTTCTTTAAATAAAGGGAGCCGGGAAGCATCTGGAACAAGCATAACAGTATCGGGCCAAGCGTAACAGGACACCCTCGAACCTGATGCCGGTCATTCTTATGACTGACTAGATGACAGTGGCAGTATGGAGACCTGGTGGGGGGTGTGTCTGTGAGTGAGGGCGCCCACATGCTTGTCTGATGGTGGGGAGGGCGGGGCCGCTGACCACCCCCCTCACAGAGGTCCAGCTTTATCTTCACTGCTCAGGACTGGGAGGGTCTTTGCATGAGGCAGCACTGAAGTACCATTGGCTGCCCACCTGCCCTCAAAAACTCCCTCTCACCGCCACTCTCATAAGTCCGTGCTCCTTCGCGTGTCGAGCTGATTGTACTGTGCATGTGGGGAGGGGGGGACGCGGTTCGCAGGCCTCACCTCGTTGCCGTACATCATGAGGTGATGGGTGGTGATGAGGGCCTTGAACACCACTACCCAGCTGCTGTTGGCCGTCCTCTCGAAGAGCGTGTCGGCCATCTGGGGGATGTTCACGTTCATCTCACTGGTGCAGTGGATCAGGTCTGTCACAGACACAAACACACACATTAACCTATAGCCCCCTGAAAGCGACTTATTTTTTTATGACGCTTTTCTATTGCAGCTCCATCCCATGAGCACATGAGTCAACACACGACTGATAAGAAAGTCAATGTGTGGTACATGCCCTGCTGTTCCTAGTTTCCCTAAACAAACATTTATACAGCTCTGTGGCATTTCACTCCTGGAAAGAACCCAGTGTTCCCTTTCACATGTATGAACGGACATGTCCTATAAGCTGGGTCACAACGAGGACAGCCAGGCCGTCACTGCCACTCGGAGACTCGATGCTGGGACTGGAGTTTAATCGCCCGTGAAGAGAGTTGCTAATATCGCCCAGTTGCCTGACTCCCTGGAACACTGTCTTTCAGTGGCCTACATATGTGACAGGACTGGAACGACGGAAATGACAACAGGGGACCCAGGGACACACTGTTATGAGCTGAGCCAGACGTCACTGGGGCATCGTCATCCCTGAATCAGCAGTCTCTATTCCATGATAAAAGCCTTTCACACAGTGCGGTGATGCCCTGCTGGGACAGACTGAACGAGGCCGAATGATACACAGTCTAACAGCACCCCCAGCTTCTGGTTAACGTTGAAATCTACCTGTTAAAGATTTTCTTATTAGGTGCTTGATTGTTATGGATTCCTCCATTAAGCCTGGGGTGTGGAGGAGAAACAATGTTGGATGAATAAATCAGCCTGCTGGTTTACCCTCCCTAGACAAGGCAGGGATGCCAGCCACACTGCTGTGAGCTGTTACCGTCATAAAGAACAATTAAACAAACATAGCTAACACATTCAACACATATGGTGTCACCGTCCAGTCATACGGACGTCAGGCCCGAGAACCCGCCCACAGACCATAACAGTGAGCCAGTCCCAGGACGAGTTGCTGTGTGAATTGGTTCCTTGCAGCACTACAGACTCATGGGCAACCAAAACCCAGAGCACAGGGGCTTGGGGGGGGGCTTCACTCTGAATGTAGATTACCACAATACAGGAATTCAGCTTTGATTAACCTATTAATTCACAGAAAGACCATTATAACTACCAACTCAGGTATGCAATGGTGATTTTGGTAATACTACTGCATGTACAGCATATTAAAACACAAGTGCAGGGAGCCCTTAACTCAGCATATCGATGGCAACCTATACAACTTCATCAATCTTCCTAACATCGTTTTCACATTACATTAAAGCATAGGCAAGCTAATACAGCTCGTAACATGGACGTTCACTGAAAATGTAGTTAGCTGGTTACAAGCTTGAACACTGAGGAGCCAATGGTTAATAATCAGCATGAGCTTTGGATTTACACTGAGGATTCACCCTCCAGGACAGAGAATGTGCATCTCATCAAACTTAAAGCTGTAGCTCCTTCTAGTTGCAATGGAAATGGACACACTGCTGTGCCACTAATTGTGTTGTGTGTGTTTTCCACAGACTGCAGTTTTGGCAAAAAATGCAAAATGTGACAACTCAAATATGACATTTTTGCAGTAATCTTACAAACGATATGTGACGAATCACTGATTATCAGCCATCCCACCAAGTATCTCCCTGCTACCCATATAGATGGAAAAGTTTTCTGATGAGCTGATCAAAAGGACCAGTTCTAAACTGAAGCGGCACATGATACCATTTTAAAGTGGAATCCCCTCTAAAACATGTAATTTCAGTGAAACACCCAGCTGTAGAGCTAGCGTATGTGAGCCAGTTTGGAACAGACCCCCGGACCCCCAGCACGTTACCATATCACCCAGGCCCATAAATCAGGGATCCACGTTCCTTTTCTATCTGAAAGCCTACAATTACAGCCAAAATGGGCTGTTTCAGCAGTTTTGCAGGGAGGAAAATTACATTTTTCACAACTTCTAACTAGCAAAAAATACACATCTCACCCACACAAATGCAGAGTTAATTATTCTCATTTCTCTCTTTCTTCACTGTTAACGTTATATGCTGTTAAAAGGTCAACTTATTACACCTTTGTAACATAACATGAATCAAGGTCAGAACATCTTCACACCAGCAGAGATTCACATACACACTGGTATGCCGCATGTTAAAATGCCAAGAGACGATGCAAACGCACAGAAGCTTGCAAGGTTACTGGAGCATGACCCAAATTGCAGCATCCAGCCCGACCCTCACTGGTAGGCTAGTCAGCCTTCACTAGGGAAACACCCAGCTCCAGGGTCAATGGGGAATTTGTCTCCAGTAGCCCACTGCCAGAATGCCAGTATCATCCACAGGTCTGGAAAAAAAACTTGCTGGTGCCACCATATAACAAGCTCACTGGTACAATAATCAAGATGCTTAACCCAGCAGACATCAGAAAAACAGCCAACTGCATGGGTAGGAACCGGTCTACAAGTCACAAAAGCATCTAAACAAAATGTGCACAAACTCCTGAAATAGACACCTATCATTTGTAGGGAAGAGAATAACTGAGCAGTCAGCAAAAATAAAGCAAATATCAATCCAACCATTTGCAACAGCAGCTCATTGCAATTAGGAGGCTGTCCCAGGAAGCGCAAGGACTGGGTGGAGCATGACAGGAAGTCAGTCCATCACATAACCCTTACACACACGTGGTCAGTCAGACGCATGAGGCTTTCCATCAGTCAGCCACCCAGGTCAAATGCAAGTCAGAACAATCCAGGAGACCCCAATATGGAAGCACAACACATAAAAAAGGGGAAAAGGGAGGCTGGGTCCAAAGCCACCAACATAACAAGTGACCCCTGAATAACCCCCCCCCCACCTGAAGGAAAAAAAAAAGAATAACATCCATCACCAGTCACCTCAGCCACTTTGAATGTGACTGGGGGAAAAATGCAAAACATCAAGGGACGATTTGATCAGTCACTTGTGGAATGAGACAAAAATAGACATGCTGGTTTGCCGAGGAACATCCCCACGCCTCTTTGTCAGGACCGGCAGGGAAAAGGCACGTCATTCTCATCTTTGGACTCCTGACGTCAAACAACCAGGAGGAGCCGGGAGGGCAGGGGAACGGAGGAGGCCAGCCACTGACAGCCTTGCTGCGCAGCGGTAGCAGATCAAATGCTGGTGGTGGAGGGGGGGAGCATTCCGAAAGGTGCTCGATGAGTCGGCGGCCCGCCAAGAGGACCGCTTTAAAAATAAATAAATAACTGAAATTTAATTTAAGTTCCAACCTCACCCCCAAAGGGACATCAGTGACGAGCGCTCCACAGCTGACGCACCGGGTTCAGCGGAGGCCACCGGCAGCACGAGTTCTGGCCAGGGAGTCAATCTTGGATGCGGCTGAAAGGTCTGCAAGTTCTTACAGCATTACGAAAAGCTGTGATGTTTACAGTTATTTATTTAGTGGGCAGGTGTCATTCGTGCCGACTTTCAGATAAGAGCGAATGACGTTGGCGGACAAGGAGGACGGACAAAAATGAGCATCCATAGGCTGCAATGCACATACAGTGGCACTGCTTATGAAAGATGTTAAAAGCTCTATTTTATGGATGTAGAAAAGCCAGGGCAGCAATTTACGATGCGCATATATCTTCATAATAAGAGGAGGAGTACAGAGGAGGACGTCAGATTGGTACGAACACACAGATTATACGCACGTGGATAAGCACACTCTGAGCAGCGGTGATGCCCATCGCTAATGAAGAGCTTGATAAGCTCAAGTTACGTTCTGCAAAATCCACAGACACGCTTGGTTTATTGAGCAGACACGTAAGGACACAAGATCAGAGTCCCTGCAGGAACATGGCAGCAGAAAACAAACCACAATTTACCCCCAGAAACATTATATTTAATTTTTTTCACAGAGGAACTGTGAACATCTGGTAGTTGTGCTAGAGTGGAGACACTCCTGGGCCCACCATATCGGACAACACGGACAAGTGACCCTTCAGCACAATGACTGCATATGAAAGCTGGAGCTACTGTTTCATCAGCACGAGTATGAACTTATTAGCTGTTCCCACACACACACACACACACACACCTCTTTACATACCTACAGTAAGAGGCTAAACTGCAGCTCTCTGCACTTATTTGTTTGGCCAGTGTTTGCATCCAGGGAGACTATTGCTACCTTTTTCTACTGTTGGATTTTTCTTGAAACCCAAACTGCCCCAGTAACATTCTTGGCCAAGGAAATTACAGCTAAGCCCATCCTGGAATTTGAACGTACAACTTAAGAGTACAAGGAAAGATTTCTATTCAAGCTACCTATGATGAAGAATGTGTAACAAGAAAGGATGAAATATATAGCAGAAGCTGTTTAAGTACCACAGTCAAGTACCATCTTGGTATGTTTTATTCTCAAACCATTAACATCTGTCTTAATATTCATTCAGTGGTTTGGCTCCCCAGGGTCCAGGGATCCACACCAGGGCGTCTGTGTGTCGTTTCATTGTCCTGTCTGGCTTATGGAATATTACATTTTCGCAGTACAATAAGTGATAAACACTCATACTTGGGGTGTGGAACCAAAGAGGAAACCCGTGAACAGTGCCAGACAAATATAACCCTGTTGGCAATCTTAAGCAGGCTCATTCCTCCCCCAGCACTGGCACTAAATTCACAGGTTTATCGTAACAAGTAACCAGGGCCGCTTCAGCACAATCTGGAAAATAATGCTGTGTGCCAACTGTTCTAAGCAGCTGCCTAGTGCTTACTGAGCTCCATGACAACACTTCAGAAACGTTACAGGGCCCAACCTTTAAATGTCACTGCCGTGCAGAGACAGCAGAGCAGGCCAGGATTGTATCAGATCGCCACGCAGAGGTATGCTAATAGGAATGGACACGTTCCACCCAAATTCATTACTCTAATCCAGTCGAACATGCCTCTGGTATTCCAGACTCGCCTTTACAGAAAGCGAGAAATAAAACAGACCCAAAATAATGAACAAAATACTGACTTCAAAACGTTTGTCACTAAATAATTGCTTTTTCATTTACCACTATCAGGTTTTCATAATTTAAGGCACAGAACACTTATCTATGTCTGACAGCATACTAAGACATTTGTTATCCTTAAGAAACAAAAGGCATCAGTACTATCCATCACTCTCATTACATAAGGCCTGGGTGTCCCAAAGCAGTTATGATAAGGTCTGGTATGACAGCCAAATCATTCCAGCAGTATCACACTGCAAAGTCACCGTGGAAGTAACTGGGGTTCATTCTGGCTGCCAGGAACTCCACTACTCTATAGTTATATGCATCTTTTTAGAATATCACAGACCCCAACCAGAGAGCCACTTAGCTGGTTACCTTAAAGGGTAAGTGTGTAGCTGGAGACAGCATACAGGCTATGTGTATTAAATTATTCAGTCGTCACAGAAAGCCCACAGGAGCTTACGAAGCTAAAGTGTTCTGTACTTTTAAACCCGAACATGAAGAAGATTTGATTTATCATCACATTAAAGAGAGTCACACATATTGTGGCTGTTCTAAAAACACTAGATTGAAAACCGATAGTGTACTGAGTCTTTGGGGATCCTAAGCGTTTTGAGAGACCTTGCAGACAACGTCCGATTCGTATTTAAGCGGTTTGGTGTCTAATAAAAAACGAACAGCCGAGTAGCTGATGCAAATAATTTTACTGTATTAAATGACAGCAGTTATCAGGCATTCGCAGAATATTACGTCTGATTTTAAGAGATTTATTTAAAACAAGGAAACAATAATCGTTCAAAATAGGGTCCGGAATTAACGCAAAAAATCAAAATGTTAAATCACCATCAACTCCTGATCAAGACAAAGCGGGGATTTGTTTGTAACTTTAATGTGATATACACATTCTTAGGTACGGTACTGTAATAAACATTTTCAAAGGGCATCGGTGTAGCAGCCGAGATGCTGGGGACAAGGCAAAGCGGAGATCCGTCACGGAAGGTCGGTGTTAATGGGATGAATGACCACAGCTGTCAGCAACACTAACCAGGCGACTATCTAAACAACACCACCGGTTCGGACGCCCAGTGCCGCATACCTAGCATACAGAAATTGGGGTGGAATGTAAAAAAAAAAAAAAAACGTGGAAAAGCTACACCCCTCTCCCAAAGGCAGCTGCCCTGAGCAGCAGCTCACCAAGGTCTGGGCCGTCTGGATCTGACCCGACCACATCCAGCTCAGTGTGCCGGAGCGATTCAAATGATCTATCATTTTGGCGAGGATTATCGATGAAGAAAAAAATAATCATTTATTCATGAAAACGTCCAGACAGTGTTACTATGCGCATTTATCACACTGGATATCGATGTACTGTACTTGGGACTACTGGAGTCAAAAGACGGGGTATAAGGATATTCCAAAACAAAAGAAAAATAGTTTAATGTGACACCCTAGCCGGGAGATACTCACAGTCGAGGTGCTTCCTCTTGGGCCCGCTGACTTCGTGCGTCGTGGCCTTGCATACTGCTTTGCTGACGGCGGAGCCGGTCATGCTGTGCTGAGCCGCCGCGATGCGATCCGTGATAGACTGTCCCGACATCGTCCGTCCTGCTTCGGCACGCTGGCAGGCCGGCTAACGCAGTGAAGTCTCGCTCCGGCTGGATTCCCTAACAGGCGCAGCCGGAAGGAGGGGGGCGGTGGTGCTCTTAGGGGGTGGAGGTCCCTCTCTTTCTTTATAAGTCCCGGGGAACAAAAAGCGAGAGGAGGGCGGCACGGGGAGAGCAGGCAGAAGGGGGGTTACGAGACGGCCTCCAGGTCCAGACGCCGCTAGCTGGTTAGCCTCGCCGGGTTATCCTGGCTAAACTAGTAAGTCACCTGCACTTGTTAAACGGCTAGCCTTTTCACAAAATAAAGATCACCCTCACTGATAAGCCGGCTAGCTTCGCGAGACACCGGGGATACGCGGCCCCGAGGCTGAATGCCGAACAGAAGCGGCAGCCAAACCACCTAGCCGGCGCAGATTAATGAGGAGTAACTACCACCCGAACGGGCTGGCGAGCTGTCAAGGTGGCCGTCGGTGCTCTCCGGTCAAAGTGCCAGGCGAAACGAGCAGATATAGCACAGGGAGCGAAAGCGAGCCGCCAGCTACATCTCCCGCGTTAGCATGCTAGCCAGCCGGCTGTCTCGCGCACGTCTGAGGAAAAACGTAAAACGGCTGGGAAGCTATTTGGTCGGTTTTTTCACACACCGCTGTCCCGGCGTTCAGGGTGACACATGCTGGGGAGAGAGCTGGCTGCGATAAGAGGCTATCGTTCACATGAGTGCCGCCGCCTCTCCGATATCAGGGCAGGGAACATGAAGTTTTTTTTTTTTTTTTAAATATATATAAGGAACTAGTAATTCTCGGCCGTCAGCTGTTCATTGTTTAGCCGTTTCGGTTCTTCTACCTCCCCCCAGTTTCCTCGTTTCTCTGCTTCTCGTTATTCCGGTGTGTAATAGTGTATTATTCTAGACAAAATGGCTCCGCAGGAATCGGGTGACCATATCAGGGGAGGGGTTGATCGGGTCTCGGTGGTGGTGGTGGCGGCGAAGGGGGGGGGGGGAGCAAGGTGGGAATGTGATCATTAACAGCTATATTTTGTGCTTGGCGGTCCAGGCGAAAAGAGACCCCATGCATCTGGTTTAATCAGACCAAATTGCGCCAGCCTATACATTATGCCTGATTTTCCACTTTACTCGCCTTGACGCGAATGTCACGCTTAAATTTTGTTGCCTTTTATTATTGCTGCTAATATTTGACAAACCTGCTCCCTTGGATGCGGGAATTGTCTGACTTAACTTTGGACTGTGACATTTCCAACCCGCTCCCACTTTATTCGTTGCATTGCAGCTTCTTGTTCAGTTCCTGACAGTGTAGAGTGTGCATAAAGACGACTGTCATTAAGAGACATGTGTGTCTGTGATTGTATTGTATTGCATTGCAAATTCATTATTAAGTCTTTCTGCGCCAGAGTCTGGTTTTGGCTATTTAAACAGGGAACGTTGCGTACCTTGGTCGTTTCATATGTGAACAGTTAACGTGTGAAAGTTATAAAGCGATTTAATCTTACCTCTTGAATACACTTTCCCACAAAAATGAGGGTTACCAACTCTCACGCTTTCACACTGTCACGCACGTGCAAGATATATCTTACGGCAAATCTATATTATTCCATTATAAACCTAAACTTAGCTGCATCAAAAGCGTTGGAGTAGTTTGCAAACCATACAGAGTATTTACAAGGTAATAAAACTTGTTACATGCATGTACGTGCGTGTAAATGCATGTGTGTGCATACTTGTCTCGAATTAATAATCTCACCCAGCCAGCTGACCAAAGTTGGCAACCCTGAAAACGTAATATATCAGATGCAAGTATGGGACTATACGAAAATGAAACTGTTTATGTGCTTCTCAAAGGAAATGTGTGTACAGTAAAGTTATTCTGCAAGTCCAATGATAAATACGGTTTTTGGAGAAGAGAAGAAAAGAGCACAGTCCCGATTACGCCTTCCAACCAAGCGGTTAACAATAGGTTTAGACATAGACCTACGCACATTCCTAAGCGCTCAGTCAGAATCACTCCAGAAGAGGAAGTAATGACTTGTCAGAACCGGTTTTATAAAATATTGTTTCTCCTATACAAATTACCTTTTTAAATCCCGACCCTTTATAGTGGTATTCTTATACCACTTTTGGACGAAGAAAAACGCCAATTTACTAAAATAGGCGGCGTTTTACACATGTTAAATGATAGTATGTATGTTTATAGATAAATGTACCAGAACATAGTGTATCATATACTGAAATCGTTCGAAATAAACCTTCACTGCAAGACAGTACAGGGCTTAAATAAATGCGGAAAGCAATAAGACAGCCCCATCTAGTGGTTTCACGAAGCCTGACATGAGTATCCATAGAAACTGCAAGCACCAGTAGCCCTTGGCAACGGAAGTCACACTCCTGGGTTCTTTGAGTGATAAGGGAACGTGTTCACCTTTCAGACGGCGTGGGAGTTGTGTCCCTTCTCAATTTCGTGACTGAAAAAAATTATACATACGCCATAAAACAATAAAAATGCCTTGTAGATAAATGTCTTATGCAATCTCTAAAGCCAACTAATCATTCTTACTGTTGGTACTTAGGATGCATCCTCGCTGTTGGTGTTTTGGGCTGTTTGAGCATTACTGTATTTAATTACTGTGGTGTGTGTGTGTGTGTATGTATGTGTGTGTATTAATAACCACTAGGGGGCGTAGTGCATGCTAATATAATTTTAGCTTTAGACAAAATGGTTTGTTTTAATAGTATATAGCCATGTTAATAACACTGTGGCTCATGTAATTTCAGAAGCTTGGAAATATGTGTTTATTTATCAAAGTACCAGAAATATCCACATAATAAAAGTAACCTACCATGAACACTGCAACAAGCTGTGTGTTAATAATGTGATTCCAGCATGAGTCCGAGTTTCAGACGGAGCAAAAATTACTCGTGTTTATTCACGTTGATGAATAGATAGCAACAGCTCCAACGAGGACATCTGATATCAAAGCTAATTTTATCAGATTACGGTTTTGTGTGGCTTTCCAGTAGGTCAAAATGTCATGCACAACATATCGACAGCACCGAGTCAAGCAGAAACTGTTTCTCCACTTACTTATTATATAATTGCGTAATTACACATATTGATTACAACACCAATAGCATGGAATATACTGCAAATGCTACTACTGAGACAAAACACACTCCGCATTAGTATCCAAGAAAAGACCACTTCACTGTGTGTAAGTAGGCTACATTATTTAAGGCAGAAAAGTACATTACTGTACATATCTACTGAAGAGCATTATAACCGCCTAACCTAATGCTCTTCCGTACATATCAGAGAATTAGGCGATAGAAATTTTAAACAGTTAAATCCAATTTTTACGTATACCATAAAGAGTTTATTTAAATGCTGGGACAAAATTCCAGAATACTTGAATGAGTTTTTCTACATACATGCATAACATGCCTCCCCATGTTTATTTGCCTTCATTTGTTAACTGCAAGTACATATTTATTTTAGTCATGAGATACAAGAGAAATCATATTTTATTCTTTGGAAAGTCTGATATTTTTAGTTTGCAACAACACTGAGACATGAAATTATACAGCAAGTGCATCAAGCGTCGGGACACAGCAATACGGCGTTAGTAATTATTGACGCAAATGAAAAAGGCCCCCCCCCCTGCAGTTTATAGATATTGAGCCTCCGTGGTGGCTAAAAATATCCAATGGGGAGACCGCAAGCAAACAAAACTGTTAATTTCTTAAACTCTCAGTCTTCAGTCATATAGACAGTGCCTTCCTGGGGTCTGATTAAGGAGTGAGGGTCCGTGATATGTGAGATATATTTAACGTAACGCACGTTTCTGCGTCGGGCACTCAGCAATACACTCTGACAGTGATGACCCTTCACAGTAAGTCACACATCTCATGAACTAGACATTTGCAGTATATTATTAAATGTCTTATTGCAACATAACTCTATCGCAAGATTTTTCTATATTCTGTTCTCTTAATGACTGTTTTTTCTTATCAAAAGATATTGTCTACTGATCATTCTCTTCCTTTAAATCTCACTTTTTCTATTTTTGGGAAACAGCAACAAAGAAGACAACATACCACTCCAGCTAGACACAAATAGTCACATATTTCGTGATCTATCTAATTCAGACAGACAGCCCACCTGAACAGAGATGTTCAGTCTGCCTCTGTACTGCTGTGCTGTAAGTTGCTACTAGGAAGGCTGGTTCATCAGCCTGCATTGACTAGGCCTTGCTTAGGTCCATAACATCTGCATATATTTATCATGGCACTGTTGCCACAGTGAACCATCTCCCCTTTCAGGTGTCGATGGATGTGGAGCCTCTTAATCGTATATGATATAATTCTGCATGCAGATGGACATCAGCATTATAAGTTCAGAGCCCACTCTCAGAAATCAATGCACTGTGGATATTTGTAATGTGCGTCTTCCCACACAGACCATTGAAAAACAATCCTCTCCAATCCCTGCCTTTGCCGTTGTATTGTTTGCTTAAGTCCGGGGCAGGTGACAGCCTGACAAACATGCCTGATTGGTGCTGCTGGCGAACCTGGGGCAGACCTGCAGGTCCTGGTCTAATGGGTCAGCAGGGCTCTGCAGGTTATCCAGAATGTTCTCCACCAAACTGTGGAAGGCTGCATCAATGTTGGCGTTTTCCTCAGTGAAACAGAGAGAGGAGGGAAAGGAGTGATGAATGAGAACATTCAGACACACTCCTACACACTCTCATGCACACTCATAGACACTCCTACACACTCTCAAGCACACTCATAGACACTCATATGCTCTCACATGCACACACATATGCAATCTGACGCACCTATACACACACATTCGCGTACGCTCATACACACTCACACACACTCATACACACACAGATTAGGTATCTCTATCTTTGTGAGGACCCTCCATTTCTATGGACATAACCCTAATCCCAAATATGACAACCTTAACCATAAGTAACCAAACAAAATACAAAACTTTTGCCATTTTTGTCTTTTGATTGCATTCACAGATTATTAAAAAAAATGAGTTTCCCTTTGTGGGGATAAAAAATGTCCCCATAAGGTAAACAGTTACAGGATTTTATCAGATTGTGGGGAAATCTGGTCCCCACAATGTACTACAGACGCTCCTCTACTTCCGAACTTTCAGCTTACGAACTTTCAGACATACGAAAGAAGAGGACTGTAAGTCCAAATTATGTTCATTGGGCTCCCGTTTCCTGTCCGCAACATCAATTTTTTTTTTTTCTGAACGCCAATTCCGCCTAGTACCACTTCTGGCTGCTACTCCCGCCACGCAGCAGCATAACATGCGTATTATTATATTATATTAGTTGATTTTATTTTAATTATAGGCCTACTATAAGCAACTCATACTCAAAAGTTCACTTGCGCCACTATCTAAATATTTTTTCTTATCTTATTAAAACATGGTTAAACTCTGACTTTGGTTTTGTTATGCTGAATAAAGTTGGGAAATTGACTCGAGTCTGTAAATTCAGCCTGTTCCCTCCTCCTGAATAGGGCTTCCAGAATATCCTCAGCGCGCATAGATTATACAGAATCACGTGCTAGAGCTGACCACACCCTGTTTGGGTCACAGCCGAACATCCACGGCAAACCTGTACGGGATTTTTTTCTGCTCATACCACCGGACATAATGATGTCTGTTCCTCCAGTTTTTAATTTGATTTAAAATACAACAATTTGCTGGTATTCAGCGTTTTTTCTTCCTATAATATTAGCAAACACATTTATCCACTTTAAGTCATTTATACAACTGGATGTTTTTTCTTGAAGAAATTGTGCATGGATGCAGTTCCTTTACCATTAGACGGCCTAGTGCCTGTTAAAGAATCTAGCAGCATTCTTATTTGTACCTGCGCTCCTGGACAGCAACTTTAAACGAGCTCATTTTACCCTAGTTATTACGGTAACAATTCCTGAGCATGTGCAATGATCTGAAGGGAAGAAGTGTGACGCTCCGCTATTAGGGATTTTACAGTAATGTTGCTGATGCGGGATGAGTCAGGCTGTGTGATGCTGCTGGTGTTGCTGCCATTTCATCAGAGAAATTTCCAAACATTTCTCCATCTTTAACACATGGAAATAAAAGGATTTGGATTAATACAATCACATCGATAACGCCGAACGGACGTCGATTATTCCATATTGACATCAATTTACAAAATTACGTAACAATAATATAGCTCTACGACATCCTTGCAAAAGAACAGCCGAATCTATCGTGGAAGCGGCGTGATTTGTTTCTTCCTGTATAGAATTTTGAGAACGGACTGCAGTATAATTGATCTGCTCGTTTTTGTTTTCAGTGCCAATGATGTTTGATTAATCTTATGCTTTGTCGAAGACCATTAGTTCAGATTTTATATTCGAAAGAAAAGACTGTCCCTTCGGCAACATGGAGTTTGCTGTTCTCGAGCTCTAAGAGAAAACCATACACCGTAAGGACATATGCTATAATTATACATTAATCCGTTCTGTTCAAACATTTTGTACAATATTATTTTCTTTGTGTGGTATTAATACCTGTAGTTTTTCAATATGCAAAAAATGCATTCGATATAACAATGGTTATGAGGTTAATAATACCTCGGAACGTCTTGGGCTGTGTTAATATTAAATCGTTCTAGTGTGCGTCTTGAATTTGAAGTTTATTGTATTGGCCTTTGCAGGATACTAAAACATAATCGTTGAAATTATTGTGAAAAATATTTGTTAGAGATTATATATTTCTACCAGCAAATGCAGCTGGGTTCTTCGGATAATTGCAAAATGGAGGCCAATTGACCTTGGTGTTTCTGAAATGCAACCGGTTTTGTTTTCTGCAGGAATAACAAAAAAATGTGACCATTTGTAGTTTTCAAACGTATCGCGTCTACGAGCAGTAAAAGCACCATCCGCTCTCGGCTACCCTGTTATATCCGGATGGAGACAATAGCCGGAGTATTCATTTGGGAGCTGAATACGGCAGTGTTTGCCTAGCCGAGCCCGTGTATTATAAACGCAGGAGAGAGGGGCGGTAGTTGCCACTGTACCATGGGAGACGACGGTAGCGGGACTTAAAGCAAACACAGGTCTGTTGGACAGATAAACAAAGGCCTAAATATGACGGGAAATTATACTCAAAAACTGACAATTCAGCTTTTACCTAGTGTTTGTAGAAGTATTGCTTTCCAGATGACCTCCATGAAAAATAATTTCATTAACTAACAGTCGGTCTACGACCACGGATACATATATATTTTTTTGCAAAACTCGCACATTGATTAAACGATTTCAGTATCTATTGTGCTGTGTTGTGCCGTTCCGTTTTTAATAACTCAGCGTTGGACTTTTGATCTCATTTATAATGCGGGATTAATTAATCCGTTGTTATACTTTGGATTCAGCGAAGGTTTTAGAAGAATAAGCACATCTAGTTTGGGATGAGACTGTGACTAAGGAAATGGACGATGCAACGTGAAAACACAACAGCAACGTGTTTTCGCCCCTCGGATACATTATTTCTGTATAGGCGGATGGGGTTTCAGATCAGACGCACAAAGAGTCGCCGTGTTCTTGTCCGATCGGCCCTCGTTTAAATTCACAAGCATCGCTCTCCTAGGGCGACACGGTGAAGGGGAGTTGAGGGCCGCTGGGGCGGCTGCGGGGTAGGCACTCGGGTTGCCGTGGGGTTTGCGTGTTTACACTCCTCCCCAGAAAGTGCTGTCCTGGGTCCTTTCACCGTGCATCTCTCCGCAGGCTTGGGGGAGACATGGAGGCGATATGGTTGTACCAGTTCCGACTGATCGTGATTGGAGACTCGACGGTGGGGAAGTCGTGCTTGATCCGACGCTTCACCGAGGGACGCTTCGCCCAGGTGTCCGACCCAACTGTTGGGGTGGATTTTTTTTCACGCCTGGTCGAGATTGAGCCAGGAAAACGCATTAAACTTCAGATCTGGGACACTGCGGGGCAGGAGCGATTCAGGTACGGTGTACATGACGTAGATTTGCTGGGTGTATTGAGTGCTACAGGTGTAGTCCTACTGAAATCACGTTATGCAAACGTTATGCTCTGTAAACTGCAGGCAAATTGCAGCTTGATACGTTTTCAAATAACACGAATATAACCTTAATGTTCATTGTTTATTTAGTTAGATAAAAGATCGAAGAAATAGATTAAGAGAAATTAACAGAAACCAATATGTGCAACTGCAAAATACTCCAGTGCGTAGATGTGAGTCAACTGCGAGCTGATGTCAGACGACGACAGAAAAGACCGTAGGAGGATGGCACCCCGGGTAATTATGACAGCGGCGAGGTGCAAACCGCGAGTAGGCATACAATTAGGGACTCATGACTGTCAAACGTGTGCTTAAAACTCATCAAAGACGGTGCACAAACACCTCAGGTGACTATCTTCTAAAAGAAAGATTGAAAAAACATATTCCTGTATTTTTAGAAGGCATGGTGTTCTGGCATCTAGGTGGCTGTGAAATTGGGTGAGGGTTGTCCTTTGACACTAATTTAAACAGAACTGTGAATTCCCAGGCTGACTCCAAGTTCTTAGTTCCTAGTTCATCTTTTTGCTATAAAGTTACGCACAGAGCTTTTTAGGAGGTATAACTGGTTTTGTGTCCACTGTGCAGCTCATGCTTATTTCACAGCTTGGGGAAGGGAGTACATGTAAAATATTCTAAATATTGGTAAATATTACTGATTTACAGAAGGAGGAATCTCCCAGCTCCACAAACACAGTTGTGCGGGAATGAATTTGGTGTTTTTCATCTGTTTCATCATAATTGTATAATCTCAGAGGAAATTATTAAGATTAACGTAGTCCTCGGTTTTTGAGTGGCAATTATCCAAACCTTAATGACTGTATTCTGTCTGACATCGCACCTTCAGGAAAACCAGCCTTGGAAAAACACTACACACACTCTCCACTGTAGCACATAAACACCAGGCATATGGTAAAATGTATTTTGGACCAAGGAACCATTAATAACTTTTGTAATCTTTTTCTAGAGTCGCACATACACACAGTGGTAAGAAATGCCATAGCCTTTTTTTGTGGGCGGCGGGGGGGGGGGGACCATTAATATTAAAGTGACATACCGACACATTGCCACTGGAGAGGAAGCCATAGTCAGTATGAGGTTACTTACCAAATGTTATGGGCATTCCAGCCACAACTTAGCTGTCACCGGCCATCAAACAAACACCCATCCAATCATCCTTCATGGTAATCCTGCCTCTCGGGTAACACAGTATATTGTGGGGAAACTTACACACATCACTTTGCAGGAGTACCTGGATTTAACCAATGTGAACAGAGGGAGAATAGTTAACAGTGTACTGTGTATAGACTCAGGATGAGGTTCAAACCCCTGTTTGCATAGCTATGATGGGACAGCCCTATCCCCCGAGCCACCATACAGTCCTTAATAACATGAGAATAGCACATGAACAATAGTCACTGTCGGAAGCGATAGTCGCCCTTCTTAGCTGACGGAAGTGTGCAGGTCTGACGGAAACTCAAGGCCTCCTGACTCCTTCCGAGAAGCTACAGCATCCCGAACGAACCCAAAAGTCATTCAGTGCTGACTTATTTTTTCTGTTCTTTTACAAAACTTAACCCTGATTTTGTGCTCATTAGCTAGACTGTTACCTACGAATGGGGTACAGATCAGCTTTGGCTTCAGGGCGGCTTAAACCTGCAGGGCCCAATGGCTGCTCTCAGCTCGGCAGAGAACGTTCATCCACGCGTTTAAAGTGAGAGGCAGCAGGGCTGTTTTTAAACACTCTTTCCTGTTCTTTCTTTCCTCTTTTCCCCCTCCGTGTCTCACTCTGTCTGCTTATCTTTCCATTCCATCTGTGCCTTCCCTACCTGCCGCTGTCATGTCTTATCCTCCCCGTCTCCCTGTTTTTCTGCTCCACGTCTACCTCACCCACCTCCCTCGCCCTGACGGCATCTCCACCGTGCGTCATCCTTCCCGCCTGCACCTCCTCCTCCTCCCCCTCAGGTCTATCACCAGGGCCTACTACCGCAACTCGGTGGGCGGCCTCCTGCTCTTCGACATCACCAACCGGCGCTCCTTCCAGAACGTGCACGAGTGGCTGGAGGAGGCGAGGAGCCACGTGCAGCCGCACGGCATCGTCTTCCTGCTCGTGGGCCACAAGTGCGACCTGGAGGCGCAGCGGCAGGTCAGCCGCCAGGAGGCGGAGAAGCTGGCGGGCGCCTACGGCATGCGCTACGTAGAGACCTCGGCCCGCGACGCCATCAACGTGGAGAAGGCCTTCACGGACCTGACGCGCGACATCTTCGAGCTGGTCAAGCGTGGGGACATCACCATCCAAGAGGGCTGGGAGGGGGTCAAGAGCGGCTTCGTGCCCAACGTGGTGCACTCCTCCGAGGAGGTGACCAAGAGCGACCGCCGGTGCCTCTGCTGATCTTGCCGCTCCCCGCCCCGATCCGTCCGAAGCCCCCCCTCACCGCTACGCTCACCTGCCTGTTGATGTTCCTGTCGGCTGCTGCCTTGGCACTCCCCACCCACCCAGACAGCCTAAGCACTACTCAAGTTCATCTTCAGTTCTGTGCACAGGGACCGTAAAACATCTGCTTTAAGTCTCCCTGGACCCTGTTCCCCTTCTTGATTGGGTATTGCTTCTCAGTTCTCCCCCGTGATTGGTTATCCCTCCCCCATTCTCCTCCTCCCATCCAATGAGGGAATGGCACATGTAAAGTAGGACTGTGCGAAGGAAGCGTTCCCTACACAAGGGCCAGTGTCGGGCTGACCGGGGTTGTGCACGTCAATCAACACCCAGCCTGCTTTTTTAAAAATAACTTTTCCATGCTACTCTGGTGCCCTGGGCCAGAACCGCGTTGGGGTGGCAGAGCTGGTCTTAAAAGATCAGACTGGGGAAAAGACTTACCTGCTGTCGAGTACATTTTATTGACAGGATATTGGGAGCCTGTGCAGAAAAGGTAGGGTGAACATGCACAGTAAGACATAGTTACCCATAATTCATAGCATCCAGGTCCTCATTAAATGCATTACACACCCAGTATGCTTTAGGTATTTAGCTACGGGGAGCCAATCAACACAATAATCAGTATATTACACCCATTACTAACTACAAGATGAAGTGTTTTAAAATATAAATACAATTATGTAGGGTAAAAGCCTACTGTAGTTTTCCAAAGTCATCCAAAAAAATGTCCAAAATGTACAGTCGAATTATTGTATATTTTGCACTGAGCATGTGCAGAAGATGAGCTAATTTGCTGTTCTGAATAAACGGTGGATGCACCCCACACTATTTACTCTCTGATGCAGTAGATGATTCTGGTTGGAGGGGCACCTGCCGCTTCCCGTTCTGGTGCTTTTCGTGTGGAAATGAGCGGCTGGCTGGGAGGTCTGGCCTGCGACGCGGATCCACTGTCAGGCAGCTCCAACCCGAGTGCATGACCTCCAGGCTGTGATTGCTTAGGGTCTTATCAGGCGTGCTAAGTGTGCAGATTCACTCTGCCCACACCTACTGAATTACTGTTCCGCTCCCCCCTTAACACTGAGAGTCACTAACACCCTCACATATTAGTTTCGGTACAGTCTGTTCACTCTCATCCCTGCCAGTGTTGCTTATCCCTGATTGGTTGACTGGCTTTTCATCAATACTGCTCTCATGTTCCATCCATCCGTCCATCTTTCTTACGCCGCACACCCAGAGCAGTGCCACGCAGCCTTTACCAGTACTGCCGTAACCACGACTACATTTCAAATGAACCAATCGGGAGACCCCATCCACCTGCCCAATGCCATTCCAAAGAATAGCCTGCTTCGGGGTGTTTCGAGAGGACATGCGGATTGGAGGGGACTGAGCTAAAGGGAGCGACATTTTTATGACTTTTTAAGGTTTCAGGTGAGACTTCAGATTTGGCAGGGCAGGGCGGGAGCGAAATGACAAAAAAGTGACACCCCTGGATTTTTTCATCTGCCACTTGTCCCTCGGTGAAACATTCCTGGACTTGGGACAGTACCAAGATTCGGACCTGACAGCCCGGTGCCATTCAGTTCCCAGTCCCGGGCCGGTGTTTAAGTTTAAGTACGAACTGGGTGGATCCCGAAGACATCGCTCTGTCACACACTCTGCTGTACACCCGGCAAACCGGACTCATACCTCTTGGTGAGATAAGGCCAGATAAAAGCTGACCCCACCCCCCCAACCCTACCTTCTGGTCTTCACAGGACCACCGCCCCATGTGG
>JAODLC010000002.1:12077898-12095045 GCA_026781145.1 Hippopotamyrus pictus | reverse complement strand
AAATTTAAGGAATCTTGCCCTCCCAGTGCCCCTGAGTCACACTCACCAAAGTCACCAAAGCCCCACTGCCCACGCCTCACCCACCCAAACTGGGCCCCCCAGTGAAGGATACTGACTTCTGTAGTGGTAAACTGGTCCCTAAGGAAATCGAGGTCTTCCTCTAGAGAGTCCAAGTTCCGGGAAGCGGTGGTCAGGTTCTTCTCCAGTAGGGACTGTGCGTCATCGATGTCATACTCTAGCATCACGTTCGCCTGGGAAACAGCACAAGGTCACTGTACACATTTTGGCGACTACCATTTCAATCAAGAGAGCCTACAACAGAAAGTTACTTCAAAGGGTATCTTGCCTTCAGTACAATTACTGCCATAGAAATACGCTCAATGGAAGGTTACTATGTAACAAACCACAGGCATTATGGAGGCCTGCCAGCACAGAACCAGGCATCAGTAGTTATCAGATAGCAACAACTCACTTGCTGTGGTATAAAATGTCATTTTCTCTAGCAACACAACACAAAGCCTCATGTCCACACCTCCTTTGGTCTTACTTACCCCCAACCACAGGCACACTTTGTCTGTGGGGGGCACAGAAGCCTTGCAGTACACATTGTCCGCCAACAGGAAGCGAGTCTCCATAGGGTCTGTGCTGTCCTGGAAGAGAGAATTTCAAAGTAAGGCTGACTGATAACAAGCCTGGATGCGGGGGGAGTGCAAACATTGGGAAAAAGCTCCACCGAACCTCACCTTCTTCTTCTGCATGTGCCTCAGGATCTCTAATGTCTGCTTGATTTGAGGGATCTGGTTTTTCAGCCTGGAAACAGTATGGGAACCACAGTCACCCATCCCAATATCAGCCATCAGATGACAATTAGCCATGCAGTTTTTGCAACATGAGCAATAAGCAGCATATGCTTACTCAGCAGACAGCCACTGCATACATTACGTTGCGATTACATTTGGCCAGTGTCTCAGAGCAATGCCCTCCGTCGGTCTGTGGTCTATACTTCCCCGGGGAAGCACATACCTCAGCTTTTTCTGAGCCAGGTTGAGCTCCATATACTTGTATTTCTGGTACTGTTCGTCCAGCCTCCTCAGCACGACGTCAGCCGTCTCATTGCCCGGCTGCTTCATGAAGGAGTCTACATCCTCCTGTAGTGGAGAGGAAATGCAGTCTTGGCACCAAAGAGGAACTTCACAAATTAGGCCAGTAGCATAGCCAACAGTAAAACACTCAGATCTCACCGTTAAAGACCACACAGAACGCAGTCATTTCGGAGCAAGACTATTATCCTTGATATAATTAATTGCTTAAAACGCCAGGAACACTATATAAGCCCCATACATTTCCTTATGACGTTGAGAAAACGCTCTAAAAGCCATCAGCGGCCAGTTGAACTGTAGCATTCGGCATTTCAAAAACACCATGAAAGTTAAACTTATTAAACATCACAGAGACAGTTTAGCATTAAATAAAACGTTATCTTCCCCGACCTATTCACGCTCGTTCCCGTTTAAAGGGCAACGCTAACGACGAGGCGCCGAGTCCGCGTTTTATCGAAGGCAGATTCCAGAGCATAATTCGGATTACATAAGTATAAAAATGTTTACACGTCGGTTTCGAGGCGGAAAAGGCGCAGCCCGCTTCAGACACCGCTAGTCTCTTCAAGGAAAACGGCCACCATTGTCATGCTAAAACCACGCTCGCTGCCTTAAAAGGTTAGCAGCCCGCTCCTGCTGGCGTCTGCAAACACAGCTCGGCTGAATTTTGCAGCCGTTATATCACTCATGGTCTACCAATTTTTAAAAAAAAAAATACTTAGGATTAAGTTAATCTCAGAGAATTATTCACCCACCACAAACACAGCCTCGGGAATGCCGAGATGTTTCTTCTTATTCCCTACTGCAGCGGCAGCGCTCTCTATGGTCGTCGCCATCTTGAAAAGACTCACCACTCCCTCCTTACGTAAAAGCCGAGCGCCGTCAGTGCAGGGAGCGCGCCGCGGACGCGCGCAAGAGGGCCGTGCTGCATCGAGGATGACGTAGTCCAGGGTGGAACCGCTGGCTTCAAAAAGATTTAAGGTTATATGGAGGAGTTCTGTTGATAAACCCACTGGGAATATCAAATCTACTGTGTTAGGAAATTTCACTTTATGTTCATAACCAAATGTGCAAGTCTGTTGGCTCCCTACTTATACAGATTTATTTGGAAAAACAAAAAAATGTTTAAATGTGTACTCTGGTAAAAGGCTATAATATAGGGGTTATTGTATTTGATCGTCAAGACAAACTAAAATGGTGAAAAATACATTTTTACTACTGACTTTCCTTGGTCGCTGATTTGATTTAACATTTCCTCTCTCATGCAATTTAAATGTAATAAACTACTTGTCAAATAGGTTAATATTTTCACTTGCAAGTGCTTGATTACTGAGAAATTACATTTAAGTATAATATCTCACCCACACCTGCAGGGAAATTTCATCTTCGGGAAGCACTAAAATCTAACCCTAATTTAAAACTGTTCGGTTTTCGTAGCAATTTCCGTTTGCTTCTATGGAAGACATATCAATATCTTTCAATAGTAAAACCTCCAAAACTTTTATATGCAGAAGAATATTGTTGACAAACTGTTTTTGGACATATCCTCCATGATAGGGTGATTATTGTACTTGGTATTTTTGTCATTGTGGTAATTTTTGAAACGTGTTGTAAGCATCTCGTTGCACCCAGAATACACATTAAATGTCGTTTGGGCAGATCCCACTTATTAAAACAGCAGGTTTGTGAACAGGAGACCTACAGGACTAGGGCTGATAGGTTTAAAATCCAGTGCCGTAAAGATTTAATGGAACGATTGGCGTAACTTACTGTTCATGGCAAAGTCATCTTTTCGGGACTGACAGATGTGTTGGTGGAAATGTATTCTGGAAGCTGACCCCAGGGGCGTAACTTTGACTGGAACACTGGGGGGGTTGAGGTCTCCACTCATTACGGGGGAAACAGGATTATTGGGGGGGTTGTCTTAGCTGGTTTTGATTTATTGGGGGGGCTACAACCTCCCCATCCCCCCAGTAATTTACGCCCATGGCTGATCCCCATTCCTGATCACCAGAGAGCACCAGTAACTGCTATCTCTGACTGATCGGTGCCCAAACTTTGAAGTTTTAATGTTCATCAATAAATAACAGTCTAATTATTTCATGCAGATTTCAAATAATAAACCACAGCCATGTACTGAATAAGCACCCAAGATGATCTAAGAATGGATGCATATGGTAATAATCTACAAAAAAACAGACAACAACTGTAATAGGCAATCATATAGTTTAATAAAATAGAGAAAAGCATTTTTAAAACAAATGAAGTATTCCTGCTTGGAAGCAAGACTCTGCTATTGCATTTGTGAGAAAGTCAGTGGTTCCTCAGAGATTCGAATGCGGTTGGATTGCGCATGTGATGAAATCACAGGAAGACCATCCCATGGACCGCAGGCGCACAGAGCTGTGGATGTGGCTCACAGGCAGACCAGTCCACCGGCATGGAGATCACAGGTAGTCTGACTCAGGGGATCATTGCTAGTTTGGGCCAGTGGTTCTTCGGATCACATCATTTCTGAGAAGCTTGCATCATATGCAGTTTATATAGAAAAAATCCTGCTTGCCCTAACTTTGCTATATGATGTAGTTGCTCAGCAGATCTTATTATCCAATGCAGGAGAGAATGTGATACATATTAGCATTTTGGAGCATAATATACAGCTATTTGCTATTTACTAAAGCATTTCAGGTTCCTCATGGGTACAACAGCAGAGGCCCTCCTGGAAAATGTGCCCGTCCCAGTTGCTTAGCCGCCCGAGTTTTCGCACCGTGTAAACATTCCTAAAAAGCAAATAGCATCCTGACTTTGAAAATATAAAAACCGGATTTCTGTCAATGCACCAACACACACCCACTGCGTTATGCACAAACATACCCAGCACTCTGCAGAATCACACACTCACTGCACTATGCACAAAAACCCACACTGCTCTACGCACAAACGCCCACTGCACTATGCACAAATACACAGACTGCACCATGCAGAAACACACACTCACTGCACTACGCACGCTAACACACACACACTCACCCTCCCTCCCATTTCCTTTACGATCAGCTTCTCTACAGATGCCTCAGATTCACATTACGCATCAAGAAAAAATCCTCGTAGCACAGGATGCGGTGAATGTGACGGGCTCTTTGTACACCCCTGGCAATTGGCGAGAGAGACCGTGTCTGAGTGGCACTGTGGCACCGACGTGGAGGAAGGTGGACGTCCAGGATCCAGGGAGGAAGGCTTCCCGCAAACAGGAAAAAGAAAGTGCTTCTGCCACAATGCAGCTGGCAGGCCAGTCCGTTTGAGCGTGGCGAGAAAAGCAGAAAAAAGTGGGGCGTAGAGTCAAAACCCCACATTCAGCCATTCCTGACTCTTATTCAGTTTCAGAATACATTTTTCCACTTCAGCAACGATGCCTGACTTGATCCAAACCTTGTGGTCACATAGCTTCTTAATCTAGTTCATTCTGGCTTTCAAAAAAGCTCGCTGCGAATTCTGCCTTATGGGCCCACAGTTAAACTGCAGTGTGGCATTCCATTTCACCCCCCCCCCCATATAAACTCTACTTTCTGAATCCAGTGCCCCCCTCCCACCACATCCAGGTCAGTCCTGACTGCAGTCCACGTGATTACCATGCACCCAGTAGCAGATCTGGGCGAATTTGAGTGGGGTGAAGCGCACGGCCACATTGAAATCGCGATTTTCGCCATCGATCTCCAGCCACTGGTGGCCGGAGAAGACGCCGATGACCTTACGCTCCCAGCGCTCCAGGACGCGATCCCACACCCTGCCGTACACCCCCGAGCCACTGGCCCCTGGCCGGGCGTCACAGTGCTGGTAGATCAAGTCGTTTGACTCGTCCTCCACGGGACAGAAGCGATACACCAGCTCCCCTGGTCGGTCGCTGTCGAACCCGGAGAAGTGGATCCGGCGACCTGCCAGGTTCTTGGAGGAGGGCGCCACCGACAGGCGCATAAAGGGACGGCGGTGAGGCCAACGCAGCTCCAGCAAGGCGTAGTCGAAATCCATGCTGGCATCCTGTGGCCCCTGAATCCAGCCCTTGGGGACCCGGGTCCGTCGAACCCGTACCCAGCGCACCAGGGGCTTCCCGGGGCGGCTGCTGTTGGCAGGTGGCGGCACCAGGAAGCCCACTCTCAGCTTGCGGGCCCCTTTCACGTAATCCTTCCCATCATGCACACAGTGGGCGGCAGTGAGCACGTGCCGCTGGGACACCAGGACACCCGTGCACCCCGTCGAGATGCGCACCGCTGTGGAGAAGGGGTAATCCAGCAGGAAGTGGTCGCCGCGGATGTTGAAGCGGCCGTCGGCACCATAGATCTGCCGCTTCCGCCGCTGGCGCAGAGTGGCAAAGGTTTGGTTGCCCCTTGTGGCGGGAGGCGGGACTGCAGTGCTCTGATTAACTTCATCCCCATCCCTGACCTCTAGGTCAATGGTGGTCAGCGTGCGGGAGCCATCGGAATATAGCGTCTCAAACGCAAGCTGCTCAGTCAGTACCTCTGGCCTGAACTCCTTGTGGTAGCAGCTGGCGGTGCAGTGGGTGCTGAAATCCAGCTGGGCCTGAGCACTGAAGCGAGAGCGGGACAGGGATTGGGGGGTGTGGGCCACCAGGGATGGGAGGTGGGCTCGGTGTGGATCAGGGGGCCCTCGGAATGGCACTGCGGGGGGGAACAGCAGCAGGAGCATGTTGGAGAAAAGACAGTAGCTGGCAACTCCTTGACGTGCCGTCATGGCTGGGTTGACGCTGACCTGGAATTAGGGAATGAAGTAAATAAAATGAACGTCATGCGACAGCCTCGGGCAGTCATGGTCACAGACACACAGCAGGGACTCTGTTCTACCGCCTGGGTCGCCCCACTGACATACCGGGCCGCGCAAGTAGCTCAATCTGCAAGTCACTGCACAGAATCTACACGCAAATTGAACTTGACAGCTGACAGCAGGAGCAGTTCATCGTTTCGCCTGCAACCGCTCCTCAGATCCCCAGGAGATCCCGGCATGGCGGTTAGCCGCGGTACGCCGGCCAACTCCCCGACACCCCCCCGCCCCAAGGCCGCCATATTCAGCTCAAAGTACAAACACAAATAAAAGTCAACCTTCCCTAGACACTCCAGTGCAGACGCTAGTCTCGGCCACAGGAGGGCAGTGATAATATGCATAATGACCCGCACGCGTGCAGACAGACGCATGCAGATGCACGCAGACGCGCAGAACACATGAATCTGCTTATCCCTCAGTTACAACACACACAGTAGTCCCTAGTCGCAAAACACTATTTGTTAAATAAGCTCTTCCAACTGATTTGTTATTAATTGGCGACATGCGAAGAGGCTGCCCTTCCCAAGCCTGATGGACCGACAGCTTCCACGTATTACAGGTGGACCCCCCCCCCCCCCCGGGGGAGGGGGCGTACGCACCTTAGGTCCTTGCTGTTCCACGCCCACACGGCACCGCTTCATATCGCTGCTCGGGCCTGAGTTTCGCCTCTTTATGTCCTCCCACACCAACAAAGCAGTCCTTGTTTGCCCTCCCCCCCTGGGTGGCCCCCTTTCCATCAAACCTGACCCAGCTCACAAGCGTCGATCTTGGGGGGGTAGTATGACTGGGAGAGTCACGGCTTGCCAATGGATCGAACCCCCCACTGCAGTGACGGGGAGAGTCTGGCCTGGGGCTCCAAGGCTTCAGGAGGTGAGAAGCGAGGGGACTGAGCCCATATGGATCCCCTGCGTGGAACAGCGGAGGTCTGTCGGTCCCCCTGAACCCACATTACACACGTGCTGTGCATGCCACTCTGTGCATGCGGCAACCTTCCCACAAACGTGAGACCTCCTGAGCGTGTTAACGTGTTTGCGTGCTTGTTTTTTTTTTTGCGTATGAGAGGGAGACTTTGCTGAGATGTGTGTGCATGTGTGCGAGAGGCAGGGACGTCTTCAGTGGGCGTTCCTCCTTTGAATGTGCCCTGGGGTAGGGCGGAATCCGGCGGCATGCGGCGCATTAATCACCGCAGCGCCTGCGTGTGTGTGTGTGTCACGAGGTCCTGAGCTGCACATCCTGTGTGCGGCGGACTGGCAGAAACCAGGGGAAATGGGAGAACTTCTAAGTCTCTGAAATTTCAGCCCTGCCCCCCAGAAACTCTAAGAGTCTGTACCCCCACCTCCATCCCCGCCCCCCAATCCCCCCCGGGTACAAAGGCAAGAGCAGGTGTCTAAAAGCTTCCCAGAGCAAGCTGAGGCAGGGAGCCTCTCGGGATCTGACGGGAGGGGCAGCGCCACGTCCAGAGCACCCCCCCGGAATCGGCCCGCATCCCTGAACCTGCAGTGACTGAGCTGGGTGGAGGGGCTATATGGGGGGCACGCGTGGGCGGGGTTTCCTTCCGCTTGCTGCTGTCTTTGTTCTGTAAACAGAGATAAGGCATTTATGTGACCGGTGTACGGGGCTACGTGATCGGTCCGGAGTGAACAATGGAAAGCCGTAAGTGCAGCTTTGCCGTTATGGTTCTGTACTCCCACAGACAGAACAGAATCTAGAAGATCTAACCACAACAAAAGTGAGATATTATACCTGGTACCAAAGGATTGACCTCTTTCTGAAGCGGCCCAATATATACCAACCAGCCGGATCACAGTGACTCTACAACGGGGGATGCTGCTCTTGTCCGATTCAGTTCAGGTGGCGGGGATCAGCCCAGCAGATCTAATAACCTAATACATGAATTTTCTTGACCCAAACAGGCTGTCAAAGCAGCCTTTGCGCTTAGAAAACGTTACACCACCTGTTCCATGACCTCTTCTCTGTGGCAGCTAATCTTTTGTCAACAAAAAGCATATTTCCCAATCCAAAGACTCCCATATCCAGCTAAAATCACAAATAGGCAAATTCCCTATTGGACCAGAGGTTTACTTGTAAATGTGATTCTCGGACATTTTAGGCATTTGCAATACTATAGCGTGGCATATAAAGGGTGTTGGTGTGTGGCTTTGTGGGTTAAGCTGCATGCCTGTGACCAGAAGGTTGCTGATCAAATCCCACAGAAGGCAGAGCAATTTCACTCTTGGGCCCTTGATCAAGGTCCAACGCTCCAGGGACCGGCTGACTCTCCATCCTCAATTGTATTTCACTTTGGATTAAAAGCATCTGCTCAGTAAATGCATCATTATCTTCTAAAATGGAAATTTGCTTTACAGATAAGAAACATGACAAGGACATGAACTGGAGCTCACCAGCATTTGCTTTTAGAAAGACTCCTTGGGCTAAAAAACACACAGCAACATATCCCATATATTAGATAATCTGGCAATGTGTCTATCAGTATCCTTGCGACCACAAGCATTAGTAAGCATAACACATACAAGGATAGGAGACGTAAACCTGCATGAATGAAGAAACTTAGAGAGGATATCATCAGTCCTCTCTCTCTGTAACCCATCAGTCAGGAAATCCACTACTCAGCCGACAACACTTGGGTCTAACTTCAGTTTTGGGATTAATTTCTCAACAAATGTGTAGCGCTGCATGCTGAGAAATCTCTTGAGAAATGCACTGAAACCTGCCTCTCAGGAAAACCTAGGGTTCTCCTGGTACAGGAACAGTAGGCGACGCCTAAAGAATGCAGCATTATCTACATCCCTGTGGACCTGTCTCCACTTAAATGCAGTGGATCAAGTCATTTGTCAGCCTCGTGTCTTAGAAGATCCTTTGCATCCCTTTATAGGTCATCACAGAAATCCTGGAATATCGCTACACCAACAATGAATGCGATTCAAACTCTCAAAACGATGGAGTTCCCCATTTGCATGGGCGAGGTTATGTTGAAGAATTTAATTATCACGCTCCAGGAATCTGAACCAGTGACTACCAGGCACCACATCACACTCCCACACACACACACACACACACACTCACACACAGACACACACACGCACACATTTAACCAGACGCCTGCATGGCACAAAATTGGGCCACGACAGCACAGAGCCTCGTACAAGAGTACTCATATACATGGCTGTGTCTAATGCCAAAACCACAACAACAACAACAACTTATGGAAAACTCTGAAACAGCCATATCCCAGCCTGTCTCCAGACCACCAGCTGGTGTTTGTGAATATGAGTATGTAAGATGGGATGGGGATGGTGTATTTCCCCACACTTTCAGGACAGTAATGTCTGACTTATTAAAACATCAGTGGAATTTAACAGATAATGAAGGTGTTTATTTTTTATCATTTGTTACGGCATTGTGTTTTTTTCTTAGCATTTAGAACCCTTTGCCCTTTGTTTTGCATTTTGCAAGGATAGATTTCCATATTTTTACATAATTTTTAGAAAGGCAATTTGTATCTCTCACATAATGAGTGCCCTATTATATTAACCCCTCCGACAAAGACAACTTTTGAATACAAGAACGTGCTATCTGCTGAGGATCCTAGCCTGGCTGTTCTAACTGGTGTGACCTTGGTAAGTGGACCTTGGATAAACTATTAGCATAACTAACATATCCAAACCGTAAAGTTCTATGTTACTAATTACAGTTATTTCATTTCATTTCAAAACGGGAGATGACAGGCAACCCACGCCCCTTCCCAAGTCACAATGCAGTTTTATCATACTTCAATTCTGAATTATAAGTTGTTTGATGACCGTTTGCACAAAAAAACGCCGTACCTTACCTTACTAGACTGCGTTAATAGGTTTATGACTATTCAACATCTTAAACATCCCTAGAATTCATCTTGGATCGCGTGAAAAATCACATGGGGTGACGTGTATTCGTAATTTAAAAACTCGGTAATGAAGAAAAAAGTTTATTAAACATTACCGTTTATCTCGCTGAAATAAGTTTCATAAATCTTTGTAATTAAATCCCGTTCACGTTTTCCTCTTCGCAAAAAGCGCTGAGTATAGTGGCTCTCCAACAAACTTCCATCTCATTTCGAAGTATGACAGGTCTGAATTCCAGACTTTCGGCTCACCAGGAGTTCCCCTTGATTCCGCCGTACGTGTCCGAGTCGAGCCGATCAGAGCCGATCTAAGCCGAGCCGAGCCGAGCCTTGTTCTCAAGTGCCTCTTATTTCCAGTCTCTGCCCCAAGTCCCGCGAAGGGGAAGCAGCCTCTTCGCGTTTATGGTGTTGGAAGCATCCCCATCCCCGCGGTCCTAGCGCCCACAAAACCTTCAATTACAGAAAAAGTGACCCTTCAACCCCACGCGGTGTGAATTATTATTGCCCTTATTCATTCCTATTATGATTTAATGGCCTTGTGTGTGAAATAAGATGTTCCCTGCCGACGAGAAACAATTGCTCAAAAGATTTTTGTCTTAAAATAGTATCTGGGGAGACAGATAAACAGTACATTTGTCAGAGACCTAATAGAGAACCACGGTTTCAGAAAATCCCAGAGGCTATCTGAAATTCAACCTCCTAACCTTCCATAAGGGTGTGGTATGCAAACGTGTGTCGCTGCAGGCAAAGGGATCTTCTTCATACTAGATATCAGTGTGTGTTGTAGTATACCACAGACCAAGGATTCGTGGTTTTAGGCTTTGGGAAAGTTTAATCTTATGGCATATAATATTACTGTCAAAATAATTTAATGCAACTGTAATGTTCAGGCTGGCTGTAATTCAAGGTAGGATCATAGAATCAGGTTGCACAAATTGTTTAAGAGATATAATTCAGACAGGTAGGGGTGAAGGAGAGGTTAGTGCTGGTAGGTGGTGGGACCATTGCGATGACTGGGTCCCTGGGGGCAGAAGTGTTCCTATGGCCCCTACAAAAACCAGGTCCCAAGCCCCCTGACCTTGACCTATTTCGGGTCTCTTCACACCCCTAAATGAATAGATGTGGAATTTGAAACCTCCCCCCCACCCGTCGAACTGCTCAGTCCCAGTACGTATCAGGGCGGCAGCACAATAGAGTCCTAACTGGGAGCCTCCCTGAATCTGGAATGTTCCAGACAAGAGCCAAACCTCGAACCATGGGTGAGGGGGCGTCTCTGGCTCTCTAGCTCATATTCACACCTTGAAGCGAAACCAAACGCATGCCCCCCCGCCGCCCCCTTCATGATTGCATCCCCCCTCCCACCAATGTTCCACAGTCATCCATCTCTGTTTTAACACAGAAGAATGGCCCTAAACATCTGGGAAAAGAGACGACTACTCTCTTTTCATACAGGAATTTAAGTTATTGTGACTTAGTCAGGAAAGCTGGCAGTTGACAAAAGAAAAACACATACAAAGCATCCTCGCATCAGAGCATCCCCATGGAATTCTAATTAGAAAAACATTGATCAGTTATGAAACAAGCCACCCTCTTTGTTTCTCTCTGTCAGTGGAGATCCAGCTCTTCTCTTGGACCCCTTTCGAAGACGAACTCCATGGATGCAGGGCTGGCAGGAGAGGGATTGTGGGCAGTGACCTTCACGCTGAAGAGGCGTACTCTCACATGAGAAAAGCAAGAGCCAACCCCTGTGGCAAGTGGGCAGAGGCAGCTTACATGTAACTTATCAGGAAAGATCCAGGCCTGACCTAACCCTTGAAGTGTCCACACCTGTCCTGCTAGGCCCCAAAGGAATCGGCGTGGTCTCCCAAGTCTTGGAGGACCCAGACCTGATGTCCCAGCTCTTGAAGTACCCAGACCTTATGTCCCAGTCCTTGAAGGAGCCAGACCTGACATCCCAGACCTTGGGAGGACCCAGACCTGATGTCCCAGTCCTTGAAGGAGCCAGACCTGACGGCCCAGTCCTTGAAGGAGCCAGACCTGACGGCCCAGTCCTTGGAGGACCCAGACCTAATGTCCCAGTCCTTGGAGTACCCAGACCTGATGTCCCAGTCCTTGGAGGACCCAGACCTGATCTCATAAAATGCCTTTTATCATTTGGGCCAATCTAGCACTGGCTTTATACTTATTAGCTGCTCATTCCACCCCAGGGACTTAAACACATGATGTTATTAACCTCTTTACCAAATCAACAAAAAGATCATAACCAATAACCAATTAATCATTGTGAAAACTTGGATTTCAATATTAATGCATTATTTATCAGATTGGGAAACAAAGAAAGCAATTTGCAGTCAGTTTTATAGTTTATATACATGAGTATACATTTCTCAGTGAAGGACCGTGCAGTTCCCTCAATGGGAGCTCATATTGCATCAGCTGAGACCTGGTTTGTACTTGGAACCAAAATGAGGATTCAATCTGACCTCAACAATTTCCTGAAACAGCTTAGCTGATGGAGGGGGGGCAGAGGTTCTGGATGTGCAAACGTGTGGGCCAACTGCTCCACGTCTCATTGCAATAGTGTCACACTATAGCCACAGGGAGCTGAAGTCTGTAAACCAGGACGTGTTTGTGATCATGTGGACCAGACTGTGTGCGTTTGAGTAAAGCCATGTTGATGTAACTCTACCCCCTCTCTCCCCTCAGCTAACACAAACTTATTTTTGATCTGATCAGGATCTTCACAAATTATGAGAAATGGAAGGAAAGCTTTTTGAAGATTTTAAGTGGGGGGAGGGGGATCAGGGTGGTTCTGTCCTGAAAAAAAAGGTAGCTGGCAGTAGGAGACTGTTGCGGTTAACATGTATTTTCCATCCCATTCTTGTTCTTTAAGAGTTAGTGATTCTGAGGCCGAATGAAAAGCAATAAAAAAACACCCTTGAGCAGGAATCCAGCTGGAATGTGGCTTCTGGGCTAATCGCCCGTCCGGAGCACAGTGGAGCAGTTGTTTTGGACCTGTCCTGCTCCAGTCCCCACTCAGAGACCCCCCTGGCAGAAGTTAGCTTTTAATCCCTGTGGAACTTCTTACTGTAGCCCCCACGGTGGTCCCAGTGGTTGCCCTTATCAGATATGATAACTGGCGCCAATAATCTAACCCTCCTTCGCTTTCGATATCTATTCACTTACCAAATGCTTTGACCAGTAGTGGTTTACATTTTGTAGATATATTCCAGGCTTCAGTGCCAGTTTCAGGTGCCCAAAGGCAGGGCTCCTCCCCATTCCACCCATGACACTCACATGTCTTCGCTTCCTAGGCCACGGCCCAGACAGGACCCCAGTGCCGGCCCAATTACAGCCGACGGAGAGCGTACATTCCGTTCTCTCTGGCGTGTTCGGGCACGGAGAGGTGATGAGTGCATGCACGGCACACCGTCTTGGGAGAGAGCCTTCTAGATCGCCAAGGAGGGAGCAGGTGGTGTGGAGATACACGAAGGAGTGATGTGTCATCCAGGAGGGGGAACGTCAAGCAAAGGAACACGGTCTGCGTGTGACAGGCTCATGGGTGCGCCCAGGGACCTCAGCGGACCAGAGAAGATACAGTTCATGGAGGAGAGGTTCACCAGGGGCTTCTGCAGATCACCCCAGCTTATGGGTCTGCACGCCAGCACCAGTGAGGACTTGGAGGCCCAAAGCAACACCCACCATAAGTCCCCCTAAATCCAGAACTGATTTCAGATCAGAGTCAGTGTGCTTCTTCCACAGTGTGCACTAGCAGGACGGTAATTACTTACAATAGGGCTGACATGCATGCAAATAGTTTGCACACATGCTGAGAGCGATGTTCATAACAGCTTGCAGAGCTCCTTGACCCCTGACCCTGACCATCGCTGAGCATTCCAGGCATGGTCGCTAAGTGTTAAGGGTTCCGTCAGCCGCCCCCCTCTTCTACGTCGAGAGCCAGCACTGTCACCTGGTTGCCGGTTTTGCTCAGCAGAACGTTTTCCCCGGTGCTGGTCTTCTGCCTTGTTCTGTTTTATATTACTCCGCTCATGTCCCCCTTCCTGGCCCCTATACATACACTTATTTATGGGTTACTCCATTCCTGTGACTGTCTGTGCATCTGCGTGTGTGTGTGTGTGTGTGTGGCTCTGTGTGTCGTCTCCCCCTCCCTCCTCCTGAACGGCGGCTATCCGACGGGTCCTGTTTTCTCACGGCGTGAACTCATTACGAATACAGCCGCAGAAAGACGACATACAGAAGAGAGGCGATAAAAAAAAAAAACACGTCACGCATTAAAATGAGGAGCGGCTATCAGGCACGGCGCCCGCAAGCATGGTCCTCTCCCAGCTGCCCCCTGATTCAGTGATCGCGCGCTTCCATGCCAAGGAGAGGTCATCGAACTGGCAATGAACATGACAGGCCATTTCAACTCCTCCAGAAATCCAGAGAAAGACAGTTTTCATTTTTTAAACATGAATTAAGTGTCAGAAAAGCACACCCCACGCATGTAATATCTTGAAGCCCTAATGAGGCCTGGATTGGCCATCTTGTATATCGGACATTTTCCCTGTGGGCTGATGGGTTTGTGCACCGACAAAATTTATTGTCAGGAGACACTCTTCCATGCTTGGCAAGGTTTACTATGAAGGACCCCCTCCCCATGGTAGCCGTATGGGGTGGAATTAGGACGATTCCAATGGCCCCTGACTGAATGGGGCCCTAAATATTTTCCCAAACATAATTGGATTGGTCTGGGTTGAGGGCCTAGAATGATACATTTTCATAGGGCCAAAAATCTGTAGCAGTACCTCTGCTCCCATCATACCCCCTGGGAGACCCAAATATTAATCCCAGTTCAGTCTTGGCCCTAACTGTCCTCTTTAAGGAACAACAGGGCTTAACAGAGAGCCATGAATAGCATGAGAGATACAAGAAAAACTATAAATTCCTCTACAGGATCTGCTGGATCTCAGGAGGTTATCCAAACTGGAGTGAAGTAATAATTTCCCAGTTTGTCATAATGACAGAATATTCTGGAAGGATGTCAAGAAAATAAATAGGTGGTACTGTTGTGAAGTTGGCAGTGGTACTGGGGTTCTGGGGAACTTCCCTCAAAGGCTGCGTGGACCAGCACCAAGATGTCAACAGACCAGTGTGTCTTCACGTCCTCGTGACAGCCACACTTCGAAGGTCTGTGATGTTCCCTGGATTCTGGAAGCCTTGTGCGAAGAAAGACCCCTGGTATCTGTCCCCCTGTTGGGTGCCCGCCCAGCCGCCTCTATCTGGCAGAGGCGTTCTGTCCCTCGCTCCCTTTCATTGCTGTGCACACATTGTCACATTTTAAAAGCGGCCAGAGGCTGATGAAGCGGTCGGCCAGGCGGCGGTCGTCACATGCGTCGCGCCTGTGGCATTGTGGCGGGAAACTTGTGCCTCAGGGGGATGCTGACGGAGAACATGCAGCGGGATTTCAGCACCTGCATCTGCTCTGGAAAAAGAGCCAATTCTCACGGCTCAGCCAGTGCGTCACTAACTAAATGAGGAAGAAAACAGGGCAGTAAGAGACAAGAGGTCAAGGGTGCCGACAAACAGTCCTTAAAAAGTTGTAGGGACAAGTGAGGGACCCTTGGCAGGGCAGAGTCACTCGTCTGGTGAGGACACGTGGGCAGGCGCCGAGGGGGTGGGGTCACTCCAGTCCATCTCAGACCTTGTGCCAACAAATTAGGGCCCCTTCGGCGGGGGGGGGGCAGTGAAGCTCTCCTAGGATGCCTTAGGCTGACTGACGGGCAGCATCCAAGCAGTACAAGCACACCAGTGCAGAGAATCTGAGGCAAATCCCAGTCCTTGGGTAAGACTATGGGAATCACAGAAGCACAACGTGAGAGTAACACACACACACACGCGCACGCACACACTAAGGCAATTACAAGAATGGAAAGAAAGAATACAACACAGCCTAATGAGCCTAATTGGGGGGGAATTTGTGGAAATAGTGCTTTGGAAAGTTGGGTTAGCCAGGGGTCAGCATGGAAAATGCCAGCATGAGGGGGTTCTAATGTTCATCAGGGGCACAGGGTCCTGTCCCTGCTCTACTTCACGTATGCTCCATGGACACACCACGCACGCACACACACACATACCACACACACACATACCACACACAGACATACCACACACGCCACTTCCTGCATACATGGAAACACACAGCCAGCTCTCTCCTCTCCCCCCATGCGCACTTTCCATCTCTCCCCCTTCCCTGCTGGTGGCTGAGGACCAAGGAAGCGAATAAGATTTATCACCTAGAATGTCTGTCAGACAGTCCCCCCCCCCCCAATCCAACGGCATGCTGAAAACCACTCAGCTATCATTCGGAAGTGAGCCCCACATGGGACCAAAAGCGTCCGCACACGTGGGAGCGATCATATCTCAGAAGAGAGGGGCCTCCAAAATGGAAAATGAAAGATTCTTGCCCTCCGTGAACAAAGCCCTCTGTAAACATTCCCAAATATGTCAGCATGCCCCAGGTTTCCCAGAATGCCCTGTCACCACCCACCCTCCGGCACAGCAGATGCTAAGTCATGAGTTTCTCTCTCAAAACCCCTCGTTACCTCTAAACCCATGAACTGTATGTTGTGGAGAGTCCTAATCTACATTAGCACGTGTGTAGTGGTGTGTGCATGTGGGGGGGGGCGAAGCTGAACTTCCGAAGATGGTCCCTTCAAAAAAATGTGGTTTCCAGGAAACACAGCAGCCAATGGGACCTCAAAGTAACGTCAGTCACCCCTAGCGGGCACTTAAATCAAACAACATAGTGATCCTGACGTTTTCCTAATGCACACGGTCATAGGGGAGGGGTCTTCGCTGCTGTACCAGAATTCAATGAGCAGACGGCTGACCTTGTCTGGGAAATTGGTATATTTTTGTCCAGTTTCTTATGCTGAATGAAGGTAAGGCTGCTGTAGGAAGGAGCAGGTTACTGGGGTGGGGGGTGGCCACATGTGGGGGTAATTTATGCACGCTAATCAGGAGCTAAGGCAGATGTGGTCCTCACAAGCCTTCTGCTGTATCCTAATAAAACACTTCCTCCCCACCACTGACAAACCGCAAGCTATGAAAGCAAATGAATCCGACCCCCCCCGTGCAGTGTTCCCATATTGACACTCTCGCTGTCCCCCTCCCTTGGTGGAGGTGAGCCAGCTTAGCTACCATTATTTAAGGTCCCGTGGTTTCCTTAGGGATTCCAACCTGCAGGATCTCTGTTCTGCACAACGGGATCACTTATGGGGGGGCTGAGAGCCCAGGGGGTGGGCTGGCGCGGG
>JAODLC010000002.1:12060109-12075859 GCA_026781145.1 Hippopotamyrus pictus | reverse complement strand
GGGGGGGGGGGGGGGGCGTTCAACGCCCTCATTCCCCCCATGGCCACAGAAACACACAGTCACGCAGAATCTAGAATAGAAGGAGCAGTAACTCTATAGCACTGGTCAAGTGCTCAGTGTCTCGGGGAGAGCAAGAGGAGCTGAGCAGTACAAGAGCTGGGGGGTGTGATGGACAGTGTCCCGACTGACCAGAGCTGCCCATCAAACCTAGTCAGGGGACACTATAAGGTCAAAAGTTTTTGCACACACTGAGATCTACATTTGCATGTTACTAAAATTACGCTCAATATTCTTTGCTCACAAATAAATTCACAGCATGTTCACCGTTTAAGTACCTTTATTAGCAAGAAAATGTCATATCTTTGAATCATCAGAGTAACAACCTCTAGCAGTTATAACAGCTGAGAATAACTGAGGCATTCTTTCTACAAGGGACATCAAATTCTACCCTGTTTCATGGGATGATACGGTTAACTAGTGCATTTAAAGTTAAAGGACAGCCTAGAATTTGATTGTGCCATCATCACACAACCAGTTAATAGGATGTCAGACATACATTGTTACATACTCTTTCCATGTTATAAAGGAAACTTGTTTGACTTATATTTTCATTTATAGTTGTTAAACACTGGAAAGATGAGTGAACAAGAATAAAAAAATCTGCAGTTTATGAAATAAATGGAAAAGTGGCAAAAACCTGTGGTGTGTAATAACTTTTGACTGGTCGTGACTAAACGGGGGGGGGGGGGGGGGGGGGGGGGGGGCTGGGACAATTCCATGGGCCCCTGAGCGACAAGAGACTAAAAAAAATTTGCATAATTGGAAAGGGCTGGGTTGGGGGTGCAAAATCTGAAGCGGCACCCCCGGCTATGAACTCATAAATGATCGTCTCAATGCGTTTCCCCATCAAAGGCTTTTACTTAAAGATCATTACAGAGCACTGCGTTTACTCACTGCAGCAGCTGGACGTTCAAGGCCGGGTCCTGAGTAGTAGTGGGCCCCAATTTTTTTTTTCTGGTTGTTACAGAGGGATTTTATACTGTAGATGGAGTTGTCACCCCTCCTATATATTATGGAACTGTCCCATATTGAAAAATAAAATGCTGTCTCTCGGTGTGAACCATTATGGGATGTGATTTGTTCCATATTTTCGTACATATTCATACATTCATACAATCACTGTGCAATCACTCCTCCCCCCCATTCCTGCCTCGTCAAAGTTGGAGAAATTGACTTTACGATGTCTTTAGCCCAAGTGACTCCTAGGCCTCGAACATACAAATATCTGGACATTTTTCAAATCGGACGCAGCATCTCCTGAAAACGGTCTGTCATGCGTGTCATAAAGACGATCTTACGCTGCTGGAGGTGACAGGCATGGCGTGTATGAAGCACAATCCTTCCTCGGTAGAAAATGTTTCTTTGGTATGTTCATGCAGATAAGAAGCCACTGGAGAAGCAGGGCAGCTAACTGATCCAGCATACAGTCACGTGGAGCATGCTCAGTGAGAAGGTGGCACAGAGACCAAGAGGACTTGTTTTAATAGTCTGGATGATGTCATGAGCATCCAGTAACAACCAGTGTTCTAGGCGTTTAATAAAGAAAAGTCAATTCTGTGAACGACAGAAACGTGCCAGTTCTGACACACACTAACACACACACACACACACACACAAGGGTGTTCAAACACAGGACAGGAAGATCACAAATGCAGCTCAGAAGCTGAAGAAAACACACCGACATACACTGTCTTCTCACTCCCTCTCACATACACACACACAATATAATGCAGCACTTGGACGGATTCACTCGGGTGATGTCATTCCCCGGACGTCCCCTCCCATTCAGGCTGGGCTGTGTCCAGCACAAGGGCCAGGAAGCCACCAGCGGGCCAGAGAAGCGGAATAAAGACCCAGCTCATGACACACACCCACCTCACATACCCTGCGCTCACTCTGCAGAAGACCAGCACGGTCAACCCAATTATCAAACGCACATAATATCTGTCACAAGGCTCCTCTTTGAGGCTCGTCATAAATACTCACTTATCTCACTAATTACATCGTAACCACTTCAGAAACATAATCTGCCAAAATTCCCAAATGAAGCTAACGGCTTGGCTAACCGCTAACAGGACGCATGAGACCAGTTAAGCTAACAGCCAACGGTACACAGAATGACCCGTGGCTGGCATGGACACGTCGAAGTATAATTCCACCCAGAGAGGCTGCCTGCCTTTAAACAAGGACATTTCCTTTGATCATTGTAGCAGCCACAGTGTTACATACACTAGCCTGTACCCAGAACTCCTCATGACTCCGATAACTTCGTTTTACAGCGTTTGTTTAAATATTTTGAGGCTAAGGTTTAAAATGCCATCTGAAGTTTAGACCAATTAGCCAGGAGCAGCGAGATGTCCAAGCCGCTCATGGAAACATGCGACTCGCTGGCAGGATGTAGCAGACACAAGAGGAGCCATCTGGAAAAATGGAACCAGGACAGAACAACAACAGAAACAAAACAGAACTTCAGAGCTGGATATCTTATGTGGTTTGGTTTTTTCCCCTCAGTTTACAGGCCGCACTCCTGCCGAATTTGGGGAATTTTTACCACTGAGCAGGGAACACGTCGCCTGTGTTTTCGAATTCGTTCTCACAAAACGAGACACAGCGATATCCATAGCAATAGAAAAAAAACGTGGGAATGAGCTCAGCTACAGCTACAAAAGATGGCCAGCCCCAGATACAGTTAGAGGGGACGGTCACACCCAGTGGCAGTCACACTGCACAGTCCCTAAAGCCCCTGAGCAGGCATTAACGACACTAATGGGTGTATTAACTACCCTGCCCTATGAAGTTACCCCCTGCTCCCCGAGAAGCTGCTCTGCAGTGAACATTTAGCAGTGCAGTCAGTGCTAATGGGCTTTGTGCGAATGCTAACATGCTGAGAGAAGAAAAAAAGAGAAAAATCACTCCACCCAAAGAAAAAAAAGGAAAGGGTTAGAGACTGCCAGCAGCAGATGAACGGGGGGGCAGAAGAGGGCGAGATAAAGAGGAAAACTGTGAGATCTTCTTCGTTCAGCAATTGAAGGATTAACAGACTTGAATATTCCAACTAAGATGCTGATAAGAACAGTTTTAAATAAAAGAGCTTGCAGAAGTTCTTCCCCCTGGCTACAATGGGTTGCCATGGTGCTTGTCACAATGTGGGTGAAGGCAGCAATCCCAGAATGCTCTTCAGCTCCAGTCCACCCCTACACACCTCCGCCAAGGCCGTCTTGCCTTTCTTCCCTGCCTTGATCTGAGTACAGGGCCCGTATTGTGTGCAGCGAGCCGGCCCCAGTGGCACGGCTCAGGGGCCCACCCAGCGAGGCAGAGCCAGACAAAAGCATCTCCTGCTCCTCTCAACGAGTCCGGGGACTGACATTTAACAAGGGTGACCACTGGCATGACTCTAAAAAGGAGACACCTGTGTCCAAGGAGGTCTTGGGGGGGCGGGGGGGGGTAGTATGTGTGTGATGGTGGTGACGGGAAGGTGGGTAGGGGAGGAGGAAAAAAAGCAGCCTGGGGGCTAAAAGGAGGACACCCAACAGTAGTCCGGACAGGGGGCTGAAAAACCAGATGAAATCCAGACGAATAATCACCCTATGATTAACACAGGACTCCCACTGGCATGCTATGGCCTGGCTAACAGCACAGACCCCCATTGGCATGCTATGGCCTGGCTAACAGTACAGACTACCTTTAGCATGTACTGATCTGGCAAACAGCACAGACACCCATTAGCTTGCTATGGCCTAGCTAACAGCACAGACCCCCATTGGCATGCTATGACCTGGCTAACGAGGCAGATTGCCATTAGCATGCAAACGCCTGGCTAACAGGACAGAATCTAATTAACTCACTAAAGCTGGGCTAACAGCACAGACACTCACTGGCACACTACAGGCTGGTTAACAGCACAAGCTCCGATTAGCACACTATGGCGTTGCTAACAGCATAGTCTGACTAACAGCAAAAAAAACTCCTATTAGCATAGCAGTGCCCGGCTAATACCACAGACTGCAATTAGCATGGCAGGAGCCATGAAACAGAACAAACTGCTTGTGGTGAGCTGCTCCCAACAGTTGAAGCCATTATCAGTGGCAAATTGCTTCACAATGCAAGGCAGGCAATTTTCAAGCTCACGGCTTGTTTTATTGTGAACAGGGAACGCAGATTTAGATAGCCCGCTCAGGGAGGGTTTTAAAAAAATATACAAGAAAAAAAAAAAAAAAAAAAAAAACACAGACACTCATGCCAGGTCATAGACATCAGATTAGGGTTCTCATTATCTCATTATAAGTACATTTAATAGTTATTCAAGAAGGGTTAGGCAAAACAGGAAGGAGAACAGCTTCAGTGCTTTTTACATCAAGTAAATTCCATCCATCCATCCATCCATGTTGGGGTCTATCCCAGGCAGTACAGAGCACAAGGCTGGGGTACACCCAGTACAAGAAGATATTTTTATATGTTCACATATAGTATATTTTCACACTCTGTAGGCATTACATCCTCAGAATACTATTACGTTGCTAGCGAATACCAAGTAAAATATGATTTATGGTTGTGGTTGTTAGTGGAGTATAAGAGCAGGCGGATATTGCCTCTGTTACAGAAGCTTCCATGGATTCTCTACACCTCCCCCCCGCCCACACAAAACACACACCGACAGACAGACACACGCCATGACAAGTAGCTGCATTTCAGAAACATAATAACCCGAACGTGAGAGCTGTGTGGCAGTGAGACGGAGCGTCCCCGCCACCTTGCCAACATCAACTGGAAAGCTGGAGTGGCCTGATGTGGCCGGGGACCAGGCACCTCCTCACTGGGGGGGGGGGAATGCTTCCAGGGGGAGGGGGAATGCTAAACCCCACCTCATACTCGACTTTTCAGTAGCTGTGGTTATCGTGTCCTTATTGGGAAATGAGAGAACTACGAATAGCACAAAACTATGCCCCCCCCCCAGCTAAAAAAAAAAAAAAAAGGGGGGGGGTGATTAAGTTTTCAGGGCATTGATCCTAAACCCTCGTGGGTTACAGCTGTCGGCTCAATATTCGACAGCACCCTGAAACCAGAACCTCAGGGATGGGTTCGAGCAAAAATGCTTGACTGAAACAGAATATAAAAATCATTGCAGGATCTGGTACTGACAATAGCGACAGAGACTAAATTAAGCCTGGGGGGGGGGGCGCTGAGAGATTAACTCATGATTCAAGGGAAATGCCAAAATGAGCAAAATATGGGAGAAAAATTACCATTCTGTGATGGAGGTCTCACTCAAAGACTTATCTGCAGTGATCTTATTCCAATCTTACAGATTCTACACCTCAATCCATCAGCTTTACACTAGCAAGAGACTTTACCTGTTACCAGTGTGTTTAACCGCCAAACTTTACATAGCACGGTATATTGCTGCCACCTAGAGGTGATGGGCAGTATGACAACTACAGAATAAAACCAGACAGTGAGAGTTTCCATGGATTCTGGATATTTTGAGGCTTCCAAAGCAGAGCTCATACCTGACGTGCAACACGTGATCCTGACAGATCTATAGTTAGACTGGCTGGGGAACAAGCCATGGCCGACCAAACTTCTATATCTAACTATCCTTTTTTTTTTTTTTACCTCCAGGGGGAGATTCGCTTTTACTTAAATCATAACATCCACACACCGGGGAAGAAGAAGACGAAACACTCCAGTATCACTTATGAGCACAAGTGAATTCTCCTCGTTTAATATTTACAGCACAAGGTCAGTTATGATGCTGGCAGATGCGAGTGCTCAGATTACATCTTAGAAGACTCCATTTCCCAAAAAAACCACACGGAATGTACCCCTCCCCCCGCTCCCAAGTACAAGCACACCCAGGAAACAGAAAGAGACCAATTTAATACAACACTTTTTTTTAAAACATATTAACAAAAACAGTAATAAAACTTTAGAATTTCATCAGCAAGCAAAATGACTACATCTATCCATACAGGAGGTGACAGGCTAGCTTATCTCTCCATTGGAGACCAGGCAATTACCCACCCCCAAACTGATTAGTTCCTACTGTAGAAACAGCAACCCCCTATTTCTCAGATCCTACCTATTTCAGCAAAGAGGGCAGGGGGTTGTTTTAGTTTGAATGACTTGTCTGCCTATAATGGTCACACGGTCCTGGCACCCCCTCGAGACCCCCACCACATGCTCATCCAGGGTCACAAAGTCCGTGAGACACCATGAGCTCTACTGTCACGCCCAGCTTCTGCAGCCAATGAAAAACTATCTGTGCTCAATTATGACATCGACGTGGCATTTGTCTGCATGGACGGCATTAAGCACACACATACAGCTGGGTCCCCCCCTGCCCCCCCAGCAGTAACCGGGCACAACAGCACTCCCCGTATGCTGTTCAGGGGTAGGCTGAGTGTTAAGGCGTTAACTCCCAAAAAGCTGTATACTACACAATCCTCACCTTAGAGATGAAAGGCTTATTTCGGGAAATATACAGCTCAGGGAAGTAACGGAAAACAGGTGGGAGGGAACACAGTCTGGCCGTCCAGCATCCTTGGCTTCGGTTAATTATCACTATTGGCTGAAATGAGAACTTATTGATTTGAAGGGAGAGTCCACCAGGGATGATGCCAGAGCAAGCATGCCATGGGAAACTAGGGGGGGGGGGGTGGAATGGAGAAAGAGGATGCAGCAAAGGAGTTTATAATAGCAGGCAGCAACTGCTCTCTGTGTTCTTATCCCGGTTTCTCTGTCCTGAAAATAAAGATCACAAAAAAAAGGTTAAAAAAAAATACATGAAGAGCAGTAACCATTAACCGCATTGCCAAATTCCACCCTAAAGCTCACCATGGGAGTTCGGCTCTGGCAAGGTCTCTCTGGCAACAAGGTGCATCACGGTGGTCCTTCCAGGGGGAAGTTTTAAGGCTACGGGGAGCATAAACAGATAGAGAGGATGATAACATGCTGTATGTCTGATGTGTCGATAAGCGCAAGGTCTGAACTGAAACTCCTATGAAAGCATCACCGTGGCATCAGGAATTGATTTGGATTCTAGATTTTTCCAAAGTGCCTGCACCCTTGCGTTGGTGTGCGTGTCAGACTGCCCACCTCCGAGAGTCACGTTGCCATGAAGAAACCGGCCCTGGTAGATGAGCCGCAGGATGCTGGGGCTGCTCACCTGTTCTTCCTCCCAGCCTGTAGAGGGCAGCAGGCCAATTAAGCCAGAAGAACACAGCGGATGTCTTGATAGAGTCATTAACTGTGGCTAATAACATTAACACTGAGACCAGCAGCATCAAGATAATGACTGTTAACCCCGAAAATTCAGCTAGTGAAGCTTATCACAGCAAACCATCAGCGACAAAATACACGACGACTGAAGCCAAAGCTGGCAGTGAGGATGGTGCCCTGGCTGTTTAAGAAGCAGCGAATCCTGTATTAGTGCTCTACAGATGAGACGGGTGATTCCTGAAATCTGCTGCTTTCACGGATTATCAAACAAGATAATCAGTAGGCTACTTGTGAAGAGCAGAGTTGAGCAGTGACTTGAAGAGCAGAGTTGCTGTGGGTAATTAGCAAGATAACTAGTTGCTGATAATGTTGTTGATGAAACCCCCCCCCCAGCAGACTCACCCAGGGGCCAGTTGTTGAAGACGTGCTTTGCGATGTCACTCGCCGAATCGTCAGGGGAGAACGTGAAGTCTTTCGTCTTCCCGCTGACCAGAATCAGCCGGAGGTTCACCTAGAAATGACCGGGGCTTTACATTTGCAAGTAAATGGGGCCACAGCCTGTCAGAGGCTTCCGCTTCTGCGAGGGCCACAGCATGGACAGCTTCTCACAGCCCTTCTGCAGCTGTGAGCTTTAGCAGAGAAGGGGGCCAAATTACTGCAGTTAGGGAAATGGCCCTCCCTGTCGGGTGCTTGGGAGCCGAACTCGAATGAAAACACGCACATTTTAAAAGGCGGTAATGAAACAAAATGACCCATCAATCGGCAATGCAATTCCTCAGCCTGAATGGCATCTGGCCCCAGGCACCCAGGGTTGCACCCTCGCCTCCCGGACGACCCTGGCCATGCTCATTAATTATGAATGATCTGGGCGTGTCCTCAGCAGGCACACGTTCCGCTCCTTTGTGCCACACACTGGAGCCTTTTAGATCATTTCGGTTCTTAATCATTTAGGTAGCTGGTATAGCTTAACTCTACAGCTGAAACACCCCTCAATCATATGAACAATGACATAGAAATATAACCCCGCCCGCCCCCCCCCAAGTCAACACATATTAAGCTAGGACTTCCGTTTCCAAGACACACCCTGCGATTCTGCGATAGCCCCTGCAATCTGGCTCTCAGGGGTAAAAAAAAGAAAAAAAAAAAAGACAGCTAAGCATGTAGACAGAGCCATTTACCAAAGTAGACTGTCCCTCCCCAGGCGAGCTGCCATAAACTGAACAGTTTAGGCATCCCCTGCTGGGGCAAGATAAGCAGTGTCAAGGGCAGCCAGTACTGAGGATGACAAAAGAACCACGCCTGACCTCTCCACCACACGCTCACCTGCCCGGACTGACCCCTGACCTCTGGCATACATTCCATCTGCCTCTGGAGGTTGTCTAAATCTGACACCTGATTTGGCCCTGACACACATAAATCACAGCATGCGGTAAATGACTTTCTAATACTGGATCTTGTGGACAGGTGCCACTCTCAGCAAGAATCTTTCATAGGATCATCAAAAGAAAAAGAAAAAAAAAATTCTGCTGTATTTCCCCCCTGTTTTATGCAACTGGAGAAACCCCTGGGTCGTTTTAATTAATGGCATCCAAGCGCATAATGTAAATACTGGAGTGAAATCCCTCGGCAAAAACACAAAGCATTTCCTGCAGAAAAGTGGGCTGTCTCTGGTCCCTCTGCCACCCATGTACACGACTTCAGTAGACAGAGAGGCTTAGAGTAGTTGGATGCATGACATCAGTGCAAACCCCAATACGATCTCCAACACATGGAGCCATCGTCCTCAGATCTAGAAGACGACTCACACGACTGCCCATTACGACCCTCCCTTCCCTGTTGGCCTGATGGTGTCACAGCCATTCCTTGGCCACGTGGAGCCATGATCAGTCCATGCACCCAGCCAGCAAGCCAAACCCGCCCCCCCCCCCCAGCAGAATGCAAAAATCTGCCCATAGCCCCCAGCAACAACGAGTAAAACCTAGCTGGACATAACTTATTTTTCCCTTGTACACAATAATAATTTTTTTGAATACACAGTACATTTAAGGAAGATTTCTGATTTATACTCACAGGGTTATGGGTAAATACAAGTGTTAAGGCTGAACATCATCAGACTTCCAACCGGTAAATTTTATTAAGACTAACGTCAAGCCAGTCAATGGCCACTAACATTAAATCTGGCAGACGAAAATATTCCCCCACCCCTCTTACACACAAACCAAAAACCCGTGATCTGACTCAAGAGCCTTTGCAAAATTTCATCAAGACATTAATAATGGGACACCTCCTCTCAAAGTCCCCATCCTCTTGCTGGTGCCCCCAGAGATCAAATTATTTGGGCAGTCAGATTGCCTTGGGGGTCTATAATAAGATTTGGGGGGCACTAGAACAGCGAGAGAGGGAATCGCGCCTGGGCACGTCTGCGAAATTTGGAGCAATCCGAAAATTAGGAAGCTGGCAGATGGCGACCCAGGAAACAGGTTGCATGTGCGTTTGTGTAGTTCAGTGCCGTTTCATTTAACCCCCCCCCCCCAATCCCCATCCCCATCCCCCTCTGCTGTCGCATTTCCTCTCCGTTGAGCAAGACCAACAGACACACACACACAGTGAGGCGATGGTATAAACACAGGCACATGAATTAAAAGCAGGCGAGTCGCCAGCTGTGCAGAACACATCCGAGGACTCACCGTATCGGGGTCCTTCTGCGGGGTCATGCTTCTCTATCAGGGGCGTTAGATCGTCGGGGGGTAGGGAAACGGGCGACCCCCTCACTGTTTCGCCCTCGTCTTCCTCACCGTGATCTTTACACCAGCAACAACAAATGGACCTCACCGTCACATCAAAACAGCATCATATGGTGCCTAACGGGCAGCGAAACGTGCGCCCATCGGAGGCGACGAGACGCTGACGGCTCGCTTAGTTCGTCGTTTACTACTAAGAATAACAGTTCGTTAATAGATGAACGCTTACAAAAAACCTCCACTCTGACGGCTGAACATTTACCGTCCAAGACGAACAATTTAAGTAGGTGATATTATTTAAATTGGGAGCGTTCTTTCACACGGAAGCACAAAATAACTGACCGAGATCGCGGGCGACCTGGTCGGCCAGATATGAGGACAGCAGCACCGTGTGGATAAAGCGCCAGCCGTCAGGTACGACCGCTCGGCGCGATGGGGATGCGCGGCCGGGCGCTATACGAGCAGGACTAACCGACAACAGGGACTGTTAATTCGCGTGCAAGACTTCGCAATTTACACCACTATTGTGCATCAGGGAAGAGGACCCAAAATGCACAAATACCTATAAATCTTCCCCTACTAAACGTTAACTTAAAACATAGGCGATGTAAAATCGACAAAAAACAACGATATTAAACACTAAAACATCGATTTTTTTTATCGGGTAACCGTTACGTGAGGCATTTCCATCCGAAGGGATGATTATCTTCCCCCGATAAAAGCAGCAGAGCCAGCTCTAGACTGACGGCAGTATATTTAGCTATTAACGCCGGAAATCAGCTGGCTCAAACCCCGGAAGTGGGCAGCGCCTAGGGCACACTGGGTATAGTAGTTTTATTATTATCATTGCCACCGGATATTGATCCTGGGGTGATGATATGCTCTATCCCAGGGGCGCCGTTAGGGCTATTTTACCGCCCCCCCAAATAAATGTATATTTATTGGCTTAAGTCATGAGTAGCTTTTCATATTATATATTTTTACTATTGGCCCCCCTAATGACGATTTAGCCCCCCATCCAAGAATCTATGCGTAGAGATAAATATGAACAAACAATCCAGATTTTTGCCATTTCATATTTCAGGTGCACTTCTTCAGGGCTCATGTGTTTTCTGGACACGAACACAATTTGAGTCATTTTGACCCTAATGATTCATATAAGATTGTTTTTACTTGGTTATTTCTGTAACTCAGTTATCAACAAAATATTAACAATGGCATCGCCAACACTAAATAAGCATTTGTAGATATTTGCAAATAGAATAAATTACATTGTTCCTTTGGAATTAATTTTATTAGAAAAGGAAAGGAATTTAGAAAACTGTTTAATTTACAACTCAATCAATACAGGACATTCATATATACAGAATATAAAAACAGTAAACAACTAAGCATAATGTGTGTAAAAAAGTGTTAAAATTAATACTTGAAAAGTAAATATTCAGACACAATTTGTTACATTTTGTGTGCAGCAGCTAAGCAGTAATACTTCACGAATCCTGCAGAAATCTCGAAGGACAGAAGGCAATACTTGTGTAAATGACACCCTTTATCATCTGAAAGTCATGGTTTTTGGTAATGTTATGTTCACCAGGCATCCTCTTTTGCAGTGTTTCCCAATCCAGTCCTTAGAGAACAGACAGACAGTGCCTGAGATAGGACTGTCTGGCAGGGAGCTGGGAGGAAGCAAAACGTAGACCGGCTATGGGTCCCCGAGGACCGGACTGGGAAGCAGTGCTCCACTGTTGTACTTTAGCCTCATGCTCTCAAATGCATCTTTAACATCTAGCTTCAGGGTACACAAACATAATGTATTCCATATAAAAAATAAGCTTGAGTAAAATACATTTTAAAATTCTACATTGAGCACATGCACGTGTACATTTTAAGTAAATTGATGTTTTGCAGAAAGCAGGGCTGGCTACAACTTTAAGAGTTACGGAGGTCAGTAAAACCTAGGTATGGGAACAGTTATGAGAGGACCCCGCCCAGTTCAACCACAAGCATCTCCTCCCTCCTCCCCCCCCCCCCAAAATAAAAAAAATCATTCAGACTTCACCTCATGGAGCCCTTGGCGATGACAGAGCAAGGGGATCACTAACATGCCTTGAGAAAACAATGGCTGCTTCTGTTCAAAGCAAATCCCCATCCTTCTGAAGAAATCTGCCTTTGACCCAGTCACCAGCAAAGACCTACTACTCTGGGCTGACGTTTTTTTTCCAGAACCTGCCAGATAAGAGCACATTCCAGCACTGCTGGGGGTGGCGTAAGACCAAACTCTGCCCCTGCAATGACAATGCTACAGTAGCAATGGGAGCCAATACTACAAAGGTTTTGGTTTTTTTCTTTTTAAAGTAAGCAAATAAAGCAACAGATATAAACAAAATATATAAGCAAAGCTCTGGCAAAAGTTCTTAAGAGTGTCAATGATTTTTCTGGCCAATTGGCCAAAAGTGTATAACGCAAAAAAAATAAAAAATTTAAACACTACTTCATGCACTGTAACATTATGTAAGTTCAGCTTTAAAGAATTTTAACGTCACAGATTCTGCTCCGAAAAAAATCACAATATACAGAATTTAACAAAACACTTCCATATTAAACACAGTACTTTATACAACAGCTATTACATCCACAAGCAAGTCAACTGTAGTTCAAAACTAGAACAAAAGACTCACAAGGAAAATGTGCTGCCATCAAACCCACGATCTTCCACTCTGCAGGTCATTCAAGGTGATATGTACTGCGTACACTGGATATTAAGTGCACAAGTTTATTTTTTTTTTAATGTCATGTAAAGGAATTAAAAAGGTAAACTTGTCTTTGGCCACAAATTCAACCAATAACTGAGAAGGGCTCATATGTAATGACACTTTTATAGGTTAGCTGGGGTATAACTGTCAGTTTCATTAGTCATACAAAGCTGTAGACCCTTGTCAAATGTTGCGCATACATAAATATTTATGTATATTACAAAATATACATGAAAGTGTCTCATGTATGTTCATAAGGATGTTTCTTAAAATCTATTTGCACACATTCAAAAATAAAAAGAAACTCTTAAGCAACAATTTCTCAGAAAATGAGAAATAAGAGCTGGCTCACGCTTGTCAAGTTTTTCGACGTTCCTGTCCCTGTGATGGGGGGGCATGACACTCTCTCTCTCAGGAGCTCCCTGATTCTGAAACTCCTGCTGGCCACAAGTAGATCCACAAGCACCCTAGTGATATGGTACCAGGTCCAGCTTTATCCGTCCAGGAGCGGGATTAAGGGGTGCTGATCTTGAGCTACTGGCCAGATGAGAGGGTCGGGGACTGGGCCAGACCACTGGTCAGTGGGATGGTATTGGAAGGATTAGCTTTTTAGCCTACAATGTGGACGAGGCATTGGGAAGTTGGACTTTAAAATGGATGGATGACCTCAATCGTAACACTGTGCGTGAGGGAACCGCACTATGTAACCAACGGCAACGACACCGATTTCTTAAGACTTCTACACGACCTGCACTTGTAGCTTGTCTGAGAGGGAGAGAGAGAAGGAAAGAGAATGACATAGGCGAGCCCAGTCGTGCACACCCATCACTTAACCCTGTGGGGAGATGACACAGTTTGACCCCGTTGACCTCTGGGTCGTCAAAATCACAGGACAGGATATATACTGGGAGACATTGGGGTGGGGAGGACAGGTGGTTTGAGGGGAGGGGTCGTGTGGGAGGGGACTCTGTCATGGGGCCATCGCCTCTGCTTCGCTCTCATCCCCAGCCGTGTAGATGGGGCTCCTGCCTCTAAGGATGGCCTCTGGGCTCTTGGTTGAGTTCTTCACAGCTTCTGAGCTGTTCCAGATCCCATAGGTGAAGTATATGACAAACCCTGGATGAGGTTTTGAAACACACTCAGTAATATTGCTACACTTCACTCCAGACAGTGATGATTACTTTCATTTGTTAATTACTGTTAAATAAATGCATAGAATGATTTGGGGTGGCATTGTGGGTAACATTGCCTTGTAGCATGTGCTTCTTGGGTTGACTCCAGCTTTCCATGGGTCTCTACTAGATAGGGGTTTGGAAAATGTATGGATAGATTGCGGGTAATGCAAGTTCCCATTATCGGGAAAGATTCTGGAGCCTTCAGACTTAAGGCTAACCAATCAGATTGTAGAGGACGTGGGAACAACCAATCAGATGGTCCCACCTCGTCAACAATCTGATTGGTTATCTCTCTGAACCAACCATTTTTTCTTCTGCCCTCAAAACATGTTGGTGTAAATAAAACTTCCACAAGCAAACTTAAAGCAGGGTGATCAGATATCATACAACGTGTAAGAAGCTGCAGTTGCGAAAATGGCCACAGGGAACCACTCACCCATGATCATCCACACAGCAAAGCGACACCAGGTAGCCCAGTCCAGCTGCATCATCAGGTAGATGTTGACAAACATGCTGACCAGTGGCAAAACAGGAAGCAGGGGCACCTGATTTGGGGGGGGGGAGTAAATGGTAAAGAAAACACACATGGAAGAGGAAAGCACCCCACAGGTGAGCTGGAATGAAAAGGTGACCCCTTGGAATATTGAGTATTAAAGGGGAGGGTAAACACACATGGAAGAGGAAAGCACCCTACAGGTGAGCTGGAATGAAAAGGTGACCCCTTGGAATATTGAGTATTAAAGGGGAGGGTACCTTAAAGGTGAGAGCCTCCTTGCTCTGTGGCTGCCTCCAGATGACCAGCAAGCAGAAGGCAGACAGCAGGGCCAGGATGCCACACACGCTCAGCCATGCAGGCTGGCTGCTTATGCTGCACAGGGCCAGCACTACACACAGCAGTGTGAAGAACACACCTGCAGGGGGCGAACAAGAGCTGTCAGAAACCCCCCACGTTTACATCCCCTCATTAATGAGATGATGCAGTTTTGTGGCCGGATGGGGTTGCCATAGCAACATGCCAACGGCGCACGCGAGCACGCACACACACACACACACACACACAAACACACACACACACACACACACGTGATTCAGCCTCTGCAGTAGAAAAAAATTACCTATCAGATCTTTAACTACAAGCTTCTAAACATCCCGATTTCCTTTACATAATCATGTTACTATTTTTTTAATGATAATCTAATAACATGCCCATTAATTTGCTGCTACTGTGTTTCAGCACAGACACAGTGTTGCTATGTGGCCAATAAGTCTCCATCTGAAGCTGGGAAAATTGTTTGTTGACCATGTCTCAGAGGGTGGTGGGGGGGGGGGGGGGGTATTGCCTCATTCGATTGCCGGGTTTGGGGTCTGACTCACAGACGGCTGCTGTGGCCACGTAAACGATGAGGCCCGAGGTCTTGGTGGGTGACTCAGAGTCCGGCTCTAACAGCAGCCTTAGGGAGAATCTCTCCTTCACCGGCAGTGTCTCCAGCTCATCGCCGCTGTCCCCCGACGTCACAGACGCCCTTTCTACCAGCACCTCCGGCTTCTCGCTGGGCCTGTGCGCACCCAGGCTGCCGGGTTGGTACCTGTCCAAAACCGAGAATGTCTTATTCTATCACCTATCTACTTACCCATCTCCACTTGCTCCACTTTCTACAGATGCTGTGAATCGGGACTGCTTCCTTGTGGCACAAAAAAAATGATTTGTGCTCCCGGAGCGCAACAAACGCAGCACTGTGATAGCCATACGAAGGTCGTAGGTTCAAATCCCAAGGAGCGGACATAAATTATAAGCCACCCTTC
>JAODLC010000002.1:12044122-12060009 GCA_026781145.1 Hippopotamyrus pictus | reverse complement strand
ACGCAGCACTGTGATAGCCATACGAAGGTCGTAGGTTCAAATCCCAAGGAGCGGACATAAATTATAAGCCACCCTTCTACTGTATTTTTTGGACAAAAGCACAAGATGATTAAATGAATGTAAAAATTAGGTGTTTGGACGCGCGGCATCCAGCCCGACTTACCGCAGGATGAGTACGCAAACAGCCACCAGCGTGTAGGCCAGCAGGGTGCCGATGGACATCAAGTCCACCAGAGCAGCCAGGTCGAACAAGAAAGCCATCAGAGCTGGGGTGGGTAGAGGTGAAGGTTCAACACACTGTTTACACCAGCCTAGGGAAGTGCGGCGGTGAGAGACCTTTCCGGAATAACAGATACAGGCTAAGGACAGAGAGTGACTGGTGGACCGGATTACAAAAGTAAGAGATGGGGACCGTTGTGAAATGGGACGCGATACGTCAGCATGACTCCACATAACCGGGGGGGGGACAAAGACCTGGAGGAAACCCTGCGTGCAGAAGTATTCCAAACATCCTGCAGGCACAAAGAAAAACCAACAATAAACGCGGGACGGAATTAGGCCCTGTGTGCGCCTGAGGTCAGTGCCCTGAAGATTCAGCGCTGTGTAAAACACCCAGCACATCAGCCCGGGGGGGGGGGGGCGGGGTTTTCCTTAGCTAGCTGGTCATGAACATTAACACAGCAACTAGGAACAGTAATAGGAAATTAATATTCATGCAGTTAAACCAAAATAAAAATTATACCTAGTACTGTAAAACACAAAGTAAACTGGAAGAAGGTAGTAAACAGAAATCCAGTCTGGAAGAGGCACTGAGCAGGGACTGGGTTCGGACACCAGCACCAGCAGACCAGAATCGACATGAGAGACAGACCTGGGCAAACAGCAACGTTCTACTCTGCAACCGCCATGAGAGAGCAGAGATGGACGCGGAGGTGAACTTCGTGATATGATGTGCTAACAAACCCCCCCCCCCGTCCTGGACAACTGAAAATATTTTATTACATCCAGCAAAAAGAAATGGTTCACTCTAAAGTCTCTGCCAGAGAAACTGACTATCGCTGCTGGGGAGGGACAGTGATGTCCAGTATATACCTGCCTGTCACAATTGGGGGGGGGCACCACACAGAATAGCCGGAATATACACCCATCTTTGAGAATGCTTGGTTGAAAGATTTATCAGTTCATGCTTTTAACAGAGATTGTAATTTTTGAGTGATTCTGTGCTGTGCCAAAGAAGCTGAATTTCAGAGAGAGAGAGAGAGAGAGAGAGAGAGAGCGAGAGAGAGAGAGAGAGAGAATCCTAACCCAGGGTTACCTGCCACAAAGCCAGAGACCAGGGTAGCCAGCAGGGGAGTCTTTGTCTTCTTGTTCATGCGAGACAGGAAGCGAAACAAGAGGCCGTCCTCCGCCATAGCGTAGATCACCCGGGGCATAGGGAACATGGATCCAAGCAGACTGGGGTGGGGATGTGGGGGGGGCAAAGGTCACCATTGCAGAACCAAGGAAGGGACACCTGACAGTAACACTGGGCCAGTTTGGCAAATGAATGAGATGCTTGACTTCGAGTCATAAGCAAGACCTCCTGCCTCGATGAGGTACAACAGAAGGTCGAGAGAGTGTGGGGGGAGGGGGGCACCTGGTGGAGAGCGCGCAAAGCGACCCAGTGGCCACGATGTAGCGCGCGGGGGCCCAGCCGACGTAGCTGAAGGCTTCGGGCAGCGGGCTCTGCGTGTTGAGCTGATAGTACGGCATCATGAGAGTGAGGGCCGCCGAAACGCCGAAGTAGGCCACGAAGCAGATGAGCAGCGAGGCCACGATGCCGATGGGGATGGAACGCATGGGGTTCTTCGCCTCCTCGCCTGGGGGGGGAGGGAGCAAAGGGCCCGGTGAGCATGACGGACCTCTTCATACCAAGGTGAACTCAAACGGTCACCTGCATCTTCACCACCCGACATCCTGAACCTTCAAGCTGCCGGCAGCCAAGATGGTGCCAAGTGATTAATTTAGCAGACCCTAAATCCACGACGTATAACTGAGAACGCAGGCTCAGATAGCGCCTGAAGCAACTGGGGCTGAAGGTCCGTGCTTGACACCGGGAATCACATGCTCTGGGATTAGAGACAGGGTTAGGGTTAGGGTTAGAATCTTCTGATCACAAGCACAGTAGCCAAGCCCACTGAGGCACATCACAATTCACACACAGGTGAAACCCTTATTCGCATTCTGCAAGTAGACACCCCCCATCTCATATGCTTGTTATGAAGGGTCAGAGCGACGAAGGGGAGAAACCCACTGGTAGTCGCAATGCAGTCAAAGCCCACAAATGCGTAGAAGCAGGTAGCGGCACCGGACAGAACCCCGCTGAAGCCAAACGGAGCAAAGCCGCCGGCCCCAAACGTCTCCTGTTGGGGTCTGTGTGAGAAACACAAGGGGAGAAGACAGAGAGTCAGCTGGTGGAATCACCAGAAGGGGATAACTAAGACTATAACCCTGATGCCCCCCACCCCACCCAGCTGTGATCACACCCACTCGCTGCTGTTGGTCCTGTTGAAGTCCTCGGCCGTGAGCTGCCAGTTGTGGGTGTCGCCCTTGACGAAGCCGGAGATGATGACAAAACTGAGCACGATCAGGTTCACCCCCGTGAACACCTTGTTCACCAAGGCCGACTCGCTCACACCAAATGCCAGCAGACCTGAGGGATGCAACGAGGAGAAGCCACTTCACCTCAATTAGCCGACGTATCTCTGTCACCTCAGTGCTGGGCAACCGCAACACCTACGAACAACTGAAATTACCGCTACACTAATATCCGCTGCCAGGGTCCTCACCAGTGAGCAGCAGGACCAGGAAGAAGGCAAAGAGGTCCGGGTACTTGGCCAACACGTTCCCCGGGACACTGATGGACATAGAGGCCGTGAAGAAGACGGAGATCTTTTGCTCCACCAGGTTGTCAAAGGTGGAGCTCCAGGCTCGGGCCACGCTAGCCGTGCCTGTGGCGCAGAACATTAGAGCATCATAATTACCATGGCAACAGACTAAAGAACATCCATTCCAAGCAGGCACTTCAGTGGACGCCTCTGCGGTTGAACGCCTCTTATAAACAGCCGCGTCTCCGCACCGATAATTAGCCAGGGCCTCTGTTGCATTTGGAGAACACTCCTCGATCCTCTTTTCATAGTGAAAGGGCTCTGAAGCCAAATAATCAGTCATTTGTATGCCGTTTCCCAAAGTGTCACATTCAAATGACTCTAGGATAGTTCTCGCTAATGCAAGCAGCTAGCTTTTAATTCCATATAGAAATAACCTTCCATCCACTGGATATCCGCGTCTAAGCCTGTGCGCGTGACACTGCGGTATGCGGCCCCCCACCCCCGGCAACACTCACCGATGACATAAGAGAGGATGAGGTTCCATCCAGTGATGAAGGCCCAGATCTCACCCACGGTCACGTAGCTGTAGAGGTAAGCTGAGCCGGTGCGGGGCACGCGGGCGCCGAACTCGGCATAGCAGAGACCCGCCAGCACGGAGGAGAGCGCCGCGATCAGGAAGCACAGCACGATGGCTGGGCCCGCCTTCTCCCGCGCCACTTCGCCCGCCAGCACGTAGACGCCTGCACCCAGCGTGGCGCCCACGCCCAGCGCCACCAGGTCCAGCGTGGACAGGCAGCGGGCAAAGCGCGTCTCCTCTGGGGCCGAGTTCAGGACGCGCCGTCGCAACAGCATCTGTCCCCAGGAGGCTAGCTTCCTGTCCATTGTTGCGTACGTCTGACGGGGAGGGGACTTCATTAGACCAGTTGGTGCCTGATTCATTCATTTAGCTGTTGCTGTAATCTAAAATGGTCCTGCCTCACAGATCCCTGTTCTAGACTAATTCACACAATCAGTAAATACAATCAGGACCCCTGACAAAAGCTACCGTTATCCAGCCTCACACACTCATGGGCTCCCTCCGAAATGGGTGGCCCTGGGTACAATGGACGTCCTCCTTGACCACTAGACCTACAAGTTCCCGCATGATCAGCGTGAGTCGCCATGGTGGTTCCCATCGCGGGGCTGGGGGGGTCCACAAATCACGGCGCCGAAGAAACTTACCTTTAAATGCACTAGCTAACCGTTTCATCCCACGAAACAGGGCAATATTTGATATCTCTTGTAGAAAGAATGCTTCAAATTTTATCTGCTGTTATAACAGCTACAGGAGGTTACTCTGATGAATCAAAGATATGAGATTTTCTTGCTAATAAAGGTACTCAAATGGCGAACACACTGTATATTTATTTGATAGCAAAGAATATTGAGTGTATTTTTAGTAAACGTTAAGGGAGTAACATGCAAATGTAGATCTCAGTGTGTGCAAAAACTTTTGGCTGGTAGTTTGTGCAGATAGAGTCATATGACTGTGAGGAGGTTAGAAAAATGTGACCTCAATACAGAGACAAAGATAAATGGTGGCCATCAGCACTAAAAAAATGTGACTTTCAGTAGAAAAACGTCGCATCCGATTTCTGAAACATAAGCCAAAAAGGTGATGCTCCCCCCTCCATTTAAAAGCTGCTACAGGAAGAAGTGAAGTAACGACTTTCACTGTAGGCAATATCAAAGCATGTACACGCGTGTCCCCTAACCCCCCCCCGCCCCGTACCTAATCAGCCCCCACAATCTCCTGTCTGGGTGCTGTCACTGACACCCGACTTCTCTCGTGGTGGTGGGGGGGGTAATCCTACTATGAACTCCATGACACATAAGATGCTGGTCAGCGTAACCATAGCAACAAGAAAGGCAGCAGAGGCAAGGGCATTAAAGGACAATCTAGCCCCCACTCGGAAACTCGGGGCGAAAATTTTGAAACAATGGTCTCCATTGAATTCGGGCAGGGAAGGGGAATCATCACAGGTATCCCATAAGCGTGGGAGAACAGGAAAAGGCAGAATGGCGAAGCTATTTGGACGTGAAAGAGACATGGGGAGATGAATGAATCTTTAATGGCGCATGTAGGCCAAACAAACGGAACGGCGGGGACAAGAAAAGCAAGGAACAAAGCGGGAACACAAAGCACTGGGCTCAACAGAACACAAACACATGCCACAAATAGACCATCAAAAAGACAGCGGACATCCCGTCTGAGACTGCCACGGGGCCCGGGTTCCGCCCGCCGCTGGGTCCCACCAAGACACGCGGCTTTGATCGGGACCGGTCAACAATCACCACACCCGATTCAGCTCAGAGGTGCTCTTCTCCCCCGACCCATGAAACAAAAACAAAAACGACTGTACGTTCCCCAGTGGACATCTTTGCCGCTGGTAGTTCTCCCATTCACTCCACTTCTACTGTGAGATATTGAACAATCACTATTCAGGAGACTTTCCTCACCCTAAACATGTACTCGCTACACAGGCAACTTTCAGCCTTACACACTTCCGACAAGACCTCACAATCCAACCTGCTTACACTACAGGCTGCGAGGCGGCCCTGCGAGGCGGCCCTGCGAGACGGCCCTGCATGCCAGCCGTTCACACACCGGCTTGAGAGATAGTACTTGCCACTTTCTTGCCCATCCCACTTAACTCCCATTTGCTAGGCTTCACTGGATTTATGTGTCATATTTAACAAAGTAATAAGTTACAGAACCTCTCAAAAACAGGCTTTTTTGGTCCAACTGACCCAGCTGGAAATACATTCTCTTTATTTAATCTTGTTCATTTTTCAAATCTTAATGTTTACATCAGCGTTAGTTTTGGTAACCTGTGATCATACCTCTATAATTACCTAGCACCACAATTTTACTAATAATGTAATAAATGTCAATAAAAAAAAAAAAAATCATGGGTTTTTAAGTAAAGGGACAATAGAATTTTTTTATTCTAACCCACAAAGCTGATTCATTAGCCAATGTTCTTGCATCATCCGTAAACCACCTTGTTATACAAGGCTCAGAGGGTGACAAGACCATACTGACGATATCTGTCCACCAAGGAGGATTACAGCTCATGTTACAAGCCCACTGACCCTCCTTAAAAAGGTGTTCTTACTAACCATCAGCTCCCACTATTTCTGCTTCTGGTCCAAATTCCCTTAAGACTCTGATAAGTCTCTGACCATCTTCTTTACCTGTGTCACTGGCGTGTATTTCGTATCTGTAGCACATACCTAGAGAATTACATGCATCATATACTGTAGTAAGCTCATTTTGGCCCGCTCCTAAGTTCAAAGGCAAAGTGGGGGGGGGGGGCAGCTCCTGAATACCAGGCCACTTTCGATGGAAGTCTGACAGGTGGTTTCTCAGATACGAAGATCGCAGCCCCCACCCCCCATTCACAGGTCAGCCCCCAACAGAGGCGCCTCGGTGACAGCAGGAATGCTCAGCCTGGGATCCAGGGCCACAGTTGCCATGGTTACAATGTCTCATCACCACGGCGAAAAGGACACTCTAATTCTCCAGCAGCTGGGATCATAACAAATGCCTTCAGGGAGGCTGATGCTCGGCAAAATATTGTGCTTTTTTGTCTTATTTTTTTTGGAGGTGGATGTGGGGGAGGTGAGCCCCCAATTTAGCCATTCCTAATTCCACTGCAGACAGCGCTCCCTCCTGCATGACATGAAACGCCCTGCTTTGAGAAGCCTCGTGCCAGGAAGATGGCTCTCTGTAGACACTTCAGGCCATCCAGTACAAAAAACGCTGACATATTCCATCTAACCCGCACGCCTGTTACCGGGGATAACCAGCAACAGCTTACTGTCAGGTGATTCGATTACCTGGAGTCCCCCTCATGACTACCTGCTACGTCAGAGACAGGAAAAACAACACACCAATAAAGTGAGCTCTCGTCGACGTGCTTATCACAAAAAAACTTCTTTGCTCCCCAGATTTAAAAATGCATTTACTATAATTGCTCATTGTTGAGTTATAATTACATCCTTTCTTAGACTGGGGCCCGCATAAATTTAGCTACATACTCCCACAATTTGAGCGGCTTTAGCGAACAATGTTTTGCTTTGTTTAATTAAAAAAAAAACCCTTCAATTCTGGCTTTTTCTTTCCCTCTCATTTGAGCACACAAAGCTCACACTTTAGAAAGGCCTGGATGCCAGCAGAGTGCGGAAACAGCAGATGCCATCGATGCCTGCCCACTCGACGCTAGGCTGCGAAGTGACTCGCTCCTTCTGGGACGCTGAACTCCAGCCAGTAAGCAAACACAAAACATCTGGCTGAGCAAATATTATGTGTGGGGCAAAATCATTTTAATTATTTCAAATACGAGAGGCTTCCGCTGTTCACTCCAAGTTTTTTATTCTGACTACTGCTTGTCATTACCCCGGTAATTTTTTGTATTTAAATTCCTGCCTGAGATTTAGTCCCTAGTGGTTCATTGTTTGTGTTAGTTGGATGTTAGTGAGGGTTTTGAATATTCTGTTTGTAGCCTGTCTGTCTTGACCCTTTTGTAAATTTAGTGTTTGTTTACCCCCTTTTGTTTTTGACCCCTCGTGGTCCTTTTGGTTTTGTTGTGTTCTTAGTGTTTTCAGTTTTGTTAAACCCCTGTCTGGTGAGCCGCAAGTGGCTCGTCCACCATTTCTGCGTGTATCATGCCACGGCCTGACGCCAAATCCGTCCGAGTTCGTGACGTTAATAGCGTTTGCGTCAAGCAAGCAGCCCCGCTGCTGAGTTGTTCTACTTTGTAACAGCTGGAGTTATTGAGTATATATATTTAGTCAAAGAATAGTGTATGTACTGGCGTAATATTAATTAGAAAATTCTTATAAAAGACGGTAAACAAATCGTTTCTGTAACACAGGTTATATTTCACCTGATGCCTGGCGATACGTAAAGTTAATTTTCTCATAGAAATAATATAGTTAAGCGATTTAATAGAACCTTCTCAGTATATTACAAGACTGGGGCACGATCATAGGGTAGAGGACAGGGAAGCAAACGCGTACGTCACGGGCGATTTAATGATGTAACTTCGCCAGAAATTGGAAGGACAAACCAGCCGAAACCGGAGACCCGCGCAACATGGTCAGAAATTCGCAAACCGGGGTGTCGTGTCCGTATTTTATGTTATATAAACATAAGTCATATTTGACATTCCTGTCCAGGAACTTCTGAATGTTCTGTATTGAGTCGTCAGACCGCGTTTCCCGCCTTCTTTTCCAGGAAATGAATCGTAATATAGTTTTCAAAATACAGATTTCAACGCAACTGCAATATTTAATATATCAAATACATGTATATTAATTATGTAGTTACATTCACCAGCTAATGCATTAATTGATCAGGGGAATCTGGATAATCTGTATGACTTTTCGGAAACTATACCGACTTAAAATGCATTGGCGCTCAAATTAGTTTTACTACGTTTCCATACAGCATTATTTCTGATGTATTGCTGAATTAAAACACTAACCAAAATCGAGCCTCGATCGTTACTGTAACATCACTGGCATACGTATGTTCTACATCGATCATCAAAATAACATAACGTAAGGCATATATATTAAGCAAAATACGTTAAGGAATGTCAGCAAAAATGGTCTCATCTGACGAGAAGTGAATGACGTTTATTTCTAATAAACATAAAACAACTTGTGGCAGTAACTACTGCAGTCCATTTAGAATTACTCTCCTTTTATTTTCGCTTACAGACCACTAATAAAAGTAGTTAGTGTTACCGTTGCGCTGTAGCAATTAAATCGGGATGAATGAACGCGATTTGTACCTGTACATTCCTGTTCCTGTGGTTTCATCGAAATCCAAAATTGAAACACCTGCCATGCAATTTACCAACGCAGCTAAGTGTACATAAAAATATATTTACAGGGGTAAACCGGCGCTTTGAGGATTGCCTGCGCCAGACCCCTCATTATAGTTTACCTTCTGTGATGAGTCAGGCAGAATCAACAGCTGGACCAGCAAAGTGCGCTGAGGTAGAGGCTCTGAACAGCCCACCCGGTACCGCGATGACTGGTTAATGTGGGAACTGGATCCCGCGAGTATAAACTTGTCGTATTGAGGATGCACTCAGTTTGTACACAGACGCACATGTCTGCCTCCGCCCCGCCTGTTAGACGACGATTTCAGCGCCTCCCCTCACTTCCAGTGACGATCTTTTACTCCCACGTATTTTCGGCGTTTATCAAGAACGAAGCCAACTTGCCCCTCGGGGACAAATAAAGTTTTTTGATTTTATTTGATTTGAACTGGCTTCTTTATCCCTTATCCGTTTGGCGAGTCTGTGTCTTGGGGGATTTACCGTGACAGCGTTGTAGGATGCTTAGAAATACAGTCGAAATACGGTATACCTCAGTGTAACGTCTGGACGTTATGAAACATTAGGTATTGCCTACTACTGCTAAATTTCTTTGATTATATATGACCCAAACTGCCGTCTTTAATTCGAAAATAATCCAGTGATTAGTTCTGAAATTGCCTGCCGCTTAACCTAAAGGTCTGTCTTTATGTACAGACGTGTAAGCCAAACCTGTAGAGTAATAACTGTGGTTTACGTAGGTATTATATGTTTTTAAAGGCACGGCTGTGGAGGGAAAATAAATATTAATTTAGCCGTTGTTTCATTCATTTAGCTTTATGTACTTCCTGGTATTAAGCTGCGTTGTGGATAACATAATCAGTAAAGAACACCAGTGCTACTATAGTAGAAAACGTTAGTCTGGAACCCAGGCATGCTTAAGCCTGATATTTTGACACTTTTGAGCTTTTCTCAAAATCCACTTTCATCACTGCACAGCTTAAAATGGGGAGGCAAAGGCACTGAGAAACTTGTATCTCTTCATGGCTTTATAGGTAGGATTTCCATGCACATGTGCCAGCGTGAAGCTTTATAAAAGCTCAATTCGTCACCCCAGCAGCCAGGTCATTGGCATCTACCGTGGAGCTCCGCTACCCAGGATGTGTGGACAGTTGCTATTCAACATCCCCGTCTATGGAGCTTCCGACCTTTAATAAATTCTCCTTTGAACTACTACAAACCAGACCGCCACTATAGCGATCAACCATCCAAGCTTTCAGATTGATGCAGGATGCATCTGCGTTATTCATAAACATACACATTTCACCTCCGGCACCGTAATCTGACTAACCCCCAGCCATGGTTCAGGAACTTGGCTCTGGACTAGAGTAATAGTCTTGTTTTACTGGAACAATTGTCTATAAGGTAGAAGCAAAAACATACAGATATGTGCAAGAGTTCGGGAACCCCTGGCCAAATTACAGATTTAGTCAATTTCGTAAGTGAAAAGTAGCCAGAAAGAATATGATTAAAAAGCAGCATGTTTCCAAATGTCAAGTTTCAGTTCAGACACCTATAGAAATCCAGGCCATGATGTAGATTTAAATACACTATTTGTGGAAGATGACATGAACAGAAATATTTTATAAATGAAAGTTGCTAAATAAAATGCTTCAGTAATACGTACTTCAAGCCTTAAAATGAGTAGTTTTTAGAAGATTCATTAATGTCCTTTTTTTTGAATATGCTTTCATATTTTCATTGAATCAAATCACCACCACCTGTTCAGACTTCACATCACTAGGAATATCTCTCTCAAGCCTAAACACCTTGATAGTGACACTGAAAACAGGTTCTATAGGTGCAGATGTGGCTCCTTGCCATGGTTCTTATTACTTGGTACCTCCTGTGATGCTGGAAACTGTGTGGTTGTGGGTGCAATTTGTGGATAATCTTGAATAGCTTGTAACATGTAAATAATGTAATGTATTTGTGAAGTTCAGTCATTTACTTTTTTTCCATTAATACTACAGGAATGATATTTAGCAAATCAAGACGATCTCTTACAAGTGAAATTTCTTGGGAAAAAAAAAAAGTGACGTTTATGAAAGAGATGACAAGTGATTTAATATTAATCATTTTTTTCCAAAAAAATCTTTATTGAAATCATATTTAATAGGTAGACCAACGGAAGGTCAGGCAGACAGATCGCTGAGGGGGGGAGGGAAAAAAGAAAAAAAAAGAAGACAGGATATGGATTTTACTCCAAAGACCAATAAAAGTTGTTAAAATGGAGGGGAGTGCTTTTGCCAACACAGTATGATTTCATACCACATATGCATGGCTTGTCGGTTAACATAAACCCATCAAGCCTAGCAAAACAGTTAGGGAGATCCTTTAGAAGAACAGAATCCATTTTCTTCTTTTCCATTACTTGTGCCCACCGAGTATCGCTGCAGTTCTGTAGGGGAAAGTTTGAGCAGAGATTTTTACTTGTTCACAAAGGAAAGTGACTACATCCAAAAGTGCATTTACCAAAAAAAAAAAGAAGGAATGAATCTGAAAGTGTAATGAAACACCTATATTTCTCATTCGTGGGACTGACAATAAAGGTCTATTCTAAAAGATCCTACCTGCTCGCAACTGTTCAATCTCTTGTCGGTAGCGCACACAGTTATCGCATTCTGGGGGAGAGAGGCATGAACACATTTTAAGCATTCCTAGTGTCTTAGCGACTTCAGTCTTTGCAGGGCAAAGATCGGATGGAGAGGCCATCATGCCCATGATACCTGTGTTCCGCACCGCCGTCTCCGCCTTGGAAAGCTGGGGGCTGATTTCACAAGGTTTTGCCAAAGCAGTGGAATCTACTGCAGCTACAGTGGAAACATGCCAGACTGTCAACTGCCTGCTCCTTATATTTACCAGAAGTTTTGCAGTGGAGATCCGCGGGCATTTCGAAATTCGGATTCAGTAGAGAAAAAAATTTGTAATGTTGGAAAATGTAAAAAAAAAAAAAAAAAAAATTAAATGGCTAACTGAATATGTAATAATGGATGTCCTTACAAAGGCAGTAAATGGAATATACTCTTATATTCTTAATATACTGACTCTGGAGCTCCAATCCATCAAACATGAAAAACAAACTCCAGGTATCATCTCACCTGAAGTCTTAGACATCGATCTCCCAGACATTCTGCTTGCTCCTATGATCGGACAGAAAAGAACAAGATTTTTCTGAAAAGTTTAAGAAATACTACTAATACGTATATAGAGGATGTGTCAATCAATAATAAAAAGTTACAATAATAGGCTGTGATTAATCATGATTAATCGCAAGTTTAAAATGGTAGTAGGTAGGTAGTGCAAGTTGCTAATAAAAGCATAGTTGCAATTATTTTTTTAATTTTGTATTGCTCCCTCCATTCTGAAAAAGTCGAGAACACACAAGTTGCATCATTTATGTGAATTATACAACACACTATATAATTATACAGGGCTCCACCATAAAAACAATTTCCCATACTAAACAGAGAAACTCTTTGAAAACTCCCACCAACCCCCCCCCCCTCACCAATCTTCCGGTTCTTCAGCTGCATGCTTGTCTGTCGAGTTATGGGCGTCTTGAACACAGAAGTACTTGCTGCCACACCTTTCACTGCCACGCTGCCAGTGCCTGAGCCTGGAGCGTCTGCGTATCGGAAAAAGAACTGCAACCTTCATCCTGCAGCCAGACATTCGAGTCACCGGACATCAGTGGTGCCTATTTCAATCCTGACATGAATACATGTGTAGCGCAGAAAAAAGCAGCTCAGGTTAACCAAGAAACTCATCTGTAGTGATAGATGTTACGGCAGAACTAAGCAATATAGTAACAGGTAGGCTAAACGTGCAAATTAAGTCAAGGTACAGAATGAATATTTCACATACCAATTTTCTTCCTCTTTGATATGGGAAGAGCATCATCTGCGTTTCCTCTGGGCTGCTTTTGGGATAGGGTTGGAGGCTGGGATGTTTTCTCCAGCACTACAATATCCATAAAATTATTAACCAACATACTAAAAATTGACTCAAAATTCAGGTAAGCACTTTGAATGTAAAGAATCTTGCAACTCGATCTTTACTTTCTTTCAAGTATGTTTGGCCAACAAGCTCGACATGAAAGGCAACATTTTTCCCCCCAAAACTTCACCCATCTGTGAAACACCCAATGCCAGAGGAGTTAACACAGGGCTCACCTGTGGAACTTACTAAATCCAACTGAGACCTGTGCAGGCTGAGAGTAGATGGAAGGGGTTTGGGGAGGGCAGAATTTAAGATCTTGGTGCCAGCAGGGACATTCAGCTTTTTTCCCTGTAGCACAAGAACAACAACTTGGAACAAGAACACAAGTTTATTCTAAGCATTTCTAAAAAGTCATTTTAACTAGTTCTACATTTATAAGAAACAGTATTATGGGAAGTGATTGCACACATTGGACTACATACCTCCAGGGAACTGGTGGATGCCATGTGCCTGGAGTTCAGAGCCATTTTCCGCCCAAGGTGGCTAACCCCAGACGACGAAGGGCCTCTTACAGGCAGGCACAGGGGTGTAGCAGAGGATCTCAGGGGAGGCAGCAGTGATTTGCGATTAGTTGGGGGGCCTGAAGCTGGGAGTAGGAAATTCTTGTTCGATACAATGTTCGAGGAGTTGGCTTCTCTGCCATGCCTTCGTGTCCATGTGGTGGGTTTGGGAAGGGCCTTGGTGGGACACTTGAGCCTGCTTGGAGGGGGAAGGTCAGTGCTGGGGCCAGCAGCACTACTCATGTCAACAGATGGTTCTTTGACAACACTGCCAATGTTAGACTTTTTCTTTATGTGGGAGGCAGTGGGTGGTGCTACTTTTGCAAAGTTGAAGGACTTGGGCATGAGTGGGGTGGATGTGACAAGAAACACACCCTTGTCCAGTGTGCCATCAGGGCTACACATGCTGATTCCCCCTGTGGCTCCAGCTTCCATGCTGATATCATATGTTGAGTCAGGAACAGGAACGACTTTTTCATTCCTGGTATCCTCAGACTGATAAGTCGCACCTAATGAGTGTTCAGATAGATTGTCTTTAGACTTCACCTTCTTAAGGACAGGTTCTGCTCCATGTTCTAAAGCAGAAACGGGCTCTATGATAGTTGCGGTCAAATTCAGAACTGTTACAGGCTCGACTGCTCTGCCTCCTTTGGGCTCATTAACTTTAGCCTTGGATTCTAGTATTACAGGGATGGTTTCATTCCCAACGTTAGAAGCACAAGGCCTTATGAGACCCACAGTTAATTCAGGATTAGCCAGGTTCTCACCTTGTAAAGTTACTTTGAGCTCTGATGCATAGTCTAAAAATTGGTTGACTGTGAGTTCTACAGCAGATCTAGGCCCTGGGATGCATTCTGTCAAATTGTAACCTGCACACTTGTTCTTGGACTCCACTTCCAGTTGGCCAGAATCAGACTCAGAATTGGTTAAAGCACTTGATTCAGATACTGTGCAAGTTCCTTTAGAACTATTTAGCTCAACGACATCTGTACTCAAATTGGACGCAGACTCTACGGTGTTTGGATGAAGTGCATGCGCTGTGGCACCATCTATCAAAGACGAAGAACCTTTCTGCCCCATTTCAGAGCTAACCTCTTCCAAGCAATCTACGAAAACAACTGCCTGAGCCCCAGTCTCTCTATTACTTCCCTGGGTGTTCAAATGGTTAAGTTTACACTCGGGAGAGGAATTTGTGCTGCATTTGATATAAGCAACATCTTCTGAGCCACAGCAAACCCACGCTTTCTTGGAGATGGAGACAGAACTTCCACTTGACTCCTGATACCACTCCTTTTCATCTTCTTCCACCACACTTAGTATTGTACAGCCCATACCCTGTACCTTCTGCATAGTCAGGCCCAACTTAGAGGACTCCTCTTCAACTTGCAAGTGGGAAGACTCCATGGTCCAGTCGCACAGGGGAGGTGGCTCGGTCTCAATTTTACTGAAATCTAGAGTACCACAGGCTCCTTGTGCAGATGCCTGGCGGATGCAATAAATTAAAGCAGCACACTCCTCTTTAAAGAACGGTTGATAACGTCCATTTATCTCATCAGTCACTTCCCAGTCCCTTGCACCCAGATGGAGAAACTCCGCTGTGTGGGGGTGGTGTATCCAGTCCTTACCATCAACGGCTACTGCGACTTCCTCACATCTCCTTGTCTGATGAGGTGAGGAAGTATCTTTGGCAGGTGTAGATACTGACTGGCTGTCAAACGGCTTGGTTGTAGTGGCTTCCGCACTGGAACAAGTATACTGACATCTATGAGGCATCTCCATAACACCGGAAATGTGACGACCGTGAGAAGCTCCTAGCCCACCTGCTGCCATATCCTCTGAACAGTTTCCTTTTCGATCATGCACGAGGACAGTCAGCTCACCAGTTTTTCCTCCAGCACTAGTGAAACTATCCTAAAACTACAAATACAGTATAGGAAAAAATAAGCAATATTAAAAATAATTGTTAGTTTGGCTATAGTCACTAGGCACCACGTATCTGTTAACACAACCAGTAATTAACCCAAGGGCATTAAGAAAGGCATTACATCATCATCATCAAAATGTTTTTCGCTATTATTTTTCCACCAAAAGTTTCTCACTATTTTATAACGTAAAAATTGCTGATTTTGGCTGGATACCTCTGTAGCACGGATCAGCGCATTCTATTTTACTTTAAACAGGAACTTAACACGAAATAGGTTGAGTCTATCGTAATGGACAATTTTAAAAATACTAAATCAGTGTTCGTCATCTAAGGAGGACGAGACATTTTGTACTTGGTCGTTCTGTTAACCATGAAACGACTCGAGGGACCAGGATGCCTTCATGGTTATAAGATTATTTGAAAAATGTTAGTTCCACACAAACACCACACATGATTGCGTGCACTTATTTGCAAATTAATCGATTAATTAAGCTTAAATCAAGAACACTGCTCAGTTCCCGACTTCAAAATCCAGCAGACTAAACATCCATCCATCCATCCACTCAATCTTCTAAGCAAAAGCTATTTCCTCAATGAAACTTCGCGTTAAGTATAATTAATCAACATAATGCATGCAGCTTGCGATCTGTCGGTCTGA
>JAODLC010000002.1:11998543-12037900 GCA_026781145.1 Hippopotamyrus pictus | reverse complement strand
TACCGAAACACCCCCTTCCCCCGACCTCCCTCTCGCTCTACTGGCGCACTTTTCCGGGGATGTAGTTCCGATCGATGCTCTCGTCTTGAAGGAACATGTGCAGGCAGCGTTCGTTCTGGGCCAAAGGGTGACCGGCGATCCTGTGGACAGAAGCGTGGCTTTAACCTGTGATCAGAACAGCAGGTGACGGGGGGGAAGCGAGGGGGGTTGGGTAGGGAGCTGGGGGGTGATACAGTTGAGTTCTTTCACCTCCCTGGGTGCGGGACAGCTGCACAGGATGCACTAAGATGCTTACAGGAACTGGTGGAGTTTGACGGTCATTAAAGTGGGCAGTTTATGGCTGGTTCACAACAATTTGTTATTTGAAAGTTACTGTGTCAAGACCCTAACACCGGCCTCTTGTCTTAACCTTGAACCACATACTGAAGTTGCACTGCTGCACCTCAAATTATAAGAACAGGTATAACTGTAAACTGCTTTCACTGCCGGTTGAGCACATAAACAATAATTAGCAGATGTTGTGGGAGCTTTTCACAGTGGATTCCTTTCCAGTGATTTTGTGATTCGATGCTGCCCATACTCTGCGAATGTGTTTATGTAGGAATCTGCTGCAGTGGACTGCCAAATTGGACAGTGCATAACCTGCTTTACACACCACGCTTCCATGAACTGAATAGCCAGCTAAGAGTAATAAGGAGCATCCAATGAAATATGGATACAGAATCAATCATACTGCAGTTACCTGCAACAGCTCTGAGCTGGTTCTCATAAAACCCCCTGAACCCTTCAGACCTAACTCTGGTACACATTTGATTCTAGTTTTTGCAAATGCTTTTCTCTAAGCTTTAAGTCGAAGTTTAACAGACTTCTGTCCTGGTCGGTACAAAGGAGTCTTCAGCACTAAGCCTGATAGTGAGCAGGCACAAAAGGACACTTAAGGATGAAGACACTGTGCCTTCAGAGAGTCAATGATGCCAACAGAATGTTGGTAGGTGGGAACCTCGACCTGTGTTTACAAATTACCTTAGAATTTTAAATTATGCTACTACATTAATCGCACAGAAATAAATATTAATGAGTACTACATTCACAACACATGACATGAACAGGCCATTATTTAAGTGACCTATGTTAAGGTGGCTTGATATATATTAATTTAGGTGACAAATAGGCAGCTGTTTGGTCACATTAACCCATGGTCCCTAAGGGGCCACTCTGAAGACTGCTTTATAATAAGAACGGTAAATGGAGGCGGAAAGCTTCGACCTCATTGGTCAGAAGAACGGCTGTGGTTCTGCTATGATGAGGAGACAGCTGTGCTGCAAGACAAGTGGGCCGGCGCTATCACAAGCAGACAAACGAGTAAGCATTAAAATGGGGGCGTGTGAAACGCAGGACCGTCGCTCATGCTCCGGCTGCTCGCGGGCTAAGCTAATGCTCCCTCTGCGCGTAGCTCCTAGCCTGGCGTAGATGTTCAGGCTGAGAAAATACAGCAGAACCAGGTGGGAGAAAATGGGCCTCAAAGAACTGGAGGAAATTTAAGCTAGCTAAGTCATGTATTTTTACTTACATTTACATTTCATTTCTTTAGCAGATGCTAGGACTGGGAAACATATTGACTTTTTGTGGTATACCAATATATATTTTCAAACACAGGATACAGGATGAGACACCATACATATCAATACAATTATATTGTACATTAAAACTAGGGCTGTCAAAATTAAGACATAAAGGCATTTGCACTGATTTTACAGTATACCCATAAGGCTTCATCATATCTTGTGATAATGCATGTGCTGTTTTGATACCCAGATGGAAGAATAGTATTGGCAGAGGTTTTTAATAGAGACCTACGGTATCCCTTCATGCGTGCAAACAACACAAGAGCTTCAGTCGTGACATTGTACAGAATCCCAGAATTTCCAGCCAAAATTCAAAACATCCAACTAGTGCCTCATGGAGAAGCTGACAGACAGCTTGGAGGATAACAATATCATAATTTGCAATATTTCTTTTGTTTTACTGCAGATGAATGAATACCTTAAAATGTGACGTGACAAAATGGAATAAAACACTTGTAACTGCTTTATTTGACCCATATAACATGCATATTCATAATTCATTTGTCTTTATTTTGAGACTTTTTGGAATACATTTCTACACTGAACAGTTAAAGGTTTATATTTGCAAGCAGGGAAGGGAGCCCTATATTTGCATTTCATTTTGACCACATTATGTTTTAATAAAAGTGTGTGTAACAACTCATATGTGGATGTGATATAGAACTGAACATTTAGTCCACAATGGCTCTATTATGCCTAAAAAAATATTAGAGATATGGTTTTTGGCTCATATCGTCCAGCCCTAGCAAACACTATTATCCAGCAGGGTCTGTTGACCCCCAGTGCAACTAGGGGCTATGAGCCCTGCTCAAGGGCATAATGGTAAAATCACTGACCCTGAGATTTCAGTAAACAATTGTTTTCTCATAGGCAAAGTGAGCAAAGACAGCATCCTGACCCACCTGACACACACACACCTACAGACAATTTAGCAACTCCAACTCAGCATGTTTTTGGACTGTGGGGGAAAACTGGACACCCAGCAGAAACCCCACAACAACTTGGGCAGAACATGCAAACTCCACACGCAGAGTGTCGGGGTGGAAACTCAAACCCTGGTCTCCAGGAGTGGGATGCAACCGTGCTTGCAACTGTGTGAGCTGCCACCAGACAAAAACTATATAATTTAATTCAACAGGTTGCCTAAGGATGGGAAAAAAATCCTCGATGCAAATTCTTTGCTTCGATGCTTCGTGTAATCCGCACGACTATGTACTGCTTAGTGATCAGCGTGTTTCACTCGGAGGATGATTACTGTCACACACAGTGTGCTTATGCTGCGTTACGTGTAGCAGGTTTGATTTGATGGTGCAATGGAGGAAGACGGGAAATAGCGAGGAAAGTTAGAGAAAAAGACGAAAAATGTCTAAAGTTTGGGGCCATTTCAAAGAAAAGAAAAGCGAAAATACTGTAGTGTTTCCATTGTGAAACCGAATTAGCTTACCACAGCAGCACAACGTCAATGATTCAACATCTCAACAGAAAGCACCCAATCTATGGATCCAGTCCACAGAGCGGAACCAGTACAAGGTAAGTGTGAGCGTTTCACTCACATCTACGGCTAAAAATAGACCTGCGATAGAAACGTATTTATGGGCACGTGTAAATAAAAAAAGTATAACAAGATTCACCCCAAGCAGCCCCTATTTTTCCTCAACAAAAACACTGGTAATACAACAGCAGTGAAAATGATGCTGTCATAGTTTAATTAACATGGAGCTGGAGCCTGTCTATATACTAACAGCAAAGAGCACAGAGACGGTTCCGTTACAGAGATGGGGAACTCGGGTGGAGTGAAGGAAAACAGCAGCAGTGCTTGTGATCGCTACTAAACCTTTACTGGTAAAGAGCTGGTGAGTCCTTAATCAAACCAGCTGTTCAACAAGGTGAAAGGTGAAGAAAAGCCATGTTCAGCTGTTTGTATGCAGATAAACTGTTAGCTTAGTTTGACAAAATTTAAATTTGGTAACTTGCAGCAGGCTGACAGCAGCCGTCACACTTTGTCACAGTGATACCTGCAGCATGCAGGGGTGAGTCCAAAGAGGAGCATGGGGTGTATTACTAGATCTATTTCAAGGCTTTAGTAATATTATTTTGCAGATTTAGATTTAGATTAATAAATATATCATAATAATATAAATATAAAAATTACCCACCCCCCGTCAGAACTTTTTTTTTTATGCCTCCTATAAATACAGAGAGTAAAGGCCATTTTAATTTATGCCTTACTTTAAGATATATGCATACCTTTTTCAGTATTTTATTTGACATTATTTTTTTTGCATTTAAGAAATTTTTTTCTTAAAAAAAAAAAAAAAATGTACATAAATGCACTAAGAGTTTAGTTCTTTTGTCAGTTGTTGTATGGAGTTCAATCATTAAAAATGATCCTAAAAAGGAAACCCATGAGTTGTTCATTTTAAGAGACCTGTCTATTTTTTCTTTTTTGTATAGTTACTATTGCTCTTTAAAAAGACGAAAGTATTTCTTATCCGATTTCTCGATTAATCGATGGAATAATCGACAGAATACTCGATTACTAAAATAATCGATAGCTGCAGCTCCACTTGGGAGTAATTCGCTCATGTTGATTCATAGCAGTCAACTGATGACCACGTATGTGCACTTACAACCAATACGTTAGGAATAACAGAACTCTGAGAACTTTCTGAATACCAGCATTGATGTAAACCTTGCATGCAATACCTGTTAATAAACTGTTCCAGACCAACACGTCGCTCTTCGATGAAGGAGTCTTCAAAAATGCCCTCATCCCCTCGGAAGGGCAACTGCCTCTTCAGGGCTTTCCCTGGGAGGGGCGGCACCACAATCTGGTGGGGAAGGGTGGGCAACAGAGAACCCTCATTTTCCTGCCCTTGAGTACATATCACTGCCTTAGCAAATATCAAAGGAAGCACAAAGGTATTCGTCAATGGGCATCTTTCAATGAATGGCATGAAAGCATAGACCTCTGATAAAGCAAAGGACAAGACTGCCCTCCTTTGCCACTACTGGAGCCCATGCATGACTTACAGTACTGCACTGTACTGCAAAACAACAGCTGACATTTACTTAAGGTGCACTAGGTGAAAGATGCAGACAACTCCTGTAAAAATAAGGCTGGGCGATATATCAATAAAATATCATACAGTGATCGTAAACATTCATATCCTTTGAATATTGTATCACGATCAAGGTATGAATCTGTTGTTGGTGTAATTTATTACTGTACCTGTCACATGCTCCATAACTATTACTAAAACAATTTGATTATCATAATTAGAAAAACTTTAAATCTGTTTTGTACATATGAATTTTGTGATACATATAAATATTTTGAACATTTCTTAAAATATTGTTGTCATTTTTAGAGCATATCTCCCAGCCCTACATAAGCCCAGTGCCTGAAATGAACAGTGAAGCAGTCAGAGAAAAAAATCCAGCAACACAACGTACAGTCGCCATTTTCTAGTGTAATGCCCTACAACAAAAGTATATTATCGTGTAATAAAATTTCAGTCTGCAGTCCATTCAATTTGTTGCCTTTTTTGTCTTCTGAATCTGTTTAAAGGCAATTCTAAGAGAATTTTTGAGTCAAATGGAACATTGAAGTAAAGACAATGACTTGAATTATATCAAGCTAATTATTCATATCATTTGATATAAAAGAAATCATCATTATAAAATATTTTGCCATATCACTCAGCCCTACGTAAAATCCTATGTGGCTCACTTCTTCCTGCCTGGTGGCCCTATCTTACCTTACTGTCTCTCTCCAGTTCATTCTTCAGCCACTCAAAGTCACTGTACCTTCTCCTCACGCAAGACTCCTTAAGCTTGAAGATGGGAAGATTTGTCTAAAGGTAAGGACAGACAAAAAAAAAATGTCCATTGAGAAAATGTTAAGCTCAGCTTCCCAGATGAGAACGTGTCATTCGTTCATCCATCCATCCTATATAATTGCTTGGCCCAATAATCATTAATATTTTAGGTGTAGTACTAATGTGCATTTCAAATTGTGGACATAAGTAAACATCTGAAAATTACATTAAAAACTGTGTCCAAACAAATTTTTATGCCCGTTATCTAAAGCCCTGTTATAACGTGTCTGTTGGTACAATTCATGGCAAGACTACCAACTTAATTGACACACTCTATTGGGGGTCAATAAGTTCTGTTTGGCTATAGATTATTGTGGGTACATTTAATTTCCTTTTTTGTTTTGTATGCAACACAATAATATGTTGAAATATTTCAAATAATTGTGATATGATTTCGAGCAGCCCTAACATACCATTCATACCTACACACACTTTGGGAAGTCCAATTCACCTTAGCATGTTTTTGGACCATGGGGGAAACTGGAGAACTCAGAGGAAACCTCTCGACAAGAGGAGAACATATACGCACAGAACTTCAAACACAGAGTCAAGGTGGACACACAAACCCTGGTCTACACTGCGCCACCGTGCCACCCCAAAAAGTCATCCATTTCTGAGTAATTATAATCCATAGTTCAAACAGAAAAATCCATAACTCAAACCCTACTCTGTGAGCTCACTGCAAAACATTTGCAGAGAAATTCATGACTGAAATCTCCCCTAGCCCTTGATCTGTATGAAATGACAAGTCAATGGAGTACATGCTTCCTTTGTGAGACATTTTTATTTTTAGAAACTGATACCACATAATCTCTTACAAACATCTTATTAACAAGACTGAAACGAAGAAGATTCTTACACTTCTACATAAAATTTGCAGTCAAACTTCAAATAATCACAGTCGGTGCTGCAGTTAAAGAAACAACTGACAAAAACTTTGCAGTGATTTGAAAGAGAATGAAGGGGGGGGAAATCTCATTACTTTGGGGATAATACACTGCAGCACTGAAAAGCAGAGTGAACAGAAACATGACAGTTGTGGTGACAGCTGTGGAGAACCATGGGAGGCACCTACACCATTAGCATTATAAGCCCTTCTGTAGCTCCATGACTTCAGTGTTGACTTGAGAAACGAGTAGCATCTGTGTACCTTATACCACAGTGACAGCAAGACCTTGTGCTGCACCCACACCTCCACAAGACTCTTGTTCTCAAAACCTGCCATTGATGAGTAGCTTGACGAATGCTATGCAGGATACGAGCAGCCAGAAGTCATACCAATACAGCACCAAGCCCCAAGAGAAAGACTTGTCTGAACAGGGACCAAACCAACGTCTCAGTCAGCGAGAAGCCCAGAGTGTTATCATCTCACTGCCGAAAATACAATCAGTAACTCTTTCACTGCCGAGACGGCCAACCCTGCATCTAGGCTAACAGTCATTCCCCTCTCAGGCCACAGGCACAAAATATTTCAACTGGATCATGGAGATAGTCTTTGGGCCCCTGACCGAAAAAAAAAAAGTACAAGTAATTGAACGAATGACGCAGATGTGACCTAATGAAGTGTCAACAGGGTTGATTCCGCTTCTCTCTGCTACAGTCCTCCACACCAACCGGAACCAATACATGGATCCAATACGTGGCTAAGATAAAGGTTCATAAAAATGAAGTGAGGGCAAAGGCGCAATAACACTTTAGTGTGAGGGTGTTTATTCCAATTAAACTGCAAAAACCCACAAAACCGGAAGCAGAAGATGTTCACGTATACAAACAACTTAACCACCCACTAGCAGGACCGTATATACAACTATTGATATACTGCCCCCTAACTGCTGGATCCATGCCGCCGCCAATGTGAGAGCAACAGGGTCACCGTACATAGTCAGTAACCTTTTTGAATCGATAAAATCATCCGATTTGCATTAAAATATAATGGGCTGAGATGAATCTAAACGTGCAGGACTCTTTAAAAAAAATTGTGGCACGATCATAAACCATATCCACTCTACAAAAACATTTACCCAATCCGTTCTATTATTATCTAAAATAACCGCTTTTTCATTTTGTTTACAAATATAAAACGGAATATTTACCTATCCGGCAGAACAGGGAATAAAAAACGACAAAGTTTTCAGTCAGTAACCCATCGAAGGTTCCAGAGGCTGTGTGTTTCCTTACAATTTGCAATTCTATGCAAAGACATTGCAAAAGTATTAAATTGTGCAACAAAATGATTTGTAGGGCATTACGGATATTATAAATGTAACCTTAGTAAAAATGTTTCCGTATTCAAACACACATCATTTATATTCCTTCAAAACAAATGCTATCCTTACAACATTTTGCGTTTCTAAGTATTAAGTTAGGTGTGTTTGGCTTAGGGATATTGTTTACTTTAAAGCAATACACCCTAATGGAAAATGGATTTACATTGTGTGTGTGTAGTGTCTTACTTAGCACTGGCTAACACCAAACCAATTTCCACTGTCCAGACCGTGCAATGTCAGCTCACTCGGTGCCATGTACAGCCCTAAAAAATAAGAAGCCTCGGAATCATTTCGACAAGCGAAATCAACTGTATTCACATTTTAAAATATACAAATGGCTATGGGTGTTGCTTACAAACTACGATTGACAAGGTGACTAGCACTAGTCGCCAGGCTGGTATCCTCCCTTGTCAACAACAAAGATCTTTCTAGACATCACGAGCTGTTAGTCTGTAGAACGCTACAGTACAGTTAAATTAGTCATTAATTCGCGAACTGCCTTTTTCTGGCCATTTGCGGGAGTTACCCATTACCCATTCTTTTGATTTTTAAATTTTAGCCAGCTCCAATTGTCAGGGTATGACTAACATCAATGCTGTTACAATTCACAAAAACGGCTGCTAAGCTATGCTCCTGGATGTGTACCAGAGAGGAAAATATTCTGCAGAAAATATGTAAATATACAAAAAATATATACATTTTAAAATCCCCTTCAGTCAATTTATATTAAAGCGAAACTCCAGCCCCATGCATATCATCGGCCTCGATTTCGTTCCTGAGGACTCACCCGCATTCGTACTTCGTACGTAGTAAAACGGTTCCGGCCAACCCCAATAGTCTGCGGGTCGAACACGTCGATTTCAAGGAAATTGCTCGGGGGGCCGTAAGCATCGGTCAGATCTTGGGGTTTCGAGTTTAACCGGCGAGTATCTGCCACCGCGGGGTCGGACATTTTCAGCTTCGGTGCACTACGGAACCAGGGGCAGCAAGACGGCGCGTTCAAGGAGGACCGCGGACAGCCAATGAAAATCGAGCTCCGGGACCAGACTCCCGCAGACTACTCCGTGACGTCAGGACTCTAACCAGTGGCGTTCGGGAACTGTCGGGCGAAGCTCTCTCAAAAAAGGTGCAATTACAAATAAAGGAGTACATGTGAGCCATCAGTATCTCACCTTTTGGGGTGGCGTGGTGGTGCAGTGGTTGGCACTGTTTCCTTATGCCTCTGGGACTTGGGTTCAAGTCTCCGCCAGGGTTCCATGTGTGTGGGAGTTTGCATGTTCTTCCCTTGTCGTTGTGGGGTTTTCTCTGGTCCCGGAATCCCCGCAACCCTGAATGTAGGATAAGCTGTTTCAGAAAATGGATAGAATTGAGCCACCACCCAAATTTTGCGGGCCAGCGTGTTGCTTAGCGAGTTAGGGCAGAAGGTCGTTGAGCAAGCTGCTCCTCTCTGCTCCCCAGGGGAGTTTCTAGCTATTTAAAAGATCAGGGGGTAGCAAGTTTACTTGGGGCTTGACTTTTTTTGTTTTTGAAGGAAGATTTGCAATCGGGCCGACAATACTCGGGGCTACCCTGACAATGCCCAGGCTGCTCCGCATGCTTTCATTTATATTAATTTAGCAGATGCTTTTATCCAAAGCATCATACAATTGATAAAGCAGAGTCAGCCAGTCCCTGAAGCAACTGGCATTAAGGGCCTTGTTTAAAGACTCAGCAGTGACAGCCCTCTGCTGGCTGTGGGGTGACCTTCCAAACTCAGGCACAGCGTATACCAAATAAACATACACAGACACACAGTCATATACTATGGGGAATTAGCCTCAATGCATGCCTTTTAAATACAGGAGCAAACTGCCACAGGCCTGTGCGACACATGGAGAACATAACAGCGATGCTTTATTTTTCTATTTGTAGAAGTACAGGAGTGAGAGTGAAGCAGTTAACAATATATCTAGTGCAGCTGGAGAAGTTTTCATAGTTAATGGCCATGCTTAAGTACCCAAAAGTGCTACTCAATGAACAACCATAGCCCTCCCCCCAAGATGAACTGATCTTCCTATATTTAGTTGCTTAACTATCAGACAAATATAGTGCTAGTTAAACTATTTTTGTAACTAGTTAAATAACACAAACGGTCTGATTATGTAATGTGACGTATACCAAGTTAAAGGGGGTAGTGTGTGGTTCAGTCGGCTAAGCCAGTGTACCTGTAATCAGAAAGTCACCAATTCAAACCCAACCAAGGCCCTTAACCCCCAGCTCCCTGGGCGCCCCAACTGGTGGCTGCCCTTCGCAGACAGCTTACTCTACAGAGACAAGTTGAGGGAAGCATAAAGACAATTTCCCCATAGGGATCAATAAAAGTATCAATTATTTATTTATTATATATTCAGTTGTAGTATAGGCAGTGTTGGAATTTGTACAATTATTATTTGCTCACGGGCTACATAACCAAAATGCATTTTTGGGATTTATTGCATTGTTCTCATTTGCATTCACAGCATTAATACACGTGTGTGTGGCGCCCCAGTGCGGTTAACTACTTGAACTAACTTCATTGAAGGGGTGAAAAGATAAATATATAGTCGAGGTGCGGTCTGAACATACTCATCGAGAAAATGACAGCGTGAGCTGGACATGTTTGAACGGATTCAAGAGCTTATCTGTTTGGATCTTCTCATAGATCAGCGGATTAATTCACGTATTTTGCCATTCACCTTTCATCGCTATTGCTGGTCAGGGTCATGGGGGGCTGGAGTCTGTTACGTGCAGCATAGGGGACAAGGCTGAAATACACCCCGGATGGTTTGTCTGTCCATTGCTGGACACATAACCATATGATAGTGTGCTCGTGTACGTTCTGTACATTTTCACCTCACGCCTCCAGGGCTAGGAATCTGACTTCTGCTCCCGCCCTGCAAGTGTGGAGATCCTGCGGGTACTCGAGTTTCCTCCGGCAGTCCAAAGACATGTGTTTAGCTAACCGGTGTTTCTAAATTGCCCACAGTGACTTGATGTGTGTGTTTGTGAGGGTCCGCGATGGATTGGCATTCCTTTCAGGATGTTCCATTGCCTTGTGCCTTGTACTGCACGTGATAGACTCCAAGTTTCCAGGAAACCTAATCAGGAAAAGTAACTGGAAAGTGGCTGGATGGATAAATGTTTAACCGTAACTTCCATGAAAAGTATGATTTCACTGTCGTGCTGCAATATATCCTTTTATTTAGCTTCTTAGGTTACACTGGAATTAAACGAGGCTATAAATATATAGCAGATATCTGATTTCATTAATAGAGACGCTAAAATGTAATTAAAAATATATAAGAATACCTTTTACGTCGTCTAACTGGAACACTAGATGCAGATATCTGCAAGTATTTTTTCAGCTTGACTTTTCAGTTTACCCATTACAGGACTGCGATGAATCGAAAGCCAGTCTTAATAATCACAAAGCACGAGGCAGGGGAACACCCTAGACGGAATGCCAGTCCGTCAGTGATTCTTTGTATTCTCTAAACAGTGTTTCAGTTAAACTCTAATAAGCCACGTTGTCAATGTAATGCACCGAAAATCATCGGGTACAACAATCGCAAAGCACAAGCATGCTTTGTGAGTTTAGCATTTCTGCTTTTAGCTTAGAAGTTGCATCATGCAGTACCCCCCTTTCCATCACACGCATATCTGCTCTAAAGTTAAACTTTATAAATGTGTAATGGGAGATATTTAATTGTACACGTTCATACCCCGTTCATCAAAATATGCTCTAATATGTAACAGTTTAGACTCATTTGGTGCATTGCCTTAAATGTAGTTAATTACGAATGTATTACTTTTAAACTTAATATGTGACGATTGAAATACAAGGGTTTTCTTGTAACCTACATAATGAATCGAAAAAAGTATAAATGTCGTGTCCATGATAATCAGCGCGCTTACTTGGAAATAATTTGCAAAGTAAGTTACAGCAACATCTCATCTCGAAAATAAAATGAAATAAAACAAATATTTATGTAGTTGAGCACCTTACCAGGCCTATAATTGCATGGCAATCCCGACACATGGGTAAGACACATGGTTAGTTACTGCCGCTATTATGAAATAGCCGTTTGAATTTCTGTATCATCCTCTAACACAGAAATCCAGATTAGTTTATACGGTGAGACCGGTTTTGCAGCTGACAGTCATGTCTGTGAAACCAGATCGCGAAGTAAAGGTCTCCGGTAACATTTTCACGGGATTAGCTGCACAGAGGATCTGTGTTGTATATAAAGTTTATCGGAGAAGCGGCTAACCTGCGCCTGAGTCATTCAGCGACGCAGGTCTGTCGTCATCCTTTTAAGCTTACAGATATCAGTTAAAATATTTTATTTAATTTAAAATTGTTCGTATAAACTACCGCCTTCCTCTCCCGCATAGATTATTTTCGATAAAAACTCAGCAAGTATTTCGGCAATATGGTGAAAATTATAGTATACTATAGTTATTAATGTTACGATTTACATTAGGAATCTATTTTGCTTTAATTTTTATTAATCTACATTGATTAAAATACCGGACCGAGGGAAAATTTAACGTCTATAAATACATAAACATTAGTTCATATCAACAACATACAGGTCGACTCATGAGGTACAAAGCACCCCGCACGGGATACCAGTTTATCGCAGAACATGCACGTACAACCACAATTACTAGGCTGTTCATCTAACTATATTTTTGAAGACTGAGGGGACGTCCGCGCAAATGCAGGGGCGAGGTGTGAATCGCCAGCAGTGAGATTCGAGGCCATGGTAATACTGAGCCAATGTGCCACCCTACAGCATCGACGCTTAAAATATCATGAATTACTGCAGTGTTTAATCAGGTAGTATTATTATGGTTTATTTTACACATATACATGTATAAAAATCTGATGTAACTCAAACTACACATTCCGGGGACTATTAAGGCTCACCAAGGCAATTAGGGAATCGTATTAAGTAATAAAATGACCAGTCAAATTTAGTTTCAGACAGAAATGTCTGCATATGTATATTAGTAAACAACCAGAGAACATTGCGGAATGGTGATTTAAGTCATATAAACTGGCTGAACCCAATGTGGACCGCTTACACTTGTCACATGACTGCATTTCCCGGCGCTCTACAGCACGCAAGCGCAGATCGTGTCGCTCTGCTGTGGTAAACAGACGTCAGAAGGGAGTCTTCGCGTCGAGTCAAAACAAAACAAAAAAAAACTGAGAGGAATGAAAATTTTCCTATACACTCAGGCAGTGTAACGACACTGAGTACTGAAAAGGACAGTCGTCGAAAAGAAGAGATACGAGAGTATCATTTGACAACTTCTTGGATATTAACTCCAAAATAGCTGGCGCCGGCTAACGTTAGCAAGCTAACAGTTTGTCACGTTGAAAGAGACGCGTTTTAGTTTTGCGTGAGAGCCCGTGGACTGAATGAGAAGTGTCGGAGAGCAGTGGCGTGTCCTCCTGGCGTGAGATATTCACTGGATGGGACTGAAAATACGGTTGGAAAACTAGAGGAGCGCATAGAAAGGCGCTTCTGTGCGACCTGTGCCAGCGCGAGTGACCATCGCGTCTCCAGAAACATGGCAGACTGTGGCACGCGCCAGCGCGCGGCGTAGAGCGGCGTGCGGTCCAGAACCCAAACAAGGATTTGCTTATTTCCTTGTCTGTTATGACCGGCATGAACAAATTGTCCAGGATGATTCTGATTTCACCGCTGCTACTGGACGATTGAGTGAATGTCAGTTTTACAGTTCGCAATTCCTAAATATATGTCTATGTAGCCACCTTAAAATAATTTCTCTGGCTATTACAGTACATTTCATTGGACGGAGTTGGGTGAGCGAACCGAATAAATTTATGGAAATTATTAACGCTTGGGGAACCATTGTACCTAACGTCTACATTACTTAGCTAGTTTATTATATTTAGATAGCTACGAGTTTTATTATAACGCTTTTATTCCAACAAGTTTTGAAGTTAATCCACGAGTGGCAGACGCATGGACTAATTGGACAACACCGGATAAATTGAACGTCGCAATTTCTTTTCATTTTTTAATCAACATCGTTTTCGTATCCATTTAGGTGATAGAGGTATTCCCTTTTTGCGGAATGTACGAAACTTGTTTACATCGGAGCAAAGACTGAAGGCCGTCGTTCGCGTCCCTCCTTTGTAATGCTCATCTATTCTGGTCCGTGTTTCTGTCGTACTATGTGCTCTATAGTACATGAACACTGGTTGTAAGTTGTTTTTTGTATCTTGCTATTTCGACGGTCACAAAAACTTGACATTGAGAAGTTAATTTTATCCAAATGTAATACATTCGATTATGTTTGAGGGATTGCTCTAAGTGTTTTATGTAAAGTTTCTTTATGAAACTTATTTTGTAAGTCTTTTTGCAGAAATAGAAATGCGTAACACATTATTATAGTTAAATGATTTTCTGCTGTCTGAGCGTTTTTTTCGTACTGTTAATTACGCCTGGGCTGCTGGGGGCTGTCCAGATGTTTTGATGTGCATTCCTCCTCGAATTTCCTTTGTTCTTTTTAGATAAACAAAATAACCCCAGTTCCAGGCGCGTTTTAGACTGTAAATCTGGAGGTTTTAGCTAGGTACTATTAAGGAGATTATTTGGTCCTTTTAATCTCCAATCGGAGGATTACCCGACGCTATATTGGTGTGTCCAGATTATTGTGATTCTTTTCTGATCGCCACTATAGCCTATTATTAGTATCTAGGGCACCGGACCGCGACGTTCGAATAATGGACTTGACTTTTAACTGCAATTAAGACGGAACAGTGCGTTATGGCCGTTTACCAGATGGCAGTTATCCTAGATATCGCCTGAGGGGAATGTACCGGCTTATAAGCATGTTTTGAAACACTACCAAACAGACATCGCAAGTGATTGTGAGGGCTAAAATAATTTATGCGTTTTAAACGCTACTTTTGTCGTTGGATGGTTTTTAAGTTGAATTAATAAATATATAACGTTTTGTTGGAAACGTAAAACGAAATATTTCACTTTCGCTGAAGAAACTTATCAAAGAATCAAGGAGAAGTTGAAGATGGAAGAAGAAAAGGCACCCCCTATAGACCCGGACTTTGCTCCTCAGACCCGACCGAGGTCTTGCACATGGCCGCTGCCTAGACCCGATATTTCGACTGTCAAACAGGAGGGGGCGGACAGTACGGACTCGACTGGTACTCCACCAGCAGAAGAAGATAAACAGGAGCCTCCGCCAATCACATCGGAGCCCGAGAAAGCTGCCGTTTCAGAGGGCGGGGCTTCTGCTGGTGTGGGCGGGGCCACTCCGCGAAAGGGATCCTCCCGGCGAAATGCCTGGGGGAACCAGTCCTATGCAGACTTAATCAGTCAGGCAATTGAGAACTCACCTGAGAAGCGCCTCACGTTGGCACAAATATATGACTGGATGGTCAAAACTGTGCCCTACTTCAAAGATAAAGGGGACAGCAACAGTTCAGCCGGGTGGAAGGTAAATGGCATGCTTATTGTGTTGCAATTGAACAATTTGGAAATATTACTACATATTTGAGTATGCAAACCTGAATTATGTATTTATTTTTATCTTACTGCTTGTAACATGCTGGCAGATTAACTGCTAAAGTAATCTTCTTAAGTAAAGAAGGGTTGAGCAGCACTGGATCTTGAAGCCATGGGATTTTGATGAAGTATTTCGTTCATTTACTGTCACATTACCTGCTGCATTCTGTCTGCTTTCTTCTTTTCTCATCTGTGTTGTAATCCCTGTCATTACACTAACTTTACATTATTTGCTATGTGGCACGTCTAGCATGTGAAGCTTTTAGAATAACTTAGGGTTTCGCTGTCTTCCTGTCTATAGTTACACTTTATTACTGTCAGGTATGGGTGGTTATGATCCTCTGCCTTCATTAACATAATAATAATGCGTTTTTGTAAGCAGTACTATTGTTGTAATAGTTTTTTCTTAGCTTTTCATTTTGTACAGTTTAATACTTACTGAAAGAAGGACTTCCCTTGAGGGTAAAGTAATCATTCCCTTCTAGTATTTCAGATGTAGGCTTCTCAGTCACAGTTCTGGGTCCTTTTGCGGTCATTATTTGAAGCTGCGTTTTTGCATGAAACCTGTTGTAAAGTACGGTATTCGTAAAGTAGTTAGCGTGACTTTTCTGTAGTCCCTGTCTTGCACTCAGTTGTGTGACATCATAGCAAGTTAATCAGTCTTTGTTTCTCAGGTATTTTTCTTTGATGAATTACGCCTTTTTCAGGAAAATATTTTTTGCTACAAAGTTTTCCCATGGCAGATTTACGTCAAATCTATACATTTTTTTTAATGACTTTTGTTAGCCGATGAGGTCATTAATGGGGAAGATAGTGAGAATTAGACTTGGTCACTTAATAATGAGATGGGAAGACCATGTTGCACTTACAATAAAATAGTCTTTTCTGGAATCTTAAAGGCTATATTGATCAGGTCAGTTGTACATTTGACCTTAAACCTTTTTTCTGAACATAGGCAAGTGGGTGAGAGTAAAATTAAAGTTGCCTTTCTGGTTCTGATGAATGACAGAGTGTGGACCACTTACATTAAAACATTGGTCAGAGAGACATCCATTAATAAGGACAGAAATTCAGAGTTCATCATTCCTTTCACTTCTCAATCAAACTGAGTACCTCTCCGATCTGCATAGCACCCTCTTCACCCCCAATATCTGTGTCGATCTCATAGCTTTCTAAATTGAATCACCTGTTTTGGTCCTGGAAATGAAGCATTTGTCCGTTGTCTGTAAGGCTTTGTGCGCATCCACAAGTGGAGCAGTTACAGTGTTTGTTTTTTTGCTCCCTCCTCCTTTACCAACCACAGAACTCCATTCGTCACAACCTGTCCCTCCACAACAAGTTCCTGCGGGTGCATAACGAGTCGACTGGAAAGAGCTCATGGTGGATGCTTAACCCCGAGGGGGGCAAGACTGGGAAGGCCCCCCGCCGGCGTGCCGCTTCTATGGACAACAGCAAGCTGCTGAAGAGTCGCATGCGTGCCAAGCAGACGAAGAAGCAGGCGGGGGCGGCGGGGGGTCCTGGAATGGGTGGTGGAGCCCTGCCAGGCGAAGGGGGTACAGGGCCAGGAGGGGCAGACAGCCCTGGATCCTCCCAGCCTTATCCCAAGTGGGGGGTAAACAGCAGTAGCCCCTCATCACGCGGCAGCCTGGATGATCCGGATATGTGGACCAGCTTTCGGCCACGGAGCAGCTCCAACGCCAGCACGCTGAGCGGCCGTCTGTCACCCATTGCCCCAGGCAAGGAGGACGAGGACGACCTTCCGGAAGATGGACTTCTGGGGGGCTATTCTGCAGGGAGTGTGCCCCCCACCCTCACAGAGACCCTCCTGGAGGAGCTGGACCTGATCGATGGGTTAACACTGATGACTGCACAACAGAGCGGGGCCAGCCCCAGCACCGCGCCCCCAGCACCACCCACCCCACTGCCCTCTGCCACCACCTTGCTAGCCCGTAGTCCTGGCTTTGGTACCTACCGGTCCTTGCAGACCTCCCAAGCTCCCCAGGTCAGTGCAGCCTCCCCTCAGGGTGGGGCACAGGTGCCTGTTCAGCAAGCCCCTCCCTCCAAATCCACTCCTGCCACCTCCAACTTTGGCAATTCCCTGTTCAACCCAATGCCAAGCCCAGGGACTCAAGCCGGCCACTTTGGCGTGCATGTGCCCTCGAGCCTGGAGGCTCTGCTGACTTCTGACTCGCCACCGCCAAGCGACGTCATGATGACCCAGGTGGACCCGCTGATGCCGAGCCAGGGCGGGGCTGGCTTGCTGGGCCTGGGGCCAAACCTGGGGCCTGGAGCTCAGGGCAGCCAGCTCTTCCTGGGGAAAACCCTCCAGCAGGGCCCAGTGGCAGCCATGACTCAGCAGCAGCAGGCCCAGCTGGCATTAAGCATGCTGCACCCTAGCATGAGCCAAGACCCCCCTCAGCTTATCCAGGGCCCTCCCCCTTTTGACAACGATAACAGGGGTGTCCAGGGAATGGGTCCGTTTGGGGGCCAGGGCTCCTTTCTGCCAAGCCATGACCGGCTGCCCACCGACCTCGACATTGACATGTTCACAGAGAGCCTTGACTGCGATGTGGATTACATCATCAACAGCGACCTCATGGATGGAGAGGGCATCGACTTCAACTTCGACCCCATACCAACTCCAGGGCAGACATACTCAGGCCCAGCCACGACACAGGGCTCCTCCCACAACTGGGTGCCCAGCTAAGTTTCCAGTGGCACTTGCAGCTGATGCAGGTATAAAAATGAACAGTATTAGATGCAGTACATTTGGGTATTGTGTAGCTATTCAGATTCTTCCTGTGCTTGTGGTAGCTTCCAGTGATGGCCAGCAGTGAAACGCCCATACTTATGTGCTGGTCATAACACTCAATGCCAAAATGCAAAGACTCTGTTGTTCGAAATACAGGTACTTCACATGTAAAAGATTTACATTCTGTAGATAACCAGATTTACCTAGACAGTGTGTTTTTGTTGCTTTTCTGTGTGTTATTGTCATTATTAAAATCCTGTTAAAATAAATAGCACAATAGTACTACAACGGTACAATGTACTTAGATTCAAAGAAGCCTAGCAAAAAACTAGCCTGGGGTGGTAATTATGCCTGAGTTTGCAATTATGTATTATTAAGTTATTAATAATTCTCTCAAAATCATTTTGTAGAGGCACTCCGTATATGCAGCACTTTCATACAATTTTATGTTAAGAAAAGTTATACAAAGCAAACTGCATTGTGCAAATCACATAACACACTGGGCAGTGCGGGAATGGTGAGGATGCTGACCTCTTCCTTGTCTTAGAATGAAATAGCTGTCTTTGTACACTAACTAGTTCCTGCAGTACAAGATTAAAATTTTGAGAATTTGTGACACGACCCTTGGAACATTTGTATGCATAATTAAAATTTTATTCAGCTCCTTGTTGGTTGGGCAGTGCCTGTATGTTAAACGGAACAGATTTAACGGCGATGCACCACATGGTTCTATTATGATAGTTGACTAAACAATCTGGTTTCAAAGGCACACAGAGGATTTGCCTGTCCACTCCCATGTCACTGAACCATTAAGCTCCCATCTACCCATGTACTTTAGTTTTTCCCTTCACTATTACTGTTGCTTGCAAGGAATTATTTTCCTTCTCTTCCTCTACTTTTTCCTGTAATTCATGTCTTTTGCCTTTTCTCTGATGGCCATCTTGTTTTATTGTCCCTATTGTCTGAGTTCTTTTGAACGCATGCAGCAAATAAAATATTTTTATCTACAACTGTTTGTAAGTACCGTCTCTGAATAGGGCATCAAACTGCTCTGTCATTTGATCCTGCCTGCCTCTTACTCAAATTCCCTCTGCTGATTCTTTTTTTCTGTCTCTGTTACTTTGTTTATGCCCTTTGCAGGATGGAGCTCCTCGTCAAAAGTGACCTGGGCCTATGATGGAAGAGGCGGCTGGGCGCTAAAATGGATTCATCTGTCCACTCCTCCCACCCACCCCCGTTACTGCCATCGTACCTCTGACTCAGAAGCTCTACCGTCTTTACAAGGCTGAAAGCAAGACACAGTACTTGGACTCGGCCAAATCCTTTAACGATAATATTTTGTATCGTTTTGTTCCCTTATGTTTCATTACTAATATTAGCAGGATTAAATCAGACCTCACCTCACCTCATGTCATGTGCCAATTGGAATATGTTACTCCCGGGAAAGGGAGGACTTTGAAGACCTAAGCAGGAATACTTTTTTTTTCTCATGAATCATTTTAATGGATTGCTTTTTCCCCTTACCTGTTTTATTTTGAAGTGTCGGGTGTTTTTCTTTTCCAGTTTACTGAGTTGATTAAGGGTAAGAGAAGGAAAAAACATGGTGTAACATTGGAGCACATGCAACAGTGGTGCTTTTATTTTATTGTTGTAGTGGTGATAGGAATATGGATCATGACATACTTGACCTGCCTTTCACTCTTATTCTGATGGAAAAACAAACAGTACAGCGAAAATCAACAAACAAATGAGAACAAAACATACGGCCAGTAACTTCTCCAAAAAGTAAGGCTGCCCCTGTGAGCAGTTCCAGGACACTTTCGTTTTTTTGCGGTTTTGAAGCCCCCGGTCCGGGATGCAGTGTGTCGAGGCTCAGAGGTTCCAGGCAGTTGTGTATCGGCCTTCACACCAGAGCCTGGTGCCGTGCGGTAGCAGCAATGAGGAAGAATACACCTGGAAATGGTGTCTGTTAGGAGCTTGGGGAGCAGATATTGACTGGAAGAGTGCAGCATGGGTTGGGATTTCAATACTTTTGTGGGTACAGGAAGTTAAAAAAAATCTTTGATTTCAAAGGGGTTTGGGGCGGGGAGGGGAAAGATGGACGGTTTAGTAATATTTTGCAGTTTTATGACAGCTTGGCTGACTAATTTGGGTTTCCACACTTGTGCTGGCTATGACGGCCAGCTCTACCATGCCAGACTTTGCAGGTGTGCGTGTTTGTGGCATGTTGATGTGTTTAGGTGGTTTTCTTCTGAGTTCTGGTGCACAGTTAACAGTTTACTGAGATGAAGAAAAATGTGACTTACAGAACTGTTATGAAGAGGCGTGCTGGGACAGTATTTGATTTGTCAGAGTCAGCCAGCCCGTGATTGCCTGGCTTTGACGCTCCAATCTGTGATACAGTATGCCATGCCTCCCTCGGGAAAGAAACCTTTAGATGTTTGCATGGGTTTTATGCACAGGTGAGGATGTGTTTATGAACATCTGCTAGAAGAAGGAGCTTCTAGAACTGAACTCCAGTAATCTATTCAAAATAGAAACGAAAGAACCAGACATTTCAACATATTAAAAAATTACTTTGTGATATTCAATCCCTAAATGTTAAAACTAAACAAAAAGGTACCATTTTATGCTTGAAGCTTTTTATATATTTTTTAAAAGTGGGTAGCGCCTGAGTTTTCCACTCCTCTTAAAATGGGGGACTAATATGAAAATATTTTCTATCACTGATTAGTTTTTTCGTATACTAACCTTTTGTAAGAAATTAACAGTGTAAAAGAACATAAAATATATTTGATTATAGTTTTAATATACAACGCAGATGACACATTAGTTGAGTATCATTAACATATAAATGTATTACTAAGCAAGACAAACATTTTAAATGTTTTTAATTAGAAGAAAGAATTTGAGATCATTTTAACGGTCATTTTCTATATATTCTTTTATTTTTGTAAAAGATGAAATGCATGTAGATTTTCTATGTAACCAAAGGAACACTAAGAACTATCATACTCATTTTGTCAGGGAGGAAAAGTATTTCAGTGCAGATAAGCTTCTCAAAAGGAATTTGTTTAGAAACTGTCACCTATAAGCAAAACAAAGAAGCAGAGGAAGCAGGCAGAAGTGATCAGCATTAAGAGGGTCAGGATTTCTTGCTTTTTTTGCCTTCTCTCGTGTAACTCTGAACAAATGTGCCAGGGTTTGTTTACTTATAAGAATTGCTTAGAATGAGCGGGCAACAAAACTACCACCAGTTAACTTGGTGTCAAGTTCAAATTAGCTAAAAGAGAGTGGGGGTAAAAAATATATAGATCGGGTGTTTTGGCAGATGTGGCACTTGGACTCAGGAACTACAAAAGAAATACCCACTTCTGTTAACCTCTGGAGTGTTTTCTGCCCAGGGAAGGTTCTCACAGGCAAAGCCAATAGAAATATTCACGGCGTGTAAGATTAGCACATTTGTTTGCATAAGGCAGAGGGACAGGTTCTCACACACCTGTGGAGCACTAGAGTCCCCAGTACACTCTCTTTGGGTGTAGATGTTGGGACCGTAGATAGTGTGGTATAAATTGTAGTTCTTAAGTTCATTGCCACATTTGTGGATTGGCCGCCATGACAGGAGTGTCTTGGGCATACAGCCGCTGTGCTTCTTTGTAAACAAATTCCATCTCGTTTTCTCTTCTCTGTGGTATAAAATCTCATTTTGTGCTCCAGAGAAAAACATACTTGTACTCAAAAACACAACCATTAACTCCTCAGGGCGGGTGGAAAAAGTAAAATCAGAATCCAGCTTCAATGTGACGATCAAATCGCATCTGTAAGTTTTCATTTTGTGCTGATTAAAAAGGAAAAATTATCCTGAAGAAAAGACCTAGAAAACACAGTGCTACATTTTCACTCCAACTCTTAGCAAGCTCCCATGATGATCTGAATCCAATTTAAAGCTCATTTGGAGATGTGTGACATGATGATCTGACCTTGTAAAGATATTTTTAATATTTTAATTGCGAGAGGACAGATACCCCTTGAAAGATGTCATCATGGGACACTGGCTATTCAGGTTGACATGTTCACAGTAATTTGTTTTTTAGGATTAAAACTGCTAAATGAGCACTTAGGCATTTGGAAAGATGTGTCTGAGCAAGCCACAACTTGTCTCCTTTTGGCTGATTTTTTTGACCTTGTTTTGAGAAAGATTGTACCTAATAATTAGAGGAAGGTTGCTATCTTCTGCTTTGTTGAACACAGCTGTTCTGTATAACGCTAATGCTAATTTACCTTTCGTATAAAACCCAGCTCAAAGATGCGTGGATGATGTCCTCCAGATGTAGCCTGAGGTCTTTATGATTGGAGCTGATTTGTGGTTAAGCTGGAATGGTGTCGTGAGAAGGTGATTAGCAGTTTTTTTTTTTTTTCCTTTTTGTCTTCAAAAAGACTAACCTTGACTATGACGCTATAGTTGAATCCAGGAGGCAGCTTAGCTTAGGGAAACCCTGGGCCTTTGCAGTTTGCTCCCTTCAGCTGAGTGGATTTCAGAGCCTTGAACTGGCTTTATGCAGCATCGTGGGAAGTGTTAGCTAGCCAGGTAGCACTGAGGTATTTTTCGTTATAGTCAGAGGGACATCATTCATGGTGCAAGACCCCCCACACATTGTCCGTGAAAGTAAAACTGTGAATGCAGGGCTTTTGGTGTTTCTTTTCCAAGTTTTAAAATTTTACCATTTATGGTAAAGGGTAAAAAAGTTTATGCAATTGTAACAAAGACATGTCACTTATAAACTTGAACTTTGTGGAATTTGTAAGAGTGAGGCTTCATACATTTGAACCAAGCCTCAATGAGTTAACATCCCCGAGTATGTCAGCAGTGATTTGGGGGGGGGGTTACTTTCCGTGTGTTGGATGCAGTGTATATAATGATTCAAATTCTGATGCTTGTGCATTGCTTTCCTCAGCAAATGCCAGTTTGTGTGTGTGTGTGTGTGTGGGTGTATGTGTGTGGCTGGGTTGTGTGAGTAGTGCAATTTGACAGTGTGATTGGCGTGTGCACGGTCGCAAGAGGAAAAGCCCCCTGCAATGGGCGATACAAAAACCTGCAGGAGTTCCACTGCCTCTCCTGGATGCCAGTGAACTTGTTCCAGTTCTCTCCCTTCCTGATGCATTAACAATATATATTTCTTTTTGCTTTGTATTTCCTTTAATATTCTGTTTCTTGTTGAAAAGTAGCTCCTAGAATTTTTTTCTGCTAAGAAAAATCAAAAAGCGTCCCATTTGACATTTTGTTAGTACTTGAGGGAGGCTTTTTTTTTTGTTTTGTTTTTTTGGGTGGGGGGGTGGGAAGAGGGTTTGGAACTGGGGGTTTGACAAGTCGTGAATAGCTGATAAATGTGTAATTGATTACTTCAGTTTTCTTTTTTTCTTTCCCAATCTCACTTTACATATTGTAAAGGTAGCTTGACAACACTTCTGGAGGAAGGAAATAAACTTAATCTGTTTAACACACTGAAGGAATCTGTGCTTCATCATTGCTGTACAGGCACCAAACAGCCTGGACATAGCAGTGGCCATCGGTTAAAATGCTCTGCCTTTGACAGCCATTTGTCCTAGCCAAGGTTTCCCCCTCCAACTTTGTTTGTTATATTACTTTTGAAATTCAACTTGGAGTAACATAACTGTGTAATTATTACCCATTGAGATACCCAGAGCTTGCCCCCACCCTGATATGGGATAAATACTTGAGGCTCCAGATGAGTCAACCTGCACTTGCATTCCGCCCCACAGCTGTGCATAAGAGCTTCGGAAAGCGTTCCTCTGCAAACTCCTTCCTTCCTGCCTGTCCCCATGGAAACAGGCAGGAGATGTTTTCTTTTGGCCTGTGCAAAATCTCTATCATAAAAATAGCCTGCCTCAATGGACCATCAGGGACTACACCCAACTGTGTGCCATGCGGCTCTCCTCTTGTCTGTTGGCCGTCGAGGGGAAATTGAGACCATTCCCACTAAAGTATGCAGGAAGACGGACTCTAGAAAGAGACACCATTGCATGTATCTGCACAGGAGCATTTGGATGGAGCCCAGTGGCTCATCGGATGATCACTGGTATAATGTGTGTCGGCGCACGGAAGCCTGGTTTTAGAACTCGCAAAAAAATTGCATGCAGATATTTAAAGCGTTACAACAAGCACATTGTTACCGTTGTACGCGTATGCATGTTGCATCTATACTACATATATAGATTCAAAGGCGCTGTGTTAAATAATTCATTGGTAGAGGTTGAAGTTACTAAATCCTTAAAAAAAGAAAATCCTGTAGCTCAAATTTCATGTTATTAGTGCAGTGTTTATAATAGCAGGATATGATGTAATTTACATGTATTATCTTAGTCACCAAAACTGCTATCTCTTTGCCCCCGACTCGTCCCGGGGGAGAAAATTAGATGGAGCAGTAATATGAGCCATCCAACACTACGGAGACATTTGGGTGTGGATTCGGTGTATTAAAAGCAAGTTAGTGAGGCTAGCGTGTATGGTCGGGCTTGGAGGGCTTGGACTGCACCAGGACAAGTGGACAGTAACAGCACAGGCACAATACAGCTATTCAGCAGGCGCCAGAGTGGCGAGGAAAGGAGGGGTTCAGTTTGAGACGCGAGAGGTCCTGTTGAGAGCCAAAAAGAGGGGTGGTTTTATGAACAGAAAATCAACAGCTACTCAATTGCACAATAAAACGGCTACACAGGTATAATCCTGGTAAGACTAGGATTAGCGACTGAGCAAGAGTGTTCTGTGCAACAGAAAGAGAAATTCAGTCCAACAAAACGGCCCGAGGTTACTCCTTCCACGTAAGCATCGGAACTAAACCAAAACAGCAGTTACTATCAGTCAACACTAGAGGGCGCGGTATCATTGGGGGAAAAGCTGTTATTCTTTATGCGGTTCCCTACTATTAAAAAGTCGCAAGACAATATCTGTCAATTCCATCTCATAGGTAGGAACAATTAAGTTATCATCTTAAAATGCTGAGATGTATGACAAATCAATCCATATAATGTTACGACTTATTAACAGAATTATTAAAACAATATAAAAAATAAATACAGGATGAAAAGTTGTTTATAGTCAACGGTTTAAGCAGATGATGCTTTAGGGATTATTTTCAGTTTTTATTCCTTTTAAAACGTTTGTATAGAGCGTTTATAATAGTTCAGAATTTCCCCCTTTTAAAGAATAAGCAGCCAAGACGAAACATGTTCGTTAAAAAAAATAAAACGACGCACCTCGAAAAGCAGCTCGCGCTATGCGCGGCGCGTCCTTCTGGCAGATGAAGGATCGAGGCTTGGGGTCCAGCAGGGCGATCTCACCCGCCGAAAAAAGGGGCCTAATTACCCCAGCAGCTGTCCTTGTTTTCTACCCAAGTCATTTGATAGCGTTACACCCTTTCGCTGGATTACAACCACATTCCTTGGCACATATTTAATTTCACGGACTATGCTGCTGAAATAATTGATTCTGCTACACCTTTCTTCGGCAGATCAGTATTATTACTAACTATCGTGGGTTATATGTAGCCATGTATTTGTCGACTGCTTATCCTGTGTAGGATTGCAGAGGGGGGCGGATGCTGGAATCTACCCCAGGCAGCAGTACACGCTGGCCAGGATGATAGGCCAAATGCACTCACATTTGGCAATTTATAGACGCCAAATCGATTAATTGCAGGTTTTTGGACTATGGGAGGAAACTGTAGAGTCAGTTTAACCCCCAACCCTTAGGTGTAAGGTAACAGTACTACCCCCTGGCACGCTGTGTAAGAACTCAATAATTAGTTATAATGACCACCTTTACCAGCTACAGATACATGCATGTATTGAAAATGAAACTTGATCCCCAGTGTGACGGAAATGTCACTCATTAAGGTCAGAACCACAAAAGACGACACACGCAGATATTGACACAACATTTTTATCTTAGAAAAAATAGGTCTTTCACGTTTTCCAAAAAATTTTGGCCTCTTTTTTTTTTCCTAGTTTAATACTTTTTTCCTTCTTTATTCTCAGTACATTTACGCAGTAAATACCGGACTCATCCGTCTTCTCCAGCTCTGACGGCCCCCAGTGGGTGTGGCACTGTTTCTTGTTCACTGTGCTCAGGGGGTGGGGGACACTGTGGGTGGGGGAATGGGGACGAGCACCAAGCCAGGGCTCCTTCATCACATGCTGGGAATCAGTTTCTGTAACCAGGTCCGCCGGCGATTTGTGATTATGTCATAAGGAGGAGCCAACTGGCAGTCAGCAAGTAACACCTGGAGCCCCACACACAGCCTGGCCATACAGGTGACCAGTCCATTCCTGTCACTGGGTGGTGGGGGGGGGGGGGTTATGAAGTCCCGGGAGGGCAGATGGGTCGCCAGCTACCCCAATGTTTTCCAAGTCCTGCTGTCGAAGGACCAACACAAACAGTCTGTTGTTGCATGACTCGCCCCAGACCAGCGCAGGACAATGCAGATGAAAAGATCAGACCAGTTCAACATGTTATAAAGTTTCTCCAATTTGATGCAAACCATTATGTGCCCTCACAATGGTGCAATTCAGGGACAAGTGGATCCTTAGGGATTGACCAAGGACAGACCACAGCAATATACACAATGCTGCGGGTGATATGTCGATTTCACCCCCCCCCCCCAACCCCCACCACTAGAAGCGGAGTTCAGGCGGCAGCACAATGAGTGCGAAATTAGCAGCAACACCACCCCCCCACTCACAAACTACAACAATAACAAAGACAAAAATGGAAACACACACAGACTTCTTAAAAAGTTTTAAAAGAATGATTGATTCTAGATAAGTTGCTCTGAAAAGCAAAATGTACCTTGATAAGACTCTCTTGTCGAATGAGTGCCAGCAACACCTGGTACAGCATTAAAGCCGCTGGGTTGTGAGCCCAGTCCTTCAGGCCACAAGCACAAGGCAGAAACTTTGCACCAGCATGTGGCGGGGCGGGCGGGGGGGGGGGGGGACATTTTTGCAGCCTTATGTTCCTGGCCTGGCCTTGGACGTAGGCTTTTGTGCCCAGTGGAAGACCTCCGGGATCACCAATGTTAGGATGTTAGGAAACTCCTTTGTGCAACAGAGAGGCAAAGAGCAAAAACAGCTAGACCAACAGGAAGTTCATTGATGGCCATTTTTTCCTTGTGATCCTCACTCTCCCCTGCAAAGCAGACGCTGCACACAGCTAACAGATGCGGTCATAATCTCCTCCACACGAGTCAGAACCAACAGCACAGGTGCACATGTCCGTGTGCTGAATATATCTGCACCTTGCTCCCCGTATCCAGCCCCACCCATGAGTAAAAGATTCTGTCACCTGCTACAGGTGAACTGTAGGTGTCGCACAACACCTGCTAGAATGTGGCGAGGCCGTGGAATGGCTCAAATTTCAACTATCACACAACTTCCTTATTCCATAAATATATAGATATACATTAAAACGCTGTTAAAAGAACTTGCCTCTGTGCCATTTTCTGTAGTGTCATTTCTGCAGACTGAGTTCTAAACCAATCCTCCTCTCCTGCTCGAAACAAACCTGCACAGTTTGCTCAAAAAGACATCACAAACAGCTTAAGAAATAATAAAGAAAATCCATTTCAACCCACGAAATCATTATAAACAAAAGGAAACATTTTCTGTTGGGTGATCACTTCACCGCCCCCCTCCCACAGCTGCTGCAAAAAAACGTAGACTGGAACATGGCAGCTATAGTAACACAGACAAACACCAACAAGATAATTGCACGTAAACCGTCAAACAGCGGCGGTGGAGGGTTAAGAATGAAACTGACAAAAAGGAGGAGGTGAACTGCCAAGAAGAACAGAACGACAGAATAAAGGAAGGAGTGAGACTGTAGTGTCTTAGCGGTTTGGCTTCGGATGCAAACTCACACAGAGGCACACAAGTCAGTTCAAAGCTCGGATTCGCCAGAGGAGCAGTAAGAGACCTGAGCAGAGTGAGCTGCAGACCGTCTCTGCTGATTATCTGCCCCCACCCCCCAAATTCCTCTCACGTACAATCAGTCCCCTCCACACCCACCCATGACTCCCTCCCCTTCACAGCTAACTTACAACATGTCTCCCCATTCGCCCATAACCCCTTCCTTGCCACGCCCCCCGCTGCCCTCCTAACCAATCATGTGTTGATTGATAGCTCTCAGGGCGTATAGGAGCTCAGCTTGCAGCCTTGCCTCCATGATCAGGAGGTTGATATGTATCTAGAAGAGAAGGGGGGGAGCGGGGGGGGAGATAGACAGTCATTATCGTTTAGTTCTCCAATTCCTATTTATGTCCTTCACATTGATTTTGTTAGGGTTAATTTGTGAGTAAATCCACACGCATGTGTCCATCCGCAGAAACAGTAGCGTGTCGAGACAGCAGAGGGCACCAGAGAGGAAAACCGGATGGCCTACCTTATCGGAGGGAGTGAGCAGGGCGCTGGGCAGTGGACTCCTGGTGATGTCAGGGAAGCAGGCCACGGTTTTGATGTACAGCTTCAGCTCCCTCTCCAGCAGCTGGTTCACCTCGCTGTAGTCATAGTCATCGTACCTGCGGGACACACACGCGCGCGCACAGACACACACACACACACACACACACACACACACACAGACGCACATTTAGGTGGCAGGATTAAAATTCAAACTCAAACAAGGCCTCCCAAAGCGGGCAGCACATTATATGAGGGGGACATTATGGAGGCGCCCAGGCCAAAACTCACTCCCAAGAGGAACACAAGCTAAACCTCAGTGTGTCACTCTCAGATGACCCCTCTACTAGTGGACCTACGAGTACTGGCTGCGGGCAATGGGGGATTTCCCGGTTTGGATAGGCGATGTCACATGGAACAGTTATGGGCGGCAGCTGGGAATGGCCCTAAGGGCAACATAAGCCAACGTCCGAAAAAAGGGTGCTGCGGTTACTGGAGAAAAAAAACTTTCCTTCAGCCTAGAAATAAAGACAAGTTCTTTGGGTTCCTTTGGCCAAAGTGCCTGTCACCCAGACCAGGGAAGGAGTGGAATACAGAAATAAGTCTTCCTGTCATTCCACCGTTGTGCGTTGGGAAACGCCTTTCAGAAAGGCACAGGGCTAAAGTCACATGGACGTAGCATATTAGCGGCGCGGCACGAACGGCACAGCATGTGTTGCAGGGATGGAGAGAAGGGATGTAGCACGTTAGCAGAATTAGCATAGCGCGTAGCACGTATTAGCAGAACGGCTAGGGTGCGGGCCACGAGGCACGGCCGTATCTCACCGGATGCCGAACATGCAGTGGATGTAGTTCCAGACGGCGCGGCGCAGATCGGGCCCACGGGGGAACGGCAAGACCGCCATGCAGCGGAAACGCTCGTCCAGGAGGTGGCCGATGTCCGAGTACAGGCGGTTCACAAGCGAGAAGCCGTGGTCCGCCCATGAGTAGTCCTGCACCCATAAAACAAGGCATGAGTGAGGCTGCCAGAGGCGTGCCGGTCCCGTGGGCTGATGCAGGGGTGGGAAGGGATGCATTGCAGGGTAGGATCACCGGTCCATTTCAAAGTACGCGCCTGTGTTATGTTCCTGTGTTATGTTCCTGCTGCAATTAACAAGCGTGCGGGCAGAGCCTAATCGCCACAAACCACCAGCCGCTGCCGCTACACCTCACCTGCACCCTGAAGAACTGGAAGTGATCCTCGTCACGGCAGGCGAACTCCTGGTAGCCGAACTCGGGGTCTGTGACGAAGAGGGAGGGTTCTGTACAGGTCACCTCCTCCTCTTCCTCTGCATCTGAGGCATAGAGGCATAGAGGCACCATGATGTACAGGCGCCAGAAGGCCAGACCTGGGGAGAGCAGGGTGCCGCCCTTACCCGCATGCAGGAGTGCTTGGGAACCCGCCCTTACCCGCATGCAGGAGTGCTTGGGAACCCGCCCTTACCCGCATGCAGGAGTGCTTGGGAACCCGCCCTTACCCGCATGCGGGAATGCTTGGGAACCCGCCCTTACCCGCATGCGGGAGTGCTTGGGAACCCGGCCTGTCCGTCTCCTCCTGGGCTCGCTGGATCTTTTCCCTGAGACAAGCCACCTCGCAGCTGGAGTCCAGGGACTGCAGAGAGGCAGCCAGCCGACATTAGAGCCCATTAGAGCCACAGCTTAAGCGTCTATGTTAGTAGCAGCTAGTAACTTAGGGAGACTGATTCCTATAAACAGAAATTCAGTATTTATTTCAGTTCATTCCTGTAGTGGACGAGTTCAACATCTCTGCCCCTAAACAACTAATTTATTACATTTATTGACGTAAAACCAAGAACCAAGATCGAGCACATATAACTTTTCAGGCATGATTAATGGTAATAAATACGATTTATTATTAAAACGACTATTTCTACTAGTGATGCATATATTTATACATACACATAAATACACCAGACTGAATGCAGACCATGTCAAAGATTCTACTCCACTCATTAGCAGAATGAAAATCCTGCAGATTCACTCAGCTGTAGAATCAAAATCTGATAACTTGCAGTGTCCTGCCCCCCGACCCCCGCCACCCCGACAAGAGGGCTGTGTGATTCGCTAATAACATTTTCCTCTAATCTGACAGCTTAATGGCACAATTGCACAATAGCAGCAACCTCAGAAATGGAAGAAAAAAAAAATAAAGGAATGACCGACAAATACCAGAGGTTCTAGAAGGGTTATGTACAAAGAGGCTTGCTTTGTCTCATAAGGTGATACAACGTTCCTGGTTTCATGCCAACAGCAAATACTCTAAAATTCAAATCAGCTTTTGGTTCAGTGGGGGAGAGTGAGGGCAAAAATTCTCACTGTATTTTGACGCTGATTATTAGCCAGTGCATACCAAGGATAAACAGCGGGCACACCTCTACAGCCCCTTACCCGCCGTCGTGGTGCCCTCTCTAGGGGCGTGGCGTTGCCATTGGCCGCGTCGCAGGTACAGTAACCAGGAGGTGTGCCATGGGGCACCCTGGGCGCTGGAGGGGGGTCTGGGTCCGTCCCTGAACCGAAGACGAAGCTGCAGAGGGCGTGGCAGTGTGCCAGCAGAACCACAGCCTGCACCAGCTCAGCTAGTGACCAGCACTGCTCTCCGGGCTTCAGCAGCGCCTGCAGGGGGCGCCAAAGAGCCCAGTCATTAAAGATGTCAAAGCTCCTCCAAGGCACAGCATATACCCCCAGAAATAAACATCCATCTATAAATACCCCATCCATCCTTTTTCGGGGACTGCATATTCGGAGAACTATGGCTTGGGGCCTATTATAGGACGCAAGGCATCCGGTGTGTATTCGAGCTATAGCGGCCCCTGGGTGTGATCTGGAGGGGGGGGGGGGGTACCTGGATGTGGGCGCGGCTGCTAAGCCAAGGCTGATGGGCCAGCACTTTGTTGATGTGGTCCAGATGTCGCAGCCGGGGAGGGGCGGCTTCCAGCCCCTGAAGCCACACGGGGTCCCCCCCCACGCGAAGAAACTGGGCCGAGTGCAGGGACACCAGGTAGCTACAGCGGTGCCGTGCTGCCGCCTTTAAGGGGGGGGGGATGGCAGAGAGCAGGATGGAGACATAGAGCAACATGGTGCCTGTTTAGCTGCAGGGTGTGACGTGTGTGTTTGTTTAGCACACGTGCACGAGTCTCGAGTGTGATACGCACCATGATGGCGATATAGTGGCGGTACGGCAGCGGCAGCGGCCCATCCATGTGCAGGATGTAGTGCTGACTGTGGAGGAAACTTTCCAAGTACTGTGGGTGGAAGGCCATCTGCTGCGACACTGTGTCCAGGCGCCCCCTACTGACCAGTGCTTTCATGCACAGCAGCGACGCACGCTCCTTGTCAGAGTTCACCTTCATCACCTGCAGAATCAGGGAAAGAAGAGCCGAGTAGGTCAACGCAGCTCGTCCTCATGGACACATTACAGTTCAGACCCACGCAGGAACAGTCTTACTGCTTGGGCTTTTGCTTGCGTCTCTTTAGCATAAATTGCCAACTACCACATTAGTCTCGATTTTCAGCCACATCTTGGTGCCCCTGACCTGATCCCACCTAGCGGACCTACAGCTGAGGGAGCTGTAGGTCCGCTAGGAGAAGCTACAACATCACCAGAGAGCTTTGGCCGACCAATCAAGAGCACACATTAATAGGTTCATAGTCATACAAACACATTATTCCTGCCATGCTGTTTAGCAGACACTGTCATCCTGAGGTCAACAGGGATCTCCAGCCCACTGATCAACCAGCCTATTGCACCGGCTAAAGCTGGACACCTTCCCATCACCTTCTCCTTGAATTCCTTCCTAGAGCACAGGAATAACGACCAAAGAGAGGAGCAAGTGGAAAAAGAGAGGGGTTGGAGGAATAGGATATATGAGATGAGGCAAGATTGCCATGAGGGATCGAGGTGGAGGATAAGGGGACAAAAACAACCGATACCACAGATGGGTGAAAAGAGCAGGAGCAGAGGAACAGGAAAGGGAGGGAGACCACTGACACAATGCAGATGGAACCCCGTGTATGATCCAGAAGAGTGGGCCAACCAGCTTCAGGTCCTTCTATAACAAATTCTAGGAAACCCAAATTAAGCATGGAATGGTATTGATTCTGTTTTGGGGGGGGGGGGGGCAAATGATTAAGGCTCTAACTAACACTGACACTGAGGGGGTGTCGGATGTGTGGAGCCGCTATTGGATCGCCAAGGTTGTAACTCTATCACATGTTGAAATCCCTTCCTACCGTAGGACCATCCAACACACTAATCCCAAACAACATTTTACCATTACCCTGCCCACCCCCACCATGTAAACAAATGGAATATCACCAAACGTAGACATGTAGTTCCCCTTTTGGACCACTGGGGGTGCCCTCAGTAGTAATTTAAGACAACTAGGGCAGTCGTGCAGACACGAGGAATGGCGTCTCTCTGCAACAAACTGACACACTTACGACCGAAGCCTGTATCCTGAGCCAGCCCCAAACCTTAGCAAAGACTGCATTTCAAAGCTAACATTTCCCTACTAATCAAAGTCCTTAAACCATTTAAAGTGATATGAACTCTACAGCCTCACCATACCTTGTTGCAGCGAAACATAACAGACAAGCAACAAATCTGAGCAAAGACTCTGCACCTCCTCTAGGCCACAGATATGACATCATAGCCAGCACCCCCCCCCCATCCCCCCCCCCCAGAGTGAACTTCACGGTGCTGCAAACAGAAGTGCGGATTATACATCCAAAAATACAGTGAGCAGGTTGTGCTGAACTGCAGTCAGCAGAATTGCCCCTCCATCACAGCCAAACCTGTTCTCAGGCACCGCGGCTACTTTTCCAACCATCTTCAGCTTAATGAGGCATCAAACCACCCCGATGCTCAAATATCTGTTCGAATTCCAGGAGGTGATCCCCTTTTCATCTCAATTAACGAACGAATGCAGTGTCACGACAGCAGAACAAACACTAACAGAAGTCTACGGCTGCAACAGCTAAGTTAGGAAGGTTGAATGCAGTAAACATAATCATTTAAATCCAGACTCCTGGCTGAAGGCAACTAAAAACCATTTCAGGAGGGGCAGCTAAGGAAGTTTAGGTATCGCATGCAATATCTGCATTTGTAAGGACAGGCGATCACTGGTCGTAAGCAGAGGTCGTATTTGCTATTTGTCCCAGTTGTGTCGTGTTCCGAAAGGAGCTGAAATGGGCTGAAATGGGCCTATCTGGCAAGGTTCTACGATCTACAAATACCTCATGTACCCTAAAAAAGCCCCAAAAAACACGTAAATGAAGCTAATAACGCAAATGAGCACAAACATCAAAATACGACAACGTTAAACCTGAGAACTAGTCACGCAAAGTCAACCACAGCAACCTAACAACCCCTCGTTAACCACACAGCTCCTCAGTCACAAACTGCTACATAAAGGACTCCTAGTGAGAAAGAAAATGGCTGTAAAGATACAGTTGGTGTTCCGACAGCCTTTTAAGGATTTTGGGCCACCCAGTCATGACTCACGTGAACTTTCGGAAGGACCGAGGTAATCGACCATGTGGCTGACAACTCGTGCTACAAAGATTGTGCCAACTCATTCCATGGAGCTGGACAGCATTTCATTATCATTGTTTCATGAAAATCACCGAAAACCATTAGCATGACTAACATAACCAGGAACTAACAGAGCGGGGGGGGGGGGAAGACAATGCAAGACAAGTGAAGTGAAGTGAAGTGAAGTGAGGAAGTCCAGCTGGCAGTGGGGGGATCTTTGTACGGACAGCTGGAGGGCTGGCTAGAAGCAAAGGGGCAGAAGATGGATCAGGATTTCATCATTCCTACTCCCAGTGCCACGCAAAAGAGGAAGAAGAGAAGCAAAGATGCTTTGGGGTGTGAAGTGGGGTGCTAGGGATATTCAATCTGCATTCCCAGAATGCCTTGGGGGTAGTCATATGCTGCTCCCTCTGCTGTGAGTGCACACCTGCCCCCCATAGTTAGGACACAGCAACTTGAAACTTGGAAGAGCTGAAGCAACTCATCACACTGCTTTCTGCTTACAGTGTAAGCAGCAGTATGACCTGTCATTGGACTGGGGCAGATGTACACATCCTGTTGTCAGTAAATACAATGGTCAGGCCACGGTTCACTAAGAAAAGACAATCAAACCAATAAAAGAAACAGCCCTAGTTATAGCTGCCTTATACAACCATGCCGACGTCCCCCACATTTCAGCAGTGGATCTCTACTGCAGACGCTAATATTCTCCAAAAGTGTAGAAGCCCTTTGACCCAGTCCCAGAGCTGAAAGTTCTTGCCAAGGAGGAAAAAAAAAACCCCAAAACATTTGTTTCATATAATAGTTCTTCAGAACAGTGACCAGTCTAATCTTATAAAGAAAAAGTGCTGAATTGAAAGTCTCTGGCAGAAAGAGGACAGACATTTCATCCAGACGCATGAAGCATCACAACCAACAGAGACCTAAAATGAATCCAGGAAACGAACCTCTTTATCTCCCTGGGGAAATACAGAAGTGCTCTTAGACACTTCTAGAAAATAATGATTAAATAAATTACATAAATTCATTCGGGATATTTATCAGGCGGGAGCCAGTGGGTCGGGAGTGACGCTGTATCGGACTGTAATCCGGAGACGCCGTTTTTCCGCTTTCTGCACACCAGCTTTCCATTCTCCGATTCACTCCAAGCTCAGCGAGTGACGTCATTTTTCTCTGTTTCCCCGTTAGCCTTTCCCGAGGTCCATACCAGGGGCTCCTGCGCATCGGTGAACCTTGCGGTCAAGCGGCCAGGCCACCTCTGCCGAACGGCACCGAAGAGGCAGCGTCGGCACAGAGATCCTCGACAGAGGTAATAATAAACACACCGGATCGCACGCAGAGCCATTTGTCCTTATTCTCCCACAGCGCCTCCCTGTGTCCGCTTTCTCAAACCTAGGGCCAGAATCTAATTCCTCGATACAGTCGAACAAAAGAGGCAGTCAGACTGCAGAGGCCTGGACCACAGGATGCATAGACCAGCTGAGAAGAAACTTGAAAATATCACTCGCGGCATCTAGAAATAAGAGGGTGGTTGGCAAAAATCTGTGAACACGAGACACAAACAAGAGTATTTCCGAACGTTTGACTAGCAGGAACGCCCACCCGCCCCACCAGCCAGCGAGTCCTGCCCTAGGTTACACCACACCATCCCACATCAGTCCCAGGCTGCTTCAAAGGCACGAGCCACAGATGTGAGGAACATCTAGATCACAACCCGTTTCTGGACTTCGACCTTCCCATCCCATCCCTTTAACCAGCTGCCCATGATTCAGCTAATAATGAAACATAAGCGGGAGCCACTAGCTGTGCATCCGATTCAGACTGTGCTTCTGCGCTTCGGATGCACGCTCACCGACATCATTCAGTGGGTATGGAAAGGTGGGGTGAGATAGTATAATTCTATAAAAATATTCTGCCTTTCAATACCACGTCTGTCATTTCTCTCTCCAAGATGGAGGTATCGTTTAATGAACAAATAAATAAACTAAGCAAGCTAATAAGACAGGCTAAACAAATATATGTAAGAAAAGACAGGCGATGATGGCAGAAGGTAAAATACAGATGGTAAAAGTGTCCATAATGAAATTCCTCCATTGTTCTGGTAAATGTTGAAATTGCAGTAAACAAGTTCTCCTGGCCGCAGCGCCACCTATTGGTTGCTTGCAAAAAAAGCAGCCCGGAAAAGAGAAAAACAACTTTGATTGGCAGTATATCCAGCATCACCACACAAAGACTCCGCCGAAAGCGTTAACAGTAAAAAATGGACAAGCACAAATTCCTGAAACACAAAACATCTTCCGCAAGAGGTGCAAAGCAAAATCATGTTTAAGTCACGGAAAAACGCACGATTTCCGTATCGCTGTTATTTTACTTAGTCTCAAACATGAACGACCTTTCTTTACCATATTCAACAATAAAGGAAAGACAGAAAACAATATTTTGAGGACAATCTATTAAAAACACCATTTTGTGAGCATATGAATGACACTTTTTCTGCACGTGTATGTCTATACAGGTGATGTCATCTTCGAAATTCAACACAATAAGCATAATGATGGTTATAGGGAAGCAAGCAAATAATAATACAATATTTACCATACTGTGGCTGATGACACAAATGAACAGGCAAATAAAATGCACTGGAATGTGCACTGTGCTTAATGCAAACCGAAAATATTACATGTGTGCAGCATTTGCATGTCAGTTAGTCATATATGTATAATCCCAATCTAATCCCCATTTAAACGGTTATTTTCCATTTCACACAAAAAAACAGTCGAAACTATACATTGGGTATTACACACGTATTAATGAGATAAAAACTAAATATTAACAGATCAGAAAAATCCGCATGCATTCATAGATATGTTGTTTCTGTAACCCATATACATTTGTATAATCTTCAGGGGTATATTCCGGCCAATCACCGTATTCAATTGTTGAAATCTAGCCTGCCATCTAAAGAAACCTTTGACAACTAAAGTCCTCACTGAAAAAAATGAAATTAAAAATGTTTTCCCTGATGTCTGACTGGACATCTTACGCATTACTTTGCCTGTCCTTGCGAAACGAAACGTTTAATATTTAAGACTTGCTATTCGTGACTTAGCGTTAGCAAACTTTTCCGACTGAAACCAACGGTATGGTAATTATTAGAATTATAAGAATGAAACAAAGTAATCATTGGTGATTTTTATAATGTCTATATATATCCGATTAGCTAAATGTGGATCACCGAACTGGTCGCTCTTAACTTTTGTTTCTACCGTGTAATAAGACGTCGGTGGGAGTATTCATATTCGCTAACCAGTTTACCATACAAATAAAGCCAAACTGATCTACATGACATGTAACAGCATAATCGCCAAATTGTGGTGGGCCACTGTCCCGCAGAAACACTGGGTGCCAATCGCTGTAAACTCCCCCAAATCCGTTACCTAATTCATGAATGTTAGCAAGCTAACTGGCTAAACGATCCCCTCCCCCTTCAAAAAAAGAAGAAAAAAAAGAACGCGAACTAGCTTGCTAACACACTAATGTGCAAGTAATAGAGTAGTCAATTCAATCATATTCTTTACGCGTTTGTCAGTAAGTTTACCGACAAATCATGGCTTTTATTAATAATGACTTAATCTACAATTATGTGATGTCAGAACGTAAGATGTATTGCACTAGCGAGCAACTCAAAAGTTATGAACAACAGTTCATTCATTCGCAGGTCCAAGAAAAAAATATTTATATCTGGTATATTGCATATTTTGATTTCAGGTTGTCTTTAACTGTTCTTGTATTGCTGTGCTAATGCATGTACGTAACAAGCTAGTTAAGGTATTAATCCGTTGTGATGCTGGTAATTACTCTCCGATGACTGTCAGTTTGAATGCTAGTTAAAAAAAAATTACGACGCGTACGGATAAAAGGAAAATAACCAGGAAGTTAAGAAGCCAGACAGACACAGATACGTCTTTCGGGAGCAGTGAATGAATGAGAGAGACAGGGCACTTGCAACTTCAGAATAGCTGAACTAGCTAGGCAGCCCTATAACAGGTCATTTATAACACATTTTCATACGTGCATATTTTGACATCTAATAAGTACCTGGCTCTGGGCACGTTGGCATTGGGTTCCGAGGGGGTACTCCATCTTTTTCGTGCAGATGATCATTTTCTTCTGTCAGTGCATTGATCTAGATCCTTTAGTCTCTCTAGATGCTCAACTAACAAAGCGGAGCTGCTGCGCAGTCTACAAGGAGTAAGGGGGGGGGGGGTTTCTAACTGACAGCGCTAGATCCAGCTCATCCAATCACTGGAGAGAAGGGGCGGTACTCCGGGGCACAGCTCTCTGGCCAATCAGCTCGCAGAAGCAGCATTTTTAGGTCCAAACTCTGGCTCCAGTATCTTGACCAATCCGCAGTGGAATCTTGTGGAAAAATACCTGTCAGTTAGCCAGGTTTGCCCCGCCTCTTCTGCAGTCTTAAGTCCTGACGGATGCTTTAACTTTATAGGCTGTAGGTCTGGCTGACTTTTAAAAGGCAACAGTATTTTATCTCAAGTCATCTCTAAAATTATATATATGTATATATATATATATTATATTTTTGATATTTGGTGGCATGGAGTTGACCTCTGTAAACAGCATTTATTTTATTTTTTTAAAGACTCGTTTTCACACCAAAATCTCAATCTTAGTAGATTTAACATGGATGGAATATTTATACATGCGCTTATAACTGAATTGCCACATCCAGACGATTACAGCATTTACAGAAAAAGAAGAGAAAATATTAAATGTCTTCAGTTGTATATGATTTTATACATATGTATATTACTCTTCGTTTATCATCTCCAAACCGCTTATCCTGGTGGGGGTTGCAGGGATTTGCTTATTATATAACTGCAGGTCCCCACCTGAACTGACCTATCCTTCATATGTCACCAAATGCATCAACACTATTGATAACTGCACATCAGCGAGGTTTAAACAAATATGAAGTCAACAGATTATTGTTTGCTCCTCTGTAATTCTGCACTCTGTTTAAGTGAATTAACAAATGGTCATTTGCCGTGCTCGTTTTCCAAAGCTGTGATGTCCACAGCACTTGCCACAGGGGAGCATCTACACACCAACTGAAGATGGTGTGTGTCTGTGTGTGAGTCTGTATTGGGGAAAGAAGGGAGGGGGGA
>JAODLC010000002.1:11943509-11963431 GCA_026781145.1 Hippopotamyrus pictus | reverse complement strand
AGTCTCCTGAGGACGTAGAGGCGTCGTTGTGCTCTCTCGACTATTGCCGCAGTGTGACTTGACCATTTGAGGTCATCAGTGAGGGTGACTCCGAGGAACCTGAAGCTGCTGACCTGCTCCACAGCCTCGCCTCCGATGTAGATGGGGGCTGTGCTCTGTTGCCTGTTTGAGGGTGAGGTTGTTGTCCTGACACCATTCTTCCAGGAGTCTGACTTCCTCCCTGCAGGCCATCTCATTGTCCTCGCCGATCAGACCTATTACGGTGGTATCGTCAGCTAACTTAAGGATGGTGTTGGAGCTGTACTTAGTTACACAGTCATGGGTGTAGAGAGAGTAAAGCAGGGGGCTCAGCACACTGCCCTGCGGGGTGCCAGTGCTGATGGTGATGATGGAGGAGGTTTTTCCACCCATACGCACGCTCCGACCCACGGCTGAGCACCAACCAACACTGAGATCTCCCCCTTTGCTTTATATTAATTTTGGGTGTTGCGTGCGGGCAGGGGACGAGCTGGCCAGGCCCACCCCTCCCCTCAGGCAATGCATTCTCAAATTTCCAAATTCGTCTGAGTAATACTGCTTGCAGTTTCAATCAGAAGTGATAAGACAAGCTCCCTCAGTGGCACTCCGCACTGTTTCGGTATGTTGGTGACGTCACGTGACATGGTGAGGGCCAGGCCCGGGACCCCCCCCCTTATTGACACCCTGATATTATGCTTTGGTGTGCCGGTGATGTGACTTGGCCCCGGTGCGGTGAGGGGGGCGCAGGCCCAGGTGTGGCGCGATAGACACTGCGGTGCAAGTCTGACTTCAGGCGTTCTAACCCAGCAGAGTGTGCAATAAGATGGGAAGAGGTGAGTGATGGTGAATACAATCTAGAGGAGATATGACTTCAACAACAAAATAAAACTAAAGACTAGCCTGTAAGGCAAATCAAAAAAACAAAAACAAAGAAAAAGTAGGAAAGCAAAAAACAAACACCTTGAACTGCTCCTCCCTTCCCCGTAAATATAAGATCCAGCTGGCGATTCTCCTCCCTCTCTTACACGAGAGCTGGTTTTTGTGCGCATCAGTTTACAATAGTCACAAGTGACACTTGGCTCCATAAAACGTTGGACAAATACAACAAAATTATAACAAGCAATATTTAAACAGTTACTGCCTAAGCTATGCTTATCAGCACCGAAAGAACTCGGTAACTGAGTTTACCAAAGCGGGCACTGTGACTGGTTGAGATATACATAATTTTGAAAACCGCTAAACACATTACATTTAATCAAAATCTTATAAATGAACCACATAAACTTTACCAAACATTGGTTCAACAAATAAACAAATATGGCTCAATTTTATTGCAGAAATACGTCAGGTCCCATATTTCAGCTTCTCAAACGCACATAAAAGGCGGCTTGCTTTTGTGTGCAGCAGCAGCGCCCTCCTGTGGTCTGGAAGCATAATGACCCCGGCAAACATTCATAACACCGGTTGTGAGCTAAATACATAATACAAGATTAATAAAGCTCACTATTCTACATTAATAAATCACATTAATCAATCGATGCAAAAATATTAGAAACCATGAAGCACGTGTTCAGCCTAAATTGTATCCGATGCACACTTTTTTTAAATCCGGGCAGTTGCATTGTGAACTTTTGTGGGTAGTGGTGGCTTGATGGTTAGGGAAGCGCACTTGTAATCGAATCCCCCACCAGCAAGTCACCACTGAGGTACCCTGAGCAAGGTACCATCCCAAAGCACTGCTCCCCGGGTGCTGAATTAGCTGCCCCCTGCTATGTCACGATGTCACATATGGGTTAAATGCAGAGGACACATTTCGTTGTTGCGCACTGTGTGCTGTGCTGTGTTAACACTGATCACCAAATTCTAATTTTATACTTGTGCATCAATGCGAATCGGTGAATCTTTTCATCCCTAGTCAGCTCCCTTGTATTATTGCGAGGAGGTAAAAATGAAACGAAAATAAAAATGAAGCTGATTTTGCCGGTATTTTTTATTTAATTTTAGTTTTTGTCGCATTTAGTTCTAGTTTTTCTTTACTTATTTTTCTGAAAATTTTCGTTTTTATTTTTATTTCGGTTAATAAAATTTTTTAGTCCTAGTTTTTTGTTTTTGGTAGCTATAATAACCCTGGTTGTCATTTATTTTTGTTTTTTGGAGAGCACTTTGGTTTAATCACAGTCCAAAGAGGTGAGTCCAGCTGACACAAGCCATCTCCAGTAGCAACACATGGTGCTGGTCCACCCCTTCCACATAGGTGGGCTCCATGGACATGAGACTCATAAGCCACATCAGCTCAGCGGAGACCCAGTGCCTGATCCATAAAGTTGGCAAACTTCTCTGGTTGACCCAAGCAGAAGGGTGTAAGTTGAGAAAGATCCATTGTCCTTAAAGTATGAGTTAGGTTGCTGGGGAAACACACATACAACAGATAACATTAGATAACAAACACCAAAGAATTTAATTCCAACATAAAAAAAGTTCTTGAACATCACAGAACACTGAAATGGGAATGAACAACATGCAACATAACTCAATATTCGCAGAGAGAGAATTTATTCCCACCTCAGAATACAAAATAGAATACAAGTAAAAAACGGAATTTTTCATAAAAGAGAACAGAAGCTGACTGGGCAAGTGAATAAATATTTTAATGCATGTGCCAGTGCTGACAGCAGAGAGGTCAAGTACATCTACATCTCAAGCTGGCCATGTGAAGTACATCTACACCTCAAGCTGGCCATGTAAAGTACATCTACACCTCAAGCTGGCCATGTGAAGTACATCTACACCTCAAGCTGGCCATGTGAAGTACATCTACACCTCAAGCTGGTCATGTGAAGTACATCTACACCTCAAGCTGGTCATGTGAAGTACATCTACATCTCATGCTGGCCATGTGAAGTACATCTACACCTCAAGCTGGTCATGTGAAGTACATCTACACCTCAAGCTGGCCATGTTAAGTACATCTACACCTCAAGTTGGTCATGTGAAGTACATCTACACCTCAAGCTGGTCATGTGAAGTATATCTACACCTCAAGCTAGTCATGTGAAGTACATCTACATCTCATGCTGGCCATGTGAAGTACATCTACACCTCATGCTGGCCATGTGAAGTACATCTACACCTCAAGCTAGTCATGTGAAGTACATCTACACCTCAAGCTAGTCATGTGAAGTACATCTACACCTCATGCTGGCCATGTGTACTTGCGAAACCTAGACTGAACTACCTGAACTATGACAACACCACAGAGGTCACCCAAATCCAGCAGGGATTTTAGTAATATAAGCCTGGGGAAACAGTAGCTCTTTCATAGGCAAACTGTTTGGCAAATACCCCATCAAGACACCATTAACTGGTACAACAAAGAACACAAACTACCCCAAGGATGAAACTAATTTAGAAATTTCCAATATTAACTACCCCAGAAAATGTTTCTAGCTATACATTTGAGTAAATTACTAACCCTACAACCCCATGTGGAAGCTCTCTGCGTCTGTGCAGTGTGCAGATGCAGTAGGTTCGTGTGCACCACTGTGTGTTGAGCGCCGCCCTAATGGACACTGACCTGCAGGTGCAGTACAGCAAATGAGAGTCAGCATGCAGCTTGCGGGCCAGCTCCAGCTGGTGATTGTCCATTAGCTGGTCGTTGACCACCACAAGAAGGGGCCGTCCGGCTCCCAGGGCCTCCAGACAGCTTCCTGCTCCTGGAAGAAGTAGGAAGCCATTACACAGATCTAAAGCAAAGTTGGATCCCCATCAACAATCTGCCCTTTCATCTGCTGAAATAGCCATGTATGAGATGACAATGATTCATCAGTTCCTCTCATGACAACCCTAAAAATGTCCATAGGTCACATACTATGGCAGCCACCATTTTATGACGAAATTAAAAAAATCAAATTTTAAAACCCAGTGTTCACTACACTACACTACGAGTGGTCCTATATCCGATATACAAAAGCGTACACATACAAAACCTATTACTGATTGATTGACTGCATACGCACTTTAAGATGATTATTTTCCTTGAGCTCACCTGCATGGCTGATAACCAAATCGGCCCGCTGAATATCGCCTGCAATGGAGTCCTTGAACCGGAAAGCCTGGAGGGTCAGCCCGGGACAGCTGTCTGGGCCGGGCAGAATGGAACCGCGCCCCACCTGCAGCACCAGCTCCTCATAACCGCGGGCTACTAAAGCCTTAGGAGAGCCATCAGGAAGGGAACATTACATCGGAGTAAAGCAATGCGTCACGTTAATCTAAACATCTCCACAGTTAATACGGTATTTAGAGTATAAATGGAAGTTTGAAAAGTGACATTATAGCCGCGTAGCATTCTAAACAACCTCTCAACATGCCGATTAGATAATTGTTGTCGGCAGCTTAACTAACACACTCGTACTTTCGGAACAGAACCAGGCAGCCGGATTATCCAGGCGGTACCTGAACAGCCTCCTGTGAAATCACACTGGCTATCAGGTCATCGAAACTCGTCGTCCCCACAGTAACGAAGACAGTCTTCATAGCAGTCGTGTGTTGTCAGTATATGGAAAACATATGGTTGTAATAAAGAGTGTAGAGGTACAAATTCATTGACTTTAGTCGCCACTGTCGCCGACTGCATTCTTCTTCTGGATTGTTCCATTGAGTTAAAAGTGTTTAAGTGAAGTATCGCCACCTATGGGGCGGGAGGTAAAACCACCTCGAGCGTCTTGTGATTTGACTAGAGATGTGCGTCAGTATCAAGCGGAACAGTCATTTGAAGTTTTACTTAAAACAATCTAAAACAGAGTGAATGCTGTGTGTGACTGATATAAGTGTTATAACAAATCCATCCATTTTCTATTGGATTCTACAGGTTCATGATGTGAGCCTATGAAAATCTCACTGTCTTAACCACACTACTTGTCTGTGGAGACTCCTTACGTGAATTTTAGGGTTATTATGATATAAAATTGTTGATGTGCGTATAGGTCTTTTAAAAACGCGTCTTTGGCAAATGTTTCCTATTATTTAATTCACGTCTACTCTGAGCACTTCTAACTGCACTTTTATATATCTTGATGTAGGCTATAAGAAGAGATATCCTAATGTTTCTGGTACTCGTTTCTGCAGTAGCATATAGTTAAAACACGAGAGATTTTATTGATCCCAGTTGCGTTTCCTCTGTTAATGACTCAGACCATCTCTCCTGACTGAGTTCTCATCTCTCTCAACCACTCTTTCATGAGATGAAAAAAATGGGATAATGCAATATTCTTTGAGAGAAAGGAATATGGGAATCTGAACAGAGGATGTCTTTCAATACAATAATACCCCAATATCATAAATTGTTCAGTGTAACCAATATGACAGCAGGACCTAAAACAAATATTCTCAGTAATTATACTTAAGTCTTTATACTAGGGGGAAGGGTGGACGTATCATAAGTATAATAAAGGGAAGGTAGCTGACTAGGGGCCCCGAAAACTAAAAGTTACATTTATGGATATAAGATAGTATAATAATTTAAATTATAGAAACATGTCTGCTATTTGCAATTTTACTGACAGTTTTTAGGATAGACAAAGTTGCCTTCCCATCCAGGATGTAACAGATTGTCCCTACTTTGAGACTTCCTGCTACAAAATCTTCATTTCACACTGGAGTCTATTGCTAGTGGTTGTTTCACTGCCACACGAACAGGCATAAAATAGCCTAACAAGACTGAAACAATGCAAAGATTAACATTACATCTCCCCTGTCTTTGATACTGTCCTGCTAGAGTGGTAGACAAATTTTGAACAGACATGGAGAGAAGACGGTTAATTGAACATAAACAAACATTTAGGACTAAGGAGTAAGGAATAGGTTGTCCTAGGCTATAGCCTAGGGTCACGGGAAAGAAGGAGCAGTTAAACTTCTTAAATTTGGCCAAGCAGTTGACTGGCAGAATACCCAGCTTGGCGAATTTTACTGACAGCACTCCTGATCAGTAAGTTTGATCGCTGGCACCCCACGTTTTTGTTAGCATGTTAGCAGGGTTGCCAACCTTAGTCAGCTGGTTGGAGTGAGATTTTCAATTCGAGACAAGTCTGCACCCAAATTTCCTTATATGCAAGAGTTTTATTGCCTTGTAAATAGTCTGTAGGGTTCGCAAAATATCATGCCCTGTTCGTCCGATCCTCCCATGTGCCACGCCCCCCTCATAACCTTGTGTGGAATCCCCGTGTTACCAACTGTTGTTAATTAGTCTGATGTATTTAAGTCCATGACCCACTCCTCAGGATGATCCCCAGGCTCCGGGACACCTGCCCCCCCCCAAGTTTCAGGTTCATTCCATGAACCAGTCCCTGGTTCCCCCTGCCCTTCACCTCTTTGCCCTCTAGTTACTTCTTCGCTGTGTTTGCTCCCTGTCCCTCAGTTTAGCCTTTGTTCCCTCCTGGTCCCTTTGGGTGCGCCCAGGGTAAGTGCCTTTGGGGGGTTCTGTCATGCCCTGCTCGTCTGATACTCCCATGTGCCACACCCCCCTTGTTACCTTGTGTGGAATCCCCATGTTACCAGCTGTTTCTCATTGTTGTCAATTAGTCTGATGTATTTAAGTCCGTGTTTGAGTATGCTTCCCAGTCTGGTCATTAACGTCATAACGTCATTGCATGGTTTCTGCCTGTGCCTCTTCTCTGTCATGCTTGTCTTCGCCCTGAATTGAACCCAATGTTTCCCTGATTCTGGGAGTCCTACCTCTGCTTCCTCAGTCCGTGCCCCGTGCAAACCGTGACAGCAGTGTCCAAATGATTTTGGTGTAGCTAAATTGAGGTTCATAACAGAACAATATAGATTTGCCGTAAGATTTCTTGCGTGAGTGTCTGAAGGTGTGTCATGCTAGATGTGTGAGAGTTGGCAATGGTATTATTTATGTTCCATCATTTTAAATTCTGTGTCAATTATTTTTCAGCTCCAGAAATAGCTGAAATGGCCACCGTATGCAGGCACTACTCATGTCAGCCTAGATGCCCCAGAGAAGTTAGTCTGCCCCTGACTAGGGGAGACTGGGGACAGTTTTTGAATGGGGTCAGTTGTTGAGCCGGCATTTAACCCACCTAAGAAACATCAGCTCATCAATGTGAATTTCTCTCTCTCTCTCTCACACACACACACACACACACATGTTTGTAATTATATCTTTGTGGGGACTCTCCATTCATTTCTATGGGAAAACTCTGATCCCAACATGATGACCTTAAGCCCTGCCCTACCCAGCCAGTAACCAAACAAAATACGAGACTTTTGGCAATTTTAGTTTTTTGATTGATTTCACAGATCTTTGTAGGGACCTGAAAAATAGTCCCCACAGCATCAAAATAACAGGTTTTTTATCACGTTGTGGGGGCCATTTGGTCCCCACAATGTAATGTAAACATCATCCACACACAGACACACACAATAACTCTCCATCACATTTAATGCCCAAGGGTACAATTTTTTATTGTAAGTGTGTTAAAGGTCCATTCCACAACTGACCCCATTCAACAATTGTCCCCAGTCTCTCCTACATATGACCATGTTGGACGGGAAGCACATGCATTTGAGCTTTTTTAGGTGTAATTTACATATCGAAATGAAGTCATTGCCAATGCTTGTGAAATGAGTGTGGAATAGTATTATGTTCCCTAATTATAATTTCACCATATCTGGGCAGAGTTTTTCCATTCTTTCTGCTTGACATGAAAGAGAGATGCTGGCTGCTATTAGACACGTATGAGATAAATGAGTGGGGACCACACAACTACATGGGAAGCACAGCTTCCCAAATTGCCAAAACCAGTCCATGTATCAATGTAAATTTTTTTTCTTTTGCAATTAAAAGTGTAATCAATCTTCCTACTCTAACCACAGCGCTGGTCGTTTCTTGGGAATTGCTTTCAACAACATATACTTTCATTTTCTCTTTGAGACCAATATAAATATAGCTCATAGATGCCCATTGACACCGTGCTTCACTGGAAGTCTTTGGATGATGCGGAGGGTGCAGTGGACCTAGCCTTTGTAGGCTGCATTCTTCTAAAAATCTGTGCATTGAATCTTGTGATAGTTTTGGCTGCGAAGGATCCATCGGCTGGCCCAAGAAAAGAAGGATGCATTTCTAGGCCAAATTCGAAGGAGCCTTCGAAATCGGACAGCCTTGTTGCGTTGCTGTGGCTCGTCCGGTCCTTTAATGCTGCCTTAGAAGGCTCCAGCCCCTAAAATGGGTCACAGCCCATGAGAGCGTCATACATAGCATTTGTTTAGGCAACACTGATTGGACAGATAGGCTTGTAGTCAGATATTTCAGAGCAACCTGTAAGCCTGGCTTCTCTGCATGGTGATTCGGAGATGTCTCAACAAGACAGGATAGACTACCAATAACATAATTACTCATGACTGACAGGTGGGCTACACTGTTGCCTCACACTTCTGGAATTCAGGTTTGAGTCTCTGTGCTGGCTTGTGTGTGGAGTTTGTATGTTCTCCCCGTGTGGTTGAGAGGTTCCCGCCCAAAAACCAGAAATGCCGTAAGGTGAACTGGAGTTACCAAACTGTCCATAGTTGCGTATGGTGTGTGTGCCCTGCGATGGGTTAGCGCCCCATCCTGGGTTGTTCCCTGCTTTGTGCCCTGTGATTGGTTGGTGTCCCATCCTGGGTTGTTCCCTGTCTTGTGCCTGTAGCACCAGACCCCCTGTGACCCTGAATAGGACAAATGGGTACAGAAGATGGATGGATGGATCGACAGTTTTTGCATGCTGTCAGCAGTGTTAAATCAGTATTCGTTCATTTTGTCGCATTCAGGGACACAGAATGACAGATTATAATTTTTCTACCATCTTTCGCCATTGGCATTTGTAAATATTGTAAATATAGTTAAGTTTTGATGAATTTAAGTTATTTGAGTTAAGTTTTAGATGAGTTTGGCAGTTAGCTAGCTAACTAAGCTGCGTGTTTGTTCAAGCTGAGCTAGTAGCTTTGAAATAACATAGCAGACACTGCAGCTGATGGTGACGTCATTCAAAAGACGCCCTGTGATGCAGAGCACAATTTGCATAAGCAGCTGACCAACTAAAATAATTAAAAACAAAAACGACCTTTTTTGGTCATATTGTCAGCTATCGACACTGTGCTTCCTGCATTATAAAAATCTCCTTCCGCTACTGGTGGGGATCCTGGTTCTCACGTTAACGTGAACAAATGCTTTGCTCCATTCACAGGATGCCAAATAAACCTGTCAAGCGCGACATCAAGATTCGGCGAGTGTTACATGAAACCTAATGATGCATGGAATATTCAAGTCTATACTGGAAATCCATCCAGAGGCTCGTCAGAAGCTGGGGTGGCAGCTCTCGCTGGATACAAGCGAGGGCTTGCAAGGTCGTCACATGCTGCCAGTTTGGAGCTGAGCTGAATAAGAGGAAGCTACTGGGAACAGCAAGGGGAAAGAAGCTGAAGTTCCTCAATTCCCTGTAAAAACTAGTGTTGTTGTTATAGTACCCCAAGGGAGAAAAAAGAACAGGAACATTCATAATATAAGCGTAAGACAAAGACATCTCTGAACAGATGACAGGATCAGGATACTGCAGTAGTTCCCAATCCTGTTCCGTGTGCCCCTCGCCTGCCGGAATGTTTTCATTCCAACCCTCCCTAAATCAGGCTTAAATGGTCCTTAATAGGCCAATAATGAATGTGGCAGGTTGAAAGCACTGTGGGTTGGAATGAAAAAATCTTGGTTTGTGGGCAGAAACAGGATTGAGAACTACTGCTTTTAAGCAAGTATACAAAACATGTGACAATGTGATGCCAACGTCCAGCTGCCAGCACATCATTGGTCGTTGGCCTCTGGTGAATTCCCTCCAGGCCATCGGTGTGTCTGTATTACTCTGTAAATAACGCTTCTTGGGGAGGACTGACATGGGGCCCCGGCAAGGCCGGTCAGGCCCCACATCTGGGTGCCTCAGTGCAGTGCAGTTGTCTCCACAGTACGGAAAGTTCAGGCAGAGGAGCCCAAGCGCTTGTTCAGGTCGACCCCACTGGGTACAGGTGCAGCCAGTCGCATAAATTCACAGTGAATAGTAATCAAATACAAAGGAAACAGAACTACTCGTTCCCACTTTTCGAGATGCTTCCTGTATGCGACAGTGGAATACAGACACAACATCTGGGTCCCTCACAGCAGGCCTGATCTCAGGTTAGGATCTCGGTGGCAAATAAGATCCTCCCCCCCCAGCTGCCTCTTGCCCATTTGCGCCACAGGAAATGGAAATTATCATGCACCCACAGCTGCTTTGACCCACCCCAGAGTATTTTGAGGGCAGATAAAGTACTCCTGTAATTAAAAAAAATGTTATTGCTGCTCAGCTGTCAAAGAACCTGAGTTTACATTGCTAAATAAGACTTAACCATTTCTGCCCGCCCCCCCCCAGCCATGAGAGAGAGCAGCCAGGTGGTGACTGTGACAAGGTTGCACCTAAGAAGTTAAGGCTCATGGGAAAAGCAAGTTTTAGCCAAGCAATCACAGCTCTCCTGTGGCATGTCACATACTAAATACATACACATGCAAAACACCTGCAAACCACCGCAATCCCGGCATGCAGAATATATGGTGCCTAAGTTTGCAAGTTCCCCACGTGACGTTGCAGGACACCCCCTGCGCACGCATATGCCCCTCCACCCACCCAATCCAAGAACTTGCCAAGGTGAACTGGACTTGCCGAAAGATTTAAAATCAGACAAAAGACTTATTGCTTGAGGTTGAATACATTCTTTAAAATCAATGCCATTGTAGTCAATGCCAAAACCAAAGATAACAGAAAATTTAAGGGGAATAAGTAATTAAAGTTTTAATAAATACATTAAAATGAAAGCCAACAAGCGTAAAAAGTAAACAAAGATGAATAGCATATTACATAAGGGATCGCTTCGGCGTAATAGTCCTCGTCGATGACACCGTAATCAAACCACATGATAAAAACGCAAAGCAGATAATACAGCAGTCAAGCACTTTCAGAGATGAGCAGGGTTTGGACCAGACCACATCTCCTCCATTTTGGGAAAAAAAAAAAAGCCCATCCTTCAATCCTCTGTTACCATAACAGCACATTCTCTTCTTCAGAGCTTCAGTTTGTGGAAATGTGTCCAGAAAGAGATCTGGGGGACCAAGGGTCACAGATACCCGCATCTGCTCATGAGGATGGACCTAGGTGCACCCCTCCCAGATGCACACGCCGCAAAGGGGGGGCTTTGTGTCCTTGGTCCAGCGGAGGCCCATCATCTTTGAGAGCAGAGTATGGAAAGAGGAGGGTCCTTCCAGGCAGTGGTTCTAAAACCAGGAAAGGGGACCAAGGGGAGGGCAGTCAAACCTCAGAGGCAAAACAGACACGCAGACACACACACACACACACACACGCCTCTGCCACAAACACCCTGTGGTTAACACCTCAAAGGGATTCACTATCCGCTTTTTTACGCCGCGGAACGAAACGCGCCGCTTTCTATAATCGATGCCCACCCGCCCCCTCGCGTCTGAACAGACGATGATTTCCATTTCACAAGGTTACCATGGATGTTTCTTGGGCATCACAGCCGTTCGGTTCTTGTCCGCGAGTCCTGCAGCGGTTTTTGTGCCCAAACACAAATAAAAACAGGAAGTAACCTGAATCGAAGCCATTTCTGCTTCCTTAATGGTGCTAGGAGAACCTGAATACCTGTTAAATGACTGTTCCAAGAAGACCAGAGCCAGCCCTCCCTCAAATCACAAACAGCTGTTTTAGATAGAAAATTTTATGATCACTGATTCAACCTCCTGTACCCTCAGATGTTTTGATTCTTGCGACAGCGTAGTCCTACTGCTTATAGCGTGTTCACAGCGAAGATAGTCAACGTGGATGACATGAGCATGTATCTACACGATAACTAAAAAAGGTCTGAGACAGGAAGTCCCAAAACAAAACAGGAAGGCAGCCGAACGTGACAGCGTGTGGCTTTCAGCCCAGCAGACAGGGAGGAAACGACCCCCAGGAACAGCTTGTTGTGGGGGGGAGGGGCTTTCTTTACTTTGCATTAGAATAAAACCACTGTTGCCTGCCTGGAGACCACTTCCCTAAGCCAGGAGGTCTCACAAGATGCATCAAACCCTCGTTCTCAAAGATTTTATGTGCGAGCAATGTCTTCCAGGTCAGGTGATGGGAGCTACTGAAAGCAGCAGTGGGGGGGCAGACAGTGGAGGATTGGGGGGGAGGGGGGTCCATCCCATGCTGAAGACTCTCTCAGCAGCTTCCTGTTTTGGAACTCCAGCTCCCACTCAGGATGTCGCATTTTCCTTCTCCTCCTTCCCCGGGTATTCCCCACTCTCCTTTCCCAACACCGGCGACTCACGCCACGTTCCCCGGGCACCGGCGTATGGGCGTCCCTGACACTACTGCCCGTCCACCTGACAGGTCTATATACCCCCAGACAAAGACTTAAAAAAAAAATTAAAAAAAAAATACAGGTTAAAATGTCATTCGTTACTTCAGGCTGACTGAAAAGAGCACATTCAAAGGTTTGGACACCATAAAATCACAAATGTTAATTTTTCTCCGTATTTTGGCGGCATCCAGGCGAGGTTCCTGTCCAAGGTGTTAGCAAGGCTTCCAGTTCAAGTTGAGCCCATATATCTGACAAGCTGGGCCAAAGCTGGCGATACTGATGGTCGCCGCCTCTCACTGCCGGGGCGGGGCCCTCACTGCACCACGCAGGCTGTACAGCACTGGTCCTGCTTCTCGGGCAGCGTGGCGTAGTTCATCTGCCTGACGATCTCGGCGAACAGCTCGTCCACCATGGTCTTGCTCTTGGCCGACGTCTCGATGAAGGGGCAGCCCCATTCTTGGGCCAGGTGCCGCCCGTCTGCGCCCGCCACCTCCCTCTCAGCCTCCAGGTCCACCTTGTTGCCCACCAGGATCAGTGGCACCTTCTCGAAGCGCTTCACACGGACGATCTGGTCCCGCATAGGTCTGATGTCCTGGTTGGAGGAGAAGGGGTTATTATAAAGAAATTAAATCATAGACAACACAGTCTATAGTACCTCAGGATAGTAATGCATGTGCAGACTGTTATAATATACAGGGTAACACACTGAATACTGACACAGCACAGATGACAGGGACGACCTGGTTGAAGCTACGTGTATACCGCCTCGGCACTTTGCACCAGAAGCCACTTGGGGCGGCTTCGGCCCTGGACCACACTGGGCGACAGGTTTCAGAGCCATCCTCCCCCACCCCCCATACGGTTTGCATTCATGGCAGCCAACTTCTCCCTCGCACAATGCAAACGTCCGCCGCTTCCGTTACATAAAACACATGCTTGTTTTAGGTTAATGTCAGCACAGACAATGGGACCGTGACATTTAAAAACGCGTCTGATTTTCCAGAGTGGCACAATTCGTCTTTAAGATCAGGATGTTTGCAAGCGACATATTTATGTGCAGAGAGCCGCAGTCGCGCTGCATTTATACCGCATATAGAAGCTTATTTCAAAGTGGCGCCGCACAGGATGCGTCCGTGACACGTCGCCGTGCAATTAAAGACGCTGTGAAATCAGTATAAAAATTCTAATAAAACAATTTACCTGGAATGACTGCTGGTTGACGAGACTGTAGACCAGAATGAAGCCCTGTCCGTTTTTAATGTACAGATCCCTCATCGAGGCGAACTGCTCCGTCCCTGCAGTGTCGAGTATTTCCAGCACGGAGGGCGACGAGTCCACCTCGATCTCCTTCCTGTAGAAATCCTCGATGGTCGGGTCGTATTTTTCAATAAAAGTGCCCGTAACGAACTGCACGGTCAGCGCGGACTTGCCGACGCCGCCGCTGCCGAGGACGACCACTTTGTACTCCTTCATTGGGCTGTTGGGGGCTCCGGCTGGCAGGTCAATCAGCTGGCCGCTTCCGATCACAACGACGAAAAAGAAAATTAAAAAAACTTAACCATAGTGAGCACCCGATGGCCCCGGGAGAAAACTATCCACCCCGAAAAACAACTTGACTCGAGTGTCCGTATCTGTGAAGCGACGCTCAGCCGCCAAGCAGCATAGGAAAATAAACAATTTTAAAGAAAGACCCCCAAAGTCTTGAAATGAACCGCAAATCGCACGACCCCGCGCTCCATGTTCGTTCCAGACGCCCTACTGCACGACACCAGTCTGCAGCCGCAGCATGAACATGCCTGGACAAGCACCGAGAGGCTGGGGCTGGCGGGCAGCGAAAGGCACGGGGCGCCGGCGGCTCAGCGCTCGGCGTCCGGTCTGCACACTGGCACTAGACGTCGCCTGCTCCGGGCTTTTCAGCACCATATGCACGGAGTGACCGTGTACGCCGTAGCACTTAGATTAACTGCATCTAGCCGGTATAGCGAAACGCCATCGGACGTGGCTAGAGGGAGACGTGCGCTCCTCTCCCTGCCGGCTGTGCCATCCCCAAGACACCACCCTTTTCCTGGCTGACTTAGAGAAGGTGCCTGTCTCTGCTCTTACCGTCAGCTGTGATTTGATCCTCAGCCCTTTATCATTACAGCAGATCCCCGATAACGCTGACACTGTAACAGCCCTCAGATTATCCTCTCCCTCTTTTTTAATTCTTGAGCCTCCGTCTTACTATCCGAGATACCAAGGCGCTCGCCTGCAATCACAGCGGCGTATAAGCAAAACACCGTCACGTCAAGTCCGAACAATAAAAGGAGGATTATATTACGCTCATGCTCTCAAATACCCTAGTGCAACACCCCAGCCGGCTCCATATTAAGCAGAAGGAAATTCTTATCTTTTCTTCGTGTATACGGAGTGCAAATGCAGCCCGAAAAGAAGGCCACGAGACCGCGGCAGCTCTCTGGTTTGATTGGCGGAAACGCCGAGATTTCGGGCTCGTCGTCGGGTTTGGGGCGGGGCTTGAGGACACGTAGGAAACTGCCCTAGTGCCTAGGTGCGGTATTCTTGGTCTGTTATGTCTGCGGAAGTCTGCTTGGCGTTTCTTCTTTTTTCTCTTTCCTAAAGAGATAAAATACGAAACCATCACAAATATAGCACGATTCGATCTACGGGAAAACATTTTGGTGCAACAATTATTATTAACATGTCATTCAAATGATGACAGCAAACCACCAGAACTCATTATTCAAAGAAATTTGAGCTGTAACTAGTTACAACAATATTCGTGTGCAGCATATTTATTTCCCAATTGTCGCAGTGCCCCGAATCCCAGACCTATAAAATAATTTTGTTTAATAGTAATTCCTGTGACACCAAGGTTTACCTCAGATTTTGTCGTCAACGCTACCTTCAGCCGCCAGTCGGCGCTAAAGTAAATTACATTTAAGTGCTTTGCGTTAGCATGTCAGTGACTGACGCATGTTTTATTGCGAACTCTCACGCGTCTGGCGTGACACTCACGCTTTTAGACAAGCTCAAGCTCACGCAGGAAATCTTATTCTGTATTCTAATCTATATTGTCCTATTATAAACCTATAATTAGCTATATCAAAACCTTTGAGGTTGTTTTGCAAACCCTACAGACTATTTACAAGGCAATAAAAAATACATACATGTAAATGCTTGTGTATGTGTGTGCAGACTGGTATCGAATTGAAAATGTCACTCCAGCCAGCTGACCAAAGTTCTGCGGTTCCATCTGGATCTTTATTTTCCGACATGTATTGTCTCTTAAATATTCAAGGTGAGAGACAGCGACCAATCTCGTACTTTGCAAACAAGTGTGAAAAGGGGAGGGGGACTGAAAGAAGATACACCAATAGTTCACAAGTACCCAGGTCAATGTAAACTACACACTGAGCGGTTGTGATTTTTGACCTGTAGGTGGCGACAAACATCCAAAAAAAAGGGGAAACTGACTTAATTCCAAATTAAGTCCGAGTTTTACCGTTGACCATGTGGGAGGTAAAAGACTGGAAAGCTCTGAGCTCAATTTACACTTATTCACCATCACAAGTTTGTTTTCAGAGAGGAAAAGGGGAGTTTCCAAGCACATTGCAATCTGCCCGCCCGTCCATCCATCCATCCATCCATCCAATGCTTGGTCAAGTCAGGGTCACAAGGAAGCACATACATTTTTAATAGTTTAAATAGATGCGACAATCTATATTTTCAATTTTGTACAATGTTGAATATCTAAACAGCCAAGCTAATGACTATGAGACCCAGAACTGGAGTAGAGATGGTTCATGATTTCCACATTAAGTCAATATAGATCTAACATATAGATAGAAAAGTAAGTATAGATAAAGTAAAAAAAAAAAAAAAAAATTTTAATAATAATAAAAAAAAAAAATAATAAAAAACAATATAGCTCTAACATATTGATAACTTCCTAAAATATGGACAGATCACTGGCTCATTGGGCTGCACTGCATCTCTAGGTTTGTGGTTCTGGGCGCGGTTCCTGGTCCTTGTTTTGTCGGGGAGCCTGCATATTCTCACATGGCTGTCCTACGGATACTCCAGTTTCCTGCTGTAGCATTCCAAAATCGAGCGCAGTGTGTGATTGTGTGTGAGTGTTTGCCCTGTGATGGACTGGCACCCTGTCCAGAGTGTCCACAGGCCTGTGTCCTGTACTTCTGTACTCACCATCGCCTTGTACTGAAAAACTGGTTATGGAAAAATGAATGTGTGGAAATTTCTTTTTTTTTCCCCTTTATTTAACATGATGTTATTAAATAACAACATAGAATGCTCTACAAGCTGAACAAAGAACATCACAAAGGAACCAATGCGTGGAAATTTCTTAAAATGTGTTTGCGTGTGTGGGCAGGTGGATGGCATCCAAATGGTGCTTCTCCTACAAACCACTGCTAAATATCTGATATGTTTCCATGGTTTAGTTATTTCATGTGTAGGTATTTCAGGATTAGCCAAACGGCCATTAAAGCTCACTCAATTGCAGTTAAGTTAAAATCTACATTTTATGCTTTTTTTGGGATGTAAGCCTGGAGTGCATATACACAACAAGAATATAAAAATAAAAAATGCAAATATGCAAAAGTACAGGGAGTACAAGTGCATATACATAAGGCTTAATGAAATAAGGGTAGTAAAAGCAACTACACAAAATGACACAATTTTAAATATGCGTTTTGTATACACTGCATTTCCATTATGATTATCCTATTTGATTACACTGGTATACAGTAATTTTGGTGCCAATGATGTCTGAACGGTTTTATATTAAGTTTATGGTTCTGATTAAGAATATGACTTTGGTTTTGCCAGATTGGCTCTAGCTTCTGAGATATTTAATAATTAATTAACACAACACGTTTGAAAAGCATTCAAAATTGCAAGAATATTTTTATTTTAGTTACGACTATTAAGTAAACAGTCTAACATCATACAAAAAGAAATTAAAAATATCTAACAGTGTCAGGAAAAAGTTATGTATGATTTGATTAATTAATACAATATTAATTAGTTATTAATTGTTAATGTCAGTGCGTCTTGAAAAAGACGACTAATGTCTAGGAGCATGATGTGACCTTTGTAAAAAGTCATCAAACTGGCAACAATGGGCTCTAAAGCCATCGACTCACATATCAGGGGAGAGAAGTACAAGCGTGTTGTTGACAGTTGGACAACAACTGTCCCCATTCAGTTGTTTGTCAGTCCTGCAAATACAACCTCTACGGATAGGCCTACTCCCACTTTGGCAGTGTCTCCAGAGCCCATGACAAGCAATGCCTTCATACATTCTCCTCAACCGACACACTGAAAGTAGAAGTACTATGGGCTTCGCAAACAGTTAGCCGACATCACTCCTATACGTGCAGTGATGACATTCACACTGTGTTGAGCAATTTGCTGGGACACAGTTAATAACTGTAGGAAGTTGTGGCCTACATACCTTTCACAACTCCTTCAAAGTTTTGAAGTGTGGATGGTGGAGAAAGTGCTCAAAGCACTACATTTACTTTTCCACTCTGCACCAGCCAGAAGAGAGGACTTCACAGCTGCAACATCATCCTCAAGATTCCCTCTACTGTTCTGTGGCTCGAAAATTTGCCAGGGATGTCTTCTTTTGACTGCATTTGTGAAGCCCGGATGTATCCCCTTCTTCTGGCCAAACTACATTTTTTCATGGTCCTATCACGAGCATTTCAACCATTTCTGGCTAAATACCAGACAGGTGTTCCCATGATGCCTTTCCTTTGGAAGGACCTGGCAGATTTGATCTGGGTAAATATTCACCACCACAGTAACAACAGCAATAAATGAACATGCAAACACGCACATGTGAACTTAACTCTAATTTTATCTTCAGACTCTCCTTCAATGCTTCATCATTCATTTTATTACCTAAGACACTGTCAAAAGAGAGACCAAGAGCTATTGCATTTGTTATCACACACAAATCGCATTGGGGGAATGCATTATTTTTATGGATGTCCATTATCTCAAAAACTAGAACAAATTCAGCAAAAGTAATGGGGGTTTTGAATTCAGCACCCTCAAAATACCTTGGCACCTGAATTTTTTTTTTGTAGACCTGTGTTATTCAATTCAGTTCAATTCAGTTTAATTTGTATAGCACATTTTCACAACATTACATTGTCTCAAAGCGCTTTACATTATCCCTGCCCAAAAGCTTCAAACCTCTAGGGTTCAGGGTTCACTGTGGATGGAGTATGCATGTTCTCTCTTTCACACAACATAGACTCACAGTTCTCCTAATTACCTGATACCCATTTTTTTGCCCACTGACAGGTCATTCCCATGAAAAAGGGACTTAAAGGGGACTGTATTATGAAGCTGAAAGTGAAGACTTCCCATTCAACATAGCCTTTGGATTTCGAACTGAAAATGCATTAGACTTTGTGGTTAATTATTACACTCATTTCCAAGCACACAACTTCCCATTAAATGACCATCATGAACATTTACAGGTCAGGGCAGTCATGATCGTCAATGAACAGTCACGAACATTCGAAGGGTACCGGTGATCTTCTATGGAAAGCGATTAGTCATTGTAGGGCAGTAATGAGTTTTCACTGCAAGGGGTTTTCTAAGAGGAGCTAAGCCAAGATACAAATACAGGCTTTCAAAGAAATATAGAAGAGGATGTCTTCTTCATTTCGTCACCTTGCTATTTCCTCATGGTTCTGCATTTTAAAAGCTGTTGCAGAATGAGTGAGGAGTAACAGAGGGAGAGGGACCTGTGATCTCCACTGCCACTGAATGACAGAAAAGAGGACAAAAACAGAGAGAAAATAATTTTCATTGGACGCTTTGAAGTTGCATACCTGGTAAGAGAGCTTGTGTACTGTGTTCAGTATAACTCATTGACAGAGTTAAAATTATTAGCATTGAGAACTGGTAATGCTACCAAACACTGACTATATAAGTGTGGTTGATTGATCAATTAACAGAGAATAATAATAAACTATAGGTGCAACATATTAGCGTTCGTTATTTTGGAAAATAAGTCTTTGTTTTGTATACAATAATAATGTAACATAACCCCTGGCCAAGATAAACAGCTGCAAGATAATTTAGTTTGAAAAGATTGTTGCAATAGTAGATAACAGAAGAGTCACTGTGTTAATATGTTGTATGTGCTACCTTAGTTCCTCGGTGGTCTGTGGTGTGCGTGACATTTAGGAAAAGAAGCTGACTTCAGAGATTAAATTGTTTCAAAAACGTTGCATGAAGGAACCTTAAATTCCCAATTTATTCTGTCTGACAGAAAGCGGCTTCGAAAGCCTTTAGGTGATGCAAAAACCCAACTCCTGCGGTTGTAGCCCTAATTGGAGATTCTCTTTAAAGTGTTTTATAAATACAGTAAAACTGGTCTAAGTCGCCGGCTTGTAACTCGTCAATGTGCACAAGTCGACGCTCAAGCAAAAGTCCCG
>JAODLC010000002.1:11906168-11935916 GCA_026781145.1 Hippopotamyrus pictus | reverse complement strand
GACAAACAGGAGACACAATTGACAATTAAGTGCTTTATTTAAAAGATCAGTCCAAATGAAGAGAAGCCACACAAGAGAAGCTGTGACTTACACACATTCACCATTAGCTGTGTGAAACGTGGAGGAGGAAAACAATACCCGCCATCGAAATATAAGCAACAAACAGAAAACTTCTCATTTGTTAATGTCCTACAGTGGAGAGAGGAGCCTTTGAGATATGGCTTTAATGCGTAACACATGTCCTGCCTGACACGCAAACACTGGTGCAGAACCCCACCCTGAAAGAATCTAATGAACTCTGGGCCAGGCTGCCTCCTTCCTCTAAACCAAAACTGCTTTCTGATCGGCCTGGTCTGTCTTCACTCTGATCCTCCGTTCTCTGCCAGCCAGCAGGGAGACTGCGGAGAGCTGGGGTGGCACGATGAAGCCATATTCTCTTGCACCACAATGCATACAGAGGCAAACGGTCCATCCACCCCGGCACAGTACATTTTCCCATGGGGCACAGTGGAAATAAATTCAACTGCGTCTGCTCCTCTGCTCCGCTGGATGGAGGGAGTTCCTTCCACCGATTAAAGGGCTGCTTCTTACAGTCACAGCCTGGCGAGACTCCTCCCCCCACAGCTAGGGTACAATTGCCATGGCAACAAAATCATTGGCTTCCAGCACTGTTACATCGGCTTCCAACAGAATGTACAAGATCCCCCCAAAAGGCTTTTTTTTGTGAAAAAAATAAAATAAACTACACACACCTTTGTGGAAATTGTCTCCTAAATAAAACACATTAATGAATAATTAGTACCCATTAGCCTCCCGTTTTCACCCAGCTGCACAGGTTCCATCTGGACCAGAGTACACCCTGATTTAATGCCACAGAGTGAGACCTTGGGTGCTTGCCTTCTAAATTTAAATGAAATTAGTATTTCCGTTTCTGATTGGCAGGGTCCGTGTGAGCGCCCTTTTTCCGATGCCATGATTTTGCCAAAGTAACAAGATCCCTCGATAAGACAAGGCAAACAATACAAGCTATATGCCGATTACCTCGGATGTCCGAAGAGCTAGCAAGCTAACTTTGGTTACCATGCTATTCCCCAGATAGCCTGCAGGGGTCAGTGCAGACCAACCTGGGCCTGAAGGAAAATTCAGTGCAGTTCAATGCCCAGCGTATTTTAGTTAGTTCCAGACAAAGACGTGTTGTAAATTATTTTTCTTAAAAAAAAAAAAAAAAAAGTAACAATAAAAATAAAAATATTATGCAGGGACGTTTTTGCCAATGGCAGGACCCCAGATTGCACATTTATTTCAGCAGTCAGAGCTCCTTAGCTCTCCTCTACTGGAATTGGCACTTGTTTTGGTTTGGCTAACTAGCACACTGGCTAAAACATGTCAAAAAATGCCTTTAAGGCAAAGGAAAAAAAAAATCAATGCAGGCTCTGTCCCTGACAGTCTGTCAGGATATAATGGCTTTTCTGGCAGAACGACAACTAGGTGTAAGGTTGAGGCCCTTGTGCTGGGTTGCTCCACCCCTCGCCACATAAGCTCCACCCACACTCTCCCATACAGTCATGCTCAGCTCCGGTTCACACCCACTGCAGTTTCCAGGTGCTTCTCCACACAGACCGTCTCATCAGCAAGGTGACAGTTAAGATTTCAGAAACAGGCATAAGCCATTAAAATCAAAATTAAAACCTAAAAATCAAATAATTCTTTTACAAACTTCTAAAAGATCATTGTTTACCCGCATAAAGAACACAGGCCTCATCTTTTCTTGCTTTTTTTTTTTTTTTAAAAAAGAAAAAAAAAAAAAAAAATAAGACTTGTTTCTGTACATAAGTGCAATCTGCATGACGCCCTCCACCCCCCACCCCGAGCATAGCAGGAAGGATAAGATGGACCATCGGTTTCATGTAACAGGTACACAATATGAATAGTGATACTGGACAAGAACGCCGCAAGGCCTTCAGACTGCTCTGCATTTCTGTGTAGAAAGTCTACATGAGACAATGTCTGATAACATGAGAAATGAGTGAATCTGAGATGCTGAGGATCGGTCGACTGTGACGTCACAGAAACAAAACTACACAAACGCAAAGAAAATGAAAAAAAAAAAAAAATGTACCCAAAGACCTTTGGATGTAAGGTAAAAAAAAAATCATCTATCAAATTCTGTCCCACTAGCCAACCTTCTTTGAATAACTTAACTTGTACATTACTTAAACATACGTGTGATAAAATTCACAATTAATGCATACAAATGCAGCCAAGTTGTAGTTTTGTTGCCACAGCAACAACAACTTACGATTATAACAATGAATCTATCATTGTTTAGTTACATACAAATGTTTGTATACATCTAATATATTTATTTCTCTCGTTTTTCTTAAACTACAAACTACACACCTATGTATAAATGTACGTTTCATGCTATAGATTTTTGTATAATGTAAAATCAATTAAAAATCATTTAAAAAGTCACAAATACTCCCACCAAACAGACACTGCTTCACTCTCATTAAAAAGATTTTCAACACTTATGAACTAAAATAATACTAATGGCAATAAGATTTACAAGACAAATAAAAGGTCTATAAACAAAATAGCCAGTTAGGTTATAAGTGAACCTATACATAAATTCTCCTAGAAAACTAATGAACTCACGTTTGCTAGAGATGTCAGCGTACTGACAAAAGGTATAAGATCTCCACACTCTGGGAGTTTTCATCAAGTATTCTGTGTTTCCAGCTGAACAGCAGTTGGACAAGGCAAAAATCCATATTATCACACAGACAGAGAGACAAACAGCAAGACCCGGTGAGCATTCAGACACAAAAATCCAGTCAGCTGGGGCGGCAGACCTGTCTCACACAGCTGCCTGCTTTAGTCACTATGTCACACTTTTCTTTTAATCTGCTTGGTTTGTTTTCCTCTTGGCTTCTAGAACATGCTGACTGAAGGGCATCCAACAAAAGCCTGCAGGCGGTCTGCCTGCCAAGTGCTGCTGCAATATCCAGACCCGCTCAGCCGAGCACACAAAAATAGATCCATGACAGTTTGAAGCCCTATCCAAACCAGGACAGGGCCGCTCCAAGTGTTTGTGTCCGTGTGTCTCGACGTCTAGAAATTCAGCATTCGTTTCAAGGCCCCCACATGCTATGGCTTCCACGAGCCGTACACAAAATAAGAGAATGACATCATGAAAATATTGACACAAACATAACAAGCAAAGCAGTGCAATGAGCACGGCGCTCTGTGACGGTCCTCTGTGCTAATGCTCCTCTGTGCTTCCTGTCATTAAGGCTCCACACATGAGGAGCAGTGGGCAGACAGATGTCCCTCTGCCTCAGAGGGGTGAACAGTCCTGTTGCGCGTCTGGTCAATGAGACCAGGCTAACTGGAAAGCCAGCATGACCTGGCACTGATCTGGTCTGACTTTGTCATGGGAACGGGGGCTCTTGGTATTATCAACACAGCCAAGAGAGAGTCCACTCAAAGATAAACAGATTCCCAGTCAAACAATCAGATTCCGCCTCCACTGTAGTCTTCCTCTTCTTGTAAGGAATTCTGGTGGGTGGTTCTAATTAAACAGGAAACATTCAGGGGAAAGGTGTGAGTGTAGAGGAAGCTTAGCTTCCTGGCACACAAACTACCATGGGCCAGTCCCCTAACCCAACCTACGAAAGCTTCAGCAGAGCATAGCGGTAACGATGTAGGAACCAGACACACACACACACACACACACACCCTAAAGCACAGGTCTCTGCAAAATCATGAAAGCCTCAGGTCAACACTCAAACTACAAAAGCTCCAAGGAATGACCCTAAAAGCCAAGGCTCTCTGCTCAGAGAACATCAACTGAGCTGCAGACTACAGACTAAAGGGGACGCAAAGCTGAGCTGCAGACTACAGACTAAAGAAGACACACAGCAAACCAAGAATCCTGCAAGACTATACAAGAACCGTTGAGGTTCCCTACATTCCAGGTAAACAGTCATGTGCCACAGGTCGTAAAGAGTTATACAAAGCACTGGTTGGAATGTGAGCAGTTGGCTGCAGCGTCCAGAGGAAGTGCGGCAAGGTGAACTTCCTGTTTTAGCAAGCGATAGGGAGTTGGGCCGTGCGGATGGTGAGCCTTGGGGCGCAAGGAGAACATTACATAAGCAGAGATATGCATCTCCTCCGAGCCGTGCCGCTGGGGGTCTGGAGGTGGGTGATCCCTCAGGTGTCTGGCAGTGGTTTCGTCGGGCTCATGGGGACTAAGGGCAGGAGGAGCTGCTAAGCCGGGCCAGCATGGCACTCAGAATCTTGGTCGGCTCTACTGGAAGACAGGGTCAGGAAGAGTGAGGAGCCCGGGCAACCTGAGACACCCCCACCCCCCTGCTGAGACAAACCACCATAGCACCAGACTTGCTTTAGTCCCCAAATTCTGATTATGTCCTGCCCCCAACATGACTTCATGATAAAATATAAAAAGGTTTAATACTTAAAACATACGTTACTTACATTTACCATGTGATACACAGCACAGCTACTAACACGTAACACACAGGGCCTATTTTGTGGAAAATGCATTACTGTACAAAAGTCTTAAAAAAAAGCTGTCAACCTGGGTGGTTTGTGTACATTCGCTCAAGATTTTTTTTCTCCGAAAAAAACCATACCATACTGGACAGCTAGATCTCCCCTCAGGAGCATCCAATTCACTGAATTTCACCACCAGCTCCCTTAATTATCTTGATTATTTAACTAACTCATTGAGGTATTGATCAGCCAAATACACCGTGCCAGTGGCTGAGTAAAAAAAAAAAAAAAACATCAATGCACTGATTGGTTACTGCTAACACTTTAGGAAAGGTTTTCGAAATGGTTAAGCTTATACACTTTGACAGACGTATCATAGTTTTACACTAATGTGATCACTTAAAATTTTTTTGCCTGAGACTTTTACACAGCATTGTACATTACAAAGTTATGCAGCTTACAGGTTAGTGTAGTGGCTAATCATTCGGAAGGTTTGGAATGATTAAAAACTGTCAACAGTTTGGAGCAGCCGGTTCAGTCCGAGACGGCACAGATTCTTGCCGCATGAGACGCCGGCTAACAGCACAAAGGCAGAACAGGGGACAGCCAACCTGAGAGGACACAGCCCCGTCGCTGAATGGCACGCCGGTGACTGCTGTGGACGCTGGGGCAGAGGATGTGGCGCCGTGCATCATGGGGACTGCTGGAGCGGGTTGAAGGAGAAACGGGGGAGGGGGGGGGGGAGTGGGCAGGAGGGTGCTCGGGGTGAGGTGGGTTCAGGTAACCATAGCAACATAGGACGAGTGCGAGACGCGGCATGACATGACACCGCTGACATGGATGGACGCGTCAGACAGGATGCATGCGAGCAAAAAAAAAAAAAACAAAAGGAATCAAAAATAAGGCTTATAATTAAAAATCTTCAACAAACACTGAGATGATGAAACAAGGAAACTGCGATGGCTCGATAACAGCGATGACCAGAAATGACATTAAAATTCAAAATGAAAACAATTAAAGCGACACAGTCAGAATGAGGCATCTGACAGTTGGAGTGAGGTGGGGGGTGGGGGAGGCAAGCAAAGCAACAAGTCAATATAAAAAAGGGAGAGAAGAAAAGGACTGCTCCTTTCATTGGACAGTAAGCAGCTAACTTGCTGTTTAAATTTTAAATTAAAATCAGGGGCCCGTGTCATGGCACAAGCTTTGAACCGCTCTTAGCTTGGAGTCAGAATCTGCTGCTTAAAAGCAAATAACATGGCGTCAGAACAGTGAGTAATCAGCAAAAGATGCACACCAATACCCCGGGTACACACAGCTCGGCGAGGACCATTACGTCACCCGCGAATTTCATCATATCCATAAACCAACAGGGCCGAGACCGGAGGGGGAGCTGTACATCTGCGAAGCCCAGGGCAGGATGTGCCGTGGGGATGAAAGCTCACCTGTGGGGACGAAGGCAGGCTGCTGCAGGTGCATGCTGGGAAGGGCCTGATGGTAATGAAACAGACTGGGGCTGAAGACGGCGGTGCCGTTGCTCTTCTCCACAGAGGTCCGCTTCGGGACGGGCAGAAGGGGGCCAGGGGGCAACACCTGGGGACAAGGGGCGATTCAGTGTCGCACTTCCTCACACGTAATGACTATATTGATTTATTGTTATTTTCCACGATGTGACCAGGGCTCCGCCCGAGTGCAAAGCTGTCAATGTGTGGCAGGGCACAAGGTAAGTATGACGTCTTCAATAATCCCGTAGCACTCAGCGAGAGGAGCGCCACGGAAAGGAACAGGCAAACTTAGCAATTTCACTGAAGTCCCACCTATGGCCACAAGAGGGTGCTGTCTACAAAGAGAATAGCCCTTTTGGTTAAAGGCCTGGTTAGAGAAAAACAAAGTAATAAGTAACAAGAAATAAAAAGACCCAAAATTATTTTCCCAAAAATGTTACAATACCAGAGTCTGCTTTTGGTTTTCCAAGGTTAAGCGGCTAATATTTGCCTACATAAACCAAGAGGCTAAGCCAGACGAAACATAAACATATTAAACATTGTGGAGGCGTCAGAGGAGACATTGGGAGTGAAAGGTCAAACTACCCATCTGCAATCAGCCTGGTGATTTCACTCCAAGAGAACCAGACTGCCAGGCAGTGAGCACATGATCACAGACAGCCAATGACGATCGATAATGTAAGAGGGTCATTACATTACAAAACGTACGACGCCATTACAGGGCAGAGCAAAAAAATAAATAAATAAGCTTACTGAGGGTGACCTTAACAACCTGAGGAGAACTGACTGCTTACAGTGCAAATGAGGGTTTTCAGCTGCAGAGCATTACAATGGTAAGCTTCAGCACTGGTGGGGACTGAGCCCAAGAGAACTAGCAAACAGAACCATGGCTTGGTTCTATATGAGAAGTACCACGAAGAGTTTAGACAGATTGTCCCTTAACAACTGGGACACCTCACCAGAGGGACTTCTGTCACACATAAAACCCTTATGCTCTAAATCCACTGATCAGTAGACAAGTGCCTTTCTTCAAAGTCACCTCTACAAAGCCTCCTGCACTTACAGCTGCTGAACTGAGCCACCTGTTGCAGGAGTTCAGCCCCATTAACTCTCCCATGTCTTCTGCTACTACAGACAATATCATGAGGGCTACTCAATACTACCTCTACAGAACCTATGTCCTTCACCCCTTCTTCCTGTTCTCTCTTCTGCCTCCCTATTGGACCCATCTGCCCCTGAGCTATCAGATCATCAGCTGGGTCGGGACAGTCGGCACGCAGCAGCAGGCAAGGACCGAGCAAGCCAGCGTGCCGACACATCAGTCTTCAGAGTCCCACTTTCAGCTGACCACCAGAGCAGCATCAAGCGCACCATCACCACCGACGGAGACATTCAGTAAGAGGGTGGTTCAGTAGGTAGCACCGTAGTCTCACACCTGCAGGGCTAGGAGTTCAAATCACACCTCTGCTCTCTGGATGCTGCATGTTCCATCCTGCACGCTTCATCCAGGAACTCCACATCCCTCCCTCATCAAAAGACAGTCAGTTAGGCAAATTAGTGCCTCGCTGCAGGTGACCCACAGTGCACTGCTCTGGGTGTACTTCTCTGCTCTATGACTCATGCACCACCTCTGAAGGCGACTGGAAATAAGGTTTAATTTCTCCATAATGTAGATGTTTTGGGCTTTTCTTTGTCTTGATTACCCTGGGCAAAAATGACTGACAGGGTTTAATCACTGATGAGACGACTTCACCAGAGATGTAGAGCACGTTCCCTTTCCCACCCAAAAGCAGAGACAGGAGGCAGAGACCGCAGGGGGCGGAACCTACTTCACCCACCAATCCGGCGGCAGCGGCGCTCTGGCTGCTGGCCTGCTGCTGGGCGGCCTTGACACGGGCCTGCAGGTGGGCGGGGGGGTGGAAGTACTTGCACTTGTCCCGGGTGCAGCGGCCCTTGATGTAGTCCATGCACACCACCACAAAATTCTCGCTGGCCGCGTCCAGCGGGTGGGCGTAACGGCAGTCTCCCTCGCCTCGCGCGCAGCTGCCGCGCTGAAACTCCCTGCACACCTGGGGAGAGGAGCGAGCGTGTGAGCGTGACAGAGTCCACCGTCAAGGGCCCGGAACGTTTACACACCTTACGTAACCCGAACGTGCGACCGCCCGGCGAAACCTGCAAAGGTGCTTGAAGGGTATCAAAAAGAAAATAGCCACGTTGTGCAATGTAGCTCTGCTCCATCCTACAGAGCGTATGTACAGCATCATCACGGCAAGCAAAGGCCACTGCCTGCCCCGCACACATACCTATGTCGCAATTTAAATCATGTGGGTCATTTGCTTAGATCAGGCTTTTTTCCAGCTCCTTGCCGAGCATTTCTGCCCTTTCAATGCCACTCTGTAAACAATCCGGTCGCAGGCAGCGACCCTGCGACCTCCCGGGGCCACGGATGCCGGGATAGCCGGCGTGCTACGCTACCTCCAGCTTGTCGAGGCGAGGTGGCTTCTGTGTGGGGCTGCCGCCGCCGGGGCTCCCGGGGCTCCCGGGGAACAGCAGAGGCCCCCCGGGGAGAAGCTCCGGCATGATGCCCAGGCCTGGGCTCACCTGGCTCAGGTAGGGGCTGAAGGCCATGCTGGGGCTGGTGGCTAGGGAGGGTGCGGCCGGAAAGGCGGGCTGTGGTGAGATGGGGACACAGGATCGATCAGCACTACCCTGCCTGCCGTCCATATACCTTATTACAGACAAAAGCCTGTATAATAAACATCAGACAACAAATCTAGAAACAATACTGTAGGCTTACACGACATCTGCATTGCATGTGCCAATGTGCCCCATCACAGGAAGACACACCAACACGGAAAACACGACGGTTTTGTGACTGACAGGAAACATGCAGACAAACAAGACAGGCAAAAGCAACACCTCCCTCAAAGCCCCACAGCCGACCCCTTATCTGCACAAGCTCACAATCGGCTGCAGCTGGGCACCAGGAAGCAGAAAGTGCATCTGTTGAGCCAACATGGCCGCCGCTGTCTTCTGCTGGATCAGGTTGTTGCGTCCGTTTATCTCCAGCTGCGTCTTCAGGTGCGGTGGGGGGTGAAGATATTTGCAGCTCTCACGTGTGCAGCGCCCCTGAGAACAATAAGGTTATCACCTGAGCGCACAAAGCCACACTGGAGACTATTGATGTGATAATCATCAGTGCTGGGCCCTTCGGAAGGCAACCCAGGCCAGCAGCAGCCGAACACGACCCGGGCTGCTGGCACATTGGATCTGCCTCGACCGGACCCACTTTCAGTGCGGATGGAGTATGAGTGTGCACACACAGGTGTGTATACAAACTGATGCACTAACATGAAGGGACGGAAAGGCAAGGGAACAGAGCAGCCGACAGGGAGCCCCCAAAAAGTCACCAGCATGACTCAAGGTGAGAGAGCTACAAAAAAAAAAAAAAACGCACAAAATGAGACCAAGCAGGAAACAAATACGGCCAAGTTTACTGCAAACATGACACTTGTGATGAAAACACGAGGGAAATGAATCTGTGGGTCATTTGAATAAAATTATGTATAAGGCCTCTTCAGGGCTGGGATATAGAGCAACAAATTAAAATGATGTAATCAAAAACAAGACACTTTTTTTTTTGCTTTTTTGGGTTAAACGGATAAGTGCGACAAAATATCACGGCTGCCATTTGGAAAACTACCTACCAAACACAAAAGCAAAAATTCCTGCAACGCTAAAGAAACTTCTGGTGAAAAACCACATCTAAGAACTTCATTCCCATTTTGCAAGCCAGTGGCACTGCGTCAGTATGGGAGTAATTCCTTAAATCAGGGTTTAAATTCCGATTCGGTTTAAGCCACCAAAAATCTTGCCTACTTAAGCCAGGCTAGTTCCACAGGTTAGAAAATGTCATGGGAACATCCTTACAGCTGAACTACTGAACATGTGCTAAGTCACGTGTTATGGGTAAAAGACCTGAAATGGCAGGATGACACGCTCAGGGGAACAGAAACAGGCAGAAGACTGAACAAGCCTGCAGAGTGTGGCAACCACAGCCAGCTCGGCAAACTGCCATCTCTTCCATGCCAATGGGTGGAACAGATACGGAAGCCTGCAAGTCAACTCCAGAAACAGAGACTAGGCCAGGCTTCTCCGTCGGTAACAAACCGGAGTTACAGGTTAATGTCTGATCTTATCCCTTGGAATCTAAAGCTGGACAGTAAAAACCTCCAAACAGCTAGAAAGACACATGTACTCGGATACTAAGTGGTAAAGGAATAGGAAGCATGAACCATCGCACAGGGTCTGCCAACCAGAAGATGAATACCGTGCCACATACTTCGGTGTGGCTCCTTCAGCGGAATCTGTACTGGCTACAGAGAATGTAAGCAATTGTGTGTCACTCTGTATGCGATCATCAGGCAAGCATTTGTGTAACCTTGTCTAGGCTGATTGAAACCCCTGACAATGTATGCATATAAAAGCAGATGCCATAACATTAGTTTGTGTGTAGGTGTTACCTTGCGCAAGTTTAGCCAGGATGTGTGTTTTGATCTGCATGTTGTGTGTGTGTGAGAGATTTTGTCACCTTGAGCGAGTCGAAGCAGGCCACGACACGGCCATTCTCCACATGACAGCTGCGTGGGGGGTGGGCAAACTTGCACTCGCCGTCAGAGCGAGAACATGTGCCCCGCTGAAACTCCCTGCACACCTCCAGCGTCAGCCATTTGGGGTCACGACCCAGTGCCACGCTGACAGCCATGACAGCAGCACAGGGAGGTCTGAGAGTGGCAAAGGGGAAGAGAGGCTTCGACGTTCAGAGACTCTTATCATTATGAAAATGTCATGTCCGCATTTATTCATATAGACATTCCAAACATTCTTTCAAAATTAGGAATAGCCAGCCGATCTCATCACACTTGTGCTGGCATGGGTGTGGTCGAGACTAGGATGCCCCTCCTCCAACGCATGCATGGTTTGAGCTCAGGTTGTGGGTATCATCGCGTGATGCGATGCGATGCTCTTGCAAGGGAGTTACATTTGTCCAATTCCACCCACAGCCCCGCAGGTGCCCACTGACTCTAGGGGGTACTTTCAAGTAATGGGGGTCAGTGTAGCCCAGAGGAACATGAATCTTCACTACAAGGTGCACCAGCTTGGTCTCAGGTATCATCATAGTATCATACGCACATGACAGAGAAGCGGTTTGAGTACTACCTTCACTTCTAAGATCTGCATCAGAAATCATCTCTACAAGTAAGACAAATGTCATCAGGAATGTTTGAGTTAAGCTTTATCAGCAATAGGACTCCAAAGCGGGAAATCTAGGATATCCCAAATGTATCAGTGGCTGCTTCCTTCAGTGAGGAGCTCAGGACGTTTGGAGTGACTAACCTGATTTCCTCTCACTGGTCAGGCGTCACAGATCCACGTGTTCGGAGTGGAGTCACTTTGACCGCAGCAGAAGAGTAAACGAGAAGAGCAGACCAGGAGTGTCTGTGTCATTAGTGGTGTGGGCTGTCACAAGGGCATTCTGGGTGAGAGGCCAGCTGGATTGAATCCCCGACACCTTTCGTAGCCTCTTTCACAACGTTCAAGCTATACACCGTCCTCTTTGGGATCCCCTTCCTTGGCCCAATGGGGGAGTCATCCCATCAGCAAGGTCATACACACAGCCATGGAAGTAGAAATTTGGGATTGTGAGAGCAGGGGGAGGAGCTTGATTGAGAGATGCAAGAATACAGCTGGGGAATCTAATGCTACAAAAGAAGAAAAAAAAAAAGACAAAGACATTACTAACTTTCATCTGAAACACCCAAAACCCAGCCCACTGCTGTCTAGCATATAAAACAGATCCATCAGAGGAGGCAAACATAGACATGAACCATAAAAATATGATAAAGCCATAAATAGGCTTTCACCAGTCATCCTAACACAGTTAAAGCTACCAATGTCCTGTTACACTTACCTCCACAATCCAGTTCCTCCTTAAAATCATTGGTGGGGACAAAAAAGTCTCAAAATTACTTATAGGAAAGGGGAGAAACGAGGAAAGCAATCATGAAAATTATACTCAAAATAGGAACGAAAAAGAAGACACTGAGGAGAGAGAGAAAAAATTAAATACAGAAATACTCCTTATGCAGATGAGTGGAGGGGAAAAAAGAGCTGCAAACACGTGGAGCTGAACTGAGACCGAGAGAGAGAGAGAGAGAGAGAGAACAAACAAAGGTGGAGAGGAGCAGGGGAAAAAGCGAGTCACTCAGACACACAGACTCATTAAGATGACTTGACCTGGACTATAGGCTGGCACTCAGGCAGGGAGCCGGGGGCACACAGCCCCCAGCAGGCGGCCGGCAGCCATGGCGGACCGCGAGGAGAGCAGTGAGGAAGGAGAGGGTATGAAGAGAGAGAGGAGAGAGAGAGAAATAGAGAGAGAGCGAGAGGGAGGCATTTCTGCACATGCCGCAGCTGCTCAGCAGGACAAGAAGGGCCAGCCAATCAGCTCTGGCTTTACAAGCAGGCAGAGGAGCAAGCCAATGCAAGGCAATGTTAGATACTGACCCCACTGTATCTTATTTTTATTGGTTTCCATCTCTCCTCCCTCATTTGGCAGCACTTATGGATTTACTCACTGCACAGGGCAAAAAAAAAAAAAAAAAAAAAGACCAGACGGGGAAAAAAGAAAAAATATATAATTTTCTCTCCTTCGGCTCACTGCTTCTGTACTAGGCTGAAGTTATCTATCTGTCTGACCTTTACAGCTCAAGTATTCCCAGAATTCCTAATGCCTACACTGGTGATGCAGGCATACTGTAAACCTGAAGCAATGCTGACGCTTTTGTTGCCGTGACAGTCAGTTCCCACAAGGCAGGAGGTAGTGGCCTCCCAGGAGTCTGACTTTAACCCCGCAGATGCTGGGACAGCAACAGGATGTTTGTCAGCAGCATAAAGGCAATGAACAGCCTTGAGCTTTCAGGGGCAAGGTGATATGAATGTGCCGGGCATGATTCCTGAGTAAAACTGGGCAACAGGTGAACAACTGAGGCATAGCAACTGTAAAGGAGGGGAAAGCCAGGAAGGGAAAGATGAAAAGGTGGATTGTACGACTCCAGCAGATGGGGAGGACAGCGGGGAAGACGTGTGGGTGGGGGGGTGGCAGAGGAGGTGCAGACTGCCTCATAGATCATGGGAAGAAGCAGGCGACAGTGCAAAATGAAGTGAAGCAGAGGAGAAATCACTCAGTTATAAGGATGATGATGAAGAAAAGAGAAGGATATCAGGGCAGCAGAGATAGGCAGGGATGGCGGGAGTGAGAGAGAGGTGAGAACAAAGAGGGGGGACAACTGGGGACAGGGTGGGTGTGCTAATTCAATTTCCCACCATTGCAGATGAGAACAAAGGCAGAAATACTGGGTGAGACAACGTGGCTGTGCTGGTGCATGACCGCATGCTGTGGTGACTCCACAGGCTCCCAGTGAAGGTCCACTGGGATATACAGACAACCTCCTCCCTCTCAGTACCCGGCAGCAGCTTATGTCGTCAGATCTACAGACCACCAGCCACACTAAACATCAATCATCCAGGTGCTTCACATCTGTCCTGCTGACAGCGGCCCTAAAATCCATGTGTCCACTTGCTGGCGTTCATGCGCTCCACCTAAAGTATAGTGTACATGCACGTGTTCGAGCACTTCCATTCACCAAAAGTGGGGTGGAACACTGCCTGTTTATGGAGGCATCATGTCCTAGTGCAGTAAACACTAATTCAGAATCACGGCAGTCTCTTTGCAGATATAATAAACCTACCAGGACAAAACAGGAAGCAAACACAGGTTCCCTTGCGGTGTCCATGTGTATGGGTTTGTTAAGCACACATTGTGATGTAATGGTGAACCTGATTGGCTATAATAATAAAACCAAAAGGGACTGACATGTCATCCAATTCTTGATGGACTTGTATTAAATAACAACAGCAGTCACCTGGGAAAGCAGCATACCTATCTAGGTGGACGCCCAGGGCCGGCTGAGAGCCTTCACAAGTTTAAACATTAACCACAACCAGAAGGAACAGGACTACCATGATTATGGAAAAGTATATGCACAAACACAAGCCTCCAATACGCAAATCATAGGGAAAGCGGCAGTCTCCTGCAGCCAGTAACTCCACCCTCTGCAATGTCACCCCACATGGAAGCGTGACAGACAGAGGGAGAAGGGTGAGGAAACTGACTGCAGTATGAACGGGGAACTCGGCAGAGCAGTGGTCAGCTGTCCAGACAGACCTCAGGACCTGGTAGTGACGCTACACAATTCTCCTGGGCTCCGCCAACCCACTCCACGCCCAACGATGTCACACCAGGCCCGGCATGGCTGGACATGTCTCAAGGCTTATAGATGAGATGGCAGTTAGGGGGACAGGCACCTGAAAGCCAGCGTCTTAGAATTAAAGGCTCTGTTGATGTTGCCTGTAAAAGTGTCAGTGTATTAAAACAGCAGCTCCCTTCGCTGCAGATTATTCTCAGCAGCAGAAGAGCCTTTGTCGACAAGGCCAGCATGAGCCCGCCCACAGCCTGCAGCTGACTGGCTGTATCCAGGCAGATAGTAACGAGCGATAGGGAAGGCAGAGACCTGTAACTTCCATGCCTCTGTTGATGTTGGCAAAAGCTGGCATCTGTAAAAGTTCCACATAGAAACAAGTCGAAAACATAATAATCCACGCTGCAGACAAAAGGAGGTGCAAATACCGATGTGTAAATTTATGTACAGGAAACTGCCAAAAAATAAAAATAAAAAAGGAGAGAAAGTGTGAATGACAGCCTGCAGTCTGAAATCAGTTGCAAAGCATATGTCTAGACATAGACATAGACCTTTATTAACAGACTGGTCTCAGTCAAAGTCACAAAAAACTGAACACAGGTATTAAAATTTGATGTGATGAGAGTGTTCTGTGCAGGAAATAAAGCGCGGAGGGAGCAGCCCTGTTGCGGAACTGGATTGCAGTAGTAGTACTGATACTGGACCGAGAGACTGGGCTGGTTCTGCCAAACTGGACTGGTATCGGACTCCTCGTGCTCACAGCACGGGATAAACAGCAGGTGTCAGAAATGTCGGCAGGTGCAGGGGAGGCGGGAGGCGTCCGCATAAGGGTGACCTTCACCATGGCGAGCGGACGCCTGTGGGAAGCACTCACACCTGCTGGGCCACCTGCCCTACTGGCACATGGCTCGCATTCAAGGTCCACGCGAGAGGTACAAGTACCAACAGACAGACAAACACACAGTTAGAGAGGCACATGCATAACATACTCAAGAAAAAACAGGCTGATGCATGGGAATGTGTGCACAGGAAGTCAAACACACTCACAGGCACATGGACTCACAGACAAACTCAAACTCTCTAACATATTTTTTGTCATGTAGCGCAAAGACCCCAAGACTAACAACACGAGCCATGACTCATCAGTACGTGTTCTGGGTGATGAATAAGTAACCAGAGAGGTTCATCACCACATTCAACTTGTTGGGCTTTTGGTTACTCACTAAAATAACGTTGACATCAGCAGCATCACAGCTACACAATGACACAGCTCAATTCAATCCCAAAATGCAGTTTGTGTTTGGGTGATGAAAGACCGTTTTCACATGTAGATTTGGGCCCCGCAATTAAGGAATCAGGAAAACTGGTACCAAAACTCCACCCAAACCACAAAGAAAGAAGCTTCAAGTTAAAAAAAGCAAAATGTTCATATTTCTATGTAATTTCAACAGGCAAGTCCTCTAAACCTACCCAGGTACACCAAAAAAGTAACAAGGCAATTAAATAGCAGAAAATACAAAATCCTCCAAAAACAACTCAACAGAAAATGCTTTTTATTCCGGATTATTCTAGGATTTCCTCTCCAAAAAAAGTACCAACTGATGACAATAGATGGGCAGGGGAATTGTTGTGACAGGCGAAAAGCAGACAAAAGAAGATGCAGAACACAGAGCCAGCATGAATTATTAATAGAAGCTGAACATCAGGACCAAGGGCAGTATACAAATGGGAGGAATGACAAGGTCATTCCAAGGTTTGGTGAGATTGGGGAGGTCATCGTTGCGAGGTTACACTAAGCAGGTGCAGGACAGACAACAAAGTGAAACGCCACACTGAAGCGAAGCTAGACCATGTTCACAAGCAGAAACGGTCACCGAAACCAGTGGCATCGCAGGCAACATTCACCACACGGAACACAGAGGAGAACTGAGAGGCAACTCATTAGGGCTGCCACTAACAACTATTTTTCTATGGATTAATCTATCGCCTATTTTACCGAGTGGTCTATTCATCTAAGTAAACTAGCAGTATGCTTAAAATATTAATGAGATGCGTATCATGATGCCCAAAAGTCTGTAATCTGTATAAATTCGGTGCATCCTAATGCTTATTGAATTCAGTTAGAGGAGCACGCCACAAGCCATTGTTTTGGTAAATCACGGAAGAGATAAGCACTTCAGTCAAGAAAGGGACAGATAAGCAACCACAACATCTTTTAAAAAGAGGAAATATTGTGGATAAACAAGGCAAAAAGATGTTGGTGGGGTGGCACTGCTTTTTGCTGATTAAAGTCCGACAGTTTTTTTTTTTGTAAATATGGTTTTCATTTTTATTTCAGTTCACTAATTATTTTATTTTATTTGGTGTCTGTTTTAGTTTACGGTAATAACACTGGTAGCAGCAAGCCCAATGCACATGACCACACACTAGAACTGTCAATCCACATACAATAAGCCCAGATTTAAGCCTAAACATTTTCTCAAACACTTATTCAATGGAGATCCTAAGGTAGCAGGCAGACAACTGTATGGGTTTAATAATGAGTGTATTTAGCAGCTACAAGGAAAAAAAAGATATTAAAAAAGCTCTGTGTACTAATGGTAATTTAATATATCTGAAAAGACAACACTTACGGTGGTTATTCTTATTCTGGCAGTATAGCACCTGTGTGTTTTCTCTTCAGGTGCTCGTGCATAGCAATAGTGCCCCTGTAGTGTGCCTTCATTTTAGAAATCATAATGGTAATTTCATTAAAATATTGATTTTGATTTAAGATACTGATGTCGACTATATCGTGACAGCCCTACACCTTATCGAAAGATGGAGCCAGTCCAAAAACCACTCACATTTGTCATAAAAGCTCCACCCACAACTTTGAATGGATTCTTAAAACTTAGTTCAGCGCGAGTTTTTGAATTCCAGAAAGACCCCAGAACTCAGGGGATGTGGTGGCCCAGTTGGAAGTACTGGTGAGCTGAATTCCTGATGCACCGTCTGATTTTATGTGAATGCTGGCATTGATGAAGCAGTAACAATGTCCAAAGTACAGCCTGCCTTGTGCTTCAGGAGCCCTGCATTGGATAATTGGTCACTGGAAAAAGAGGAATAGGTGGACCCTATAATGAATAAGGCTAATTAGTATTGGCCATTATATACCCATCAAAAAAGAAAGGGTAGTATTCCATGTTATATGTTGTTTTTTAATCAGCAGTATTGTTTCATGCACATTGATGAATATCCACACATAACAGGGCTGCTCCTCTGTCACAGAAAAGCCAGTATTACCTAAGGATAACAGTCATCTTTCAGTATGACTGTAGGCTAGAATCAGCATTTCTGAATCTGAATGAAGCAGGATAGGCAGCATAAAGTCCATACCCGGTGTAAGCACTGAGCAAGTCTGGGCCCAAACCCCTCCATAACAGAGGTTTGGTATAAAGCGTACCAATGACCACTACACAACATCAACCACACTGCAGTCTGATCCCTATGTGACTCAGTCCGGGCGGGCTGCTGGAAACACGCGACCATGACTGTTTTCTTGGCATCCATGTCAGCCAATTTTGCAGGTCACATGACTTGGGGCATACATCCTGCTTCTGTCTAGTAGGGTCAGCGCTCACAAGGGCATGATATGACTCCAGACATCACATGCTGCTAGCGCAAACAGGCAGCATAGTGGTTAAACATCTGATATAATGTGCAATAGGGCTCTGGTTCCAACCCCAGAAACTGTCGTCACTAACACTCAGGATGGAAGCAGATTAATTTATTACAGCAGCTTGCATAGTATAAATCACTGAGCTGACAGACAAATTTTTACTAAGAACAGAACATTTTCACGAGTCAGTCTGTCAAAACTGCTTTACAGTTATTTATAGTCATTTTATTGCCCAAACAAAATAAAAACACAACACTTTGATGACAGCAATGAATCAATACTAATGGTAAACAACATCAATGAAAGTAAAACTGAAAAATCTAAGCAATCATTATTGTGAAAACAGCTCTTCATCATGGGCTATATTATCATTTAATCATATGTGAATGTGTAGCATGGATACACGCGTAGAGTGGGGGCTAAAGTTCAATTTATTCTCTCAGCTGGTGACTCTGGTCTTTATCTTAGCAAACAAACCATCTCGCCAGGAGTTTGGGCAGCCTGTCTGTCGCAACACAGGCTTGATCTGAAGCGAAGCCAGACCTGCTTCTCTCCAACTCACAAACACTCCTTTATGCCTTCAAATTGAACAATCAGAGCCCGTTTTTTGTGATATCAAAATATGCAGGGAGCAAATGTAAACACTGACAAAAAAAAACACATATACAAGCAGGCACACATCAGTGCACCCACGCCTGTGTGCGTAAGCAGATGAGCGTGTGAGCGCATACTGACAATTCAGCCCCCCCCCCATCAATCCTTACACGGCCACTGGCCTACTTGTTTATTGCTTGCTGTTTTTCCCAAGCAACAGGTACTGAAGCAGGCAGAAGCCCCCCTTCTCTCTCTCTCTGTCTCTCCCCCCCCCCCCTTCTCCCTAGGTGGTGCAGCCACTGACAGCACCATAAGAAACATAATTACGGAAGGACCTGGCATGAATTATCGAGCAAAACAGAAGGGGAAACAGTGGAGAGAGAAGCAGTTTATCAAATGCAGACATGAAGAGAGACCCGTTTAAAGGCAGGCATTGGTCAGAAGCGCACATACAGGCCCCCGGCTCAGCGGGTGGTGCGCAGAATTGGCCCAGCAGCTAATATCGGTTTAGGTCTCTCTTTAGATTACACCTGCCAAAACACGGATATAGTAAAATTGACCACACGCCGAAATCAACGACCTTTACTAAAACAGCTTTCCCTCCTCTCCCCATCACCACGACCATTTTCGGGTGGATCTCTTTACTTTCTGTGGTCAAAACTTCACCGACACATGCAGGAAGGAGTCACAAAAACTGCAATACGTTATTTTTAATACGCAATCCTCGCTCTTAGTCCTGAATAGCTTAATGTGGTCGATCAAGAGAAAACCTACGCAAGCCCAAGAAAACAGTGAGTGTATGTGCTACAGCTTTTAGAGTTTTTCTTCCAGATACACATAAAAAGAAACATCCGTCACACCACCACATTTGTCTATCCAGCTCAGGATCCCAGCACTGCGAGCAACGTCTTTAAGGCAGTAGCTGTACGCCTGTCCCAAATGCTTAAAAGTCCCAAGTACTTTCTCCACTACCCCAGACACAGCTCGTCTATTACAGTAATGGCAAATGGTAAATTAAAGACCAGTAAGCTGCCGCCTGTCCCAGCACCATAAACAAACCAAGCGATGTAGCTCCCATATATAGAAAAGGTAATCGTTATACATAAAAAAAAATACCTTATCGTCTGTATCCATGCCTAACACCACACGTTGCAATGATAAACAAAAACCGCATGAGACGAAGGTTTATGTAATTTATATAAGCGGATGCAATGGGGGATAAAGGGTACTCTTACCTGTTCGTGATCTGCAGACGGCCGAAATCCACCTTCAGGTCGCTGTTTATACGGACACAGTAGGTGCTGGCTAAACGTGTATTATAAGCCTATGTGAGCGCTAATACGTCACGTTCGACGGCTGCTATATCTTACGGGCTTTTAAAATTAAAAAGGAAACTTTCCAACCCGATTCCGCAAATTAACGTCTCAATAAAAAGCAACAGATATTTAGAAGCTAAACAACGAAGCCGGTTGAACTGAAAAATAAGCTCTAGCAAGCGTGGTATGTAATGCTGGCGCCTAGTAAGGAGGAAAAAAAAACGAAAACTGAGAGGCGAGGCAAAATAGGGGAGGGCAGGAGGGAGTGTTGGAAGGGAAAGTGCTGGTTTGCGTACGTCTCCCGGGTGATACTACGCCAGGCCGTGTGTCGCCACCATTTTAGGGGGAACTCCGGTCGTCTAGTTCCTCCCGAACGAACCGAAACCGAGCGGCGAGGCGAAACGCTTGCCCGCCAGCTCCGCACTTGCGCGAGCTCCCGCACTCGAACTGCGCTCGCGGTTCGGCGCCTGTTAGTCTGGGTGATGACACGCGACCCGTTCAAGTGTAGGTCGTGTCTAGGTCGCCTGCGTCGTTTGTCTTAGGTTAATATCTTGACGATTCTTTACTGCTGCGTGTGCCCAGATAGGTCTAATCAATGAACCCTGTCGTAGTGATGACACTTTTCCAGATAACTATTCGTCGCTGTCTTTAGATTATAAAGCATTGTCATGGCGCAGCGGCGTTGTTGGTCTTTATCTTGACGATTTTGCCCTTAAATGCACCACGGTTGAACAAGCAAAACTTCGTACAGTACCGAGAGTGCACCGTCACCTTTAGGGAGAAGTTAGCGAGCCCAGTAATAATACATAACCACCAGGGGCACCAAGAGCATCATTGTCTTAGTCACGTACACAACCAAAAATCTGCAGTAATTCTGTAAGTAACCTGTTACGAAAAGAGCCCCAGCATTTTCAGAAAAATTCCAAATTACTTATAGAATTGATTTCACTGTCATACTGTCATTGTGGTTGATTTTGGCCACCTACAGTGGGGGGACAGGGACGGTTGTTCTAACCTAAACAAAATATCCATCTGCTGTAACTGCTTATCCTCTTCAGGGTTGTGAGGTATCTAGAGCATTTCCTGGGGCCTACAGGTGCAATGCAGGGAACAATCCAGGATGAGGTGCCAACCCATTGCAGGGCACACATACCATTCTCATCTATGGGCAATTTGGTAACTCCAATTAACCTCAATGTTTTTGGACTGGGGGAGGGAACCAGAGTACCTGGAGGAAACCCCATGACATGTGGAGAACATGCAAACTCCACAACCCCAAGCTGTTAGAGACTCAAACCCTTGTCCCAGAGATGAGGCAACAGTACTAACCACTCATTTTGTTAAATATCGCTTGCTTGTAAAAATGAATGGAAAGCGGACTGCAACATTAGAAACACAAGATTCGTAAGACTAGAGAAAGCACGGGCGTTCACATAGATGTCACGAATGATCTACCAAACACATTGAGAATAAAAAAGCACAAGTAGTTTTAAGTAGTTTTTAGGTCATTCAGTTTGAAGCAAAACGCCAACTTGAGTAGGGCAAAGGCACACCTGGGGAAAGATGGGTAGAAAATAGAAACGGACGAATTCTTACAGTTAATGTCACAGCCCACAAGCATATAGGTAACACCTGATTCAGTAGTACTATAATATAAGTCACAGATGTCTTCATGAAAAATGACTGCCTTAAGTTCATAAGACACATTGTTGATATATAACATTTACTGCATAACAAACTCTTCCAAAAAAGTTTCTGAAATCCTTTTGTATAGCTGGTTCTTTTTTTAATTATTTCTTTTCAGTTTAAATCATCTTTCTCAAGGGTACTACATTACCATCCATTCTTGGATTTGTACCTAAACACTTTGTTGACTATTTGTGATCAAATTATTCAGTTGTCACAGGCTGACATACAAGCTCCAGGAATAACAAATACAAGTGCGGGGTCATTAAAAAAAATCATTTATTTATTTTTTTTTAAAAAACTGACATCTGAAGGTACCATGAGTAGCTCTCTGGAAAGGTACAGATTAGTGCAGATGAAGAAATACTTAACATAAAAGTTACTGTTACATTCATACCAAATATATGACAGGAGTCGTGTGACGGAAACAGTGAGACATTGATCTGAAACCCCCTGGGGGGGAGGGTATCCAAGTCCACAGGTGGAACATGTGCACTGCTCTTGCAGTGAGCTCTGTACTCCCCCCTGCAGGGTAACTCCCTAACATTTACCATAGTGTTCATCAGAAAGATCAGGAGACTAAATTGGACCCGTTAGATCTGAATCACTGTACCAGGTTTCTCCCAACCAAAGCAAAGTACAATTTTTTTGTACATGGGAACTGGTGCATGTACCTTAACTTGCAGATTGAACAGTGGCACATCTGCAGGGATTGACTCAGCTCCATTCCGGTTACAAGTTACAGCATCAGAAGCCCATAGCATCACATGATCACTGCATAACTTCTGCTTGGTGGGGGGGGGGCAGCATACAGTCTTTGCTGTATCAGCATTATGATGTTTATTTGGACCAAAGCTATTTTCACACAGGCACTTTCCCCTTGGTGTGGACACTCGAGTGTTTACTAACCACTAGGGGGCACTCAACACCCCCCCCCTCCCCGTTCTGGGATAGGAAAGGGGATTTCAGAACCGACGAGGGCAAATACTAATGGTGGAAGTTCATTCCAGTGGAGTATCATGAAACACAGACTATAGTAGTGTGTTAGAGTGGATTGCAGATGAAACATGAGCAGAAAAAATTACTCAGAGGAGACGACAAGGAGTTCACATTTAACAGGCAAGATTTAAAACCTGCCCACAGACCAGATGACTGCAGATTGCCAGTTTTCATTCGACCTGCAGTGTTTAAAAACAGTATTCTGATCGCCAGGTGAGTGATAAGGAACACATTCCAGCTTTCTTAGAGGTATCCTGTTTGGCAAGAAGGGGATGTTACACTGAGCAGGCAAAGATTTCAAAAGGAAAAAGAGAAATATTCAAGAGACACTACTGATCATTCAGTATAGGTGCGCAATATAGAAAATGGTTATGAAGGGAGGAGAAAAATTGCAAGATGGTTGAAATTTCAACCTTGACAGTAATAATAATGAAATTAAAGAATGAGCAATCAAATCCTACATAAAAAAGCTAGCGGTATAGTATAGTCATGGGTGAGTTTTTAAGAGTCAGATAGCATGCAGCAGTCAGACCACACTGGAGACCTTACATACTGTTGGATTGGAGTGGAGTGGAACGGAGAAAGTTTCTAAAAATTGTTGTCCATGTCCCTTTCAAGTAAATAAAATAAATAAAGGAGTCTCTTTAAAAACCCCCACTGCTGAGTTTGAACTCAGTAGCAGGGTTAGGAATGGGTTTAATTCACCCAAACCAACTAACTTAACCATTTACCGCCACTGCTCCACATTGTCCAGGTAGTCCTCTGTGTCATTCTCCTCCAGCTCCCACCAGGCCTCCATCCACTCTGCCATCTCGCCATCCTTCCCATCCTGCCTCTGCTCCGGGACGGGGCGCTCCTCCGCCTGGGCACCGAACACACCCGCCCGCCTGGCCAGCGGCGCCGTCACCGGCCCCCTGCTCCGCAGCCGCCGCCTCCGCTCCTGCTGCCTGCGCTGCCGCTGCTCCTGCCGCCGCGCGACCTGGAAGCGTTGCAGGAAGAGGTCGCGGGCGTACTCGTACAGCGCCACGTCCCAGCGGTTCAGCTGCCGGATGCACCTCTGGGTCTCCGCGCTCACCTCCACGCTGGCGGCCCGCGTTCCATTCAGCTGCGTGAACGGGGCGATGAAGTTCAGCTGGAAGGTGCGCTCAAACAGGTACTGCGTCTTGCGCTGAAACTCGGTCAGGCCGAAGAAGGCCATGCCACGCAGGTTGCGCTTGGCGCTCTCCAGCAGGGCGGCGCCGCGCTCCTCCTCGCTCATAGCCGACGCATTGTAGCAGCCCACCAGGCTGAGGTCGGCCAGCATGCGCGTCTGCCGGTTGTTGGCCAGGTTGAAAGGGCAGTCCATGAACTCCTCCAGCGTGCAGCCTGACCAGTCGTCCCCGGGATAGCAGCTGGGCAGCTCGGACAGGGTGGGGGCCCGCCCGTCGCACACGTGCAGCGAGGCCTTCCAGGTGGCCCCGCGCTGCACGTGTCGCCACTCGCTTAGGTAGCGCCACACGGGATCACGCAAGATGGTGATGTAGTAGTAGTTCCTGTTGAGGAAGGGGCAAGCGGGGGGGAAGAGATGAATTGTGGGAAAGCGAAAAACCATCCATCTTCCCTAACCACTTATCCAGTGCAGGTTCCCAGTGAGTCTGGAGACTATTACAGGAAGCACAGGGCACCAGCATGGTACACCACAGGTGCTAGTCCATAGAAGAATACACAAACACAAGCCGTCACACAATATGAGCAATTTAGAGATATCATGGAAGAAACTGGGGTATCCAGAGGAAGCACACATGACAAGGGAGAACATCCACACACAGCCCAAGGACACAATATGATCCACCCGGCTCTGGGGGCGGAAGGCCACGATGCCAGTCGCATTTTAAATGGTTTTCTTTCCAATGTAAACTCTGATTTAACAGTCTGCCATGCTTTGCATTTTCTGTAAAAAATAAGTCTTGAATTTCATAGACCTCAGAAATTCTTCTCATTTTGCAATGTTATGTTTTCAAGGTGTTTAATCGTTCATTTTAATTCTATAGCCATTTTTAGGATTTCAATTTTAATTACCCAATTTTTGAATCACCATTTAAAATTGGCATTTTGACATCTCTTGGCTGCCCTTATAAAATATGGATTATATAACTGCATGGGGGGGGGGTGGGGGGGTGCAGGCTGGATGTCACACCTCCACAATAACATCCAGTCATTTACAATTGCGTGTTTGAGTTGAATTTGGAAGACACCTCGAAATCCCACGTTATTCATAAAAATCAGCAGCAGGGGGCAGCAGAGGCTCACACCTGACAACTGCAGGTAACTTGTTAAGCAGTGTTATTATATAATGTGTTTAAGAACTATTGTATAGCATGAGTCATGGGAAGTGAAAGGTATTATTTGACATTCGGACAGCATGTAATCATATTGCTAAGTAACTCCAGTCAGAGTATTAATGTCACTTTGTGTACAAAGGGAATTTCCATAAGGCAGAACCTGTCAGCGCTCTGGAAATCAGCCCAGAAACACGCCACCCCACCCACCCACCCATACTGCAACTCTACGGCTCACATCTGGCCCATCTACTGGAGCACGACTCCCCACATCTGTGTAGAGAATACATACCTTCAGCGTCCCACAGCCGTCCTATACAGAACCACACCTGATCTCAACACTGTCCAAGTCGGCTATCCCATCCCTGGTTCCACAAATCTCCTGTATCTCTTGCATACGTTTTCTGGGAACATTTACCATGATTTATCGTCACAACGCAGAGGGGGAGAAAATGAGGATACACAACAATGACATGAACAAGCCTCAATCAGAGCCCACCCCCCCACCCTGAAATGTTCTCCAAGAGGACCTGCGTTCCATTCACTCATACCGTGTGCCAAGCGTGTTTAATTGAAATGCCTGGGACTCCCAACCTCGCAAGCGGACTCTGGTGACTGGGGGGGGGGGGGGGGGGGGGGGGGGGGGGGGCAGGTTAAGAGCTGGGTCAGACAGAGCACACCCCCAACACTGAGCCGAGGCAGCTCCCTCAAAAGGATTTTACATCATAAGCGTCACTTTGCAGTCAGGGTGCTGGTGAAGCGGACAGGCTGGGCTAGGCAGGCAAGGCCGACTGGGGTCCTACACAGACAAATGTGCACAATTCAAAGCGCAGACACACACAGAGAAACACACACATGCACAGACACACAGAGAAACACACACATGCACAGACACTCAGAGAAACACACACATGCACAGACACAGAGACACACACTCTTCTGCCAATCAAAAGGGAGAATATAGCAAAGGTTCCTGCGTGGACATTCAACAAAGTCACTCCAAGACCTCACAACTAATCATATAATGATAAACTAATACGATTAATCATGTCTGGAGGAATTTACAGCCCCGCCCACCACCTGCAATCCACTATCTGGCGGGGACATAGAAAGCAAAGAAAATAAACCCCATGACAAAATATCCTGTGAACACACATTCCCTATGAATAAACAAAGCACCATGCGCAGACCCCAAAAAGCAGTTCAAATGCAGTTCAAATCACCCCCGGCTCATGTGTGTGTTGGCTGCATATGAAAAAACTTCCTAGGAAAGTATAAAAAAAAAAACTCCTTTTTTGCTGAGCATTTTTTTCATCCATATCTTAAGTAAATCACTGGTTGCCAGGTACAAAACGTTTATTTTCCTGTAAAGTATTTAAAAGCATCAATGGCGGCAGCATGCAGGAAAGCTACGGAACGCATTCTGATAGCGGCACGGTGGACGGCGCTTCGAGAACCACCTCGTGGGTCCTCCATTCGCTTCCATCATTCCATGAATTTAAATAAATCGTCCTCCTGTAAGCCGCCGGAGCTTTTATTATGCAAGCCTCCTCGAAACGGACCATCAGCGGCGATTAAATCCACTGCCTAAAGTAACAATGCAGAAATTAGCACATCAAAGCCCCGCAGACTTTAGAATGCATTCCGCATTTATGCTACGCGGGGGTGGGGGGCAGCCGGCGCAGAGCCCTTCGTTCGGGCGCCTTCCCGGAGATCGCACCAGGGACCCGGCTCTGTCAGGTGCGACAGCGGGGGCCACGGAGGCAATGAACTGCAAACCGCAATCAGGTCGCCGCCGCGTGGCTACTGCCTCCACCTGGGCTGGCACGACATGCTCCCGACACAGTCACCGCAAAAGGCTGACGACGGCTGGATTTCCGAAGTGTCAGAAAGGGACGAATTTCATGCTTAGTAACCAACCCCGCTTCTCCAGGGCCAGAACGCTGACGGTTCGGTGCATCTCCCATTTCGCTCCCAAGCCGATGTTCATCCTTCCAGTCATGTCCAAACACAGTCGACGCTTAGTGTTACTCCTTAACAGGTTTTTTTGTTGTTCTAGTAGAGCCATGATTTTTCAGCCTCAAATAAATCATTGTGAGGTCTTAATTACTAATTATTATTATTGATACGTTACTGATTTTAAAAGGGTAAAATTACTGGTGCATTTCTCTGTAACGCGTCCGGGATTTGACATCGACAGTAACCATAATAATAATACACAAGAGACGGTCACATGGTACTTGGATAAATTAATGACATAATAATGTAACTTCAGGGGGAACAACAGTAAAATTACAGATCTATTACCTAAACTAAAAACACATTAACTTGCCCGCCACTGGTTTGGTGAAGTCGAAAAAAAGATCTTATTTTGTTATGCAGGGCAGCTATATACACGCCTATAATACGGGTCATGGGTTGCAATCAGACTAATGATCCCAAGTTTCTCTGACCAACCCACGCAATTTAATCAGCTAACCTTTTACATTCAGACTGTCACCTTTTTACATCTCCTAAAGACTGTCTTTTCAAAAGAATTGGCTTTATAACACTTATCGTCGGCTGAAGGCAGCCTTTGGTTCTTGGCATAATCCAGAAGACTTCGTGGATTTTTTTATGCAAAATATGGATAATGAAAGAAATCGAAAACATAACGGAGTCAGTCGCTGTCCCGTATAACACGCTACGGGGGTTGGGATGGGGTGTCCCCGGTGGGACTACAGTCTACATCGCCAAGCGAAGAAAAGCCGATACTAAATAACCACGGAGAGACTTCCAGAAAGCCAGTTTAATAATAAAAAAGGCTTGTTTGATAGCTACTCTAAAAGATACACGTGTATAGCCCTAAGGTCCATAACGAGAAGCCAAGTGTCAACCAAGAAAATAAATGGTGCATATATGAATACGAAATGTAAATAATTCAAGTAAGGTCAGAGAAGCCTCATTATGTAAAATCGGGGAGTGCAAGGTGGCAAAGCAGATGTGAGAGGGACCCCAACCCAAATTTTGTCCCGAGGGAGAAGAGAGAGAATGGAAACCATGGTAAGTGTGTCCCCTGCGTCCCCTCAGGCAGCAAGGATGTCAGCGTGTCGACAGCCTACTCCATCAGGGGGACAAACAAGGAGCGACTGAGGTTCTGCCGTGACAGCATACAGAAGAAGGGGGAGGGGACGGAAAAGAGCCCACAACCTACTTGTGCTTCTGTACAGGAAGCGAGTTTAAACCGCTGCCGATCGCCTCGGGTTTCCGTCGTAAGAACTGACTGCTAATCATTTTTTTTTTTTGCAGCATCAGTATCGAGCCAACTGCAAAAAAGTTACCCAACAGAGTCAATAGTCCAGATTCATCGCCAGAGTAGCGTTTCCCGTGAAAAGCTGTATTCACTTAAAATGTTCCGCCAAAACAAGATTACCCGCTTTGTAAACTAAGAGAAACGTAAAACTTTTGAAACACTATGTCCCAACACATAATGTATATCGGACTGTTGTTCAAATGCAAACATGCATGTTTTTTGGGTGTGAACGGAAGAGAAAACATACCACTTATGGCATATTTTAATATTAATCTAGACACAATATTTTTCAATGCAAACTAGTGCTCCAGCCTACTATATGCATATATTATAGGGGGAATTTGCATTTATTGTCGTTCATAGTAGAAATGCGATTTATTATACGTTCTGTCACCTTTACCCAAACCCGGGGGGGCGGAGGGATGTGTATATTTAATTTGCCCCAATATTTAATTTGGCTTCAGTCATCCTCCCAATAAATCTGCATTTTAATTGTTAAGTTGTGTCCCCCTAATGCTAAGCTCTGCTCACCTGGGGGTGCGCGGCTGGAGCGCTTCCCGCGCGTTCATGAGGCTCGGTACACAGCTGGTGAGCTCGGTCCAGTCGGCGTGCAGCCCGCAGCTCCAACCCGTGGAAAAGCGGGAGAAGAGCCAGGTCTCTCGCTTGCCCGGCCGATAACAAGTGCACTTCTTCTGTCCGGCACGGCACTCGCAGGGCCTCTCCAGCTGGATGTTGCGCACCAGGTGCCGGCCGAACGTGGTGCCGCCGGTCTTCTGGATGTGCAGGAAAACGATCACATCGTCGCCCTTAATGTTGAAGTCCACGGTTCGGCTGAGGTCGCTGACTGAGAAGTTAAAGCGCGGTACGTAGCGAGCTAGCGTCCTGTCCTCCGCCACGTACGGGTCTCCGGCACCCGATCCCTTGCTGCCCTCGACATCCGCGCCGTGAGACCCGCTAAGACCGTCGCCTGCTTTGGAGGACAGGGAGCCCAGGCGGAGTAGCTGGCAGTCGGTGCCGGGGCAGATGTACTGTAGCACGATGACACCGAAGAGTAGTACCATCACCAGGGCCAGCAGAAGCCGACTGTTACTGGACTTTTCATCCATCTTCTCGAGGAAAACCAAGGAACATTACTCAACCTTCTGGCCCCACTGTGTCGCCTGGGGTAGAGATGCTGTCCTTTAACAATCGAACATACGAGCCATGCTAATAAGAAGTAGTACAACGAGTAGTACAAGTTTTAACGCAAAGCAATACTGTAGTAAACCTCACAGATCGCAGCGCAGCCCTTCTCAACTTTAGCCGTCTTTCTACTGTTTGGTAACTACCGTCGTTCCTCCTGCATTAAACAGAAGATCCTGTTCCTTCTGTTTACCTCCATCATAACCAAAAGAGCAGTCCGTGTGTCCCAGCATTCTCTGCGCCTTCGGGAGCGTGAAACTCTGACGTAGCAGGAAAAAGGGGTGTGGATGACTGCGACCCCATGTGATTCCTGGCTCAGGTAAAGCACGGCTGAGGAACGGCATAATGCTCAAAAT
>JAODLC010000002.1:11862553-11873448 GCA_026781145.1 Hippopotamyrus pictus | reverse complement strand
GAAAAGAGAACCACGGTGCTAAGAGAATCTGACAGCATTTACAGTAGGTAAAGAGAACCGCGGTGCTAAGAGAATCTAATGGCATTTACAGTAGGCAAAGAGAACCACTGAGCTAAGAAAATCTGACAGGACTTACGGTAGGAAAAGAGAACCACGGTGCTAAGAGAATCTGACAGCATTTACAGTAGGTAAAGAGAACCGCGGTGCTAAGAGAATCTGACAGCATTTACAGTAGGTAAAGAGAACCGCGGTGCTAAAAGAATCTAACGGCATTTACAGTAGGAAAGAGAACCACTGAGCTAAAAAAATCTGACAGCACTTACAGTAGGAAAAGGGAACCGTGGAGCTAAGAGAATTTAACGGCATTTACAGTAGGCAAAGAGAACCACTGAGCTAAGAGAATGTAACGGCATTTACAGTAGGCAAAGAGAACCACTGAGCTAAGAGAATCTGACAGGACTTACAGCAGGTTCCGCAATTATGTGACGGTGGATGTTATTGATGTAGGTTTGACATATGAAACTACAATGTTCCGATAATGAACCACAATAACTATGCATTCTCACTGTTTTGATTCATGAGGGTTAAATGTGGGCAACATGCTGAAAAACATGACATCATTACCAAGAGTGGAATTGAAATTTGAAAAAGAATATAGGCTACAAGTCTCAAAACTGAAAGAAAATGATTGTCACATTGAGAACGGTTGCTCACACTCACCTTCATGTACACACATATTTATCATCATGCATCCCAGTTCTTATATGGAAATAATTGTTAAAGTATGCAATAGAAGAATAACATGTTAGGCCTATAAATCCACTACATATCATATCATATATTCTTCAGTTTCAAACATGTTGAAATAAAAACATCATCTGACTAAAAATGTCTCATCCCTTTTTCTGTTTTATGGTTAAGATGCTAATTATGATCTGTTATGATCTGCGCTGATGGTGCGTTGCCTGAAATGTGGCCGCTGCAGGGAATTGTGGGATGGCATTATCTCTGTAAAGGATGGTCCAGTGTACCCTATACTACAGGAGACAAGAAATTAAGCATTGAGGCACCTTCCCTTGGCATTTTTTAGAGGATTCGAATAGCTCTTGTTATGGCTGCCACTTAGACACTTCCAGGTTATTTCAGTAGAGTTAGGAATCTTCCTAAGAAACTAAGGGAGTGCAGCCCATGTGCTGTAAACACTGTGAGACCTTAAAGGGGTGGAGATGAACCTTCATGATTATGCGGTCAGGAGTAAAGGATGTGATGTCACACCTAACACATGCCATGATCACCATAAACTCCACCCACACTGCTATAAGCACTAATATTCTCAATAACATTTCTAATGCTTATTTTACCCCTATAACTACATTGAAGTACATAACTACATACACCATGTTCATTTGGTAAGGTAGCCCGTCTGGAAATGGCTGAAGAATGGAGAAGGTCACATAGGTACAGCCCCAGAATATAAAAAGAACCCCAACGAAGAGAGTCACTGAAAGGTCATTAAAACACATTTACTCTGCCCAGTAACATACATGTAGTAACATCCTATACTACAGTGAACATTTTATTATTGAATTATGATTGATTTGTATTTTAATATTTAACATCTATATCTTCAATTGTTGACTGTAGAAATTCTCCGCACATTCTGTGCTGGTCCTTCGTATTGCCGTCGTTCTGATGATTGAAAGTTTTCCGGGGACGTTTCCTGCGTGCTGTGTAAACTGCAAGTGAAAAACAGCGGTGGCTGTAAATGGATGGCAGGCGGCTCTGTGCGTGCCGCTCAAAGAGACGACACCTCGTAGCAGCCAGGTCAAACACGAGTATCAGGTGTACGACACAGAACTCGAGGATCTGGAGGCTGTTTCTAGTCTAGATTGAAGTAGTTAGCCTGAAATGGAAAGTAACAAGGTCAACACGTCAAGCAGGGAGGGGCTACAGTGTGGATGTTACAGTCATCACCACATGGGGCCTACTGAAACGACCTCCTCCAGACTCTCAGGCCTCCAGAGAGGAAACTAGGAGGCCAGTTATCGCCACACACAAACACACATACACAAACACCTGTACTCATATCTTTATAGGGACCATCCATTCATTTCTATGGGCAAAACCCTAATCCCAATCACGACACCCTTAACCCCTACCCATCCCTCCTTAACCATAAGTAACCAACCCAAATACAAGACTTTTGGCACTTTTACTTTTGATTGCATTCACAGATTTTTATAAAACTGAGGTTATTCAAATGGGGACCTCAAAAGATGTCCCCAAAAGTAGGGGAATTTCAGGTTTGGGGACAATTTGGTCCTCAAATGTGATCTATGCAAACACACACACACACACAGAGGTGGAGCAGGCCTCAGCTCGGGGGCCGAATGCTTGGGCTGATTTCTGGGTCATGACGTCCGCACGTTTTCACGGCGAGCTCCAGGCTGGCCAGATGGGGGAACAGGGGAAGGGAAAGCTTATACAAATTAAAAACCATCTTTCTCAGTGCACATCTTCATCATCGTCATGCCATAACAGAATCAGGTTCAGAGCTGACGGGGATGGGGGGGGGTCACTCCTGAAGTGATTTGCAGGTACATCAGAACCAGAGTCAGAAGACGACTGCAGTTTCAATTTCTTTGCACAGCCCGAGGGGGGGGGGGGGATTCATTTAAAAAGGAAAAAAAACATCATCGGTCCCCCTAAACCAAGTGAGCAGAGATGCAGACCAGCGTGTGAGTGTGGGGGCTTTGAAGACGGCGAGAACACTTTTCGCCCAAAACGATGCTAGAATTCAGAGAGCCTGAAGAAAAGAAAAGACAGGAAAAAGAAAAAGAAAAGATTTACAATCGCATCTCGAGTCTGGAGCAATCTCCTCTGATGGACCCACCGGGAGCTACACCTTTGAATGGGGGGGGGGGGTCTTAAAAAAACAGAAAACAAAGACAGCAAAAGGCTGCCTTTCATTTCTGAGCTCAGAAAAAAGACAAGGGAGAGTGAGCAGAGTAAAAAGGAGCAGGCAAAGGTAAGAGGCATCTGTGAGTGCGGGGGGGGGCGAGGCAGGTGAGAGGGTGGGGGTGTTTGGGAATGAGGGGCGATGCACTTTCTTTCTATCTGCCAGCGCGGGTGACGAGACAGACTCCTGTCTCAATGGCAACCGGCTAAGAATAGAACCTTGCTGCCCTTTGTGATAAATGGGACCGACACAGAACTCCTTGACGTGGACGGGGTCTTCCTGGTTCATACCTCTCCCACCCCCCGCTATCCGTTTACAGACATTACTCCCCGATGGACGCCTACGGCGTTGCCATATCGCGTTACGGGACGGAAGGTCAAGCAGCGAGCCTCTGATTGGTTAAGGCGGGCTAGGGTAGTCGCCAGGAGAGCCCGTCATCTTGGATTATTTCACAGACAGACAGACAGACGGGCAGATACCAGGTGACACCTGCATGAATGGGGACCTCGTGGCGTGTGACGGTTTGGTGCCCCCTGGAGGTCAGTGACTTCAATTCAGTTCATGTTTACATAGCCGCTTTCATAATAGAGCTACCCCAAGACGCTTGATAAGAGTATGTGGCATTCTATTATTATTACGTCATTTATGCAGAATACAGATCAATTGTATGCCTTGATGTGTATTGAGCGTGTATGTTGTACCATAAGGGTTTGAGGCAGGATGCAAAATGCCAAACACCTGTTCTTATCCTCTGTCCAGGTCAAAGATCACACGTGTCACCAGCTTCGCTTCCTTATACTATAACAGACTGTCATAATCCTTTAATACCTCAGACTACGCATCATAAATGAGGGACCTCAAACATTTCACACGTGCCGGTATACAGGAGCTCGCCACGCTAGACGTGCCAGAGTTCCGGGGGGGGCGGGACTTTCTTACCACGGAGTGACATGTGATCCGGCACATTGTGTCATGTGATCTGGCACATTGTGTCTAGACAGAAGGAGCTACAAAACAAAATGGAGAAGGTCACATAGGTACAGCCCCAGAATATAAAAAGAACTCCAACGAAGAGCGTCACTGAAAGGTCATTAAAACACATTTACTCTGCCCAGTAACATACATGTGTGTGTATGTGGGGGGGGGGGGAGGGGGGGGTCTTTTATTCCCTCTGTCACATGCACACATATTCAGATGGAGCCTCTTTTGAAGGCCTCAGACAGAACGATGGAGGAAACTGTAACTTCCACTCTCCAAACACAGGTGCTTCTCTTGAATGAGGAGAAACGTTTCAAGTTACCTTTGTACCAGCTGGGGGGTGGGGGGTGGGGGGGGGGGGGGATACAAATTCTGAGGCAATGACTCCTATTCAGGACATTAATCCAAACGGGCGTCCTGACAACAGATTAACAGGCCAAAAACAGCGTGACACCCCACAGGAGGTCAGAGGTCATGACCGCACTGCTTCCCTCCCCAGACAACTGACAGCTAAAAGGATATGTGGCTAGGCTATGCAGAAGGGAGGGGCGGAAGACACACTGCCAATACAGGTCATGCCATGCTTGGATGGCAACGATTTGTCCCTCAGGTCAGCAGGGGGCGTAGTGGCTAAGGACCCTTGTTCAGGAAAAGTGGAACCTCGTACACTCCAAAGTTTCTCCCGATGTCTGTCCAGTCATTCAATTAAAGGAGAGAGTAAGTGGACAACAAGTAAGGGTGAATTGGTTCTAGGGCAGGAAATTTGATGTATGGTCCAACAGCTTTGGCTGCTAATAGTTTTATTGGTCCATGTTTCTGGTTAAATATTATTGTGTATAATTATTTGTGTATGTGTGAGTACAGGGCGCTAGTCTTACGTCCCAAATTTCAAATTGCTGCATTCTTCGCCTCAGGGAGAAGAAAGGGAAAGGGTGAGAGAGATGAGTGTTCTCTGGGAATCGGTCTGGAAGGCTCCTGTGGACCGAAGGTCAGAGAGAATGACACTGGAGCTGAGTGACAGTAGGTGTCCTCAGCAGAAGTCGAGAGCCCAAGCATTGCGGGGCAGGACAGCCGGCCTGCTCCAAACTCCCCAGGCAAAGAAGGGACAGGAGAGGGGCCTGGGCGACAGAGAGACCCCGACAGAAGCAGACTTCCTAGGGCCTGGCCCAGTCTAGTTTGTGACGATTCCTATGCAGTTAACTGCTGTACCACATGGCTGCTGTATGAGTGAGTCAGATAAGGAGCTTTTTCTGGAGCCAGACAGAGTGTGTCTGAGCTGAACGAGGGCCCCCCGGTGGCTGAAACCGGCACTGATGCACTAAAGGAAAGAGGGATCGATGGGCTGCTACGAGCCGGTCTCTCTGGCATGTGTGAGGTATCGGGAGCCGGCAGTAACAGCCAAGCCATACCTCAGATCAGTGTTAAGTTCTCCTGCATGGGAACTTGTGGTGGGGGGGAGGCAGGTTAGCCCAGCCTCAGCCGATTCCAGAGACTGAGACTGCGGAGTAAAATGACTCACAGAGCTGACAACATAACCGGCCTCGAGGCAAATGTTAAGCAAAAAACAGAAACAAAAATAAATATAAAAATAAATGTAACTCGACTCAGGGCTGAAGATGGTGTTTCAAGACAGCCCAAGGAGCCCACCCGCACACACGGGGGGGGGGCGGGCAGCCCGTCAACAAGCCGACAGCCCCCCAGCGCCTGTCCGGCCCTGTCAGCGAGCGAGCCAGCGAGCGCTCAGAGGCTCTGTGAGCTCCCAGCTGAGAGCCACTTCCAGATAAACTCCCGTCTGGAGTGTGTTATTGGAAATTCTCTGGATGTTTAACTGAAGGGGGAAAAAAACACACAGTCCCACTGGAACAAACGGACTTTAGGACGCGCAGCCCCCTCCCCAGATCACACGCTGCCCTATGTGGCGCTAAGAGGAATGACAGCAACCAGATGCGGTCAGCTTGGCCCTTTGGCTTCACCCCTTTGTGGTCAAATTAGGGCAGCTGGGTTGGTTTAACAGAGTGTGGTGTGAGGCAAAAGACCCAGGCTTCTAATCAGGTGGGGGATCGTGCCCAGGGTGGGGCGGTGAAGTCGGCAGGGCTTCAGCTTCCATAGCCACTGGTAAACGCAACCAGTTAGCGATCTGTTCTTCGGTACATTCACCACCCCCCCTCCCCTAGCCTCTCAGACACGGGGACTGCTCGCGTTCAGTGTTGAAGAGGATTCAAATTCAAAACAAAACGGGGGGATGTTTAGTTTAAAAAATACCACTCCCGCTGAATGGCGACCCTCGCAGAAAAGGGGAAGCTGCCTGTGGGAGACGCCCCCCCCCCACTCTGGCGGCTTATCCCGGCTCCTCGCGCTGGTTTTCCCGGCACTGTCGGGGATGGCAGCATCGGCAAAAAGGCAGCTTTTAATTAATGGTAGGAAAATATCCATCGCCAAATATTTTCATTACTGAATGAGAAACAGGGACCCTTATGCCCAAATACTTTTCGGCAAACTTTCATCCTCGATCCTGCTATATTTTAGAAAATAAATGGACAAAAGGCTACGTATGTGAGTATACACAGAGGTTATTCATGATGGTCTGCTGGCCAGCAGAGCACCAGGAAAGGGTTAATCTCAGGAGAGACACCGAGTCTGATTCTTAAAAAAATACACCCAGTAAAACGGGCAGAATGGTAAATTCATGTAATAGCGTGGTATGAATACTCATCTATTCTAAATAAAATCCCTCGTTTATCCATTCATCCATCCATCAATCATTTATCCAGTACAAGAACAAAGGGAGACTATTCCAGGCATCTTAGGGCAAAAGGCAGAGAAACGCGTTGAATGAGATGCCAGACTGTTGCAGGACACATACATGCACTGACACACACCACAGGCAATTTAGAAACACAAACTGAAACATAAACATGTCTTTGGACTGCGGGAGGAAGCCAGAATACTCAGAGCAGCCCTGAGAAACGTGGCAAACTCCACACGCAGAGCCGTGGGCGGGATTCCTACCTCAGAGTGCTGCCTGCACTGTCTCCGTCCGAACTCTGATAACAGACGGAAACCTTAAGAAGATACCAGGGATGGCCATGCATCAATCACTGAAATGACCTTTGACCCTTAACCTCTGGGAAGAGCCCAAGCCCCTGGGAACGAGAGGCAGAGCTGTTATGTCTGGGATCTTCTCAGGAACGTCTGTGGGGAAGGAGCGTATTGACCTGGCAGAGGGCAACGCCGTGGCGAAAGGGGGGAAATCGACAGACGGCCACACAGTCATCGGCCACAGCATCTGGCCTGCGATCCAGCATCGGACTTGAGGTGGGAGGGGTCCGTGTTGTGCCTATACCCTGTCAGCACCTACTGCCACCCCCCAATCCTCCAGCTTCTGGCCGCTCTCTCTCGGGTTTCTGAACCCCAGGATGTGCAGCACGCCAGGGTATCGGTGCGGGCAATTTACCACTAGCACAGTAATAAAGAGCCGCTGTATCCAGCTGAGGTCTGACACCAGGGGCTCAGGAAGAGCCGTCTTCATTAAAGCCTCCAGCGCAGACGTCCACGGCAGCCCCATGCACCTCTGACAAGATGCTCCTCCATCACCATGCATGTCCTGTAATGCTCTCTCTCTCTCTCTCTCTCTCTCTCTCTCTCTCTCTCTCTCTCTCTCTCTCTCCTCGGTCTGCTCACCGAGAAACGTCAGCGGCAGGAGAAGCGCGACACAAAGTCTACAACTTCTTATTAGGATGTAGAAATCTCCCATAACATGGAGGGTCTATATTTTGGCGTTTTAAGGGTGATCAGAGTGAAACGAGACGCTACTGTGCCGTATGGGCGGACGGTGGGGGGGGGGGGACCTGAAGCTTTCGCATGTGACAACGATCTCACCTGTGAAAATGCGCAGGCGATTCTGGAGTGGCGGGGGCCCCATCCCCGAAACTTCACCGCACTCGTCCTCGTCGTCGCAGTCGCCGCTTTCCGACATCCCTCCGTCATCCTCCCAGCCGAGCGCGTCCCCTCCCTGCTCTGCATCGCCCCCTGCTGGCTTCCGACGCCTCACCGGCACAGTCACCTGCCGCAGTAGCTGAGAGGGATGGAGGACAAATCCTGTAATAATCTCATTTATTCCTACCACTGGGCCTGTGCATTCCCCGCAGCATCATTTACAAACACGACTATGAAAAGCCTATTCATTATGTAACATCATATTAACTACCTGGGTGGTTGTTTGCTTCTGAATGTCCCCGGAATACAAAAGAAACTGCGGTGCAGGCACTGCGAACCCCAGCCCGTTACCCTGGAGACAAGCCTCCTCAGAACATACTGCGCAATGCTGGTGATGCTGAGATTAAAGTGGGCAGAGTCGCCGGCCCCCTGCAACACAAGTGCTACGAAAAGGCTGCATGCAGTAGGGATGATAGCGAAAGGCTCACTGGGAACAAACGGAACTGCCAAGCACCAGCAAACAAACGGGGAAATGTTTTGATAAATATAGAGTAAGTGGTCTGGTGCTGAGACCCACAACAGTGTATTTACGTGCGTTTAACAGACACTTTCATCCAACGCAACGTACGTTTTTCGGAGAAAGCAGAGTAAAACGGTCCCTGGAATAACTAGGGGTTAAGGGTCTCGCTCAAGGGCCCAACAGCGAAATGTCTCTGCTGACTCTAGGATTTGAACTGGCGACCATCTGATCACAGGCTCAGTATTGTAATCCACTGAACCGTACACTGCCCCCTATTGAAAATACAAAGAATAACATCTCAAGACAACAGATTCTGTGAGCGTTCCCCATTACCTCATCGTAAAGACGGGGACCATCAGGCGTCCAGCATCGAACCTAAAGAGCACAACATCTTTGCTCAAACCTGGCTTTGCATAAACACAGACAGGGTGGGGGGGGACTCAGGACCGGCCCTTCTGGAACTGCACCGGCGAGACCGTAACCCCCTGAGCTCTGCAATTAACAGACCACTTCAGAAGAGTGACCCCCAAACCGGGGGCCCGCCAGTCTCCACACTGGGAAACGGGTGGAGCGGAACTGAATGGCGGCCAGTGGATTCAGAGCTGCCTTTAATTTGCTGCTATGTGCAGCTCGGGAAGGAAGAAGGGGCAAAACTGGACTGACTGGGCATCTAGGAAGGGAACCAGACTTTATGTCTGTGAGCTATATGTCTGTGAGCTAGTGTATACAGTATCGTGCAAAACTCTTAGCAGTCAAAGGAAATGTTTACCACTATTTATCTGAGAATTAGATAAGAAAAACACAATTGCAAATTAGACCATATACAAATTAATAGTAACGCAATAAAAACTAACAAAACCCCAAAAAGTTGATATCTTGTTGGATGGCTAGACGAACACCGCTTTGGTCCCCAAACCTCTCCTTAGGGGCACCCCAGCCGTTCCATGCACTTATTAAATTTCACCACCAGCTCACTTAATCTATTAATTAAATTTGTTAAAAATGTCAATGAGGTATAGATCAACCATATGAAGTGTGCCAGGGGTTTTGAAATGGTTAAGCTGATACATTTTGACTTATTTATTATTGTAGTTTTACACCAACATGAAAATCATTTAAGCGTCATTTTCTTTGAATGCCTAAAATCTGTCCGTGCACGGACACAGCAAGACTAATCTGTGTCCGTGGTAAAAAACTATATATGCTGTTTGTAAATAACATATCTGTGGGGAAAAAAATGCATTTTGATCACAGTGTCCATCAGAATTCAGTTCTGCTATATGTTTATCAACAAAACGCAGGATGGTGACCTCAGCTGATAGCAGACCTATCAACAGACCTATCAACTGCTGCTGGCGGATTTACAGGCACCGTGTAGGACACCTATAACAGGGGTCTTTATCAAACTCCAGTCTGCCAGGTACAATCCTGCCCAGACTCGGCTCCTTTCATCTTTCCACACCCCCTGTCCCACCCCCCCCCCATCTACGCTTGGTGTGTGCTGTCATTCCTTTGACTGTTCGGTTGTTTGTTGAGGGGAGAGGAAATTGAGTTCAGATGGTGTCCCAAAAAAAAAAGAAAAGAAACCCAAACTTCACAAGCGAGAATAAAGAGATGGGCGGGCCCACTAATCTGGTGTATTTGCTGGTCTTCGGAGTGTCTGAAAACTGGCCCCATATTAATATCTGAGCTAATAAACACATCTGGTCGCCATTTTGGGAAAGTGCTTATTTAGTGCAGTCATGGAAAAAACAGATTGGCATCATAAGGTAACATTCTGTGGGATTGTTCCGCCGCAGAGACGGCCATGAATCCCGTCAGGCTAAAGGTGGGGGAGCGGCGAGCGTATCATTAAAGTCTTAAAAGAGTCTTAAATGGCGCCCCCTAGTGAGCTGAAGCTACCTCTAACTTCCAGCTTTGGGATGAACTATCGAAGCGTTTGTTTTATAAAAAGAGGTGAAGTAGGTAATGCTGAGCCAGAAGCCTGTTGTGTTTTTATCTGCCTGGCAGCGAGCAGAAGATGCCAGGAAGGAGGTGGAGGGGGGCACTTGTAAACAAAGGCTGAGAGTGGTTGTAAACATCACCGGGGAGAAAAAGCGGGGGGGAGGTCTGCCGCCCTATCACACTGGCCCATAAAGACGCCCCCTGCTGTCTTATTTTGAAGGTCATCAGAATCCAAAGGCCTCAGCCAGCCTTGCACGGACAACATCCCATAATATCAGAGTTTTTGCCCTGCTTTTCCATGCCTCCCCCGTTGGTTGGATTCCTCTGACCTGTTTCGTTCTCCCAGCTTTGCGAAATCCTCTTTGGGGAGGTCTGACGGAGTTTCTGCCCGGACTCTACCGATTGTTTACATGAGGCTTTGCCTGTCAACCTAGCAGAGCGTATGGGTCTGTGTGTGTGTGTGTGTGTGTGTGTGTGTGTCATGTGTGGGTTTGCATAGATCACATTTGAGGACCAAATTGTCCCCAAAGTGTAGTAAAACTTGAAATTTACCTACTT
>JAODLC010000002.1:11840683-11852730 GCA_026781145.1 Hippopotamyrus pictus | reverse complement strand
CATCTTTTCACCCTTCTCTGCTCTCTATCCTCTCCTGCCTGTTTTTTTTAAGAGGGTGAAGATTGTCTACTGGAGACGAGAAGTCGCAGCATACATCTAAATCAGCACCCGTCTCGTCTTTCCACGTGACCCCCCTTCCCCCCCCACAAACACGTAAATGAGCTGCAATTCGTCTTCCTTCAGACAGCTTGTATTGTTTTTCTCCGGGACGGCACAATAATAATAAAAATCTCTGTGTCTCAGATAATAGAAGCAGGACATTCTTTCAGGTGCAATAAAAATGCAAATGCCTGTTAATGTTTTGCTTGCGGTTTAGGGATGTGCCTGAGGTTTAATTTCCCCTGGGGGGTTTGGATTCGTGGTTTAATTCTAACTCCAAATGTTAGTAGCTAATTGTGGCCAGTGTCCCCTTAAGTGAGTATAGTGGGGAGCTGAGTGCTGAATACTGATGTGTAACGGAACTGGGGTGGTAGTCTTCATCATCTTCATCGCAAGCCGTCGCTTGTGATGTCTGAGAGGGGAGTCTGACAGGAGAGTTTGAGAGGGGAGTCTGACAGGAGAGTCTGAGAGGGGAGTCTGACAGGAGAGTCTGACAGGAGAGTCTTAGAGGTGAGTCTAACAGGAAAGTCTGAGAGGGGAGTCTGACAGGAGAGTCTGACAGGAGAGTCTTAGAGGAGAGTCTGAGAGGGGAGTCTGACAGGAGAGTCTGACAGGAGAGTCTTAGAGGAGAGGAAACACATTGCGGGTGGGGTGGCCTTACAGCTCTGTCACCGAGCCCTTGAAAACTAACTGAGATACGATGCTAATCAGCGTCCAACCTGCACACACACACACACACACATACACACACACACACACACACACACAGTGCTTCCCCAGGGTACTGGACTGGCCGTTATGCAGTGAGAGAGAGAGAGAGAGAGAGAGAGAGAGGTGCAGGGGGCGGGACTCTGTTCCCACTCGGACACAAAAACAAACAGACAGACACACAGAAACACGCACGGGCTAACCATGCAACGTTAATAAATGATGTCCCAGGAATGTTCCGGAAAACTGGGAAGTGAAAAGTTCAGCAAAATCCCAAACAGACAGAAAGCCGCGCCACAATGGCCCCAGCGGGCAGCATAAATAATTAATTACAGCACCCCCCCACCCCCCGGCTCCTGTTCTGCGGCTTGAGCGTGGCTAGAGTCGGGTTTCACTGACCTGGGAACAGATTCCCAGCATACGTGGTCTAGGAGGGCACTAAGACCGTGCCGTCGGTGCGAGTGTGTCAAAGGGAGAGTGCGTATAGCGCACTATGACAGACGAGCGTGCAGACTCACCGCCGTTAGCAGGCGGCTGCGCGAGGACAGTGCGTGACGCAGTGCCAGCCGCACGACCGCGTGCAGCCGCATCATCGCCTCCTCCGCGTCCCGCTCGCTCCGCATGGCCTTCGCCAGCGCCGCCAGCCCCTCCACGTAGGCCTCCCAGTGGGGCTGCACCTGGGCTGCCCCCCCGAGGCACCCCTGCATGAGGGTGGGGCAGAGGGTGGGGCAGGGCGGGGCCGAGGACAGCCCCAGACAGCGGGGGCAGAGCCAGAGGCGCAGCAGCGCACGGGTGCAGTCCCGACCGGGGCGCAGGTGCTGCGTGGTGTTCACCACCTCGATGCCCAGGTTGAGCGCCTGCAGGAAGGTGCGGGTGGCCGGCAGCGAACGCGCCAAGCGCGTCATCATCAGCTTGGGGTAGGAGCCGAAGGCCCCGGTCTGCACCCAGGCGCCGCGCATGCACTCCACCCAGGCCTCTTTGCCGGTCCCGCCCCCAAGGAGCCGCCCGTAGGTCGCCGGGAACAGCCGACCGAAGAAGGTCGTCACCATGTCGTCCACGCTGACGTCCGAGCCCATGCTGTAGAAGGAGATGTCCAGGAAGAGCTGCGACACCGCTGTGTTGGTCCCGCCCCCAAGGCCGGGAAACTCCGCCCTCAGCATGGTCTGGGTGGAGTTATGGGCGTGGCGAAGCACCATCTCCAACGCCTCTGCGGAGAAAAGAGCGGCGAGGCGGAGGTTAATCGCGCGTCATTTCCTTACACTTATCAGACCCTTTTCATCCAAACCTGCTTGCTGTGCTTCGTTCACGGTGGCTAAGGGAGGCATTTATCAGCCGCACAACAGCTGGGCTCTGAACCAGAGCTCCACAGACACAAACCCAATTCCCCAGGCCGGGTCTGTACCTGATACTCCCTTAGTGAAAGCAGGCCACATAACTACCATAGAGAACAAACAGACTAATCGCCTTCAAGCCACTCGAAATACTAATTAGGGCAAGTGAAGTGTACAGCACACCGATAAAATCCCGCTAATTCGCACTTCTCTGCGGCAACCTGTTTGAGATTAAGGGGTTCGGGACGCTGAGTAAAGACCGCCATTAAATGCCGGCCTCCGTGTGACCTTCTGAAATCGGAGAGCCGTGTTGGGAGGCTGTTGAGAATTTAAAAGAAGTGGTTAAACACTGATCTGGGGCGCCATGAACGAGCGAGGCTCGTGGCAAAAGAAAAAAAAAACAACAGACTGATCCCAGAAAAAAATGAAAATGCTTCGGTAAGTTGAATGGGGGGGGAAAAAAAGCAAAGGAGTTGAGGCAGTGATTTTAGACACGGACTCACTGGGAGCAAGAACTGCAAAGAGGTAAGGGGAGGGGCCTAGGGGTCAGAGGTCACGCTCCATCGCTAGCTCATTCATGCAGCTACTTGCATTAGCCAGAGAGTGGCAATGGGTGCTCAGGCATCGCCGCAGAGAAGCCCACATGCTCTGCCTGACCGGCAGCCAGACGAGGGGCTTATCTCTCCGTGTCCGACAGAGCCTGGGGGCAGCCTGTCACCGGTGGCTAATCTACTGCTGTCACTGCGGGGGAAGGAGCTGGGGACCGGCGCACACACACACACACACACACACACACACACACACACACACTCATAAACAGCCGCAGTCCCCCACACAGATGTGACACACGTGTAAATCCAGCTCTTAAATATCTGACACAGATATACCCCAATCACAATCATACACTCACATAAATGTAAAATCAACACAAAAACACAGAAATACAAACATGCACAAGTAACCAGTCACCTCCTGTCAGTAGTGTAACAGTGGCCTGTTGCAGTGGCGAAAGGAGTTTTGGATGCCCTAGAGAAAAACAACAGCCATTGGACTGAGGCAAGGTCACATGACCACGTGAGTCACTCAGACAGGACAGTGTCACCTTATAGAAGTGTGGGAAGGTGCATTCATATCCATATGGGGCGGGGTCTTGAAGGTGGGGGTGTGGTCATAATTAGCATAACCCCACCCCACTACAAAGGTTCACCGATGGATACAGACAGGCATTTCTTCGTTTACTCATTAGCTCATTTCATGCAGAAACACACAGAAACATACATACATCAAGCCACACAAAGTGACTGAGGCGGATCCCAGTTCTGCCATCAGCCCATCTGAACGGCCAGGTAGGTTACCCCACCCCGCAGTACAGGGTTTGGATCACCCCCCCGCAAGAATTGCACCAATTTGGCCATGATTGTGGTTCCTCGATGGCAAGGCCTGTTTTGGGGGGGGGGGGCAGTGGGGTCCGCTAAGCATGAACCGAGAAACAGTACAAGTGGGCTTTGGGTTAAATCATCAATCCAAATCAAATGGAGAACGATCGGACTTCTCGCAAATCTTACTGTTCCCTGGGGGGACAATCATTAAATAACTGTAGGTATGTGTGAGGAAATCAGCACAGAACCACAGCTCCACTGAGCACAGAACTGGGCCTTCAGCATCTTTTCACCCCGCAGCATCGAGGTTGACTTGAATGTTGGGTTGACACTCCTGCAGCGGCTCTGACGGACTGCCCCTCTCCCTTTCCGTTCTCCCTCCATGTCCCTCCTCTCAGGAATTCCTGGTGGAGCATGACTTATCCCTTTATTAATTTCCATCCATCCATCGTAGAGAAGCGCTTTTCCAACACCGGGTCACGGTGTCAGTGTCTCCAGATACCAGCATCTGTCTATGACTGGGACCACATGACTGGGACCACACCTACAGTCAACATGTCACTCAGAGCAGTGCTCCTCAAACTGGTCCCCAGGGGCTCCCAGACAGTCCGTCTCTGACAGGAAACCATCTGGGCCATCTGGGGTTCCCTGAGGACTGGGCTGAGAAGTACTGATTTAGAAACTCCAATTCGCCACCAAGGAAAAGCAGGGCGGGGGCCCTTCCAAAGGCATCGGCGTGCTTTGGCGTAAAGTCAGCGTGCCGCGACTCTGATACGCCGAGCAAAAATAACCAAACGAAGGAGCCATTTGAACAGGTGGGCCGCCTGCCTGCTGCCTCACAGGCCTTCCCCACCTGCCTCCTCGGCCCCGACGGGCTCCCGTCGCACCTCCAGCAAGTGATGTGTCTCCTCACCTTTTTTAGGGTTAACATGCTGTGCCAAGTAGAGCATGCGTGGGACTGTGTTTGTCATTAGGAAGGAGCCTGAGAGGTTTACACACACGTTTGTATTCACATCTTTGTGGGGACCGTCCATTTATTTCTATGGGAAAAACCATAATCCTAACAATGGCAACCTTAACCCCAACCCGGCCCTAACCTTTAACGTAAGTAACCAAACAAAATACAAGACTTTTGGCATTTTTAGTTTTTTTGACTGCAATCACAGATTCTTATAAACTTCAATTTCCTTTTGGTCCCCACAAAGTCAGAATAACAGGTTTTTATCACATTGTGGGGACATTTGTTCCCCACAATGTAATGTATATCTGACCCACACACATACACACACAGCCTCTGCTTACTGGTACACAGGCTCTATAACAGCGACAAATAAAATGTGAATAGAAGCATAAAATCTAAATAATAGAAGCCGCTCGTCACCCTTCTTCCGAAGCCGCGAGTCTCACTCTCTAGCCAAGTGCCGTACTGCCGTATCACAAAGTCAGAAAAGCGAGGAATTGAGTCTCTGGTGTAGCGCCGAGGAGCCACATTAATCTGCAAAAAGGCAGAGATGTGCTCCAACCCAATATGATAGTGGCCGCGCTGTTTAAAGATGTGTTGGCAAGGTTCGTTCTCAGCTTAACGGAAAACAGAAAATGTCTCTTTAAATTAGGGAAGAGAGCTGTGAACCGCAAGGGGTTTAACCGCATTCCCCGACAGCAGCGGCGGGATTTGAACCCACGCCTCCTCTGGGACCGGAGCCTGAATCCAGCGCTTTAGACCACTGAGCCGTGATATCAAAAAAAATGAGAAGGGCTTTTTCAGCAATATCTCAGCAGCTACGGCTGGATATATTTATAAAGAAAGGTATGCCACATTTCGCTGTGACCCTGGATGGATGGATGGATGGATGGATGGATGGATGGCCTGCGGCATTTTCTGTCATTCATTCATTCATTCATTCATATTCAAACAAAACTCACTGACCTATAGCAATATCACTTAAATGAGTTACTATTATTAACATGAACTTTAAAAGAATGAGACTTTAATGAATGTTTTTCCTTAGGTATAGGATGGTCAGGGGGGCAGAGTCCCTTCCCCTTGCCTTGACACTCACACACACATGTGAAGCTTCACTTTTTGATTAATCTTGATGAATTGAATGGGATCTGATACAGTTGCTGAAAATACTACTTTCACAGGCATAAGTGACACAAATCCGGTAAACAGATATCTGTCCGAAGACTGACTGGATAATGACTGGTATCAGCCCACAACAGCTACAAATATTATGTTCTCTTTGACAAAGTGATGAAAGAGGGTCCTTTGTCTTGAAAAATATATATATCCTGAGTATAAAAGCGAGACATCTACCGTGGGTTGCAAAAATGTGCAGTTAGGCACTTGTTAAAACGGAAAAGTTATCACCCCACAGACAAAAGAGCGACACAATGAGTGCAGTGAGATGAAAGCGCACCTCTGAAAGACAGAGACCGAAACCCAGACTGATTTACTAAATTTACTGATGTACTGGGTCATTACAATGTATTCTGCTTTAAGCTAACTCTCTGTCCAGAGTTCTCTTGGGATTGCATGCTTGGATGTGATTGGGCATGCTCAACTAAATGAAAGCCACGATTGGCTGCTTCCATATATGGACATCTGGCTCCTCCCTTAAAGTTAGTGCAAAGCAGAATTATAATGAGGCATTCTGGGTAACAGGATGCTGTTCCCAGGCCTATCCGTCACCAGGCCATACCCCCATTATCCCGCCCTGACGGCAATCATCAATAAATTAGCCAAGCAATGAGGTCGATCAATTTCCCTGACGGAGTGTCACCTCCAGCCTCCCGGAAAGCTGATAAAAAAATAGCAAACCCGCGCTTCTCCGGGGTAGGAAGGCGGCACATCAACCACTGCCGTGTTCACTGGATAGCCTGCTCGCTTCAGTCATGATGTGCGGCGACTCATTGGTCAAGGTTATTCTGTGCTGTCCCATTAGACTCCTGTAATTGGCTGGTTGATGGGGTGCAGGAGCTTGAGGGGATTGGTGGGTAAGGAGTACAGGAATTCCAGGGGAGGACTGCTTTGCTGGTCACCCCCAGACATCATCAACATTGTGCAGACCTGCAGACTGGTAGTTGTCCCAAGTGAACTGGTCCAGGCATCTCCATGACTATCTCAGGGGTATGTAGACCAGCATGGGCACGGTCTATATGTATGCATACACAACCACACGCATGCATGGTTACATTTAATGGCACATGCATGCACAGTTGAACTTAATGCCACACATGTGCTCACGCATCTGAATGTGCTCCAATGCACATATTGTTTTCCATACAAGCACACTTACCTTACCGATACACTCATTTTATATACATATAAGGTGAAAACTGGTAACAAGCAAAAATATTTATTAAGAAAAAAGCCACCGTACATGAGGAAAAAGGGTTTTGTTTTACAATATTTATCTAGCAGAAGCTTTTATCCAAAGCAACATACTTTTTTTTGTGAAAGCAGGGTCAGGCAGTCCCTGGAGTAACTGGGGTCGGGGGTCTTGCTCGGGGCCCCAATGATGAAATTATCTGGCCAACCCTGATCACAGACACGGTGCCCTAACGCACTGAGCTACACGGACTGATGTCTGTCTTTCAGAACTGGCTGCGTTTGTGGGTACAGAAGAACATGCACTTTTAGCTTCAGGACTGGATCTGCATCCTTACTGGTAGCATTGCAGGCCTTGCGGCTTCAGTCTGACGAAGTGTCACAGCTGAGAAGAGTCCTGAAGAAGCTGGAGCGGACGGACACTCCTGGGGAGAAGACCACGCCGCCGAGGAAGAAAGCGGGGGCACAACCTGACACGTGAGGGCCTATAGGTCCAGATCCCACGTACGGCTCAGCTGTTATACCGTTAAGCATCATCTAAATCAGGGTTCTCAACTCGGTCCTCGGGGAACCCTGGAAAATCCACGTTTTTCTAGGAGTTGGGAGGGAGCGGAAAGGTGGACTGTCTGGGGTTCTCTGAGGACCGGGCTGGGAAACACTGATCTAAACCAATTAACTAAAAACTGTTAACTTCTCTAACAAGCCCTTATAATAGCAGAATGGTAGAGATTAATGGAGAAAAAGTACAGGACAGGATGGTTAGAGTAGGTGAGGAGAGAGTCTAACTGAAAAGACACTGAGGCGAGGTGAGTCAAAGTCAGCTTTTCAAAGTCAAAGTCAACTTTTCTGTTACTGTGCACATGCACAACGAAATGAGGTGGGAAACGAAGGAGAGAAGCGGGAGAGGAAGAGACGCAGCGCAGAATGTTAAAGCCTGCACGGAGACACAATATATAACCAGAAGGTAATTGGGTGGCGCAGGGTCATGTGACCTGGACTCACCAATAGGGAGAAGCAGTGACATAAGCAGAGGACTCACACTGAGGCCCCTCAGATGTCAAGTGACCAGGGATCACGAGTCAAACCTCACCAGCGGGTTCACGGGAGGAGACGTGTGCTAACGTGATGGAGGGGGACGCGGGAAAGCTGGAGGGGCGGCAGGGAAGGAGGGAACATAGATGAAAGAGAGGAGGCAGGAGGAATTTTTTTCATAGTCACACAGCTGCCAGCTTCTTTCTTTCTGTCTTTCTCTCCATCTGTCCTTCTATACCACCCTGTACAACAGGGTCCCTAAAATATACACAGCCTCCCCCCATATTAATTCAAAAGCTTTCAAACCTATGGAGAAAGAGATGGGGGCCACGGGCCTCTGACTGGGGCCGTTTCGTGCACAGACGCATCCCGCATATATAATAAATCAGCCGTTTAATAAAGTAATGAACCGACGACGGAGGAAAGAAATTCCATCCCGTTTGAAGTGGGAACTTTAAAGGAAAATGAGAAAAAAGGGGGGGAAAAAAATGAGCGGGAGGCTGAGTTTAAGGGAGAGAAGCAGGGGGATGTGAAATGTTTTTGAAGTTCTGGAGGCAGATGTGGGCATTGCGGAGGAGAGGGAGCAGCGGAGAGATTTAGGGGGAGAGAGAGGGAGCGAAAAAGGGAAGCTAAACTGGAGAAAGAGGCTGGATCGTAAGGAAGACTTCTCAGGGGTCTGAAGAGACAGAAGATGGAGGAAAGGTTCTCCGTCCCGGCGAGCCTGAGGCTGCCAACCTTCACGCCATAAAACATTCCCGACCAAATAAATCGTCATTAATAAAATGTCCGAGCCGTCAAGGGAAGAAAAACACCACATCATTTTGGCATCGACACGCGGACGGGGAGCCGAGCGGACAAATCGCAGTCGTACCGCAGGAGGTCAGGGACAGGGGCATCTGACCCGACAAACGCGGTGGCGGAGGGGAGGCGGGTTGCCGCGGGCGAACGAGGAAGCGACCCGCCGGGATGCAGCGCGTGCTCGCCCCTCCATCCGGAATCGCGGGGAGGGAGGGAGGGAGGGAGATGCTCGTCCTCAAAATAACAAATTTGCCCTGAGCTCACCGTCATCCCAGAATCCTCCAGTGCTCCTGGGAGACGAGACTCGCGGAATGAGCAAAACATCGGAATTTGTCCCAGTCTGTCATAACTGGAGTGAGACATCTTTGTCAAACAAGAAAAGACTGATTTATTATAAATCAATCGATTAAAAAACTGAATAATCAATAATTCATCCAGTTCCTCTTTTAAATTTTTTCTTTTATTGAGGTTTTTATTTATTTTGCAGACTCTGTCATCCAAAGCGATTTACATTTCTTTGAGAACAGAGTCAGCCATTCCCAGAAGCAACTGGGGTTAAGGGCTGGGGTTACCAGGGGCCAAAAATGACCCCCTGGGATTTGAATTAGAGATCTTCCAATCAAAGGCACAGCATTCTAACCCATTGACCCTCTAATTATAACGTATATATTATACACACACACACACACACATAATAATGTTATAAAAAAAAATATATTATTATTATTATTATTTTGGTTCTGGGTAAAATCATACTCAGTTATTTCACTGGTTCATTGTTCTGTGGATTGTTTACCTTTCCCATCTGCAGGGCTTCTGCCTGACTGTGAATCATTCCGAAATGGAATTTAAATAAGTTCCATCAAGAGGGGAAAGAAAATTTAAGCTGGACACGGCAGGGGTCCGAAGGATCCCCGAAAGCTGCAGCGGGCGCTCGACCCATCCGTCCCCCAGCGCACGGCCATGGCTGAGCAGAGCGGCAGAGAAGCTAACGGACGAGTGCAGAACATTTAAGAGGGAGAGAAGGAAAGGAGGCAGCTTTAATGAACAGATCATTGCCATCCTCCGTAACTGCTTGTGCAGTGTAGGGTCATGGTGAGCTTGGAGCTCATCCCAGGAAGAGCAGGACACGAGGCAGGAAGCAGCTCCGATAGGATGCCAGTACAGAGATTGTGCAGAGTGGATTTTATCCAGACTCTCTGGACCTCAACTACACCATCGCCGTAGATCCGAGAGGCGGCAAGTAGCGCGACGCTTAAGGGCGAAACGCGACCGGTGCCAGCCAGAGGTCTGCAGCTAGAAAACCCGGCGAAAAATGAAAGTTTCTTTCAATTTCGAAGCATCAGAGAGATTAAATGTGAAGCAGTCTTTGGGGGGGTGGGGGGGGGGGGGGTTGGCCGCCATGGTACACGCGTGACACTGATGACCGGCACCTTTCTCACACCTGCGGAGCCAACATTCGAGCACGGAAGCACGTGACTCCACCGAATCGGAGCCAGCGCTTGGATCAAAGCCCAGGAGTGCTCGTGCCCTCGTCTCTTACCTGCTAATTAGCATAGCCGTCCCCCACACGAAAAAAAAAAACTCCCCCCAATTCCTCTCCACCAACCTCTTCCATCGTCCTCCCCCGTTTTCTATGTACTGTAATCCATCTATCTAAAAAAAACCCATCCCAGGTGAAATGGCAAATGCACTGTTCATCAGAAACAATAGGTGAAAGGCAGTTAGTAATCTACATTCGAGCGCCACCCCCCATAGCCAAGTGACCGCAGCCAGCCAGGCAGCCCATTCCCCCATTCCCCAGGCTGCCTGGACCCCCCCTTCCCATCTTAACTGTGTTCCCACCCCCCACTGTTTCACACCTGGCCTAAACATTAATTATGATCAGTGCTTCTGTTGGTGAAGGTTACAAACAGACTTATTTCCTGTTCTAATCATGGGGTTGTTTGCCCCCCCCCCCCACATTCCTAATTTCCCCCTTTTCTGTCTCCTCTTCCTGTCTCCTGCTTTCCCAACAGAAAATCACTGCCACCCACATGCCTTCCAGCTAAGAGGGGGTCCGTGTTCTGGAGATTTCTGGGACAAAGGGACGAGGGGGGGCTTAATTAATCCAGTAGGTTGGGGGCTGGGATTGTGTGTGGGGGGGGGGTGTCAGGGCAGGGGGGTACCCATGTGCAAATGGGTACACGTCTGTCCACGAAGCTCCTTAAATAAGGTCCACTTGGGCAAAGGCAGAAGAGGCCAGCGGCAGAGCGACTGTGGACGTCCTTGGCCTGTCGGAGGCAAAACTGTGTAGTTTGGGGGGGGCAGTCTTTGCAGAAGCAGGCTGTACGTGAGGTTTAATGCACGACAGGCTGCTCCTCAGCCCCCACAGCTGTGCTTTTGAAAACGTATAATACGCGGCTTTTCGTGGATTACTGCTCTAACACCACAGTTGCTACTCATTTAGATAACACGCTTGTACCTAAAGACATATTTTCATGTTAAAGAGATTGAACATGAAATTTATTAGCAGAATTACTTTCTTCCGCCAGTGATTAAACATTTCAGTTTAGTTTCCATTGATTTTAAATTGTGCTCTATGCTTGGAATTTTAAGTAACATCAGTTAGATTTAAAGATTATAATCGCACATTGATTTACTGCTGCGATTCGCCTGGATGGCACTACGTGCATGGTTATAGAAAATTAATCGACACCCATCTGACCAATGAGATTCGAGAATACAGCAGCGGTATAGTATAACAACAGCGGTATAGTATACAACAGCGGTATAGTATACAACAGCGGTATAGTATAAGTAATAATCTGAGGACTGCTAATACCCAAAGTGTCCCCCCAGCAGAAGACAAGCCGACAACTCTAATGGACAAACTGGGGGGCAGCGGGGTGACATATATACCGGTGGTGTGGGGCTCAGGGGGCCTGGATGCTGCGCTGTGATTGGAAGGTCACAGGGTCGGCGGAGTGATGTCACCACTGAGCCCCTGAGCAAGGCACTTAACCCTGAATCGCTCCAGGGACCGTCTGACCCAGTCTTCTCAATTGTACGCCGCTTTGGATAAAAGCATCTGCTAAATAAATTAAGCGCGATAAAAAATGTACGTCACGTTTATTTCGGTCCACGCATCAAACACACAGAGAGAGAGGAAGCGAATGGAAAACGCGCCCAGATATCTCGCGTCTACCTGCGAGACGTCGTTGCCCCTGCTGGGACACTGGGCAGGAGTTTAAAAGTGGCGGGAACAGCAGATGAGGACCCCCCCCCACCGCGCCCCATGCCGTTGTTATTTAACCGACGCCACTCGTGCATGCAAGAGACCAGGTTTAAAGCAGAGAGAGAGGCATGGAAAACAGAAACTGCTCTGGC
>JAODLC010000002.1:11810553-11823290 GCA_026781145.1 Hippopotamyrus pictus | reverse complement strand
GGGGAGGGGGGTGGATAGGAGTACCTAATCGTCAGCTCGCACAAGCCTGACAATATCTACATGGCGCTTTCGGAGATGGTGGATGATAGATGACTTTAATACTCGGACGCAACACGGAAAAACAAAAGGTCTCTGCAGGCGAAAAGCCCCCCCAAAGGAAGCAGGAGACAAACAAACCAGAATGTGTCTCCGTTCGCTTCCTGGTCCCGTCTTGTCGCCCAGCACCCTCCCCTGGTGTATCTAGAGGACCCTCAGTACAGGACAAGACAGAAGCTACTGGACTCCCTCGCTACCCTCTGGCCACCCGCATATATAGTATTTCAGTCGTCATTCCCCCCCCCCGCATAATTTATTTAATGCAAAGCTTTAATTACACCGACACAAACAGATTCTGCTTTACGTAATTTTTATTTCTGGCAATGTCTTAACTTGCATGCATACATGGTCAGCACCAACGCACCTCAGCCCCCCCTACCCCGCAAGAACCCGATCCTTAGTGCCAATTAATGACCAGCTAGCATGCGAGTTTAATAGATGGATAAAGGAAACAGAGAAAAAAAAAATAAAAGCAGCTCCGAGTAGAACATGCCTCATTAAATGTATAAATTATAAATCAAGTCACTTTCAAGAGATTACAGTAATCATCATCATTATTACTAATCTTCTTATTATTATTTAATTACCACCAATGTGCATGAAGAGGGGCTGTTTCATTCCATCTATACAGAGGTGTAAAGCATCATGGGACTGTTGCCCCAGGCCCACATTGCGGCACACGGACGGAGAGAGATTACATGCACGTGGACTTACGTGCAAGACCGTACATGATAAGAGGTTGAACATACTGTATGACTGCAGGCTCTCCACGGTGCCAGAACACACGTTGCATGCACCGCATATTTGTGTCTGACGGATCTGTACAGCTGTGTATGTAAATGCCGATGACCCCTCAACACACTCAGCGGGAGATGATCCTTCAAGGTTCGGGATTAACTCGGATCGAAACGTGCGTTTTCCAGCTTTTGTTTAATGCGACGCTTTAATTACGGCATCGAATCCATTAAAGGCTTTCTCGAGTCCAAATGGATGCGTCTCGATCGTTTTCACTAATTGGAAAGCTTTCGGAAACGGGCAGGACAGGAGGGGCGCCGGCCCGTCGCCGGAGAGCCGGGCGCTCGTACCCGCGCACGTGTCCCGCTCAGCCGCCGTTCACAGCCGCTCCTCCAGCGGAGCTCCGCCACAAGGGGAATAAGACACAAAGTTTTTAATCTAAAGTGCATATGGGCAAGTGTCAGCCGCCAGCAAACGGTGGAAGCTTGACCAAAAGCAAACGGTACGGAGTGGGCGGCCGTCAGCGTTCGTCGAGAGGCATGAGGCCAAGTTTTAAAGTGGGTCGCTTCCCTCCACTCCTCCGCCCCCCACTGAAGTTTTCTGTCAGAAAGACAAAGAACCTTGCTGGAAGGCTACACTGACAGAGCACCTGGGCGACACCCTGAGGCAAGCTTCTGTCGAAGGTCACATTGCTCTGACTCACCAGCGCCCCCTACAGATTTCATCCTCTGGTTCGTTTCCCCTCTGCCTCTGGCTTGCAGTAATGACAGGGGTGGGTGTTGCGGGTTCAAGATGGTGCCAGAGCCGGCTGACCAGCTCCTCCCCGTTACCGTGATGGTTTCGCCTCCAGGGACATTCAGTGACAGGATCCTTTGTCGGTACCAATGTATGGGGGGGGGGGGGGGGCCCCAGTGAGACCTCTGATCTGCAGTAATGATGGGCCATTTTTGGCACAGCTAGAGGTACTCTTTGGAGGGGGGGTCAGGATACATACACCTCGAGTCCATTTGCAGAAAGTGACAAATAGGTTCTGTGCACTGGCTTCAAGAGGGGAGAAACAAGAAAGAGCATCTCTCGCTGTCCAGCCAGTGCAGACACACTGTCCCTCATTCCTCCTCACTTTAGCTCCTCAAATATCAAATATTCCCTCCGTCTCCTCCTTCCTCCTCTGTTTTCCCCCAACGAGCGAGTCGATCATACCTACCATCCCCCCCCCCCCAGCAGTCAATCTACTGCCTCACTCCCTCCCCAATTCACCCAGCACCCCCCAGTCATACCCACCTCCTCCTCCCCCCACGAAGGAGTGGGTCCATGGCGGCCTGGGGAGAGCAGTTCATCCCCTGAGGAGAGCCTAAGATGACTCTGCCCAGAGGTCAATCGGCCCGGTGGCTTCTGCCGTCTGTGTCGAGGACAGACTCAGACACGCGCAGGTCCCCCCCCCATGTTGGCAAGACCCTGGCAGCTGTAAATGAGTACTGCCCTGGTTTTCATGCAAAGAGGATGGTGTGTGTGCATGTGTATATGTGTGTGTGTGTGTGTACTCATGTGTGTGTGTGTGCATATGTGTGTGTACGTGTGCATTTGTGTGTACGTGTGTGTGTGTGCATGTATGTGTACATGTGTCTGCGTGTGTGTGCAAGTATGTGTGTGTGTGTGCATGTGTGTAGAAGCTGAACTGCTAACGATCAGCAAATCCATCTGCGAATCATATTCAAGGGAAATAACAGAAACTAAAAGGAGCCCCCCCACCCCCATGCTCGGCCTAGAAGAGCGTCACCGTCAGACCGGTGGGGACAGACAAGCCCCGTGTGCAGTGGAGGAGGAGGAGCCACATCAGAACAGCATGGAGGTTTGGGTGGAACAGACCAGCTGTGAGGAGGAGAGATGGATTGAAAGAGGCAAGCAGGGGCGGGGGTGGGGGACACACGTCAGAGGGCACACAGCACGGCCGCTTCCAGCGCACACCGCCCAGGCCGCCCCCAGCTGACAGATGCGTGACTCGGGGGGGGGGGAGGGGGCGCACACCACCAGAGGTCAGGCCATGTGACTTGCCTGGCAGTGCCACAGACAGCGAGCCCCAGGACGACTCCCAGGCCACGATCCAGGGCACGGAGATACTCGTTCTGGGTCCCGAAGCTTTCGATTAAAGCTCGGATTATTTTCCCCTATATAACCCAATGTGAAGTCTACTAGTGCTGATTTAAGCTATTCATACATCCAGAATCGGTGATCTGGAATAATGACCAAACAAAAAATATATATCCTCAACCACTAACTGTAAAAGGCAAATAAAGCCAAAAACACTCAAGACTCGCATCCCGGGAATCTGCTACATTAACGCGTGCAATGCCCTCCGAGACTTTACGGTGCGATCACTTTCTGCACATCTCGCCCTAGAGAGGAACGACGGCATCTTAGATTCTCAGCTGTCGACAAGCTCTCTGTCACCGCGAACTGGCAAATGAGCAGAGCATTAAAAAAATAAAAGAAGAAGAAGAAGAAGAAGAAGAAGAAGAAGAAGAAGAAAACAAGTCAGCCAGACCGGCAAGGCACAAGGAGCGAGGAAATGTAATTCACACCTGCCGGAGGACCGGACGCTCCTCTGCCTGGCTTTCTGCCTGGTTAGGCGTCTTACGCCTCAGAAGGAAGCTAAAGTCGGCTGTTAGGCTCAGCATCCACACAGGCTCCGCGGAAGCCTCGTGGAGGAAAGCTATTTACTTTCAACGGAATAAAATGCAGACTGAAAACGGTGCCGAGAAGCAAAATCCCAGGGATTCCACTGTGGAGAAGAGGCAGCTGAATTTTAACACATATTTATGTTTATTACATCTTTGCTGCATACACAACTTAAGCAACCGAATAAGCGCAAACCGTCTGTCTGGCATTTTCGCATATGCTTCACCTATAATGTACAAGTCTTATGCCAATCTCGTTTTAGCTATAAGCTCCGCAACCGGGGTGGGGGCAGGTGACATCCCCCCCGGGACTAGGGGATAGACCGATGAGGGACATCGCAGACACTCTGGCCCCGCCAAAACCGAGTCCACATTTCTGATGGGGATTTCACCTATGGGGACAGTAGTTCGTTCAAGAAACGGCCATCGTCGGTGAACTAATGTTTGCAGTCCCACAATAAAAGAAATGTTCGGAACTCCTCAGTCCTGTGTCACAAGACATCCTATGAGTTATCATTAAAAAAAACTCTCAAAACAATAACTAGCATTACGTCCGAGACATACTGGTTAATATAAGAAGTATATTAGTTCCCTTTTAACAATCCGTTCATGTCGAGCGTCTTATCTCTACATAGTTGTTTGCCATGCAAATTACTTCAGTAAATTTAAACAATTAAAAGAGCACATTCACCATTATCTGACTTCAAAACAAAACATGAGATACTGTTAACTGCGTATCCATACATGTGTGAAACATAAAAGAATCCGACCGAAACATTTTTAAACAGTATTTCAGCAATAAAACTAGTGGACTTGGATACTGTGAAGCGCGGCTCAGATCGGTGCGGTTAAAAAGGGGGGTTACCTGACACAGGGATCTCCGGTGCCCATTTTATTCCCGGATGAAGAAGTTGGAAGGACGAACGAATCTCTTGGCAATCGGGCACCTGGGCGCTTAGCTGGGCGAAGGGCAGGAGCAGCGCGCAGAGGAACAGCGTACCTGGGCCGCCCACACCTGCCATACCGCCGGTCTCTCTAAGTTGGCTGCAGCGGACACTCAGCTCTCCAGATACAGGCTACTCTTCGGGTGAGGCGCGAGTCATTGGGAGTGGAGTTTCAACTTAAAGTCACTTAAATATCTTTTCTTCAGTCACAGGTTTATATTGCATCTTTATATTCTACATCCAGAGGAAAAAAAAACGCAGCTCTAGCAGTAAGGTTACGAAGGTAACGCGGCCACCAGCGCGCGGCTTCCCAATCAGCCGACTAAACGCCTTTGCGGAAGACAGCACTGGTGAAAGGGGGCGAGATGCCCGTCTCTTTGCAGCTCTGCGCTCATGCTATGACGGGCTGCGCGTCCTGTGGAGCGGACTCGCAGAAGCGCCTGCTTTTCCCTTGTGCCACCGAGCACTGACTAGCTGCGCAGGCGACGGGCGACTTTATGAAAAGCGCAGGGTGGTACGCGCACAGTCGCCTTCGGGAGCGCGCTCATTGATCCGACACTTGAGCATCGTGCGCAGACAAATTATTGACGTAAATGTTTATGCAAAGCTTAAGTGTTTACTGCCTGAAGGAAACGCTATTACATTATTAGCTCTTTTCAAGATAAACGTTTTATCACGAGATCCCGACATTTTTACTTTAGCTCCTTAGTTATAAATTAACGCAATGCACCGTAAAGGGTACGTATAATTAATATAATGAGTAGAATATACATTTTTCCACCAGTATTTTTATTCAGTCCTTAAATCAAAACGATATTTTCTGTTTCTGGAGGCTTAGAGTGCAGCTGCGTTATATGGGTATAGGTGTATATTACGACGGGTGCCGTTATCTAAATAAGAGTACATAATATTTTATACTACTTGGCACGACTTCAAGACAAGCGCACGGCCACGCCATCGATCATTACGACTGGTATGGGTACAGAAAGGACAAAAGTGACATAAATTGAAACGCTCAGTTGTCCTACTTCAGTTGCTTTATCCATAGATAATTAGATTTAATTGCCATGAAAGCCTCTTAGGATAATTAAGTCGTGGAGCGAGAATATTTTCTACATCTAAAAAGTAGAGATGACACCGTTTCTAATGGATAATAAATTCTAGTAATAAAAATGACATCGAACAAGCGCTCACTCGCCCGTATACTGGCGTGAACAGAAACACATATTCTTTACAGAATCAATATTTAAAGAAAATAAACCTGCTATATTCGTTGTTTCGCCACGCCTGCATATTTAGCAGTATCGGTTAAGTGCAAAAGTAATTCAGATCTACAAACGCACTGGGACAAGTCAGCAAGATGTCCACCAGTGATAGGCCAACCTTATCTCCAGTTTTAATTATAGGGGGATGACGTTGATAGAAATAATTAAGGTAAAGCGGTTAGGATTCACTTCTCTCAAGTATAGCTCCAGCAGAATGAGAGTACATGCATGGTATTGCGGTTGATTACCAACGACCACCCGCTGTGACCCATTCCTCGGCAGTGTCAACTGATCAACGGCATTCCTGCTAACATTTATCCAAATAGCCCCTAGGGCGCCACAAGAAACAAAAACACGTCAGTCGAATTACTTCACTCGGCTGAGGATGCTTAGAACTAAACTTACATCTTTTCCTGTACTCCACTCGTACTGATTTGCGTCCAAGCAGAGCTGCCAATATTTCTGCGTGTAACTCTTCATTGAATAAATCAGGAGGTAAATCAGACAAGACAGAACTTCTGTCTTGGAGAGCCGGCATAAATATTAAATTCGAAGGAAGGTTAATCTTTAAAAAGATCCGATTTGGGTTACGAAGCACAGAAACAACCCATAACTTGACGGTTCACGACCTGCTTTATTTTTTAAGAGCTGAACAACTGAGCTCCTACGCATTGATTTCAAAAAGTATAAATAAACCAGGTTTCCACATTATTGAGCTGAAAGTGATATTCCGGGACACTGATATGTCATGCAGCAGGCAAGACTAAAACCTGGACTGTCAAATTCTTGAATTGCTTAAAACATCCGTATTTTCTTTAGTATGGCAGAAGAATGTTAATCATCCAAATACTCGTGCCCCAAGCTCCACCACCTTCCAAACAGTATGAGCCGTGGTGTTAAAAGGCCTTTCACGCTGACCGAGAAACAAATCAATTATGCAGCATTGGACAGATAATTGTTTCTCCGGACGTGGGAGCAAGGCTACTCTACCCTACTTCTGATGAATTTCTAAAATACATTACAGATACAGTGCGCAAAATGGTCTTAATTTTCTAAAAAGTTATTTTTTTTTTTAATCGAGAAATAGCCTGATTAGTGTCGAACACCGGATTTTTTTAAAATGCACGTGCTTCACGTCGCTTTGGGGCAACATAGGCATAGTATATTCTAGATTCTACACGCTTCTTCTCATATTGCAAGTCAGCCATGATGCTACATAAGTCTCAAAGTCAAAGCCGTGCGTACCACTTGTTTTCGTTCAAGCACCGGCATTAACGGATTCAAACAAAAAAATTACCTAGCCATCCATTTAATTAAATATATGCTGCAAATTACATTAAAATCGAACGAGGTCGTCGAAGACAATTTTTTACTCCACTCCGGTAAACCAAATTTGTTAGATCGAATTATCCCTAGGATACTCGCTTTACGTGCCGTGTCACAAAATAAGCCTGGAGAAATTCAGTTGTTTTAATGGTTGGACATTTTCCAAGAGGCGTTTCTCCCTCATAGCGGTGTTTCTTAATCACTACTTCAGATAATTAAGTACGGGTTCAGACGTTAATACCATACGATTTCAACTGGAAGGTCAGGTGGCTGTTACGAGCGTGCTTAGATTGCCCTCTGGTGGCTGTCGTTGTTACAAAATCCCCCACTCCAAAAGGTACGACAGGAAAAAGTCCAAAGGCGTGATATCAACCCAGTCCATAAGCCATTAACAGCAGACTGCAGACAAAGAATATTAATAAATTATTCAAACAATTTTATTTGGGAAATAGAACAGAAAACCTGAAAACAAAAAGGATCACATGGCAGTTCAAAACATCTAGCGGATTACAGATGGATACCGTGCAATTTTTTAGGCTCCAAGACAAATCAAAATTGCAAAGTCATCCACCCGAAAACAGCAAGACAAAAGCATGCTGGTTACCCATGACACCCGGGCAGACTGCAGATAACTCACTGCAGGGGATGGAGAGAATCTTCAGGGCAGGATATGGAAAAGAAAATTAATCACTTCCAGCAATACAAGGGACAATGTGACCAAGGCAGTGAGACCAGAAAGTACAGCACAAAAAGTGACAGAAGTGTTCCGTCTCAAGCACGGAGAGTTTTGCATGGATTTGCACAGCAAAATATATACAAGCTGGATGCAAACCTGCAAAACTCCTCGTGCCTCAGAAAAATTAAGCGTGAGGGGAGGGTGGCGGCGGCAGAACTACAACGAAAAAAAAAAAAAATAGCCAGCAGAGGGCGCCTGGCAATACGGGAAGTGCACACACTGCAGTAGATTGAGTTAGTACTACCTGCACTGTGAGCACTTTGGGACTGCACAGACAAAATGTGAAAGGACATTCACAGATGTGCTACATGTGAGACAATAACCATCGGTGAATGAACTGGTCCGGCCACTACAGTCTGCTGTAGAATTTAATGTTAATATCAGCTCACCATCTCAACTACTGCTAAATTACTGATTGACAGTAGAAAAGTCAATAAACACATATTCATGTCAGTAGCCAGCCCAGCAGTATAACAATTCAATCGTTTGTGTGCTCCAAAAGGTCACAAACCCCTTGACAAGGGCATCTGAAAGGTTTCCTAGATCTTCCATGGTGACCATGCTGTCCCTTCAGCCAGAAGGAGCACCCAGCGCAGTAGATTCTAGACTAATATACTGACTACACTGGATGCACCTTAGCAGAAGAGAGACAGATCGCAGTGTAGTCCACCTCCCCATCAGGTGAGTGGGGGTCAGATCGCCAGTTTGAACTCACTGCAAAACGCAGATCTGGAAGAGATGGGAGACAAATAAAAATAAAAGGTGAATACAAAAGGGAGGCCATATTGGACTTGCAAACATGACCACACTGTGCCTTTGCTGTATCCAGTTTGTATTTTTAAAGACCTTAAAGGGGAAAAAAGTGACTTCAGCAAAACATCTCCATTTCCCCATGGATCAAGAAGCAGAAGTCACCCCAAAAGCTAGTAATTCACAGGGAATCTCCACAATTCTTTACAAACAGTCCAAAGCTGTCAAACACCTGACCAACATTTCTGCTTTCACTCCATAACCCTGAGTATTGCCATAGTCTTGTTTCCAAGCCAGTGCTCGACTACCGCCAGGATTGAGTCGCCGTCGTGAAGCAAATTGTACCTCACTGCCGCAGTCGTTGAAAGACCATCCAGTGAAAAACCAATTTAAATATAAAACTAATAGAATCTTCGACACACATAGCATCGAGGTTGTCGATGTGATTTCGGTATTTAACTTTCCGGACGGGATCCGCCGCATGAATCTCCCGCACCGAGCGTCGCACGTGCTCCGCCACACAAAGATCTAAAATGGAGGAAGGATGTCCTGCGAGATCCGACCACATGAAGAGTGACTCCATGTTTAAGGCCATAGATCCGACGATTAGCGTTAATTGAAGATGCCACAAATAATTTTTTCAAATAACCTTTGTGACAGTACTTTTGTTCGAGGTTGCCTATTATTTGGGTAATAATGCTACAATTTACAGTTTATGAACTATGCAAAACGGATACGATTTCTCCATGATTTCAAACCAACTATAGGCCTAGATACATATGAAATCATGCAAGTACATGCAAATTTAGCTAGTAATATGCCATTTGTCCAATACACTAAGCGGTACACAAAGGCACCGTGCATTTCCCCCAAGTGTTTCACTGCAGCTTCTGGTTTGCTTGGGGCCCGGCGAAGGTGTTGCGGCTGAAGGTAAACTGCAATTCCCACAATGCGCCCCTGAACACAGAAACAAACATTGTTACGAAACAAGTTTGACTGCCGTGAATCGCACCATGTGCTCAAGGAGGGTCTGCCGTCGCTCGCCATCGAGCTGTCCGCTGTAAACCAGAACGGCCGCATAACGTGAATGATCGACACACAACATGGAAGAAGGGGGGGTGGGGTGGAAATCATTTTTACCATACGAAGGACAAAAATCAGTTAGCGTTAGCCATCTAGCAGTAATTAAATCTGATCAAATGAGTAACACATATACACTAATGGATTTAACTAATGTAACAAATCGTTAGATTTAAAACACACACACATTTACTATGTATCCTGCAAACTATTTTCGCAATGCTACCGGTGTTCCTCGCTAGCTACTTACGCACGGGGCACGTTATGCCATTCATAATATCCAAGTTAACGCGGCAAAAGGAAAAGTTGCACGAAACTGTGCCGCAGAAGGTCGACTGTAGCTGAACGATCAAGCTGGGTGCGGGAAAATGGGAGCGACCACGCGGGTCTTTGCGGGAGGACGGAGCCCAGCCTGCAGGCGCCCCCGTGAGTAGCGGTTTCCATTGAGAAGCTGTGGCGCATTGGGCGCCATGTGAAATTCAAACTGGGACTGCTGGGTCAAATTTACGAAAAAGGCAGGAGGAAAAACAACAGGACACTTCCCCGGGACCCAAAGACTCGCCGCACTGCGAATCACTGCCTCGTCTACTTTGGCGTACAAGTCTGATTACTCTAGGTTTAATAAGGGTCTCTACAAATAATCTTAATACTAAGGATGGCTAGTAAGCAAACTAGCTAGCTTGGTAACGACAGCGTGAAGTCTACATAAACACGAATAGATAAAGTGTCAAACCCTTTCGCCGAGTGTTTAAACCATTTACTATATATATATATATATATATATATATATAGGCACATTTGTAGCATGACTAGTCTTACACATGGTTTTGGATGTGCATTTGCCATTTGCTTGACTAGCTAAATAGCTACTTTCAATTCACTGAAACAGTAAATAATTAACCATCATATTATAGGGTGAATAGTTATGTTCACATTTAGCTTTTCTTTAATCTTCTTCAAACGACTTATTTAAATAAACATTTGAGTACCGCACTTATTCTATCACTGGCCATCAACACACCCTAACCACCAAAGCCTTCTGCCGTAAAATAAAAGCAGGATTCAGAAAACTTCTACTCCCGCTTAAAGCCGAAAAACGCCCCTTTACCCATTCGATATTACGCCGTAACAAAAAATTACAACAATAAACATCCGAGTTGCATTTTACCTCCGATAAGTTGCTGGAAACCTGCGACGGGTCGAAAGGTTTACGAAAGAGGCGCGAATGCATCGTCATGTGATGCCGTCTCTTTGTGGGCGACTCCCCACCAGGCAGCCCCCCGATTTAAGACCAAAGAACTACATCCGCTAGGAGCCGAATTTGCATAATTAATGTGATTTATTTTCCTAAGCGCAAGGCAAAAGAACGAATAAAAATATCCTGCTCGGCTTATTAAGAAGCTCATGCTGTTTGCGACAATTGTAATACAGTGTCTTTATAATTAGTTCTGGACAAAAAACAGTTAAAAAGTTAGTTTCCTCAATCTGGTATCTTCTTCTGGTTATATAAAGTATGTCAAATGTAAACGACTACTTAACACGTGCTGTTTACTTTTTCTAAACGAAATAAGGAAATGTCATTTTCCCCTCATTTCCCGCACGATGATTTTTACAATTAAACGGTGAAACCAAGCAGAAATGCCTAACAGCAGAATTTAGAACAAAACAGAGCACAAGATTTTAAAATACCAACGAGACGAGTATTACTTGGCCGAAAAAAACATACCTTAAATGAGCGTTTTAAAACACGCACATTTTGGGTGCTGAGGGTGTATCAGAAAGATTCCTTCCTTACTGGGCAGATGGCTTAAGCGTTCCTCGCTATTTTAAAATTTGAACAAAAAAATTTGTCATGCGTGAAATTGTGTGAGCATCCTCTTTGTTGTTTTTTTCTGGGTGGGGGTGGGGGCAAAGAGACATTCGACATTGTTCTAATAATTATTGAGTTGTTGTAGTAGCCTAGTTTGTCACCACAGTGAATCATTTCAATACTTCACAAATTTATCATGCATTCGATTTCAAAAAATGTTGTTTCCATTTTATAAAAAGCCTGCAAACGTTGAGTCCATTGTTTCCACCTCCCTCCAGCCTTAAATCCTGTGGTCTAAAACGACCCAGAAGGCTAATGACCTCTAACCTCGACAAACTCTACCCCCACATTGTAACACCCCCTCCCATAAACCAGGCATTCCCGCGCGTTTCATTTGAACTCAGGTATTTCGTTTTTAAAGCTTGTGTTTTCTCCAAGGAAAAAAACTATTTCCTTACTGGATTATACGTATAGGCAGAATTTTATGAACGCAACAAAAGTACCCCCACAACTTGTAAGATTTGGTCAGAACATTAGTTTCAGTTTGCTGTGTCTGGCATTGTCGGTCTTTACACCTAAAACCATCTGAACTCTAACCCAGTTTCCCGATTTCGGCCTTTTTGTTTATTTTTTCCTGTTCAGAAAAATAGAGTTAAAATAAGCCGACAGAACTGGGCAAAGCATCCTTCCCGGTGAACCACTGTTGAATTTCAGCATGTTTCAAGGTTCACAATTACACATTATACAGATAACAAGTGATAATGTTGAATGTTGCTGTATCGTGGAAGTGGATGCCAAGAATATTTAGCAATAATTATGGATAATTCGATGAGTAACTTATCCAATGGATATAGTGTTTTAAACATTTTTATAAATTGTTCTCTTTTATGCTTCTTTTTTTTTTTATAAACTTTCATAAACTACATCAGTCATACTGATTCTTCAACTGCATAAGTAACAAAAAATGAAATATCTTTCTTTTATTTAAAGAACCCCATTGTATTTTTAATCTTGAGTATTCTTGTGGTACTAGTAGTAAAGAAAATGTAGATAAGATGCATCAAAAAGTACTAAAATGCATCAGCATTTGTATTTCGAAGGACTGTTCTGTAACATCTTCACAGAATAACATTAACACAAGCTAAGATGCTCAACTGCAATAATTACAATATCTAGTGAATCACAATAGTGAATATAATAGTCGTTGTATTGCCTTAACCATCAAATCTGTGCTTTTTGAATTTAATTTGAAAAAGACAGGGGAGAGAATTATATATATATATATATATATATATATATATATATATATATATATATAGA
>JAODLC010000002.1:11783654-11810535 GCA_026781145.1 Hippopotamyrus pictus | reverse complement strand
ATCAACAAATGAAGTAGCACATTATACTACTACTTACATATATAATTCAACTTCTTTTGCTGTAAACGTCATAAAAAATCCTGTCTGAAATTACCGAGTAGGCTAATGTTTCACAGTTTTGAGTTAAATTATTAAAGCAACATTAAAAACAACGAATAACACGAGCATTCTGTGTTTGTTAACGGTTTGCTGTTATTTAAAGCAATTGCGCATCTCTACTCGATAAACGAAGTGTATATCAGTTGTTTTTAAATGAATGAATATTTGACATCAAACATTTCTCCAGCCTAATGCAAGTAAATTACTTATTATACTTACTTTAATACATTCCAAAACGATTTAATGTTCGGTAATTGTTTATCGTGATGCTTTGCTTAAACATATGCGTAAATAATATATGCCATTGAATAAGTCTTACGGTAGTTCTTTATTTTATTTTATTTTATTTACAAAAATTGCATATACAAAACGCGAACGAACCTAACTAGGTCAACTCAAACCTACAAAGAAGGAAAAAGAACTTCCTTTCTTCTACAAAATCCTTGTTTCTTGTGGGGGCTGGGCCAAAGGAAACCCGGTCTATCTACCGTCTAAATGTATTTCTTTGTGCGTTTAGAATTCAAGAACAAAAACTAACCTATGAATTATGCGTACATAAAAAAAGAAACGCTACATGAACATCATCTTCGAACAGTTTGTTTTGATGGAGTAAGGTTTTCGGAAAAATTATATTCTTATTATATATGTCTAAATAGCCTATTTCGCGTTCACAAAAGAGATTAGAATATGGTTTTTCGAAATGGTAATTTTTAATTTCATAAACTGACTCCTTAAGCAACGTTATTTAAAAGCAAAACGCATTATATTTATGCTAACTACTCTTCCAAACAAATTTTTAACAGGACGAATTTTAAAAATCAGGTTATGTAACTTTAGTTGAATGTTACAGTACACTCCAACGCTACCTAGTTGGTCCAGTCACTATATCCTTTCGGTTGCTAGTTAACAGAAAATCACAAAACTAAAAGGATCCAATCCGTAAATATATTTTACTGTCTTTGATCCCATGCAGTCAAACTTGCAGATTAAATTTTAGGAAAACAACTAAATTGGTCATTACCCTAAATACTTATTCTGGATTTATATGCATCTGGCAATAAGACGTCGTTTTAAATGACCGCCTTCACTTGGGCTTATCCCACAACGCACTGTGCTTTTCGTCACTCGAACTCTATGGTAGCGACTGGTATTACGTTTCTGCGTTTAACGTCACTGGCTCGCGCTCTGATGAATGCGCCGTGGCTGCAGATACTCCACGGGAGTCAACGGAGCGGGTTGGTACGTAGCTAGCGTGCTAGCAGCCCGCCTGACCTTGGTAGTTATTCTGTGCAGGGCTATACCCTACTATCTTACGGATGCACTGTGCATTCTGATTGGACGGCTTCATACGGTTTCTGCTAATTTCTGCAAGCTTCGCGAGAAGTCTTAGCTATTTATGTTTCCTTGTAATCAGAGGCTCACCTTTAGTGTGCTGCATTTGATATTGTAAAGAATTTTATTCTTTGAAAAACTTAACTCCATTTGGAGTTTAATGGTTATTTAGTAATGATTGTGACTTATCAGTGAAATAATGAAGTTTGTGTAAATTTTTTTCCAACAAAGTTAAAGTTATAGAAATTTAAAAGTTATTTATTTATAAAAAATATAAAATAAAATGTTTGGTAACGTAAAATATATATTGGTGAGCAGGGCGATTTGAGCAAGAAAAAGTTATACCTCAGAGACTAAACGCAGGAATTATGGCTTTGATTCATTCTGCGTACTTAAAATGTACTTAAAATAATTGTTGTTTGCTGCCCTGTATGGTCTTGACAATGTGTGAGTTTTTCAATTGGTGCCTCTGTTTTACATCCAAGGACAGCAGAACGATTAAGGTAAGGATCAACGATGGGTGTGGAAAAGGGTCAGGAGCTGGACACAAGGGAAGGACAATTGGGGACAGAGAAGATGCACTGGGTTACTGAGCTGTTTCCCCCTCGTTTCACTATGCTGGACCTGCTGGAGAACGCCGGAACCAGAGCGGGCATGGGGTCCGTGCAGATGCTGCCCACGGAGAGGCTGTCCACAGCACGGGGCAGTCACAGAAAGGAGATCTATCATTCGGCTCTGGAGGAGGTGCAGAAGAGGGAGGAGCAGAGACGGAGAGAGCGGCTGGCTGGCAGGATAGCCAGGAAGGACGAGGAGAAGCTGGAGATGCCCAGAGACATGGAACACAGGGGCGTGGCCTCCACACAAACTCTGGCAGAGGAGAAGGAGGGGAGATATATCTGGAATCAGAAGGACCTGGTAACGCTGCGCTGGGCAGTCCGCGAAGTCGAGCGAGACCGGCGCAGGCTGAGTGCTCGGCTCCAGCTGGCCCTGGCGCAGGCTGAGGCACAGCGGGGGGAGCGGAGGAGGCTGCAAGGGCTGCTGGACGAGCGGGAGGCACAGTTAGCCCTCGCGAGTCGCGAGGCGGCTTGGCAGAGCCAGCGCGTGGAAGCCCTGCGGGTGCAGGCCCGCGAGAGGGAGGCGCACTTGGAGGCCTGGGCCGCGGAGCTGCGGGGGAAGGCGGAGGAGGTGAGCAAGGTGCGGGAACGGCTGCGGAGGGCTGAGGAGGAGGCGCGGGAGCTGAGGGCGGAGAAGGCGGACCTGGCCCACGAGCTCGAGGCGCTGAAGCGGCACCTGGAAGCGGAGCGGCAGGGGAGGGAGATGGCCAGCCGGGCGGAGCATGACACCGCTCTCCAGGAGCTGCAGGAGGAGCTGGAAGCGGCCCGGGCCGAGCTGGAGGCGGAACGCCAGAGGCACGCACGCAGCCGCATGGCCCTGGACGTCCTACGCAGGCACTGTGACGGCCAGTCGGAGCCGTGGGAGCGCAGGCTGGCCGACGAGATCACGTACATGTAGCTCGGCGGCGCCAGACGCAGGTGAGAGCAGCCAGAAGATGCTCTGTCGGTCTCATCAGATCTGGCACTGCTAATGCAGTGGGGAGAAAAAAAAGGAAAAAACGTCATGTAGGTCATCTGCGCAATTAGAAGGGGAATTTTAAAATTAAGGACATGCAGGAACCAAATCCCAAAGCTTTTATCTGCCGTTTATCTGTCTGGAGAGCCCCTGCACGCTTCTTTGATGCGTATCTGGGAATGGTGCAGGACCTGCTGCAGCCTGCCCCCAGTGATGTCAGACGGGGAGTTTCAGCCGTAGACAGGACCCGGGTTCGGAGATGGCCCAGACTCATGTGCTTCTGCATCCGCTGGAGTGACGCTAGACTGACTGTGGTTTAATGTGGGCTGTATTAGATTTCACTTTAGTTATTCTTTATTATGCCTGTAGGACTATCTTTGTAAAATGAGAACATACGTGTTGGCTGCAGCATTTGCTGGAATTAAAAGCAGTAAAAAAAATAAAAATGCGAAAAACATTTGATGTTTGTTATGAATCAAGAAAGGCGCTACAAAATAGTAACCCTAATTGCAGATAACGTTTTTGTTATTCCGTGAAACTTAGCTCTAATTAAGCTGTTCTCACCACTTTCTTAGCCGATCTCCAGAAGTTGGCATCTCCTTCTGCTAGAGTTCAGATCTTTGCTGCTGAGGTTTTGCAGTGTCGCAGCCATATGGAAATCATCATCACTAATCTGATTTCTAGAACTTAGTTTTCATGCATTTATGACTTGATCAAATGCCCAGTTAATATGTAGGCTGTTAATATAGTCAGATTGTGACCTGTACTAGGTTAAGTGGTTGGAAAATGGATGGACTGTTAGACCTTTTCTCTAGAAATTATTTGTACTGTAGTTTATTTCAATAAATGACATCTGAAAACAAGACTTTTAAATTGCAGTTTTAATAGTCATTTCATTGTTGATTTGTGTATCCTTACAGAAAGCTCTCTCTCAGGACAAAAGCAGGACCTTGTCCTGAATTATACTCCACAGCCGCTTGTCTTCTATAAAGTACAAAGCTGCAGGTCCTCCCAGGGGAGGAAATGCCAAATCACATGTACGGCAAACTTTAAAACTGTGTCATCCTCACGTCCGTCTTTAACAAGGGCATAAGTTTCCATTCTGTAATCATTTAAAAGTAGTTTCCTCTGATGCTTGACAACCGATCACAGGCAGGGAGAAAGCGCAGAAACACAGGACAGGAAGGAATGGGGCAGAGGTGAGTTTGACATTGTTGATTGCTCATAACTTTTATTTGGTTGCACTTTGCATCCGGTCCTTCTGCTGTGCAAACATTCAGGGCTTCACTGAAATATTAAAAATATAAAATGATGTTCATTTAAAGTGTTTTTATAAAGGAGGAAGATGGAAAAACACTACATTTAATCTTCAGCATACATTTTTGTGAACTTCTGCTTGTAACTAGGATAAAACATTTTAATAATAAATCAGACAATTCTGAGGTATATAGAGACAGCCTTGTGCAAACAGGTGACAAAGAAATCTTAAGACACCAGTTCAGCAAAACTATTCTCCCCAGTCTGTGTTTTGCACAAACAGATTAAGGCGCTGCGGATCGACGTACTTAAAGCAGGAGTCTAGATTGGCAGTAAGCTGAGTGGGAGAGTCTCCCAGGGTCCAGCACGCACTTCAGGAGTTTAGGGAAGTGCAGTGCTGACCACAAACCCTGAACAGGAGATTCACAACTACGAGGGGGACCTACTCAGGCTCAGGGCAAAGGACTGAAAGCCATAGTGAAACTGAACGGGGGCGAGAGAGACTACAGCTCACGGTGCTGTTTTCAGCTAAAAGCATTCATATCAGCACTCTCTTTCAAATACAGCTCCTGGCCTCTAGCAGTATAGCTACTAATAGATGTTACTGGTATTCACACACATTCCATTGGCATTATGCGGACGGACACAGAACTACTGCTATACCTCTGATAAAACTTGTAATAAAATCCTTAGACAAAAATACAACTGGTTTTCCAAGCTACGCATAGCACGACTGTGTACATTGTGAATCTCGTACTTTCCTTACAAAAGCATCAACGGGGGGGGGGGGCGGGGAAGGAGCCCTCTTAAATAATAATACACCAGTCCATATATTACAGAATGACACCTCAAGCGCAGCACGACAGAGTGTAGGGTCACTATAGAATGACCCAACGGGAATGAAAAGACCTCACGTTTAATCTCACTCCCTTCAACGACAGCATCTGAGAGAATCTTAACAAGGGTTTAAAATTCACCACTGTCCGCCCCTCCGTTCCTCAGGCGACCTGCTCTGGGATTTTACATGTATCTAGGTTTGCTGTGTCCTGTGGAATTGCCACTCAATTCCATTAGGAGGTCACAACAAACTTATGAGAAAAGATGATTAGAGGGAGGCTAGGCTGGTGCCCTATTATTGAAAAATAGAACAAACACAGAGGCAGAATGCAGGCCAGAGCAGTATGGTATTATATATTTCTTTAGCTGCTTGACGAGCCGTATATGACCCTTGCTCCATACTGTTAATTTGTGATGTACAGAGTGAAGCGACACCCCAATTGTTCTGGAAAAAAAACAACCCGACTGAAAATGCTCAGGGGGCAGAGGAACATGGGGCAGGGAAGGTGTGCCGTTTTCCCCACATCAAAGGCCAGTTGTAAGATGTACGCCTTTTTTCTTCTGACTCTTCTTTCATAACACGTTTTCCTGGTTCATCCCCCACTCCCACCCCAGACTTGATCATCCCTCAACATCTACGCATCTTCCTGTGCTTGCGGCCTCTTGAGGTCCCGAATCTGCTTGATCAGGTAGTTCTTCTCATCACAGAACTGTTCGTCCTCAGAGCGGTCCGTCTGGAAGTGGCCCAGGAACTCCACCAGTTTGGTCTGGTTCTTCAGCAGGATGTCCAGAACCGGCTGCGTCTTGTTGGGGTTGGCCACAAACACCTAAACGCAGAGGCAAGGCTGATGACTTAATCGCTAAGCGCGTGCCCAATAGAATGTCAAAAATCAACACTCAGACAGTAAGGCCTCCTGGTCACCAAGTGAGACGCTATAGGATGGCATCTGACCTTGAAGACATGGAAGGCCTCAAACTGGATGTTGCGGCTGTTGTCTCTCAGCAGGTTCATCATGAGCTTCAGGTTCTCAGCTCGGCTGATGTAGTTGGTCATGACTGTGAAGTTGTGTCGGTCTAGCAGGAGTTCACCCAGGAGCTGCACGCAGGCTTAGTGTTAAATAAACCACTCATTCTCAGCTAAAAGCAGCTGCAGATGGTGCAGGCAACATAGCAGCAACGTTAGAATAACCTGCAAGCTGCTCTACAGGAGAGATGACTAATGAAACAGAATAAAATAGACTGGCAAAAAAAAAAGACTCCATCTGCCTTCTGAAAACTCACCATCAGTGCTTCTATGTGACAACAGAATACCGTGTCAGGGCCAATAAGGCCCAAAAGCCACAACCTGAAGTTAAAGAAATTCTTAACATATACAAGTGTTTTTGGTGAAAAGGAGTATAGTTTTACAGGCAAGACACAGGACTCTACCTTCAAAGACTGACGTTTGGTGACATAATTATCTGAATGCAAGAGCTTCTCGTATTCTGTAAACACCTAAAAAAAACAAAACAAAAAAAAAAAACAAAAAGCACATCCCATTAATATTATCACTTTTAAAATCAAATGTACACAATTAAGAATTACTGCCACTGTTCTTACTCTGTCATAATTTGTCTCCAAGAACTCTGCACACATTATCTTGTGCCTTGTAAGTAGATCCTGAAAGGGAAAAGAACGCATTACAAACAACACTAACTGATGTCACAAAATCATGTTTCTGAAGCCTATTGAAGTGGTTACACTGCACAGCTGCATTATGGGTAATCACTTATTAGAAGTGCATATCGGCTTAATTATAAAAAAAAAACAAGAAGCTCTTAAAAGACCAAGTACAGAAGGTGTAATCTTTCTGAGCCACAGACATTTCTGTCTGCACAGGCTCCATTTTAAATGGTGGTTGTACTTCCTCAAATAAATATTGTTTATATTTAAATAAAATACCCATAGCTTAACCTATCAATACAGTTTAATTTTTAAGTACTTATATTTTTCACATTTAAGATACCTAACTAATACTTTCAACCTTTAACTTCATTTCCATCTATGCATCTGGATATTTCACCAGCGATGTTAACTACCCTGCTTAAAGGTATGAAAGCTTGGCTCTCAGCTGGGATCACATCATTCTTCACCAGTTTACTTACATTCACTATTTATGTTTGTTCCAGTATTACATTCCATGCTGCCTTTGACTGAGTGCACAGTCTAGTGTAAAAAGTAGGGCTTGGATATATGGACCAAAAACTCATCTATTTACATCTATTTTCTGCAACCGCTTATCCTGTTCAGGGTCTGGGGGGGTCTGGAGCCTATCAGGGAAGCTACAGGCACAAGGCAGGGAACAACCCAGGATGGGGCGCCAACCCATCGCAGGGCACACACACACACACACACCATTCACTCACACACCTATAGGCAATTTGGGAACTCCAATTGACCTCAGCATGTTCTTGGACTGTGGCGACCAAAGTCCCTGCAAGAAACCCCACAACAACACGAGGAGAAGATGCAAACTCCCCCAAATGGAGCCATGGCAAAGACTTGAATCCAGGTCCCTGAGGTGTGAGAGCACAGTGCTATCCACTGCACCACCCATGTCACCCTGGACCAAAAACCATATCTCGGTATTCTTTAGGTAGAACAGTAATACACGATATACATTTCGGTATTTTCTATGAAGTGAGCTAAATGTTCAGTATTACGTCAAAGCCTCGTGAGATATTCCAAACACCTATTAAACATTAGTCTCAGTTTATGACATTGCTCTCAAAACAGAAGGTGAATGTTTAGGGACAAAAAAAATCTAAATTTAAAACCTATATGGCAAATGGCTCTAAAAGTAGAAGCCTGCAACCAGTGAAAGTGCACTTAACTGGTAAGACCCTAATTTTAAGGTATTAGCCTTCAATAAAATAAAACAAATACTGCAAATTACAATATTGTTAACCTCTGAGCCCCCTGGCATTTCTCTTAAAATAAAATTAACCAAGCAACAACCTCCCCCCTCCATCAACTTCCCCATGAGACACTAACTGAATGTTTTGATTCCAGCTATGATTCCTGGGATTTGGTGCAACATCACGACAGCAGCTCTCCCATCGTTAACACATGAAGGAAAACCTAAGGTCTCTATTAAAAATCTTCGCTCATGCCATTTTAATGCACAATAAAAGTATATATTGATATAAACGGTACTGTCTCATGCCATAGAAATCCCATAATGCCGCAAAAAAATATGATCAAGGGGCGAAAATTGCCCCCCAAAATTTTATATATATAAATATATATGTGTGTGTGTGTGTGTATATTTATATATATATGCCCCTAGATCATAGCTTTTAAAATTTTCAGTTCTGTTACGATTGTCGTATATGAGGTGTCGACGAACGAAACATAGTTACATCTACAATCGGCTCGCTTTATGCAACTGTAACTACGTACTTCTACACAACGCTGCTGCAATACCTCGAAGAGGCTAATTTTATTTAATGACAGTAATCATCCAAAAAGCAAATACAAGTATCCCCCACTTTACAATTGTTCGCTTAAGCCAGTTTGTTTTTACAAAAGACCTATTGTCTTTTGACTGAGTACAGTCTAGCCCTATTTTCACCAACCAAAATAAATCTGAAGAGGATTGTTGCTTTTAGGAAAAGGAGAAAGAAGACAAGCGAAAATAGTATTTGTTTATCAGCGAGCCGATTGTAGATGTAGAGTCAAGCTCTGCATAACGATGTTTCGTCCAATGCCGGATCTCATATACGACAATTATAACAGAACAGGAAAATTCCTATAGCCTAGAGCTACACAAAGTGCTAATTAAAGTGTTTGTGGTGATGCTGATGTAAACATACCTACATCCTCACAGTTGTATACAAGTATAGCACATACAATCCTTGACAATGATAACCTATATTACTGGTTTTTGAATTCATTATATTGTACTTCTTATCATTATTTATGCTATACTACATAGCCTAGGTGTGTAGTAAGCTATACCATCTAGGCTTGTGTAAGTACACTCTATGATGTTCTCACAATGACGAAAACAGCTAACGACACATTTCTCTGAACGTATTCCTGTTAAGTGATGCATGACTGTTTATCCTGGTAAGTGAAAGGCCCTGTACACATATAATTCCTACTTTATATAGGCCATGTAACATCATATCATTCCTGCATTTACTATACGTTAGTGTTACTTTAGGTTTTGTGTGTTAGTTGGGACGATTTAGGAGGTTGTCTTTTTTGCCTGGGAATGCTCACAAATTTGCTTTTTTGCTTTATGCCGTTTGCGCTTACAAAAGGTTTTACAGGAAAGCTGTACGTTCATAAAGGGGGGGGATACCTGTAAATATCTCCTAGGGGCGTGGCTATGGATCATCTGCTTATCCATGGCTTTGCCACCCACCCATCAACAACTTTTATAGTCGTCTAGGGCAGGCCAGTATACAGAATTCTCACAGTATATTGATACATTTTCAAAATGAGACACAGGATGGTGCAATACCATTAATATCAATATACCTTTTATTTTGTTAAAATTAGGGTGAAAAATTATCCTTCCTGTAATCAACGTGAGATCTTCAGTCATGACGTTGCACAGAATCCTAGAATTCACAGTTAAAATCAATTCATCTTGTCTCACAGGGAAATTGATAAAGGCAAAGAATTTGTACTTGTTTCAATTTGCTTTTAAAACATTGCTGAATGGCTCACAGGCTAAATATACCGTAATTTGCAGTATTTGCTTTATTTTGCATTTATAGTTGTAAAATGCTGCCCTCCATTTCCCGCAAATATTTTTAATAGTTAAGAACATAAGAAATTTACAAACGAGAGGAGGCCATTCGGCCCATCAAGCTCGTTTGGGGAGAACTTAACTAATAGCTCAGAGTTGTTAAGATCTTATCTAGCTCTGATTTAAAGGAACCCAGGGTTTTAGCTTCCGCTACACTAATTACACTAGTTTCTAAAATGAAGTTTACTACCGTAAACTAGTTCATTTGAAAAACTGAAAGTTTTCACTTTATCTATCAACTAGTGCATTATACATATATACAGAGCCTGCTGTGGGGGCGGGTTTTTGAGGTAACCTCTCAATGAGCCACTAACAGTGGGTCCCCAGGACTGGAGTTAAGAACATGTACAGAACCATGTACAGAAACGTCGTACGATATACCGATATCGGTATCGCCTCACGATACCAAAAAATTTAAATGCTATAATTCTGCAAATTTTGATTCTTAAGAAATTACATCGCATCTGCACTTTGAGGAAGAGAAACAGCTGTTTTCGCCCATTTAACAAACAGAACAAACAAATATAAATGTTTAATTACTGTATTATCAATGAGGTTTTGTGACAGCTGAAGTAGGCTTGGACCGTATGTGATTTTTCATACCATCCAAACAATCAACTGTGTTATGTGGTATTTTATGGTATTTTCAAAAGCAGTGTTCCAGTATTTTGAAGTCTTGGCAGTAATCTTGTTGTTGAGATTTCAAAATTCTATGGTATACCATAATACCGCCCCAATCTCAGGCTGAAGCCAAATTGATATCAGAATCTATGTATTGAATGGAGCTGAATTAATCTACGGATATTTCATTGATAATGTTAAAACCATATTATAGGCCACTGCTTTATTATTGGCTGCTTCAGAAGTCATCCCAAAAACCCTAACCCACAGCGGCTCTCCATGGATCAGGTTCACCAGCCCTGGGCTATTAAGAGCTAAATAAAAGTCTAAACAGCGAAAACTGTCCCCTGCTTGCTCTTACATGCAGATGGTAATCTGTAAACATACAAATACTTGCACACTTCTCTTTGGAACAGCGATTGTATGCTTACTATTTACTCATGTAGGCACAAGGTGGTGATTACTGTACGCATTTTAATCTGGGCTCATTTCACAAAACAGACACTTCATGCATTAATTACTTGTTTTAAAAAGTGCCCCCAGAATCTGGTAAATGTCCCCATTTTTAGACAGGCGGGGTAAAAAATTTCCTACATTGTATACCTCCCTACCCTAGTAACAAGTATGTGTAAAATTATCATGTATGCATATTTAAAATGCCTTGAAAGTTATATAATATACCTGAGCACACCCACGAAGACAACTTCCTTGTATGTTTAATACAGACCTACTTGGCTAATTAAGATCTTTCTGATTCTTCTTTGAGATTAAGCACCAGGCTTAAAAATACGAAAGCTGGGCCCTCTAACCTTTTTTGTTGTTTTTTTTTTATATTTTTTAAATTTTTTTTTAATTTTTTTTTTAAATTTTTTGTTGTTTTAACTGAATCACTTAAGTTACAGCATCTTCCTCAAGGGTCCAACAGACAGACCTGTCTTTGCACTATATTCTGAGTCCATTATCTGCTGTCAGCACCTTCTACTGGCGAACGGCTCACCTTGAAAGAGGCAAAGGCATCTGAAGCCACGTCGAAGGTGGAGAGCTCCACGTAGCGGAAGAAGCAGTAGAAGTCCTCGGAGAAGAGCACGCTCCGGGCCAGGGGCTCGTGGCGAAGGCACTCCCGCAGCATCATGCCACAGTTCAGAGCCACCTCCGGCTTCTCGTACCTGCGGCAAGGCTGGGCTGGTCAGTGGCCTCCCTGGGACACCCATGCTACCCATGTACAGAAATGTCGTACGATATACCGATATCGGTATCGCCTCACGATACCAAAAAATTTAAATGCTATAATTCTGCAAATTTTGATTCTTAAGAAATTACATCGCATAGTGGAGATGCCAAATCTGCACTTTGAGGAAGAGAAACAGCCGTTTTCACCCATTTAACAAACAGAACAAACAAATATAAATGTTTAATCTACTGTATGATCAATGAGGTTTTGTGACAGCTGAGGTAGGCTTGGACAGTATGTGATTTTTCATACCATCCAAACAATCAACTGCGTTATGTGGTATTTTATGGTATTTTCAAAAGCAGTGTTCCAGTATTTTGAAGTCTTGGCAGTAAAACTTGCTGAGCGGCTAGTCTTGTTGTTGAGATTTCAAAATTCTATGGTATACCATAATACCGGCCCAATCTCAGGCTGAAGCTAAACTGATATCAGAATCTATGTATTGAATGGAGCTGAATTAATCTACGGATCGGATATTTCATTGATAATGTTAAAACCATATTTTAGGCTATTGCCGCTTGGTTCATAAATAGGCTCGTTTATTTCATTCAATCATTTTCTAAGCAGTGTACATGTATCCATCCACTTATGCCCGGGATTTGTCGCAGAAATGAGGACACAAGTCAATCTGGGCATCTCTCGATCATTGTACGAGAGAGGGAAAATACACTGTATAACATAAAAGATACAATATTACGCACACTTAACTAAACCTCTATAGTGGTAATAAATTGGTTTGTTTTAGTTCTTGCCGCATGCCACAAACGTGGCAAAATATGTCCGCTAACGTCTAGTATGTCTGCCTTGGATGCTTCTCAAACTGCGAAACGTGTGAAGTACTGCAGAGAGCACCAGCGTCACACATCTGCCAGTGTGGTGTCGCGGCTAAAGTTATGAGAAACGACAGGTGGGTAACCACAGTTTAGCGAGAACATGGATGTAGCGGTGGGGTGTTGACGCCGCAAACCGTCCCTGCTGCACAGCGGTGGTGGGCTTAGCACAGCGCGCTCTCACCCCTTCAGCAGCATGAAGAGGATCTGTGGGTGGGAAGAGATGTACTCCACGGTGGGCGTGCGGGTGCCGATCTGCCGGCGTACCACGTTGCTGAACAGCTGCACCACGTCCTTCTTCCCCTGGCCCGTGAGGAGGAGAAATGATCAGAATCTGCTTCGATGGTGCGCGAGTCCACCACATTCGGTCCAATTACATCTTTCCACTGCTTTCACGCAGTCCCTCTTTCCGAATCAGCCGCCTGCACACCTGAGCCACGTAACAAAGCACTTGATGATCATCTGGCTGCAGTCACAGGTCCAGGCAGAAAGCGGATTTAGATCAGATGAAAAGTCTTGCATATACATCAAACTACCATGGTTTGAAACAAGTTCAAAAAGTACAGCGCAAAATAAGCTCACGCCTAACATATCTGGAAGAGAGGCAATCCTTGTAAAGGCACAAGGCAGATGCGCCCCCCCCCCATCCCTAAAAGGAAAATGAGCGAAGGTTCCAGACCTCAAAATCGATTCTCTGCAAGTTGGCGATGAGCGTGATCAGCAAGTTGGTGTTGTACAGCTCTTGGGCCAGCTGAGCCACAGCTTCCGTCTGAGGCTCCTTGTCTCCCGTGCCACACAGCACCTCCTTCAGGGAGGACAGGCTCTTGGACACCTCCTCCGACACCTGCACAAAATGATGGGGTACGTCATCGCATGGCATGCGTGGCAGATATCATTCCGTCTCTGGGGCGCTGCAAGGTCATGAGAGGAGAAGCCATTTCTGGGCTGGACTTGTGACCAGGACTAAATGCTCGGGGCGCAGGAACAGACTCGCAGAATACGCAACATTTACGCTGTGCAACCTGCATGACATTTTGGCATCGGTTAAGTGATGACAAAAATAGCTAACAGAATACAAAGGAAGTTATAGATAAGTTTATTGGTAAAAGGAGCTGAAGAGAAATGTAAACAGACTGCTAACATAACAGCTTGCCACTGATAAAGACAGGGGGGGGGGCAGGGGAAATAGTGCACCATGTCATTCAATATCAGAGGATTCCTGTTGAGCAAGAACAACACAAAGCACAGGAACATGGACAGCAGAAAGCCCATTTTCTGCCCTGGGGTCCTCGCCCCAGCCAACCCATCACACACCTTCTCACACTTCTTGCTCTCGGACGCCTCAAGCTTTTCGAGGTAGGCCACATTCTCCTTCAGACTCTTCACAATGTCTGCAGGACTCTTCTGGGACTTCCCAAAGGGGAACGGCATGGTGGGACGAAGACGTGGGTTGCTGGGGGACTTGCAAAAGCTGGCTACTTTCTGGGGATCACACAGACCAAAATGAGATGGTGAACTTACAGTGCTGGGCAAAAGTCTTCATGTTGATGTAAAACTAAGATATTACGTCTGTCAAAGTGTGTCAGCTTAGCCATTTCAAAACCTCTCCTAGAATCACCCCAGGACTTGTAGCAACTGTCCAATATGCCTATGTATTTTGACTTGACCACTAACCCACCTTTTCTGGATAATCAATAACTCATCGAGTTCAATAATAAGTCAGTGATTGCCAAACCAGTCTTCATAGCAGACTGGACAGATCTACTTTTTTGTTTTATCCCAGTTCCCAGCACACCTGTAAGGTATTTAGAGTTCCTGATTGCTAGGGTCAGGTGTTCTGAGGAAAAAGTATCTATTTACTTGGCATATACAGCTATTCCCAACCGCCTGTATATATTAAATCATGCCTACATTACAGAACTGCATCTATACAATGTAAATTCTACGTAAAAAGAATACAGTCGTTGTTTGCACACCAATCTGAAATTGTGCGTTTTGGTTAAAGCCTTTTTAAAAACTGTTTTGAACTGCGATCATTCGAAACCATGTACAAAAATCGCGTAAGATGCAGGCTGACTGTACTGAATATTGACTAAAAAATGGACAGGAAGAAAAGGCAAAAGATAAATAATAACTATAGTAATTACCTTTGCATTGTGGCAGAAAGACTAAAGGTTCAAGGTACTGCCATTCTATGTACCAAACAAAATCGAATTGAATTGTGAGAGTCCCTATAGATTCCTACCCCTAGTTCTCAGCACTCTGAACAGAAAAATAAAGAGGTGCTGGTACTGCATACTGGTGAGTACCGGCCCAGTACATGCACCGTTATTCTGGGTATATAACACTGTGCTTAGCAGCTAAATAGCGCAACGTGAATAATTACATTAAATCCTGCATTCTGCTTTAAATAATTAATGCCTGTATTTCCATTTCACCAGCTGAAAGGTCTCTGAAGGGAGGTGCACCCATCATACAGAAAATATAACAGCAACATAGGCAACACAACGCAGCATATGCAAAACTACAAATGTTTAAAAGATTAATTCCCTACCAAATGTTAACTAGCAAAGTTTGAAACGAATGGGGGCTAAAAGAAAATGTCCACAAAAAGTTAGCATGGTGCTTTGTTCGGCTCCGAGTTTCCTATGCACCAAACCAAGGTCCATATCACCCAAGTTTTAGATCTTCCAAAAAACTAGTCAACAACTGGTTTGAAAGGGAAGGCAAAGTAAAGGAAAAACTACATTAATTTACAGGAAGTGTGATCTTATCTGATGACATCAGAAAGAGAGAAGAGTGAGTTGCCAGCTCAAGGCAGCCCCCCCTCCTCACCTAATCTCCACAACCACACGAGCAGGCCTGCTCCTTTGCCTTTTTGCATATCCTGCCATGAAAATGACCACTTTACAGCGTGTTGCCCTTCACCTGTAACGGCTCGTTTGCATTTTTCCTTGGTACTACTTGCCAACTCCTGAATTGTTTTCTGATCCGTCAGCCAGTCCCTGAGCATGGAATCAATGACAGCGAGTAAACACTGAGAGAGGACCTGCCAGTACAACTAACTTACTTCCTCTTCATATAAAAAGAGAGCTGACAGTACCTTAAGTGTATCCTTATTTACTTTTCCCTCAAGTGCAATAGGACTGAATTACATCCACGGGAGATGTGTAGCATAAATCAAACTGTAGACATGTTTACGGTTATCTAACGTGTATCCGGCTATTAAAGTGACCGGTGACCAGTGACCGGTGGGGGGGTAATCCCTGAACTGAATCGAGGACTACACAATAGCTCCAGACTCAGGAGGTAATATGCAGACGTTCTTATTAAAGGCAAGTCTTATAGGAATTGAATGAAAACTCTGCCACGGCTCAGATTCCCCATCTCCTGGTACGTGTAGGTAAGCAATTCACAAAACGACATTATCAGTCAAATGCAAATATTAATATCCGATCGAGTACAAAAAAAACTAAGTGCATAACAGGTAGAGCATATAAATAACATAGGTATTAAACGACATGCCAATCAATGGTAACACCATAAAATTCAGTTGGCTACAATGGCGTTCGGCCTTAAAAAAACGTTTAATTTTCACAAAGTAACGCGGCAAGGGGCAAAACCGGTGTGGGGGAAACTACACCGTCACCGGGTGGCACACACGAATGGGCGAAGTAGCTCCCCAAAGGGGTATCTGGAGTCGCCTGACTGTCCCACTTATAGCGTAAAAAAGACGCATAAAATACAATCAACAGGCTGTCAGATCAGCGTAAAGGAACGACGAAATGCAGGCGCTCGCGCCGCGCTTCACGTTAGCTAGCTTACTTTTTAAACGTGTAGATACTTGGTATTAAAAGTTGCCTAACCAATTTATTATGTCACAGCCTGTGTTTTGTACAGTTTAGAACACGGCGCGCGCACACGAATACAATGACGGTCTAATTATGAAATGTATTTTTTCTCGATAACATCGCAAAGAAAAACACAAGTTCCTTGTTAGGCAACAACGTGAGACGGGTAACGCTACTCACCGAACTCGGAACACTTAAGCTAGGCGGCTGACCGTAACGGGGCCAGCCAGCTAGCGGAGGTACGCTTTAAAGGAAATATGGGCTTAGCTAGGTGCTCATGTCGGAATTAGACTCGAGTATTTCTGTGGAGGAAATGAAAAAAGAAAAAAACTTGCTAGTCCGGCAATGGTGCGATTATTACCGTCTACCTCATACACATTGCCTACCTCCTCTGCCAGGGCGCAAAGCGCAGACCAGCCATTGGCCAGCCACAGTTTGACGGACGTCTCTTCCAGCCAATCGCAGGCGACAACAAGCGCGCAGACAGTATTCAGGAAAGAAAACTGACAACGTACACATCATGTGTGTACATCAAAATCACAAAACAAACGAAGATGTAAGGGTGCGGAAAATATCCAATGATTTTTCTATGTATTCTTAAGACTTAAGAAAATCTAAAGATTTATATAAATACTAAAGACGATATCCCGTTATACAGTAGTTTCAAGAATTTTATCTGAAGTCTTGTCTGAGTTAATATACCAATTAAATGTTTGAACTTAATGTAAATCATCGGGATGTGCGGTCTTTTGATATAACTATACATTTTAAGTATGCAAAATAATTTCAATATATGGACACATACGCTTATGCACATTTTTATTTGACCATTAATTCGATTCACTTAATCATCAAAAAATAGATTGGTCCCTTTCCAAATAAGTAGAAAAATGTGTATGAACGACTCTAAAGAGTATATGTACTATCGTAAAGCATGTTATCATAGTAGTGTAACGATTAAAAAAATCCGCCGAGATACCATCAGCATTTTTATGTAGATTTTGTACATCACAATACAATGGCGGGTTTGGAATGACACTGGACAAACATCCAGATATATCACATCAGCACCAAAAAAGAATTATAAAAACTCGTAATTTTTTATACCGATCGACTGATCTCTTTCGTTTTCAACATGTCGTAGGTTCTTCCGCCTCAAAGTACGTTTCCTGTTAATTCAAATAAATACTTTGCAACTTTTTAGTCTCAGGGAAAAATGCAACAGCGTATAATATTTCCTCCGTTAACAGCATTTACAAAAAAAAATGATCGCGCAGAGCTTTTGCACCGCGTTGTATCTTACGGGAAGAAGGCAGTGCGTATGCGTAAGGGGCGTGAATTTGGAGGATCTGGCAAACAAACGTGCTTTTTTTTTTGCAGTGCGCAACGTCATGCGAATGAGACGCAGTGGGGAAACGGAGAATCCGCAAGCGCTTCCATCGCTGTGGGAGGAAGCAAAAAAACATCCGTACGCACTTTTCTAATACCATTTCCCCTCATCCGGCGGAGCGGCGTGACTGCAACCCACTGAGACGGGTAAGATATTCGTGCGTCGCTATAAAGCTGGGAATATCACGGAGGATGGCGCCGACGGGAATAGCAGACGGACTTGTCCACAAAAAAAGTGATCCCCCTCCTCCTCTGCTTTTCCCCCCGATGCGATCATGTACCCGTCGGTAGCGCGTGGCGCGTCCGCGTCCCGGGCGGGCAAATCGGCTGCGCCACGGCCGCTCGCTGGGGGCAAATGCGCCCGAATGAATGAGATGCGGCGCCCGTATTGCAAAACTCTCTTAGAAAACTCTCCGATTTTTTTTTTTTTTTTACGGCAGCCTCCACGGCCTCTTCTTTCTCCGGCCAGGGGCCTCGTGGGGTGTTCGCGTTAAGCTGGAATCATTAATAAAACAAAAAAAAACACTGGAGGATCTTCTCGGGAGAGGCACACCCCCCTTTTTGTAAGGAAAATTGACATTGAAAAGGAAAGGCGAGCGCAAAGCGACGCCGCGATTGAGCGCCCCGCCAAACGTGCATTCCTGGTATGTTGTGAGCGCGCTTCATGCGGAGCAGCTCCGCCGTTTCGTGGGTCCATGTGGCATTAAAACACGCTTCCCCGGGGGACTTTCGCTCTGCGCCTCCTTGTTTACTCCACTTGGCAGGCTGCTTTGCACGTTGCGCCGCGTTTCTGGTGGCGCTGCCGTGGACAGCTGCTAATGCTAAGCCAGGTCGTGTTTATTCTTCCTGCGGCTGTGCTTAAGTGTGCTCGCATCACATCCACGCCGGCATTTTGCGTCTAATAATTCTAATAATGATAACATCCATGGTTAGAGGTTCGTTTTTATTTCACATTAATTCTTAGGTTGTTGAATTTGTGTTTTCGTTACTGTGACCAGCTTGCCAGCTATTTATAGAAGCTATTTTTTGTTATAAAAACATTTTCATATAATTCTCAATAATTATGAAATTTCTTAGTTTTATTAATTATATTTTGCTTACAAGGCCTAATAATGTCAGTCGACGTGATATTTTGTCCCATTCTTTTGAAATAACGCGATGTAATTTCATCAGAATTTTTACAACTAACACACATTTAAAAACTTCACTTTACAATAGTGTTTGTGTATATATGTATATATACACATATTTCTATTTATATCCCATGTGGAAGGCAAGTGGGAGTCAGGAATATGCACTCCTAACACACAGAGGTCACCAACTGAACCCCGCTGGAGTGGTTCTCTGTCACGGTGTCCCCTCTCCCTCTCTCCATCCCTCTGTTATGGGGCAGGTCTGGGCCTCTCCCAACATCTAGTAAAATAATCTTTTTATACTGCTCCAAAGTTCATCCCTGATCCTTGCATAAATGCACCTAGTCTGTAACCTTGTTTTATATCATTTTTTCTAATTCCTACCAGAAACAACAGCTGTCTCACTCATTGAGATGGGTGTCAGAGTTTAACACACAAGACATGTGTCCTCATTGTGGGTGTACCCCCACCTCCCCGCCTTCTGCGCTGGCCACCTTTCAGTCCCAGTCCCAGTCTTCCTAGTGCCTGTAATGTCACAGCAGGGACTTCAGAGATGACACATTACATTGTCCTGACGGTTAGAAATACCTGAGACGACACCTTCTCTCTCCCCCCCCCCCCCCCCCAAAACCAGTGCCATGACCCCCGTGGACTGTTCAGGGAGGGGAGTGACACTCCACTTTTGGCGGAGGAACACAGATATTGCGGAACTCAAGCTGTCTGCTGCCTGTCAGTGCTTCCATCTGACACGTGACATTTTAACTCAGTAATTGAAATCACAAAAAATATAGAAAGGTTCACCAAATCAAATCTTAGTGAATACTAATTTATCGGTAAAATTTTGCTGCTGTTTGACTGCACAGAAAACTTTCTCTGGTACATATTCTACTTTTTAAGAACTTCTAATTCTTCCATGTGGGGAGTTGAAACATCTTCTGTCGAAAGACAACAAAATGGTCATTTTGGTTGAGGTGACAGTCATAGGATCCCCTCTTTTCACCTGGTATCATGATGCTCTCGGTGGTGAAGGTGTGTCGGTCTGAATGTAACCAGATTGGGGCGTACCGGCAGACGTGACCTCTGAATGCAGAATGTCAAAGGCTCAAATCCATCCATCCATCTTCCGAAACTGCTTATCCTATTCAGGGTCGCGAGCAAGGCAGGGAACAACCCAGGATGGAGCGTCAACCAGGCTCAAATCCAGGAGCTGCTGCTGTACCCCAGAGAAACCCCCAGAAACAACTGAGGCAGGGAAATATCTGCATTTCCAGGCAGGGCAGTTTCAGAAATGTACCAGGGTGCGTGTGGAAAAACTTCTGTAGTCATGGTAACGTTAGCCCTGTATGCTGTTTCGGACCAAGGCCTCTGCTAGGCCCATTGGTTAATGGAAGACAGGCGGGGCTAATGATCTCCCTGCTCTCTGTCCCCCTCCCAGGACGGCGCTCAGTCATGTCTGGCTCGTCGGGGCCGAAGCGGGGCGCGTCCGCGCGGCTGCGGAAGTGTGCCTTCTGCAGGAGCAACCGGGACAAGGAATGCGGACAGCTGCTAGTGTCGGACAACCAGAAGGTGGCGGCCCACCACAAGTGCATGGTGAGGGGAGGACGTTGCTGTGGTTACGTGAGGAAGGTCTTTCGTTTACTCTTCTGCCAGGCTGTAGAACTGCAGCCCTGGAGGGCCAGAATCCAACGCAGTTTGCAGTTTTCTATGACACACCTACTCAACCTGGTAATTCGCTGATTAAGATGTGTTTGAGCAGGGAGATCTGCAAACTGTGTTGGATTCTGGCCCTCCAGGACCGGAATTGGGGAAACCTGCTGTAGAGATTGAGGCTGTGAAGATGAGGAGGATGAAGTCGCTGGGCCTTGGTCTTTGGATCTGTGCCTGTGTACAGAAGGTCGTAGGTTCAAATCCCCTGGTCGCCAAAGTAATCATACCAGTGCTGCGTCCATGAGCAAAGCCATTAACCCAGACTTGCTCCTGGGATCCTGGCTGCCCCTGCTGCCCCATCCTGAATATCCCTATTTATATATCGCTTTGGAGAAATGAATCTGCTAAATAACTGAGAGTTAAATTAACAGTAGCCTTCCCCTCTAGCTCTTCTCTTCTGCCTTGGTCACCTCTCACTCAGAGAGCGAGAACATCGGGGGCTTCTCCGTGGAGGACGTCAAGAAGGAGATCAAGAGGGGCAACAAGCTGGTGAGTAGGAGGGCTCAGGTCCCGCCGCATCTTCTGCCTGCCTTTAGGGGGCAGTGTTGTCCATTTATTTATTTTTTTTGGACGGGCTGTCATGCCTGACGCTTGGGCCAGCTGCATTACTGAATTGGAAGGGCCAATGAATTCTGACAACCAGAGTGTTTTCTCCTCTAGTAATGTTCTCTTCTTCCATTTTTAATTTTCTTCTTATTCTTTTTTTCTGCATTTTATTTTTTCCCATTTATTTATGTGTACACCAGACACTATTATCTAGAATCGTTTGACCTTTACCTCCTGGGGCTGTTTAACTTACACCATCGACGCGACAGATCGGTTGCCTCCGAGGGATTTGAACGGCCCGCGGTATTTTGACAGCATGTCACGCCCCCTGCTGCCCATCCCTATTATCGTCCTCACGCAGATGTGTTCCTCCTGTCACCGCCCCGGGGCCACCATAGGCTGCGACGTGAAGACCTGCAGGAGAACGTACCATTTCTACTGCGCCCTGTGGGACAAGGCGCAGGTGAAGGAAAACCCTTCACAGGGGATCTACCTGTAAGTGTTGGGCTCCCAGTGAGCCGTCTGCTCCCTCATACAGTCGCACTGGCCTCCCAGTGAGCCGTCTGCTCCCTCATACAGTCGCACTGGCCTCCTAGTGAGCCGTCTGCTCCCTCATACAGTCGCACTGGCCTCCCGGTGAGCCGTCTGCTCCCTCATACAGTCGCATTGGCCTCCCAGTGATCCCAGGGTCCTGCCGCTCAGCAGCTACATCAGTTATCCTGCAACAGGGCCTGTCGGGTGGCTGCGCACTTTGCCTTTAAGACACCGCCTTTAAGAAAACCCCAGTAGAGAAGTGTTTTTTAGAAATGCGCATTTGTTTGGAAGTGTGTTTTATATGGGGGGGGGGGTTGTCTGTTTCTCACCTCATCTCCTCCCCGCTTTTCTCACGTTGTCTTTCCTCCTCAGTGTCTACTGTCGTAAGCACCGCGATGCCACACAGGACTCCAGTGAAGGTACCCGCATTGGCAGCTGCATCCCTGTTGGCCGCATATCATCAGTATCCTAGGGGGTGTGGGGGGGGGGGGCACCCAGAAACAGCAAACCTCAACCCCACCCCACCCCGGACAGGGTTAACAGCTCAATAAGATCCACAAAATACACCAAAAGTGATTCTTTGTTCCCCCCCCCCCCCAGACGAGCTTGCGGGTGCTGCCAACGACTCGGACTCGTCTCCCCCACGGGGCCGGGGCCGGGGGCGGTTAGAGAGGGGGCGGATCAAGGTGGGCGGCCACAGCCAGTCGGAAGACACCCGCTCGACCTCCTCACACGGCGCGGACGACGCAGAGAGCACCACGCACGTAAGAGCCCCGCTGCCCCGCCGTGGATGCCCCCCAAATGCCGAGGGTGTGTCCCTGAACGGCTGTCCGTACCCCCCAGCGAGACCGCTCCCCCCTGCGTGGCAGCCTCGGTGACTCCGGCCTGCGCTGCGGATTCTGCCATGCCGGCGAGGACGAGAACGAGAGTCGCGGCGTGCTGCACGTCGACAACGGCAAGAAGGTGGCGGCGCATTACAAGTGCATGGTTGGTCTGCCGGCCGCCCCGCATACCTACCTCCAGTCCTCCAGGTGGCGCTGGTGTATTTCAGGTTGTCTCTAGAGTCTGTGTGCCAGTCTAGATGTTTATCAGTCAAGGAATCCACTTCCACCCAGCCCTCATTTTTAGTCACCAGTCATTTTTCTGTAGGCAACACCCTGAACAAAACCGCTGACGGGTTTTTTTGTGGGGAAAAAAAAAACAATTCACCCTTTGGCATCAAGTATTTATTTTGATTCCAGTGTTTATTGGGATCTTATGGAAGCTATTATTTATGCATGCAGCAAATTCTCGTTTTGCTGAGTACAGTGTTACTACCCAGTATGTTTATTGTAAAACATTCCTGTATTGTTGTATTTATGTTTGATGGGATGCTCCCAGTCCCGCAGTCCCAGTTTCCTCTCTGTGTACCGGTGGTATCCATGGTAACACCCACTCCTTCCCTTGACCAGGTTTTCCTTTTCTTTACGCAGTTGTTTTCCTCCGGGACCGTCCAGCTTACCACCACCTCGCGTGCTGAATTTGGGAACTTTGACGTCAAGACGGTCATCCAGGAGATCAAGAGGGGGAAGAGAATGGTAAGGGGCTGCTAGAACTTTCTACAGCGGTGTTTCCCAATCCAGTCCCACAGACAGTCCACTTTTTTGCCGGTAGGGACCTGGGAGGGAGCAAAAATGTGAACTGCTTGGCAGGGAGCTCGGACGGAGCAAAAACATGGACTGACCGTGGGTCCCCGTGGACCGGGTTAGGAAACATTGTTCTAGAGGATTGTCTAACTCGATGGTTCATTAAAAGATACAGTGCTGGGTTAGAGTAAAGGCCTACATACATGCTACTCAAACATGCCAGTCGGCGTGAGAATATTGAAGCATAACTCTCATTCGTCATGTCGTTTCTGAGATGTTGTTTACATGACAAGAATTCTGAGTTGATTGATGCTTCTTTATGCTGAGAAGGTTATGTTTAGCTCAGCTATTTTTGTTGCATTTATTGCATCGGTAGGGGTGTCTTGGTGGCCCGCTGGGTAGCTCTATTGCCCCAAAATTCCATGGCAGGGGCCACAAATCCCCCTGCCTGTATGTGCGTGTGTGGCGTTTGCATCTTCTCTGTGTGTTGCACAGAGTTTGGCAAATTGCTATCTCTAGATTGCCTATAATATGCGACATTGTGTGCGTGTGGGTCAAAGGTAGGGTGATGGGCCGTTCTGCTGGTTCTTCACTCCATGCATGTTGTCACCTTATTTGACACTCTGTCTCGCTCCTTTACAGAAATGCACCCTGTGCAGCCAGCTGGGGGCCACCATTGGATGTGAGATTAAGGCCTGTGTGAAGACCTACCACTACCACTGCGGCGTAGAGGACAAGGCCAAGTATATAGAGAACATGGCCAGGGGCATCTACAAGTGAGTGCTGCAGGCCTGCATGATGCCACTCAGCATCACCACATATGTGCTCAGTTCAGTAACCGCTGGCATCTGTTAGGGCTGCACAATTAATCGTGAAAAAAAAAAAAAAACGCAGTCTCGATTCACACCTCTATGCGATCTCATTTCCAAATTACAGCAGTTCTGCATTGTATTACATCAGCTGAATCAAAACAAGCGCTCCTACTTTTCCCCAGAGTGTCTCGCATCCCATAATTCTGCTTTCTCTTTAAAGGGTGCTTTCCCAGTGCACCACGTACCGTACTCTCAGTACTTCAAGAAACTACCAAAAGTACGGTACTTCAAGCTGGTTTTCCACTGGCATGAAAACCCACACTGAATGACATCACAGTGTGAGGCAGGGTATTTTGTACTGAATTTGAAAAAAAATGGCTGTAGTGTATTATAGAGCTGGCCGACGTGTGATATTAATACCAACATCACATGTGCTGTGCAATCCTTACTTTGCCAGTCAGCTAGATTAAGATCAGGCTTTTTCTTACTTTCACTTCTGTATACAAACATTATAGTGAAGGGAGTTCAAGTTTCACTAAAACACTTTTACTCTGTCACAGGGGGAAAAAAATCAAGTTTTCCATTTTAATAATTATTCCTTTTATAGATTCTTATATTTTTAAAATTCAGTTTAAAGTTTAGCTCTGCTGCTTTTGCATGAGCGCTGCATGCGTTCTCCGAGACGATCATAATCATTTTCATGCTTGCTGTTTAAATCACTTCTAGACAGGTTTTTGAGAAATTTATGTTGAGAAATTTATGTTGAGAAATTTTTGTTTTATAAATACCCTAATATTTATTGCAACAAAATTACATTGCAATACTAAGAAATTTTCCAATACCGTGCTGTCCTAGTATATTAAACAAAATACTTAATTTCTTTTTTTGCCGTTCTGATCTCTGGTTCTGCCGATCAGATCACAGTTAAAGCTTTGGTACCTTCATTTGTCCATGCATCCATCATTATTATTATTATTATTATTATTATTATTTATTATTTAAAATGTATTTTACCTCGTTTATCGTTGTTTTCTGAGTTCACAGCTGTTTTCAAGACAGCGGTTGTATTGGGTTTCAGAAGCAGGCTATTTGCGTAACAGTTCGACAAAGAAATTGTTTCAAGTCGCACCCCAAAGTACCAAAATAGTACCCCACTGGCATTTTTGGTACTGGAACTTTTGGTACGGCTATTTGGGTTACACTAATTGAATGCCCAATTGAGCGTTTCCTTTCTGCTGTCAGAAGTTGATATGCCGGTCGTGGATCAGTCATATGTTTGGCACAGTCATTTTTTGTTGCGGTTCCCTGCAAAAAAAACTGCAAACTTGCACTTTTGTGTTTTGCCCTAGCACTAACCCTTTCATAAAAATAAAAATGCTGTTTATATAAAATATATCTAGGCTGCTTATTTGATGGTTTCGCTCCCCTTTCTAGCTGATGATGTGACTCCTCCTCCAATTGGTGCCTCTTATGATGTTCAGTCTAACAGCACGAGTTTGCTTATTTTGTCCTGAATGTAGAATGACTGAGGTCCATGACTTTAGACTGCGTATTTTTTGTATTAAATGTGAAAGAGTATTTGAAACACGGAAAACTTAAACTTTTGTTTTTCATTATTCTTGAAAAGGTCATATTTTATGTATTTTATGTACCCCCCGTTGGAGTTTGACAAACTTGCTGTACATATCTTGCATAGTATTGAAATCTGCCACTTTGTCTTAATGACCTGATATTTTTAACAATATCCACCAATCTGGCTGCAGCGCCGCAGAATTCCACACGCTCCTGAATTTGCTTGGGGCCAGTAGGATGATGGGAGACCTGAGATTTCACTCCGGGATTTCTGATACAACTGGGATACGAGATCCATAGCTTTATTTCTGAGCACTCTCTGCTCTACGTGTGCCCAGGCTGTACTGCAAGAACCACAGCGGCAATGAGGAGCGCGACGAAGAAGACGAGGAAAGGGAGTCCCGCAGCCGAGAGAAGGCCGACATGGAGCGGGCCGGCAGCCGGGTCCCGCCCCCACCGCAGGTCAACGGCAACTAGGTACAACCTGCAGGGGGCTTCTGTCGCCACCTAGTTCTGCTGCCCCAGTGGCTGGCTCGTGAGAGTCCTACTTACACAAAAATGTTCTGAGGGCAGAACAAAAAGCGATTGGTTGAGAGATATCCAATCAGATGTCTCGGGCCCACCTCCTCTATAATCTAATTGGTTATCTCTCTGAACCAATCATTTTTTATTCTCCCTCAGAACATTTTTCTGTAAGCAAAATTCCCATGAGCGCCCCAGTGCTAGGGACCGGAGTCTGGCACGTGCCATAGATAACTGACATGGAGCGAATGTATACGCCTTTGAAATTTGGTTCTGCATTCGGTGTTCAGTTATGTTTTGAGTTGCTTTGACAGCAGCTGGCTGTAACCATGATCTGACATTTCGAGGATAAATATTGTACCACGTTAAGGGGCTTTTCTCCCCTATCTTTTCACAGATGGCAGAGTAAGAATACAAAAAGGATTCGACACCCTGGGAACAAAAGGTGGAAAAGATGAGATATTTTTGTATGTGGTATACTAGCAAAACGTGGGGCGTGTTATTTCTCAGTTTGGGTTCGCCCCCCTACCCCCATGAGGATGGGTAATCTTATCCAGAAAGGGCTAGTGTGTGTGCTGGTTTTCGCTGCAACTCCCAAATTTGATTACTAATT
>JAODLC010000002.1:11768310-11783554 GCA_026781145.1 Hippopotamyrus pictus | reverse complement strand
AACGGACTGTCAGACCCGCTCATGCCCTCTCGCCCTTGCCATCTCCACCGACCTGTTTTTGTGCCCGGGCGCACCTCACTGAGCTCATTTCATACTTATAAAAAAAAGAGAGAGAGAGAGAGAGAGAGAGCGGATAAACGGAGCTGCTTTGCGGATGAGGGCTGGACCGGGGGAAGCCGGAGGGTGGCGCGTCAGACAGACGCCCCTTGGAGCCGTCGCTGTGAGCGAATCGCAGAGTCATTCTGCGGGTGACCAGACTGATCAGAGACATCGATTCTAACACTCCTGTGTTCCACACATTTCAGAAAAAAAGTCACATGACAACACCAGCCTTTATTTACGAAGAAACCAAGATCTTTCCTGGAGTCCATGCTAAGGATGCTGCCTTCTGCGCCTTTTTATGTTTTCTTCAAAATTATGAAATCAATTCTCGCACTCATTCTATTTTTTTTTTTTTTTTTTTTTTAGGAAGGTGTCCTTTTTTGTGAGATTTTTTTCCTCCCCTCTTGAACTGTGTATTATATTTTAATACTGTATTGCTATCATGATTGTAATTGAAAATATGTGGCTTTCTTTGTATTCAGAGTCAGGATTAAAAGTCCTCTGGTAGCATGATCTTTGACTACTTCATATTTTTAACAGCTGTATTTTCATTTTCTAGTTTGGTTATTTACTGAATATACTAGACAACTCGAGAGAGAGCACCTCTCAGTCATAGACTGCTAAAAGTAATTTATATCAAAATTTCAGTTGTAACTGCATGTTTTGGTATAAAATCACATAGAATCTTATTTTAAGTTGTGAATTTTGTCTTATTCAATAGGGGGCAGTATCTGCACTCCCTTGACCTTCACTTGTAAAGAATACTGAAATTATCGTTTAAGTAATGGTTTATGCTAATTATCTGTTACTGACGGAACCTTTCCACACATTATTAAAGAGTCGATTAACAGGTGCGCTTTACACCACGTTTAAAAAGTGCTTATAATTTTAACTTGCTAAACATACGTAATCCATTTGTCTCCCGAGTGTGTCAGTAAAATCAGAATTATTATGGTGTTGAAGCCCTGTCGCTTTCAAAGACAAGTTATATCTGCAGTGCAAACTGTGGAAATGTCAAGTTAAAATATAAATTTTGATAGGTTGAGTTTTTGAAGCAAATACCATCGACACGATTATTCAACAAATATATCTTCATCTAAGACAGCATGCTTTGGTTTACTCTTTAGACATTTTTTATTTTACAGGTGGAACTAAATATTTTACTTAATTCAGGTAATTGGTTACCGCGAATTTGGTTGTCATAAATTACCTTTAATGATCACAAATTACGGGTGACTTTTGTGTAATGCAAGAAATTTAAATATATAATAGTATACATGCACACACACGGCGGGGATTTGATATGTGCTCTAAAATGCAGCACAACATGTAACTTGTGTCCACCCAGTCATGTCAGCTGCACATGTTGACAGCGGGGTCCGCACTGCGTAATTGCACTCCGCCGTCACAAAGCTTGCCGCTGCCCGACGGTGGGCGGCGCTTCCCGGCTCGTCATCCTCGATCCTGTGCCGCTACTCCGGCGCAGCGGTGACGGGAGTCTCATTGCAGCGGCACATCTTCAGTCCGAGGCGAAACTAAAACCGATACGAGTCCCGGGGGGACATACAGTCGGCGGCCGTTACCGAGCAGCACACGGTCACCGACATGGCGACTGGCAGTCCCTGCATCGTGGTAAGTTTGCGTTCTGTTTTGCTATAAATAAGCCCTCTGTATATCTCTGGGTATAAAGGGAACTGAGCAATTACCGGATCGGTTCTACTCATTTTTCCCTTATTATTATTATTATTATTGTTATTGTTATTCCTTGAAACAACTGTTAAGTCGTTCAGAATGCGACGTACAATTTCTGCTTTCTGTGACCAAGTTGCAACAGAAAAATCTGCACCCGATTCGTCTATTGTTTAGACTAGTCATGTTCCATGTTATGTTATTATTATTATTTTGTTTCGATAAGGGGGCCGTGCTGAAATACGCGATAGAGACGTTTGGTATGAGAAATCGTGGCTGCTGACTGAGTTCCCCGGCAACCGGGCGTTTCTGGAAAATAAACAATGAAAGCATGGGGCGCTATACCGCAAGGGCAACACGGGGCCTGTGCCAGCGCGCCACACAACAGGTCCTCGTATGTGACACGGATTTCAGTCACATGTACATTTTTGGCGTATATAACCCACTTGCTATACTGTTCTTTTTTACCGATTAAAAATAGCACAAAATGGTGTCCGTCTATCTAGATATACTGTAAAATGTCCGTGCTGTTTCCCTTAAATGTGCATTGGGAATTTGGGAATATTCAGATTTGTCTTAAATTTATAACAATTCAAATCAACGATACATAGGCCTATAAATGCTGCACAGTTCCCATGATTAGCTTTATTTTTTTAGTTTAGCCCGTTTCTGTCTTGGCAGTTTGAAGTGTATAGAGTCCTGTCAAATAGAATAAAACAATTTCTTTTCCTTATTCATCTGTGCAGACTAATAACTTCGGCAACAAAAACGACATCCAACGCATCGACGACCGCGGTCTACGTAATGTAACATGTGTAGATGCACTTTCATCAAAATGTCCTTTAATGTTCTGTAGTTTCCTTATATTCAGTACGCGGTTAGAGAAACATCTTCCTAAATATATGAAGATTTTTAATGCTGGGATGGAAACAAACATTTTCCGTCAGTTATAGCCGCCCTTCTCGCCCTGAGTACAACCTGAGATTTATTGACCACTTAACTAAATTTCTGTTACTTCTGAGTCGTTCAGTCCAAGCCTGAGCTGGCGCTCTTTTTCCAGTTTATTTTCCAGGGTGGAGTGACAGTAAACCTGGGTCTACAGGCGCTGTAATGCCGCCGATGCGCGGAGCCCCTCCCGAACTCGATACGATCAGATAGCCGGAGCCTTGTGATCGCATCATGTGGGAGGAGGCGGTGCAGACCACAAATAAAGTGATATCAAATATGTTTTTCTTTAATTAATGGGGTAAGATATGTGTGGCGCTTGACTGTGCGGATCACGTTTTAAAAGCATCAGATGAATCGGAGCGTGGACGTTTGACTGGCGTGATCGGCGGTCACATCGGTGTTCCAACTTCGAAAAGTCTTGCACGGTTCGTTTCCATGTGGATCGTCGTAATGGAAAATAAGGATTTTGTGGGTTCTGTGATCTGCCTGTACCTACATGCCTTTCAGCTTGTCATCACTAATCATTATGGATCACCCAGAACATCACTGGATGAGTGGGTATTAAAATTAGGTGGGTGGATGACAACTACGCTAAGCTATTTTCATTTGGGTAATCCATACTAATTACCTACCCCAGGTAAGGCCTTTTCAGTCCTGCCACGTTTCAGCCTTTGGAGCCTCTAGGCTTGGGCCGAGGCCCCCCTGTCAAAATCTTAGCAAAGGATGTGCTTCATGATATAAGTCCTTAGGTTTTCAGGATTTGTTTTAAAAAGCGTATTGCACGTGTGCAGGATGTGGCCTGGAAAGGGGCTGAGAGCCACGGACAGACCAGTTTGCTATGAATAAGGGAGCAACTGCCGTCAGGCTCTTTTCCATGACAGGCAGCTAAAACACACACCCTCGGTGTGCTGGGTTGACTCCTTGAAAGAGGAACCACAGCTTGTGTGACCCAGAGTCAAAACAAAAACGGAAGGAAGGCAAAAGTGTGCTAAGCCAGTTACAAGAATAACTGCAGTTCATGATAATTATCCTTCTGTTTACTACTCTGTCTAGGTCAGAAGGTCTGGGCACCTAGACATTCTTGTTCACTGGAATCATGCTTTTATATTTACATTTATATTTCCAAAGTGAGGCAAATTGCACATTACAAACATACATACTGTTGACAAGTCAACAATGGTTAAGTGCGGCTAGGCTGAGCTCCCAATGAATGCCTGGTGTACTAATGTAAGCGGTACTGGAGTTGCACAACGTCGAACAAAGCCAGAAAAGGCTGTTACAAGGCGTGTTATCAAAACAACCAAGTTCCTCAGCATCAGAGGGCGCTGGTGATGCCATTCTGTCCATTTTAGATCGGAGACGAAGAGCGGGGCTACGACCTGGACCTCTTCTGCATCCCCAGGCACTATGCCAGTGACCTGGAGCGTGTCTATATCCCACATGGCCTCATCCTGGACAGGTGGGTACCTCACGGTGTGCGCCATAGTGGAGCTCTCCCCACTTCCTGGGTGACCCCACAGTGAATGAAAACCTTGCCCGTCATATTAGGGTCTAAATCAGAGGGTCAGAGGGAAGAAAAGGGACAGGCTGTAAGTGTAGAAGCCTCCTGGTCAGGATATGTTTCCGATGGGCCACCTAGTCAAATACCAAAAGGAGAAAAGCTTCTTTACCTTTGAACAATAATACCCAAATGCCTTCAGTACACAGTATTTTTCAATACAGCTTTCGTACAGAAAGCAGATATTGCAGTGTTTTCAGACTGGACCATGTGACTGAGACTGGACCTTGAAAGCTACAGGTGTTTATATCAAACAGCCAAGTCAGGGGTGGAAGGAGGAAGAATGGAGATTAGATGACCTTGCTCAGCCAGAACTGTGTGAGGTTATGATTAGCCGTGGTCCAGCTCTAAATCTGAGCAAAAGTGGAGCTGGATGCTTGTTTAGCTGTACTTCAACACCGTGGAGGGTTTTTGGAGATGACCCTGGATCCAGAGCTGGGCCTATGCATCCAAAAAACAAGGGCAGCCCTAATTTATCTGCAGATGTAATCCAACAACCTGCACCAAGCTGACCACCTTATTTCAACCCCCGCCACGTGAACCTCTAGGACTGAGCGCCTGGCACGGGACATCATGCGTGACATGGGGGGGCACCACATCGTGGCTCTTTGTGTCCTGAAGGGGGGCTACAAGTTCTTTGCTGACTTGCTGGACTACATCAAGGCCCTGAACCGCAACAGCGACCGCTCCATCCCCATGACGGTGGACTTCATCCGGCTCAAGAGCTACTGCGTGAGACTTACCCCCCCTCTCTGCCCTCGTGATGGACCAGTCCATTTTACACGTTACTGGTTGCGTGTAGTTGAAACTTTCAGCGCCATTACAACACTGGAAAAATGGAATTCAAGGACAACATTATAGTTACCCAAGTAATTACACTAACGTTTTGTCATTTTGATTAGAGGGTACCACAATATTTTAATTATCTTCATAGGCTTAGTTAGAAATATCTAAAACTAATGTTTATGCTTCAGCAATAATGTATATTGCCATTTAGAACACTTTACTCCCATGCAAATTGAATAGTTTGGAAAAACCAGTAACCGTTCTTTAATATGAAGGGTATAAGTCTGTAGAAAAACAGCTTGACTTTCTAGGTTCATTTTGTAGTTAATCTAATTTGATTAAATTTGCATCCATCTGACCAATCAGATTCTTGCAAGATGAGCACAGAAAGAATATTTGTTTAATTTAGATCAGCAATGCTTCAGCTCAGGCTGTCCTGATGTTTTTCCTTCCTCCCTATTTCTCTCCTATGTAGAATGACCAATCCACAGGGGAAATCAAGGTCATCGGCGGGGACGACCTGTCCACACTCACGGGAAAGGTACGTGCCACTTTCAGGGGATTTGAATAGGTAAATGTTTGGTTGTGGGTATTTGACAGACATTTCCAGTATCTGGGCCCTGAATCAATGGGTCCTGGCACCAGCATCAAGTCTGTCTCAAAGCATTCATTTACTGAATTACCATAGGTGTAAATTATGGGGGGGGGTAGCAAATCCCCCCCTCCAAATAATTACAAAATCAGAGGAGACCTCAAACCATTGGATATTACACTTCTTATCATATTGATCAATGCGTCTGATTCTCTCTCTCTCTCTCTCACGTAATCTGGATGCAGAACGTCTTGATAGTGGAGGTAAGTCTGTAGAAGCTGTCCCGTCCTTTTTCCATTTCCTTCTGGACTAAGCCTGGATCTCAGAGGTCTTCTCTGATGCTGTCTTCCTTTCCCTCTTTCCCAGGACATCATCGACACAGGAAAGACCATGAAGACCCTGTTGCAGCTCCTCAAACAGTACAATCCGAAAATGGTCAAAGTGGTCAGGTGAGGTGGTGGGGTGACACCTGGTACAGAGGCCCGGGCTGGTCTGGTTCGGTTTGGTCCAGTTCAGCACACTTTACCGCTACACAACATCTTTCGATCCCTTGGTAGATCTTTTTTTGTCAAGTGGTATTTTGAAATGTTACAGGCAGAACTGAAACAAAACGAGTAATGAATAAATGTGTAAGGTCACATTAACACACGGAATAAATTTCCCAGGAAGGCAGAAGTAACTGCAATTCCCAGCACTAGGGGGTGCAGTGGCTAAAGAGCTGTTAAAATCTCAGGACAGGAGCTGAAGTTCTGAGGTATTCCTAAGGAAATCGAGTATGAAACTGTGAGCACTGATTTCATACGAGTGCTCACAATGCAAATGACTAAGAGGCAGCAGTGCAATAGATGGCAACCCCGACGCCCTCAGGTCGGCAGCCTGCAGCAGGCTCACCTCAGTCCCGTCAAGCCGGGTGTTTGGCCAGGTTCACTGCGTCCCCTGCTGCTGTTCTCTGCACTGAGCTCCCTGCACCCTTCCCCCACCCCTCCACTCAGGTTCCCGTCTCCCTTCTCCACAGCCTGTTGGTGAAGCGGACAGAGAGGAGCGTGGGCTACCGGCCGGACTGTGAGTACGCGGCATGCCAAACAGCCCTCTGGAGGGACCGGTGAGGTCCTCATGGTTGTTTTTTCCCCAAGCTGTGCCCACGCCTTGTGTTTTTACAACGTCAGATAAACACTGCAACTTCTGCTTGGCATCCTCAAGACATGCTGTTGGCTACAGAACGAAGGGTCTTAAAATGTCCAAACTACAGTGTCTGCCATGCTAACCATCCATCCTATTCATGACGGACTCTGGCATATCAGAGACACCAAGAAAACAAAGAAACTGTAGGCTGGAACGTGGGCTGACAAAATGGATGACTGGGAAACACCCACTACTCAACATTCAGTGATGAAATCGTAAAGTTACTGACAAAGCCAGTTTCACAAAATGACCACAAGGTGGTGCTGTTGCTTTTTAGAAACTTGAGTGCAGTTCTTGTTTGACAAAGCTTTTCTCCCCCTCAGTTATAGGATTTGAGGTACCGGACATATTTGTGGTGGGGTACGCATTGGACTACAATGAGTACTTCAGAGATTTAAATGCAAGTATACGCTTTGATATACAACTTTATTTGCCATTTTCATAACCTAGAATATTGCAATTGCATTGTCTTTCACATGCAACATTAGACAGCATGCAACAGGCTGCACTGGAAAAACACAGCCCTGACTGCTCACACATTCCATGTTGCACCTAAGTACAGCAGGGGGTGCTAGTCCTAAAATGTGGACAAGATATACCAAACTGTATTTCAGAGATTTGCGGAACTGGACTCCATAGTTACCCGTAGACTTGTAGTGCATGAGTTACGGGCATAGATCTACATAGATGGAAATGAGCGAATTTGACCTTCATGTCTTACAGCACATCTGTGTCATCAGCGAGAAGGGGAAGGAGAAGTACAAGGAGTGAAGCCGTCCTCTTCCGTGGCATCTCCACCAAGCGCCATCTTTCACAGCTTGCTTTAATAGACTATAAATTAAATGCCTAAGTTGGACGATAGCAGGTTCCTCAGGATACCGGGCAACACACTCTCACCGCGACCTGACGGCTGAACTGAAAATGGCCTGTTTTGTACTTTCTGCCCCATGGCCACCAAAGCCTCGAATCAGCGTATGCTAATGCCGTCAAACTTGCCTTGGAGATGGCAGGAGGCCAAGGGTAGTGATGGGTCTCCGTGTAATAAGCAGGACAGCAATACTCCATGTCTATTACTGTCACTGGAATAAATGGCCCATGCAGATTAATCTGAATGCAGTAAAACCACAATGTTAATCAGTGTCTGAGCCATGGATCTCAGACATTGAGATATTGCAAACTTCGCTGTGCATTTTTTTTTCCTTCAAAAATGTTTTTTCTTGTAAAACTTCCACAATCATTTTCATTTCTGTCTGAAATCTATTTGAAGTGCTGTGAGCCTCACATCCAATTATTATGGACTGTAAATACAATACGCCAATAAGCTCCAGAGCAGCAGAAATTTTCCCGTGGATGTGTTGTTCTGCTGTTTGATCTGAAGCGATTCAACCTAGACGCAAGAAGTCAGCTCACCATCCACAACCAAGTAATCGAAAAAAATGGCACCCACCGGAGGGGGGGGGGGGCGACTTCCTGTCCATTTTAACATGCGTGTCCACAAAAGATAGCAGACCCTGGAGTGCCTTAACGTCACGGCAACACAAAACACGCGTGTTTATGCAGCGAACCTGATTCTCAATAAGAATTTTTTTTTTTTTTTTTAGGAAATGCTTTTTTAAAACTTTTTTTGACAATTCAAGCAAAGATATAAGTTATTAAGAATTATTAATATTGCTCTATACATTTTCTGGATTGGGGGTGGGGACATAGCATAGATGCTAATCTGAGATTGCTGGACCTTATATCCACTTCGATGAGCAAGCACACGTGTGTGTGAGTTGATGTTCAAAAGCTTTTTGTTTAAATGTGTCACCCTCTTCTGGGTAAGTAAATTGTGTGTCCACATGACAGTCCATATGTAGTCCAAAGATGTAGATGATGTGGGCAAGGCACTTTTTTTGTCAAAAGCTGTGTGAAAATGTTCAGTTCTAGGGGAAAAGAAAATGTAGCATGTTTTACTTTAAGATAACTGGCTTGGGGCTTCCTTTTAGACACAAATATATATCCTCCACTTCTCCTGCAGGGGGCATCAGTGCTCTCATGCCTGTCCCCATGTCTATCAAACTTCCTGTTTTTCCTACTCATCAACACAGCAACAGCAATGTACTCTTTACAATATGTGTACTGCTGTTAACATATGTTTGTGCTGGATCATGGCACCTCAATAAATATTTAATTAAAAAAAATTCAGAGCAACTTTATTCTTATCGTGTCTCATCCATACACCATTAGACTGCCTGCATGACTGAAAATATAAACACACTCTTATCAGGGTGTATCAGGCTTGCAGTTTCAACCCTTTATTCACACATAAACATAAATGATTCTGGCACCAGTCCAACTAGCAGTCTGTTGTTGTTCAAATGGTCCTTACTGGAGCAGAACACTAACTACTGGATGCTCATCAGAAGTCAGCTCCAGTATTTACGTGCTGCTACGGTACGGTCCACAGATACGCATCCAAGTCACACCGAAGGACCGAGGGGTGGGCGGGCAGTCACCGGAACCCGAGCGGCAGCTCCTCGTGGCCTGCATCTCCATGCCACAGCAAACCACGACGTGCTGCTACGCAGGCCTCCAATCACCGGGTGGCGCTCCTCCGCGGCTGGATGGCCCAGCATGAATACTGGGATCGAAGGACTATTCTCCTTCTTCATTATAAACCTTAATGACTTCCTGTTTATCAAGTTTCATTAAGCATTGCTCTTCTGAATTTGTCGCTATAATTCATCACATCGTACATTTTTATTTACATTTTAGCTTTGTCAGGCTTTATTAGAGAATGCAATTTTTCCCTACAAAAAGTATTTTTAATTTCACACCTGAATGCCTGTTCGGTGCTTCCGTATCTTATCGTTGGACATTCATAACTATTCTGCGTCTAGATGCGTTTGTTTATTCACCAAGGACAAGTTCAGTCTCCATATTAAACCAATGCATGATTAAACAGATAAAGCTGGTCTGACCACAGTAAGTTCTCAACTCTGCCCATGCCAGTAATAAACTGCTCAGCCCAAGCATTGGTCCCGTGCACAACTGATTTTGGAAAAGCTATTTTGTAGAAGAGAGCCAGACAGCCTCACCCTCAGGCCTCCGTGATGTGGGTCACCTGCCGTTTGAGCCTGGACAGTCACGGGAATAAGTGAAACAAGTCCAGTCTCAGTCGCATTTAGGCTTCTCTTTTTTTCACTCAGCCTTACGGTCGACTGTGAAAAACTTCCCTTTTTCTTATTTTGTAAAACGCCCAGCACTTACAGGCAGAGCCGAGAAGTTCTCCATTTCAAGAAGAAGAAAAAAACAAAACAAAACAAAAAAAACAACAGAGGTAATGTGTTCACACTGCCACACCACAAAATATGGGTCACGCATCAGTGTCACCTTACAAAGCTTGAGTAATTGAGTCTCCTTAATGTGTGAGGGATGAACAACCTTAAGTCCCAGTCCAGGAGCTTTGTTACGTACCAAATCCCGGCGTACGTTGGGTCTCATTTCAGCTCAACTCTTCCTGAGTTTTAAAAAAAGGTACATCTGCAGAAATCTACATTTCACAACATAAGAGAAATGAAAACCTAACCCTAATGCTACTATTCAATAAAGGAATTTATTTAATACCATTTAACAATAAGAATAAATTTGATCAAGTGAATATTTCCAATATGACCCATAATCAGCCTTGCAGGCAGTGTGGCAGGTTACCAGAGCCGTTTCGCTCAACTACTTTCCCCCCCTAAGGGAAACACCGTCAGATTGTCACCACTCATCAGCTGGGTGACCCTCTGATATCAGCAACCCAAGCGTGTCTTACATGACATTATATCATCATCTTGGAAATAGGCCCGCTGGTAAATATCAATAATTACAGATTGTCTAAAGTGTTAAGGCTAAAAGCCATTAACATTAGAAACATGGGCTGGAAGCTTCCAGACTCCACCCAAAGCCGTAAATTACAAGCCAGCTGCTGTAGCGTCACCCCACCTCCTATCTGAACCCCACGCATGTCCGGCGGGGTGGGGGGTGGGCACTCAGCCTGCCTGTAACTGGTACGAACCCCCCAAACAGGCATCCATCTCGGAGTCAAAGCCAAATTCACACAGCTCTTTAAGCATCTGCCTTTTCACATGCTTAAAAATATCACTTTTGCTTTGCCGTTTCGGGGCGTGAAACATTCATAATTTCAGTTACACGGATGCAGCTGTAATTTCCCCACTGAATCTTTATATCCACGCACCTCTGACTTTCATCAGCACACTGATGTTTACCAGTAACGTTTTACATCCTTTAACAGTTTTGGTGAGTATTTATTGATACTTCATTGATCCCCGTGGGGGAATTCCTTTTACGCCTCCCTCAACTTGCTCTTTGTAGAGCAAGCTGTCCGCGAAGGGCAGCCACCTGTAGCGGCGCCCAGAGAGCTGGGGGTTAAGGGTCTTGCTCAAGGACCCGCAGACGTGCTGAGGCTGGGCTTGAACCGGCGACCTTGTGATTACAGGTACAGGGCTTAGCCCACTGAGCCACACGCTGCCCTCTTATTTGCAAAATTTTGGGAAACCCTGGCTGGGCACAAATGTTTTGGCAAGTTTTGGTGCCAGGCAAGCACTAGCATCATGCTCGCGCGGTCATAAAAGTTTTGGAGGACAAGGGTGGATAGGAGTGAGGGGGTCGAGGGCTCCCCTACTGGTAAGTGGAGGGACAGCAGGAGTGGGTTGAAACGGCAATTACGATACGAAGTAGGCCTTACCTTTGTGCAGGCCTCAACTTGTCTGCTCAGCACTCCTCATTTGACAACGGTGGCTATTAAAATGTAAACAAAAAGGCAAAAAAGTTCAATGGGTTCAAATTAATGAAAGGCTATTTCCTCTAATCGGCTTACTTAGAGGGTTATTCATTGAAGCCGTGAAATTTCTAAACTAAATATATATGTATAGAATTTTGACGCTTCTGATGGTGACGTTTAGTTCACTTCAGGAGTTCATAACAAAACCAATTTTAAAATAAATTTGGATACCAGGTAAACGCCGGGCCCATGCATTTAAAAAGCAGAAGGGGGAAATCGAAGCGAGGCGACCTTGACGCGCGCAAAGGCGTGACAAGCTGCCCCGGCTCGCAACATGACGGGACAGATCCCTGATCCCAAATGGCACTTCGTACTCGAAATATCGCCCCTTCTACTGTTCGCCCACTCAGCACTTAGGCACAATCATGGAAAATGACATAAGTTCCTCCTCCCTTTCCTCTGAGCCCCAATATACAACCAAATATTTATTTTGTGCGAATTGTATGACACGTCGCGATTTCTTATATTGATTTTTATACATTTCGTGGCAACTCAACACACGACTGGGACACACCGGTGCGTGTATTCCTATAAATGGGAAAGGCTTTCCCTCGAATAGACAAATGTATTACATAGCTAATTCTGCGTTATGGACATAACTCATAGACACAAAAATTCACTCAATAAAAAGTACCAATAAAACCAAAACGACGTTCTAGTTTTAAAGCACACGGCGTTATTTGCCCGTATTTTGCATACAAATTTTCACATTCATTTGACTAGCTATTTAACGTGTCATCTGATAAAAAAGTAAGATAAAGCGGAATTACCCAAGCCCACGTATATATAATCGTCACAGATGCGTTAAAAGAGACTTTTCTTAAATTCTTTAACTTAAAATTTACTTAAGCAAACGTTTATTTGTGTCTTGGATTAAATGTTCGGCTCTTTACAAAGCCTTATGTTCCTGAGAAACCAGTTGAAAATACAAGACAAAAAACGTTTTGAGAGCTAGTTCCTCCTTGGTTTGCAGTCGTTTCGCTGTTAATCAACGCGATCCCAGCTACAATTCAAATAAAATATCATCAACAACATCGGAAGCGCTAAAACTGCCCTGTACGTGTACGATCAAACTTAATTAAAAACTTTTATTTCAATGCGCACCGTCGCCCGACGCTCTCCGGTTTAATTCAATTCCCTTTAAAAAAATAAAAGGTACCGTGTAAACGGATAAGATACTACAAAATAAGCGACCAAGGCGTAACCAGTAGAGTAAAGCAGTCAGGAAATACAATAACTATTTTTGGGATCTCATAATCATTGAAATTGTTGGAAGAAGTGAATAGAGTGAGAACCACCGAAGGGAGAAAAAAAAACATGAAAAATAATTCCTAAAAAATCCGAACTTACCTCCAGTCCAATCGAAAATGGCGCCGAAACGTAAAAAAAACGTCTTAGATTTCATTGTAGGGTCTTTTGCAAAGCTTTGTGGGAGCACGAGCGAAACAACGCTCCCTCGCCTCGCTTACACACAGTGTTGCAATCCCTTTACACACAATATATGCACAATGGTGCACATTATTAATAACCTGTTTGGTGCATTTTGTCAGCTCGATGTACATTGCTTTTGTATCGACATAACAGATTTATGTGGACAACGCGGGTTGTCCCGCGCTACTTTACGTCGCAGCGAAGTTTCTCGAGTCAGAAATAACACGGAACTTTACAAATCCATATATGTATGTTATTATTCGAAAGAAATGTCCTAAATCGGGATTTATAAATACAATTTACACGTTTTATATTTATAATATTTGTTTTAGTAAATTTTTTTTCCTCATGATGTACACAAAACCATAAGCCTGTTTTAGGGATCTTTGTGTCGGGAAAACAGAGTTGTATTTTATGTAGTTTAATTAATGCACGTGATGTTTACTAAGACATTGATATATAAACATGTAAAAATAAGACACGTATGCCCGATATAGGCGTGTAAGAGCACAAACACGGCCAACGTGACTCGATCCTGGCTTCCCCGTCATGACTTCTTGTAACTGCCGTCGAATTCGCTGCAGATTTATGATGCACTGCTGTCTCGTATAACTGTAACACCCTCCGTATTTTACCACTGAACTGTAAATAACACATAAGTACTCAACTGTGAGTCTTTGTAGAGCGTTTAACCATCAACTGTTGACAGGGACTGAAAGTGAAAATTAAAATCTCCCGCCGCCTGGCCACTTTACTACCATGGAAAATACACAACACTCACGATATTTGATATGCATGTAATAAGATGCACAATATTTAACTAAAATAAAAATTCTTAAACGTTCATGTTTTAATTAAAAGTAAAAAGCAGCTTCTCAGTTTCAGTATCAGACTAGATCTGTTTTAAGTAGCGAGAGAATTAATGTTTATCATGCAGTGATGGTTCACTGTAAAAAAAAATAATAGCTGCGTTTTTAAACCAGTAAATGAATGTATTCAGGTATTTAAAGTATTTTTACTGGAATTATGGGAAGTTTTGTTGCTTTCAACGTATTTATAGCCGTGTTACCGGGAAATTCAACGCATTCCTGGATTTGACTTTTGACAAATCGATCGCCACTTCTCCAATAACTACTGCTGAAATTAAATGAAAAGATAAGTTTTTCTACGCCATTTTTGTAAATATATAGTGTGCTTAATCACGTATAGCCTGTATAGTTTGTCTCTATATCGTATATGTACGATTATTGAACAATCTAACTGTTTGTTATTTGAAGTGTTTATGTCAGTGACGAGTATTCAGAATTATTTCAAATTGTATTTTACGTTTTTTTTTGCGTTTGGTGCTGGCTTAGACATTAACTATCTCGTTTCAGAAACGTTTTATCCACTGTGTCATATAAGGGAAACTTATTTGTATTTGATAAGTATAAAATAAGCCTTACAAAAATATATCTATTTTAAATGAACAGGTGGCACTTTAAATCAGTGCTGATTGACAGCATTGTTTTGGTGGGGGAGGAGACAGGAGGCTCAGGCAGACATGATGGACAGGATGTGTAAGTAGCAACCCCCGCCAACCCAAAGAAACCAAGTGACAGGGCAGACACATGGAGACAGATGGGGCACCAAGCAGGACAGACAGCATAACAAGGGGCACCAAAGAAGCAGGGATCATACCAGGGATCAACAGGAGAGACCAACGGACAGAGCCACACAGACAAAACAGATGAGACTCAAGACATGACCAAACACCAGGGACTAACATCAGACCTAAACAAGGACCAGGGAGCACAAGAGACAAGCAGGCAGGACAGGCCACACCAAAACAGGGTGGACAAATAAAGGGACAACAGAGACACGAGTAAAAACAGAAGAGGAAGCCATTGAGGACACAGACTAAGAAAAACCAATGGCAGAACAGGGCTAACCGCACCAGGACTTTGGACTGAGTTGGTGTGAATGTTGGGCTGAGGCGAGGGTTCACAGAGCAGGACTTGGGGAAAGGTCCAAAGGGTCCCACTCCAAGTCCCCTGGTTAGACATTACCCAGAGGTGGAAATTTCAGGTCCAGAAAGTACAAATCCAGACCAGGATTTTGTTTCAACCAACCAGTGGAGTACTCT
>JAODLC010000002.1:11742062-11761310 GCA_026781145.1 Hippopotamyrus pictus | reverse complement strand
TTGTCCGCGTGAGAGTGAGCGTCAGGGCCGCGTTTGTCCGCGTGAGAGTGAGCGTCAGGGCCGCGTTTGTCCGCGTGCGAGTGAGCGTCAGGGCCGCGTTTGTCCGCGTGAGAGTGAGCGTCAGGGCCGCGTTTGTCCGCGTGAGAGTGAGCGTCAGGGCCGCGTTTGTCCGCGTGAGAGTGAGTGTCAGGGCCGCGTTTGTCTGTATGTGAGCTCACAGCTTCCTCAGAGCTGAACGTGAAGAGATCTAATCCAGCCAACATAGGAACTAACATCATCGAGCTACAATGTTGGCCACAACCATATCATTTTCCGTAATCTGACATCCTCCATTTGGGGCTGCTCCCAAAATTAGCCCCGTTACATGTGCACCTACAATTATCTCGCAGAAGGTTCTGAAAGGTTGGATGCAGACCAGCTCTTTGGGATTTAGAAGCCAGTCACATGCTGTGGTAGTGAAAATGTGCCTCAGCAATTTGGCTTTAACGTACGGTGACCTCATACCCCAGTGATGTCATTCAAGTCTAATTACTACGAAAGTGGCATAGGTCAGCAGGAATTCAAAGTGCTAATGCTGTGGTAACCCTATACTTATTGCAAATATAAGACCCATTTGCAAGAGCCCCCTCTTGATCCAAACCCAGGAAGAGTAATTTTTCAGGAACCAATTCTTTGAACCATATATCAGTGTTTGCCAACCCAGTCCTCAGGAAGCCACATAAGTTCCATGTTTTTGCTCCCTTCCAGTTCCCTGCCAGACAGTCCACATTTTTGCTCCTACCCAGCTCCAAAGCTGGGAAGGAGAAAAAACCTGGATTGGCTGCATGTCCCCACAGACCAGATTGGGAAACACTGCCATATATCATTGGGTTTTAGAACAGAGGAATCTTTATCCATGCAAACAGATGGAGAACATAAGCACAGACCTGGGGTCAGACACAAACCCACTGCCCCAGAGGTGTGAGATGACTGCAAACCAGCATCACTCATATGATTCTACTTTATTAAAACCCTGTAATCATTACATGATAGGATCTATGTCCTTGGGTTAAATCTGTCAAAATTGCTGATGACCTGAATGTGACCTTGAAAAAACAAATGTATATAGTAATTAGGCAGTTAACGTTTTTACATCAACCAGTTGTATGTAAACAATATGTCAGTATTATGTGTCAAAAATTATGATGCTGTGTAAATATAATTAGACATTATTAAAATAAATTAAGTACATCCATTTGGCAACCATGGCAATAATCTGGTTTTAAAATATTAATAAATAAATCGAAGTAATCTCACAAATTGAAGCTGTCAGTTAAAATTTGCTTGGGTGTAACTCCAGCATTAGGAGTGATGGTTATATAGATTTCTGGAGAATGTTAGGGAATACATGCATGTGGTGAGTCACACTCTGGGCAGTTAGCAGCTGCACAAAATAGTAAATATCATGAAGAGAGCTGCTTAAATCACTCAACTTCCTTCCTCTTGTATGGGTCATGGGCTGGCAACAAGGCAATTAAGGTCTGTGCTTTTCACCATGTTCTGTACCGAGATGCCAAAAATGCAGCATCGCATCGTTTGCTAGAGTGGACACAAAGAAGTACAGAAAAAAGAGGAATGGTGTGAAGAATATAAGAAGAAGGAGTTTTAAAGAGCTTTCTTCTCAAAAGCACACATACAAATCATGTCCTAGCAATAATTATGCTGAGCTTTGGTCAGTTTCTTATGTAGAAGTGCCCTTAGGTGAAAGTTGTTATTTTATATGACTTCCGAACACATGACACAGTGAAGTGTGATATTCCTACACCCATCTGTCATTGTATGTTTCAACACTGTGTGTCATTTGTCCGCCAACATTACGGCTGTATCTTAGCCCGTGTGTGACCAACAGACTCAAAGGGGGTCACTGAATTATTTATGTCCCCCGTCCACAGCTCTGTGTCTACCTGTCAGGGTGCCGGCGGAACGAAACAGGGAACATAACAGAAGAAATTGTTTGGAAGTTAAATTCACCTCAACCGCAGCAGCTTCTCTACCTGTAGTTATTCTAATTATTGGGAAGGGGAATTCAGCTAAAAACCGTCTAAAGGTGGTACATCCAAATAGCATTTAGCTAAAACATTCATCTGCAGCTCCATAATATTGCTTCCAAGATCAGGAAGAAGGACTGGCTAGAATCAGCATCTTCACGTGGATTTGCACCAATTGGCGCTGGCAGGAATCCACCTGACACACAAAGTGACCTCTCAGTCACCTGGCTGCATCGCCCGTATCTCTCGTTAGGCAGTCAGAAAAGAGACATTGTTCACAGCCAAGCAGGCGGACAGCTTTTGCAAAGGACTATAAATAGCATGTGATTTGGCCTGAAACTCACAAGAAGAGCTGGGTGAAGCAATAGACGGAGTATGATGGCGCTGAGATGTTTAGGGGTTTCCGATGCCGTCTATAGCCAGATCTGATACATTAGGGTAAAGCTAATGTTACCTCTGGCAGAGATGCTTGTAATGGTGGCAGAATAATATCTCAGCCGAACAAGCCCAAGTACCAAATGGACATCAGTGGCTGGGACAAAAATAGTCCTGGCTCCATTTGTCCTTCAAAGGTTCTTAATCAAATGTGCCTTCATAGCCGTGCAGTGTGAACACCTGCCAGTCATGCAAAATGAAAGGAGGGTGAATCGGCAAAGCGTGCAGCCTCATGCTGGAGTCTGAAAGTATTCTCACCACTTCTCCAGGAGCGTCTCCCCCCCCCCCCCCACTTTGTGATCCCTCTTCCTACTACAATCCAACAAGGCCAAATCCTGTCAGAAGGTTTCTGGACATCAGAAAAAAACTGATTTTAAATTACACGTTAAAAAGAAAGTCAAATGCACGCATGTTGAATGCTGGCTAAAGGTGTTTTTTTTTGTTTTTTTTTTTTAAATGATCATGGTTATTAATAAAATGGCAGGAATTAATTATATCACTAGCTATATTCTCCAAAATCAAATTAAATTGATAATGGTGTAATTACAATTATTTTGTATTCTTTTGAGTTCTTTGTGGTAGAAGACAAGGAAACGCCTTCATCATCCACAGTCCTGTGTAATTGCTGCCCATGCTGGATTTTGTTCCAGCTGAGGACTTAATCGGCCTTAGCCAAGGTGCCTATTAAACAAATGGCGCATTTCAGATCCCATTAACTTAATATGTTAGAGACTAATGACACGTACATGACCGGCAGCTTTTGCAGCACCTGCCATCACATCTGGAGGATGGGCCACCTTCTGCATATTATAACACGGGCTTATGTAAGATTTTCCCCACATTCCACCAGAACGATATGAAAATCTTGTGTAACTACCATTTTAAGTGTGTAGGGGACCAATCGGATGTCACTAAGAGTGTGTTTATGTGGGGGGAGCGGTTGACAGCGTATTACTAATAACTTTAGTTTAACTAGTGGTGTTAACTCAGCTCTCAGAACGCCCCATCCTAGCCGTATTAAGAATATTATGATATAAATTATACACAGATAAATGTGTGGGCACTTTCATAGTCGGAAATGGACACAGAAGTATTACCCAAGTTACCAAAAAGGAAACCACTGCCCTCTTCTGGTCACTGAATGTAGATACGTCGTTCATCTTTCGTCTAACTACCGTACTATTTACAAACTAAAATTGGACCAAATTTATTTATAATAGTCTACAATGACATTATGTTCACATTATCTACATTCGAATGCATTTTAAAAGCACAAATACAGCGCATGTAAATTGAGGGGTTACTGATTTCAGCATGTAGATATACTATTAGATGCATCCTAGATAAAGCGTATCATTATTCAGCTGATGTAACAAGTCATACTACAGGATTGAATAAGTAATACATCATTTTATGCTTTGCAGTATGTTGTTTCTTGATTAAAGTATGTTAATAGACATAAGGTAAACGAGCCTATTTCAACTGAAAGCAAACGCCCGATTCAAACGCGAAAATTGATGGGAGTTTGGGAGGGGGCGGGTTTTATGAAACATCTCCGGGAAGTCGCTAACAGCTCGGTCTCTCATTGGATGATCAGTGCCATTTGAAACGTGCACGCCAACAGTTTCTCGCATTCTCATTGGAGTATCGTGCCGTCATTCAGACGAGTAGGCTGGAGAGGGGGCGGGAGGTTTGGTTGATCCAGGAATCTTGCGGTAGCGACAGGCATAGCGGCGACCAGAATATTGAAATGAGAACATTAACGAAATAATAAATGTTATTTTGAGATATCGATTTCTGGGCACGCAAACGTGGCGGTACACTGGAAGCGGAAGAAATCCTGGAGTTTGCGAGGGTTGCTAACATGCAAAACCTTCCGATACACGACTAGCTACCCAGCTAACTATCGCCTTTCAGTGGTTTTCCAGCACCAGCATTTGTAAAACAGTCGCGCCGCTTATCACTTGTTTAATAGTCTGGGTAAGACGTACATCGTTTACATGCTCTCAGCTTTACTCCTGTCGATTTTTGTTATTCATAGCCATCAGCCTGTTATATTTATGACTGGAGACTTGTTGGAATTCAGTCCGAGTTGGTGCTATTTTTTGGGTATCATTACAGTGGCGCTGGGAGGGCCATACTCAGGAAGGAGAAAGTGGTGGTTAGTTATCTGTTAGCTAGAGTTTAGGAATACCGTAAGGCTAACCTTGAGCTCGGAAATGTTAACGATGCAGAAATCGATCCAGTTACAGATGCAGAAATGCGTTTAAGGGACCGCCTCGGTGGCGTGTCCCCTTCTCGGTAGCGCGATCACTACAGGCTTCAATCAGAGATGGTCACCGGCCGCAGATCTCCACAGAAACCGCGACCCGCGTCTCAAAAATGACCAGATGCACTGAAGTCTGCTTCCGATTCACGGCCGGATTGATCGTTTGCACTGTCCGCGACATGCGCACGCTGGGAGCCGCGGAGCCCTCGGTCTAAGCTCGGCCGCGGCCGCTGACACACGACCCGCAGAGCAGCGTAGAGTTCAGCTTCCAAGTAGGAGCACGACTCCGGGGAGGGAGGTGGGGGGACCGGGTACGCGAGGATGTCGGCAGCTATGAACAGCTCCGCCGTGGTGCCGCATGAGAGGATGGAGCTGGACCTGGAGATCCCGTCCCCGATGGCCCAGACGGACAACCTGCTGAAAAGGTCCAACAGCGCGCCCATGATAAACGGACTCAGGTTAAGATGCGACTCGATTTTCTTCTGCGTCCGAATACAACAGTCTGACTTGTTTGTTTATTGTGCTTAATTGCCAGTTTCATAATCAAAATGGAAAGACGGCGATAACTCGCCGATTGTTTTTTATTTTCTGCCCACTTTATCCACAAAGATTCCGGTAACGCTTTACTTTACGGGGCACAAATACTTAGTAGTAGTCAGTTATTACTGAAGTACAAATGACAAATTATGAACATAATTTATTACAGAATTAGCATATTTATTAACAGATATAGTAATTGCTTGGGATGAAAGATGCATCATGATTCAGTAATGATGAACAATTATAAGATCAGTATTTAACTTGTGTTAATTACTTGTTCCGTATTTCACAAAGCTTTACCGAATAAAGAATTGAGATAAGCCATATGTCATGATTTATTAATGATAAATTAACATGAAATCAGTATGTAACTAAGACTTAATTTGTGGTTAATTAATGATTAAGTAAGAGTATAATACTATATTTGTCCCATCAAGTAAAGTGTCACCAAGATTCCTTAGGGAATATCTAGCGTGACATCATTCACTCTCCTGATAGAAAGTGATAGACTATGAACCTGTTGTTGAACCAGAGTGGACCCGATCGGTTCACTAAACAACACTATTAGTGACGTTATCTTAAAATTACTATATGTGATTTTGAGCGTCTTGTCTTGTGTTAGTTAAATGACCAGCCTCTTTTCCCCACAGTGACCACTCTCAAGTCTTCCACCGGGAGATCAATCCAAGCAGGAGAAACAGCACCACAGTGGTGAATCGTCCCAGCCTGGTATGGAACGAAAGACGCTGTTACTGTTTACATCCAGCCGTATCTCTCTGCTCTGCTCTGCTCTGCTCTGCTCTGGTGTTGCAGTCCTGGTGTTCATGTTCTGTGAACCATACGAAGGTCACACTTCTGTTCCTGCTGGTTTTATCTTCCGCCTCTAGTCCAGATGAAGCTCTGATGTAGCATTTAATTCTTTCCAAAGTACAGTTGCAACTTATGTTTATCTAAGTCCAGTTTATTTGTAGAAATGTCATTAACTGCTTATTAGGCCAGTCAGGGTTGCAATTGAAAGCAGAACTGTCCTGGAAATGAGTTTGCCCTCATTTAAGCTACAGCCCATGAAGGTAATTTGGAAATCCTAAATAAAATTTCACCGTGTGACAGTCACCTGCAGCCTTTCTATGCGGTATTTCGGTTTGGCTGCCATTCACACTCAGTTTAATTGTAAGATTTGGCTTTAACTTGCTTGTTCTTCTGTTCCCACCTCCTTGTGTTTCTGTCCAGGTCCCTTCCTCTCCAATCCGCATTCCCAGCTCCAGGCTGCACCAGATCAAGCAGGTAAGTGGGCACTGTGGGTCACTCATGGATGAGACCGTTGACCCCCCCCCCCCCCATCTTGTTAACTCGTTTTCTCATTGAGTGATCTGATTGCGTTGGATTGCAGGCTAACTGAGGTGTGGTTTGATCATTTGGTGGATTCTAGCATTTTGAAACATCTTCGATTAACCCAGATATTGAAGAGTGATGAGCTAAGTGATCAAAATGAAATGGGGTTTGCAAGGAAATACTGGGGATTATGAGGGATTCAGAGTAAATGACACATATGTGTTCTGCTACAATACATGTTTGGGTTTGAATGTCGTGTAACTTTGGATCCTAAACTAATTTAATTAGCAGCCTAATTGAAGCTCTTACTCATTGAGAACCCCCAGAATTCCCCAAGCGATGGGCCATGTGGGTATATGACTGTGTGCAGTAACCACCATAAAGGTTAAGTACAGCACCTGTTTAGTCTAACGTGTGTCCCCTGGGTTTGCTTACCTGCTGTAAAAGAATAAAAATGGGAGGCATTTGCATCCTTTGGGACTGTTCTGGTCTAAGACAGTGTATCCCAGTCCGGTCCTCGGGGACCCACAGACAGTCCACGTTAGCAAAAATGTGGACTGTTTGGCAGGGTGCTGGGAGGGAGCAAAAACGTGGACCGACTGTGGGTCCCCGGGGACTAGATTGGGAAACGCTGGTCTAAGAAATCGTTAAAATCTGTGCCCGAAGTAGTATGTTTGTGACTTGTTTTAAGAAATGGACAGTAATGTATAAATTAGACGGTGTAGATTTGGTGGAAGCGTCTTTCCCGCTTACTCCGGCAACGAGCTGCAGTTAGATCCCAGGGGTCTGTTAGTGTCCCGGAGCAGCGTCTGCCTGCCAGGAATCGTGTGCTGGAGGCCAGGCTGACACCCTCCCTCCGTGTGCTCCCCGCAGGAGGAAGGCGTGGACGTGATGAACAGGGAGACAGCCCACGAGCGGTGAGCGAGATGCGGCTTCCTTGCGTGCGGAGCGGGGTCACGGTCGTAGTGAGCAGCCACACACCAAACGCTGCGCAGAAGATATTGCGGGGGTGCTTGTGCTCGCATCTTCAGCGCGTGGAGTTTGGTAGAAGCGAACGGGATTGTCGCGGATGTAGTGATCGTCGCCGTTTTGGGCACGCGTGCCCTGTTCGCGCGGCGCTGTAAACCCACGTCTGCATCTCCTGCTCTTTCCTAGGGAGGTGCAGACTGCCATGCAGATGAGTCACTCCTGGGAGGAGAGTCTCAGTTTGGTATGTGTGACTCCAACCGGGCACCACGAGTCCGAGTCACTCCTGAGTTTAGATTCTGGTTTGGGAAGAAGAAATATATGCCTAAAATCACACCAAGTAACATTATGGTTTAGTAACATCGTAACACTGTAAAAAGTTATTTGTGTGATATCAAGTAGTGCTTGTTTCAAAATGTTATTGAGAAAATCAAATTTTTTTCAACAACTTGATGTGTCTAAATGTTCTTTTACAAATCTCTGGTTCGGTTGTTGAAATGGAAGGTCGCTGCTTTCCTGCCCCCCGCCCCCGTCCTTCCTGCCTGACATCCTCTTTCCAGCAGAGCTGACCCACACAGACAGCTGGCATATTAATTTCAGCCTTGCTCTGCTCTCCTTTGCCCGTACCCTCCGCATGTGGCCGCTGAAGGGGTAGACGTCCACCTCTCTCTCGCCAGTAGAGGGCGTGGCTGACGCGCCCACATGCTACACGAAAACAACAAGGAGGCACTTGGGCCGCCAGTCTCTCAGGTCCAGACTGAGTCGGTAGTGTGTCCATCCGACATAGACGAAACCAGACGGCTGATCGGTCAGTTAAATGACTTGAATCGACCCCTTTGCTTGGCTGGTTGAACTTCGGGGTTAGAATGTGGAGTCCTGGCCCTCTGTGAGCATCTTCGCTGTTGTGTAATCATTCTGTTTTGAACCTGTCAGAGTGACAACGACTTTGACAAGTCCTCCTCGTCCTCCCCGAAGCGGATTGACTTTGTGCCGGTGTCACCTGCACCGTCCCCAACTAGGGGGCTCGGAAAGAAGGTAGGTGACAGTCAGCTGATGGCCGTTTCCTGTTCCGACAAACATGGGGTGTTTCGTTTATATAATTTGCTGTCATTCAAACGTTTACCTGGCAGGCAGCTCATGTCATTGCAGATATAGATGGTAATTGATGGTAATTAACTCTGTTTTCCTTACACAAAAGGAAGCCTACCCATATTTCCATAACTCTCCTCTCTAAATCTGCCTTGCAGGCTATATTTATTTTCTAGCATGGTGATTGGTCCATTCAGGGTTATCGGGCCTCTGCTAACTGAGGCTCCTGTAGCTGTGGTGTTGGTGGTTGATCACTATGGTCAGTCATCCCCGATCTGCCCTGAGGCCTTCGCTGTGCTTCCCGCTGTCTCGTGTATCTGCATTTTTAATGGTTGTAGCATTAGTGCCACTTCTGGCTCCTGGTGACACTGAAGTCCCCCGTTGTCGTCTCCTGTGTCCCACAGCAATGCTTCTCCCCGTCCCTGCAAATCCTGGTGAGCAGCAGCGGGCCCAGCCCTGTGCCCAGCCCTACACGACGCTTTAGGTGAGCCCCCTCTCTGATGGGCCTGCGACCCTCTGCTTGGGCGCAGTCGGCATGGTGTTAAATGGCAGGGTGTTAAATGGCATGGTGTGACTCAAGGTCACTTCCTGCTTTGTTCCTCTTCCCCTTTGGATCCTTTGACTCTGACCGTATGCAGTAGGAGGAGCCAGAGCCCCATCAACTGCATTCGCCCCAGCATCCTGGGGCCAATCAAGCGACGAGGTGAGTGGGGGCCGGGAATCCTCCTCCTCCATAGGGGAAAAAACATCATGCCGTATGTTTATCAAATATCAGGTGATTGTGCCCTATTACAGTGCCTTGCATCCTATTCTCGATTTACATTCATCTGTACACGAAAAGTGGCCCTAAATCTATTATTTTAAATGAGAAAACATTTCCAGTCCGGCCTAAACCGCTCACTACAGATCTTCAGTAGATGAGTGAAAGAACGTTTTTGAATTCTAGAGAAAAAGTTAATACTAGACACAGTTTCAGAGCTGTACATGCCATGTCAGAGGAGCTGTGAATGTCAGAAGTTGGACCAAAAATGCATTAAATTAATTAAAAATTCAAAGAGCTGTAGTTTCAAAGCTATTAGAGATACAAACCTAATATGTGGCATTTCTTCGTAAGTTTGGTATAGGGCACCTGTGATTTTTCTTTTTAGGGAAATCTGAGAGAGTCTTTTGATATGGAATTACCCAAATTGAAGTAAATAAAAGGTTGAATATGCAAACACAATGAAATGGGAGCATAGAACAGAATGAATGCTTGTAAACATTTTTGCCCTGCACTACGAGTACGTATACCTGCACTACGAGTACGTATACCTGCACTACGAGTACGTATACCTGCACTACGTATACCTAATGTGTTTGACTCACTCAAGGAAAGAATATTTGATATTCATTTGGGAAGTGCTGTACTGAGGAAATCTTTTTTACACATACGTTTGATGAAAAACATTTTGTTGGTGGAATTATTACCTGAACTGAAATTTTGGCATCAGAATTCAAGACTTTTTATAGCATAACTTTGGGTTGAGTATTGGGGGGGGGGGTTGTATTGACTGGTTTTGATTATTGGGGGGGAGTTACAACTCCCCCCATCCCCCCCATAATTTATGCCCATGGCTATGGTAAAAGATTAATTCCTGTAATTACTGTAGGGATTGTTTCATATGTATTTATTGTTATATTAATATGTTACATTAATATAATTATTATTGTGTGGGTTTGCACAGTTGCTAGCACTGTTGTGGCTTGTATCTCGCCGGTGATCTGGAATCCTGTTGGTTGGCATCATTGTCCACCTTTAGCACAAAGACATGCAGGTTGATCAGTGTCTCTAAGATGCCTGTAGTGTATAAATGTATGTGTGTCCTGTGCTGGACTGGCATTCTGTCCCATACCCCAGCCTCGTGCACCATGCTGCAGTCCCAAAGCCCCCCCCCCGCCAATGACTCTGTACAAGGCAAGCAGGGCAGTTGTATGCATAGATAACAGATAACTGTAGCAGGGCTCTTCAAACCTGGACCTCCGTTCCAAATCCAGGCCTTGTTTTCAGTTCTCCCAGGTAGTTAGATTAATAATTGCTGATTCTGATTGGCCACAGAGGCTTCATATCCAGCCCACAGGCAAAGGAAGGCTGGAAAATCGGCAGTGCTCGGCCCTTGAGGACAGTGATATAAATATCCCTGGACTGTAACCTATAATGTATGTTGGCCCTTTGCGTTCGTGTCATTTGAGAAGTCATTGAGGGGGCTGCCTGTTTAGTGGTGCTTGAACATGCCTCTGGGTGTTAGGTGAGGTGGAGATGGAGATGGAGAGCCAGCCCAAGAGGCTATTCCAGGGCTCCACCACTATGCTGTCTCCCGAGGCGTCCCACCTCTCCGACCTGGCCCCCAGGTGAGTAGGCCCTTCCGGAAGCCACTGACGGTCGCTCCTGAATGCTCCTGCATGGCAGACGCTGAGAGACCACATTCCCGCTTCTCCTAGCCTGTCCTCCGATCTGCTGGACGGGAGTCTCAGCAGCCTGGGCTCCTCCTCTGGGTCCCCGGCCAAGATGGACGGGGTGTCCCCATCGCCCGGCAACTCCCCCCTCAGCCTTCTTCAGGACCTCTCGCCCAAGTGAGAGCGGTGGGAGGAAAGCAGGGGTGCTTTGTGAAGACCTTCACCCGGGTCCTGGATGTGGCGATCAGCACCAGCTGCTTTCCCGTCTATCGACGAGAACTTTATTTTGGAACATAATTGTTAAGCGATCACGTACAGGATTGGCTTCAGGAAAAATCTTTGCATTCCATCAACGGAGCGTAAAGCTATAGCACCTGAACATTGTGTTGTCTTTTTCACCTGCTTTCTGCTGTGGATCTGGACTCTCCGTCGTCTTGCTGGTGACGTGACAGCGGGGCGTGCTGTAGGAAGAGTGTTGACACCAGCTGCTAAATGTGGATTTTCCTACACGGGGTTAACCCTGTCCTACCTCTCCAGCACCCTGGTGTTGTGGCCCCCCAGCCAGAAATGGAACTTGACACAGCATCCGGAGTACTACCCCCCTCCTTTACCCACACACACACACACAACACACAACACACTAGGTGGATTGAGAATGGCTGATGCGTCCCAGTGATATTACTTCTCTGTGCTGTACAATCCCGTGATTGGCTCCTTACCCCCCTGCTTGTGCTCTATAACTGTGTAGATATCACCGTAGGCTGTGGAGCAGATGAAGACCGCGGGGTTTGTCCTGGGAGATGCCCGAGGTCACCTTGCTGCTGTGCTTCCTAGAGCACTCTGGGAAGGACCCTAAACAGACTTCCTGCTTTAAAATACCTTGTTGAAAATTAACAAGAAACCAGACAATGCTGCACGCAGACCTCTGTGCTGGGTGGTCTGTTTTCTCATCCTTTCCCGTTTATGGCTATTCTCCCCACCCCCATGGGCACTGGACACTAAGGTGGGGGGGGGGGGGAAACTATACTTTGTTTTAGTGCTTGTCAAGTTAGCGTGATCTGAAAAGGTGATCTGCTCCTACTTGAACTGTCCTGCACTGCAGGAAAAATGTGCAAGGGGATGCTAAAATGACGAAGATTTTTGGATTGGGGGGGTAAGGCTGAGCCTTGTAAACAAACTGATTGCGACGTGTTTGCAAAAGGCTACAGCCAGTTTTGCTGCTAGATTAAAGTGATGAAAATACATCTATTTGGAATGCGGTCACTGTAAATGAGACCTGAAGTGGGCTCAGTGGCGCCCCCCACTGGGCAGACTGGGCTTCCGTGTGTCTCCATGTATGCTTGTGTGTACCGTGGCCGCCCACACTGTGCCTCATCCTCGTCAGTGCTACTAACGCATGTGTAACAGTGTCCAGTGGGTCAGTCCAGCTGTCCAAAGCGGCGTTTCCCAATCCGGTCCTTGGGGACCCACAGCCGGTCCACGTTTTTGCTCCCTCCGAGCTCCCTGTCAGCCAGTGTCCCGGAAGGGAGCAAAAACATGGACTGTCTGTTGGAAATGCTGGTTTAAAGTAACCGAACTTCACCAAGGGAGACATACCTCTGTTATGGAAAAAAGTTTTTTTTTTTTTTACTCCCAGGATGATTTATCGCTATTTTTAATTTGTGGATCACATGATGTTTTGTGCCATTGAAGAACTGTGTCTGTACAGCTTGTGCAAAAATTACCAATGTTTATCTATTTTGTTTGGTTTTGTTTTTGTAATAGTTTTGGAAGTTTTATAAAAAGCATTTTATTTTCTGTAAACAAGGCATGTGATGTCAAGTAAATCAAACTATTCATTTGTGTGTTGGAAAGAAAGTGGCTCGACCCCTTTTGAGTGACAAAGTTGAGTGGATCTTGTTTTTTTAAGTGGGGACTGGGAGGTGTTTTGTTCAGTTTTCCTTTCCTTTAACACTTTAAGTAAATACGTCAGTGGTGTCTTTGTTGACAGTCTTCTTTTTGGTCCTGTGGAATGTCATTTCATTTGTCCACAGTGTTTCCTCAGTTTAATATACTTATTGCCTGTGTGTTGTCAGGACTCCAGTATTTGCAATCCACTGGAGCTGCCCCTCCCCCCCAGAGCCTCATAATGTATGTGACTTTAGATTTAAAGAAAATAAATTATTTGCTGTACAGTGCTTGAAGTTGTTTTTGAAACGTCATGTAACTGAATTCCTGTGTTTGCCAGCAAGCTTCAATTGCATCTCTGAGCCTGTGATATGATTAGATGTCACATCAAAGACATAAACTGTGGTGGCAACTTTGAAGTACCTGCAGATGGAAGTAGGGTTAGAAATATAGGATGACAAGGAACAAGTTTATGCACCCCTCTACTGGCCTGTTTTTATGTGCAAGACCGTAATGCTGAGTAGGTTGAGTTTGTAAGGTGAGGGACCAGTACTTATACATTATGGATGCAGGATGATGAGGGAGGTTAATTAATCATTTGGGAACAACTGAATTTCTCTTTGTAAAATTTACGATGGAGAAGATTTTCATCTTGAAGAGCATTTGTTTTAAATTGAGTGACTTTTGTATGGCACCCCTCCCCGCTTTGCAGTTTTTTAGATCAATAGCGTTACATTTTGTCCCGTTATGTGAGTGGCTGGCTCAGGAGGTGTGTTCTGGTAAAATGGATGATGCGTGATTGCGTGTAAGTGTATGTGTGTTTTTGCCCTGATGTAGACTGTCTGCATGTACCCCAGCCTTGGGCCCTGTGCTGCTTGGTCAGGCTTCAAGTCCTTCTGGGACCCTGACCAGGATAAGTGGTTATATGAATGGATGGATGGATGAAATAAAAACAGAATCCGTTTATTATCAGTATATTCCTTCGCTCCTTAGGGTCAGATACAGGTTAGTCGCTCACATGTTAGCTTAAGGATTAGTATATTAGCACTTATTTCATTTTATTAATCCTTTGGTCAATGTGATGTCAGACAATTATAGTAAGATGTAATGGCAACACGATTATATGCTTCTGCGCAATGTTACTTTGCTCTGAACTTCATCGGTGGACACGCTGGGGGCTGGAAACATGGGGTCCTCTTACAGGGGAGTAAGTCACAGTTAAGGCCGTGCGTACGCAGTATAGGGTTATGTGTAGCGGGGTCTCTGACGCCAAACGCAGCCAGCAGATGGAGCAGTTTAAGGGGGTTCAAGCTTTTGGGCCTGGGAGGTGCTGGTGACCAAGATATGGAATTACCTGAAAGAGCTTAACAGCAGAAATGGAAGACGAATGATCTGCATCTTCTAAAAAATATTCCATAAAAAATATAGGAGACTAGACCCAATTTGGAAGACCAGGGGGGCAGGTTCTAGTTTTCGTTCTGGAGTTAGAAAGGTAACGTGACTGATTTGGGGAGGGTCCACCATCAGTAGATTTTGCCGATCGGGGAGGGGCTGTTCAAATCTATAATTTCACTACCTGTCTACATGCCTCTCCCATGCATTGCATGGTGTGATTTGAAACAGCAGCCTGCAGATTCTGAGGGTGGTACATAGCTCGGCTAATTAGAATGCGGTGCCTGTCACTGGAAGGTCGCAGATTCAAATCCCAAGGTTGGCAGAGTGGATTTACTATTGGGCTCCTGATACCAAGTCCTTAACTCCCAGTTACCCGAGAGACTGCCCGAGCCTGCTTTCGGAAAATGAAGCCTGTGTCTCTCTGGATAAAAGTGGCTGCTAAATGAATAAAAACAATGCTGATCGTAGATTGCCGTTGACCCTAGAATCTGAAATAAGAAGTGTACCTGAGTCAGGAGGCAGGGCCAATCTGCCGTGAGTTACAGGCTGCAGGGACTGGCTCCTTCCCCAAATCAAAGGTGTTCCATTCAGACCCATTGCCACAGGTGTATAGAATCAGGTACCCAGCCATGCAGTCAAGTTTACAAACATTTGAGAAAGAATAAGTCATTCTGAAGAGCTCAGTGAATTCAAGCACAGTACAGTCATAGGATGGCACCTTTGCAATAAGTCAGTTTGTGAAATGTCTTCCCTGCTAGATATTCCACAGTCAACTGTAAGTGGTATAATTGCAAAGTGGAAGTGTTTAGGAACAACAGAAACTCAGCCACGAAGTGGCAGACCACGTAGAGTAACAGAGCGGAGTTGAGTACTGACCCACATAGGATGTACAAGTCACCAAAGTTCTGTTGACTCAGTAGCTGAGTTCCAAACTTCCTCTGGCATTGACTCCAGCACAGAAACTGCACCAGGAGCTTCTTGGAATGGGCTTCCAAGGCCAAGCAGCTGCATGCAAGTCACACATCATCAAGTGCAATGCCAGGCGTCATGCCAAATCTGATGGACGAGGCTGGGATTGGTAATCTCCTGGAGAACGTTACCTGCCTGACTGCATTGTGCCAGCTGTAAAGTTTGGTGGAGGAGGGATAAGGGTATGGGGTTATTTCTCAGGGGATGGGCTAAGCCCCTTAGTTTCAGTGAAGGGAACTCTTAATGCTTCAACATACCAAGACATTTTGGACAATTCTATGCTTCCAACTTTGTGGGAGAAGTTTGGGGAAGGCCCACACAGAGCTCTGACCTCAACCCCATCAAACACCTTTGGGATGAATTAGAACGGTGAATGCGAGCTAGGCATTCACGTCCAACATCAGTGCCTGATTTTACAAGTGCTCTTCTGGATGAATGGGCAAAAATTCCTAGATCCACACTCCTATATCTTGTGTAAGGCCTTCCCAGAAGAGTGGCAGCTGCAAAGGGGGGACCAACTCCATATTGATGCTTATGGATTTTAAGTGGGATGTCATAAAAGTGCCTGTAGGTGTAATGGCCAAGTGTCCCAATACTTTTGTCTGTGTGTGTGTGTGTGTGTGTGTATGTATATATATATATATATATATAATGAAAAATATAGATATGTTTAAGCCAAATTTAGCAGAGACATATACGTCTGGATTGCAATGAATGTGTGTGCTTCACACATGCAGGAGCTGAAAGAAAACATTTTTAACACTCTACATTTTTACACTCTAATGGCTATCCAGGCTGTGGCAGTCAGTTTTTTGACAATGTGAAACAAAATACCGGAAGACATCGTTTGGACGTGTTTTTCCAGACTTATGACAAAGAGTTTCCATAGCGACGCCTGCTAAAAGCTGTGACCTTCCAACACAGTCAGAGCACATGGTTCACCTCGTCTGAACCTGACACAGCGTCTCCATAGCGATGAGGTGCGTTAATCACAACCGAAGCCTTCTAAAGAATTTCCCACAATTTGCATCTTTGCAGAACCACCACGTGTTGATTATTTTTCTCATAGTCGTAGAAAATGCATGGATGGAGAGCAGGCACACACATCACTGGGAGGATATGAATTATACTCACTCAGATGTTCAGTCGTTTCACTAATCAGTTGTCTCGCAGGTATTTGATGCAACCGCTCAAACATTATATACCTTCATCCTTTGTATACTCATCTGCTCAGTGACCTCAGTAAGGTAATTCAATTCACTTATACACTAGCAGGGCCATCTCCTGACTCCTTAAATGTGACGGTAAGGCTCACCTTGTGCGAGACAAGGCTGATGTTGCAGTTCCCCGGACCGCAGAGATGTGGCGAGGATGGAAAAAACGAATCACTGACTCGTTTGAGGCACTTCCACTAGGTCACGGGCCCTAACTGACAGCACTTGATGCCGAAAGCACAGTCCCCCCCCCCCCCAACCCCATTGCTAACTGACAGCATGGAAAATTAATGCCATAATCCCTGTCAGACCTAATGAGCATAAACCAGGCAGCAATGAAATGGGCGTTGCAGGTGTCATTTCAACATGGAAGATTGTGACAGGAAGAGAACAAGACGCAGGCGATTTTGACAGCAGGTGCGCACACAAACACACAACCATACAGATACCAGGACAAAGGGTGTTAGGTCAAACAGAGCTTTTAATAAAGGTCTCCCTGTGCCTTTACTCAACCTACACACCTGCTCCCCCCAGTTCTGTCACTTGTGCTATCTGTCCATCATAGGCCCTATAAATAAAGCCCAGTGCGTGATGGGATTCTCGTCCTCAGTGTGTCTCTGGGTGTAGTGTTTATACTGAGACATTGTCCTGTTGGCTGGGGGCAGGGATTCCTGCGCAGCCTCTCCTTCATTGACACAGGAGGGCCGCGTGTACGTGTGCGTGTATCTGCTCTTCCCCAGTCGTCCCCTCCGTGTCTTTGTTTTTCTGTAGGGCACTGGTTCATGGCCGCAGAATCACCATCGTGAGAAGACCTGTGTGACAGTGAAGAAATTTTTTTCCTGAATTACTGTAAAAGAAAAACTTGTGGGAACCAGAAGAGCTGCGATTACACAGAACAGTTTGCTTGTTTATGTCCAAGGTTTTGCTGGTCTTGCTATTATACCTGATAGTTCCTTGCACATAAAGTCTCGGTTAAAATATCCAGCTATTTGAATGGGTATATAGAATAGAACATCTAATTAATATATGCAGAGGCATCGATTTCCTTCCTGCTCACCCAGAACGTAGGCAGCAACAAGTTTCTTGTTGACACTCAAGTGGAGGTAGACAGGCACAATGGAGTCCAGCTCCCCAAGGGTGGGCAGAAGGAGGGCCGCCACGCAGCCCAGCCCCAGCAGGATGGCGAGCAGACTGGGGCCCCCAGACGCCACGCGGCTCTCTGGGCAGCACACAGGTACACCCAGTGATCAGCACGAGGGCGGCCAGCCACAGAATGCCACTGTACTACAATTTAGCTCAGGGTAAAGTTTGATATTAAAAGCATTAAGATTGTAATCAAAACTTTGCTGCCATCTAGTGGTATGAAAAAAACAGTAACGACAGTAAATTAAAATTCAAAAATATTCAACATGCATCTTCTATACCTGCTTGTCCTATATAGCTTCAGGGGGGTCCAGAGCCTACCCCGAAATTTAAAACCATGTGGCAGGAAAAAAACCAGAACAGGACACCAACACATGATTCACACCCTACAGACGATTTGGCAACTCCCATTCACATTGGCGTGTTCCTGGACCATGGAGGAGGGGAACCAGAGGAAACTCCACAATGACATGAGGAGAACATGCAAACTCCACACCCAGAGCCATGGCAGAGATTCACACCCTGGTCCCATAGGCGTGAGGCAACACTGCTAACCACTACACCACCGTGCCACCCCAGTATTAAATACCCCTGGATTATTCCTTATTTAAGTCATTAATCAAGAAAAGTAAAATCTGGATTATTACACACATTACACACAGACCTTTTATCCCAAACCAGTATTTTTGATTTGCTTATACTTAATGTTCCAAATGCTATTTAACACACACTATCAAAAAAATAACCTTCTAGCTTGCAACCAATCGATCTCCATGTGTTTTCAAAAATGTGGTTTTGGGAGGGGCCTGTGTGTGACCACACCCCCACTGGCCCACCCTACCTGTCTGATAGGCTGCCTGCTCAAAGAAGACGCTGTCGGCGAACTGCTCCTTCATGCGGTGCTCCTCTTCCTGAGAACGGGGCTGCGTGGCTTCCTGGGAGGCCGAGGGGAGCAGGGTGGCCATCACCTCCTTGCGGCCCAGGGCCTTGCGTTGGCTCTGCTCTGACACCTGGAGGCGGAACTTATCCATCACGCCATAGTGACACGGTCGCACGTCCCTGTGCCGGATCACTCTGCCGGGGAGGGGGTGATTTAGTGGAGGTCAGAAAGATGTACGGCAAAACTTTCACCCGCTATGCAGCCTGCAGCAAAGGCTGAAGCCTGAATCTGAACACTATTTCTCACACAGACAAAACAAGGTTAAGGCCAGGAGGAAAATATCAACAACATGAGTATTTCCTAGTGATGCTGCATGAAAGTAATTAGCTACTAATTATTTCAGAACATAGAGGGTTAAACGATACCATGCAAAAATCACAGGCAGTCAAAGAAAATGCTAATACCAATTTATCTGAGTAGTAAGTATATATTTGCTAAGAAAAAACACAATTCAAGTTTACAACAAATGCAAATTAAGAATAATTCAATAAAAACTGACCAGAATTTCTTCTGTTGCCCAAAAAGTTACTGAATGGCCAGATGAACTCCACTTTAGTTCACAAACCTATAAATACTTTTTTATAGGAAAACCTATAAAAACTCTTTAGG
>JAODLC010000002.1:11713041-11741962 GCA_026781145.1 Hippopotamyrus pictus | reverse complement strand
ATGGCCAGATGAACTCCACTTTAGTTCACAAACCTATAAATACTTTTTTATAGGAAAACCTATAAAAACTCTTTAGGGGCACCTCAGCCATTCCATGTATTCATTGTACTTTACCACCAGCTAAATTAATTAATTTAATTTGTTAAAAAAAAAATCTGTGTGGTATTGATTAGCCTTACGAGGTATGCTAGGGGTTGACTCAAAAAATACAAGGGTACACTGTATAGTTACTGCCAATATTATGGTGACTTTTAGGGAGATTTTGAAATTGTGAAGCTAACACACTTTGACAGATATCAGATTTGCACCAAGATAATCATTTAAACACCATTTCTTTGACTGCCTGAAACAGTACTGCATAGTATACTTCGGTATACTAAGCTTTCAGTGTCAGTGATTTTGTAAAATTTCCAGCTTTCTGTTCCATCGCTTTACTGTCAAATGCACATTGGCAAACATATCCGTAGAGTGGCAAACGTGATGGCAGCAGCACCTGTGCCACCAGCTGCAGCCGTGTGACTGACCGCCAGAACCCTCTGGCATGACATGGAGGCCCTACTCACATGTCCACGCAGCACTGGGGCTTCACGGCTCCCGTGGCATCCACCACGGCATACTTGCTGGGTGCCGTGCACAGCACTGAAGGAAAAGGAGAGACGTTAGTCCCAAGCATGGTTGCACAGGGGCTGAAACTTTCCATTCCATGGGAAGTTAAGCAGGGGAATTTTGGAAGTATTCCAAGGTGGAAACTTACCATGAGAATTAACGGGGATATAAGGGAATTAACGGGAATGTTCCCAGAATTTTGCAACCCTAGTCCCAACACAGTACCTTGTAAGCTTCTGCAGGGCCTATTCTGGGTAGCATTTATACACAGCGGTCGTGTACTAAGAAGAGGGACATTGAGAGAAGTGTCTAACCATGACATGTGGCAGCTCCTGGGTGTGTTACATCTGTGCACATCAGGGTGTTACATTCCTGCCAGCGGAATTCTGGTGTGTAACTTGAGTCCTGCTTGAGCTTGAGACCCTGTGCTAAACGTATCCCCAACCCTTGGGCAGTTGGACTCCATCGTGCCTGTCTACCTCCCACTTGAGTGTCAACAAGATACCTGTTGCTGCCTGAGGGTGATAGCTGGGGAAAAGGAGCCGGCAAACCACAGAGCAGGAACAGCATAGCAGCATGCTGAGTGGTGATGGGTGGCGGCTTGAAGCACCGCCCACTGACCTTTGAACTTGAGGGCGAACTCATAGGGGTTGTACAGCGTGAGCACCTGCTTGTGCGAGGCCTGCTCATCGGCATAGAAGACCAGCTCCGTGGGGAAGACGAACACAGGAAGGCTGCCCTCTGCTGAATCAGCCAGTCGGCTCTGCTGCTGCATTGGCACGCGATGACCTCACTTCCTGCCCCGCTCCCTTTTTCTCTTTCTCACTCACCCGGCTGGCAGCGGGGGGGTTCCTTCTGCATTCAGATTGTACTCCACACCCAAGTTCTTAGAAACATCACAAGCTCTCTGAGAGGGGAAAGAGGACGACAATGGCCTCATTGCTGGCACCAACACACGTGATCCCTGGTCAGTGTTAATACTACGATTCATGCCACATTTTCTATCTGCATGTTTAACATATACACCGCTGTTCTAGAATGCTGCCACCACAGTCACTCCATCAAAGACCCTCCAAGATATGAGTCATGACCCAAGTCATATTGAGGATCTTCAATGTTTGTATAAGCATTGTGAGCAGTTCACATTTGCATTGAAGCCTTTAAACCAGGCGTTCAAAACCCCACTGTCTGCATATTTAACACATTAAACTGGGCCACATAGCGCTAATAATGTGCGCACCGTAAACAAAATATGTATATATTGCAACCAAAATCGAAGTATTGAGATATTATTTCTTTGCCATTGTATAGTTTTCTTTACTTATTTACTTATTCTTTCGCTTTTGCTCGGCACTAATTTTTCTTTATATTACATCTTTTCCGCTTTGCACCGCATTTTTCTTTGCGTCTCCCTATCTGGCGTCTTTTTGACGCGGCGCGGACAGACGGATGTTTTTGAAATGGTAGGCGGGGCTTTGTGTGGTTGTCACTACCCGATCCGTACCATCTGCCTGACTTGGATCCCGTACGTCTGCGCATGCTCGACAATGCCGCGCATGCGTAGACGTGTGCCGTGTGTACATATTTTCTTCCACAAAATGAGCGAAAACTGCCTTTAATAACTGGAAAAAACGGGAAATACGTTTTGTTTGTTTGTCCTTTTATGTGCTCATTCCGGTCGTCTATTTTGTTTTTCTGTTAACACGATTACCTAAATATCCCATATCTGAAATATAATTCCATTACAGGGTTGCCAACTCTCACGCATCTGGTCTGACACGCTTTCTGACTATCAAGAAATCTTGCGGCAAATATACATTATTCCATTATAAACCGAAATTAGCTACATCCAAAGCGTTGGGGCAATTATTACAAACATGTTAATGCGAGTGCAGACTTGAACTGAAAATCTCACGCCAGCCAGTTGACCAAAGTTGGCAACCCGGCATTAGTTGAAATTGCTGCTACCCAGCGACAGGGTATTCTGGTTTACTCTGACCTGAAATATGAAGTTTTGATTATTTTATTATCTCTCCAAATAAGTGACGTAAGAATAAAAAGTCAAAATATAATCACACATTTCTCTAGTTTTGTCCTGTTGGCATCATCTTTTGACTTTGCTGCAGCATAATAGTGGCAACCGTCAGGGACATTTACGGTCACCCCGCCGTGACTGGGGTACCTGAAGGAACCCAAAAACATGCACTATGACACAAGGGCAGTTGCTATGCATACCTTTTATTGAACAGACAGAAAATACAGAATCCAAAATCGGAATATCTGGCTGAATATCTCAGCCTGGGCTGGTGGAGATCGCAAGCTCACAAACAGTCCGTAAAAAGAACCTGATGGCGTGAAAAGAATTAGGCACGTTTTCCAAAAACGCAGTTGCTAAGTACATTAGCAACTTACATTGTTGGAACCATCCAATTGTCTCCCAAAACGGTAGTTCAAACCATCCAATTAACTATGTTTGTAACATCAGGTTGGGTTGTGAAAATGTCGTGAAACAAAGTGGCACAAATCGTGCAGAGTCGTAAAACATGTAAAGTGGCAATTCTGCGCATGCACAGACGTGCAATATACAAATTAGGCAGGTAGATTGGGTAAGACTCGACACGCCCACCGCCCATACCGTGTCAAAATGAGGCCAGACAGTGAAACGCAAAGAAAAATGCAGCGTTGCAAAGTGCAGCATGCGTACCGTAAGGAAAAATGAGTGCTGAAAAATGCGAAACGTAAAGAAAGGTAGCGTAGGGGCAGCGTGTGGCTCAGTGGGCTAAGCCGTGTGCCTGTAATCACAAGGTCGCCGGTCCAAGCCCAGTCTCAGCACGTCTGCGGGTCCTTGAGCAAGGCCCTTAACCCCCAGCTCCCTGGGCGCCCCAACAGGTGGCTGCCCTTCGCGGACAGCTTGCTCTACAAAGAGCAAGTAGAGGGAGGCGTAAAAAGAATTTCCCCACGGGGATTAATAAAGTATCAATTATTAAAATGCTTATTAATAAAGTATCACTATATATTCAGAAAATATGGCAAAGAAAAAAACCTTTCAATACATTGATTTTGTTTGCAATATATACGTGCTTGTTTACAGTACATCTGTGTGGCAATAATTTGCTCCATATTCACTTTACATTACATTACACTGAAAGACAAAGGGTTCTAAACATTGCCGCAACATCGCACTATGTGCAAGCTAAATAAAGTACGTCGGACAGATTCACCGACCCGACCTGCTGAATGTAGCCAGTCAACAAGCGGGGCACGTTAAGAAGGCTACGCTAAATACTCACTGAAATCAACTTCGTTTAAATTAAGCCTAACCACTTAACGTTCTGCTCGCAATCCGCCATCTGAATGTGCGCCGTTCAAGAACAGTGCAGAGGTGACATTTGGACACTTACGGGCGATAGGGGTATTTCCCTTTAAATACCACAGAACGACGGTAGCTACACGTGGCTAGTCACGTGACCGTGTTTACACGCGCGACCTTAGAGACTGCCAACCTGAAACGTCACATCTCGGTTCCGTGCTCCGCCGCGCGCCGGCAGGCATTCCCTGTATCACACGTTCGAAGTACTAAAACAGCTTTTTTTAAAAATAAAAAAAAAAACGCGCCGCCAGGCTAGCTATTAAATCTGCCAAAACCAGATTAATAACCCACACTGCAGCTGAGTCTCCTTTCAGCAGGAATTAGCTACCAACCCCCTGACCAACCAGAACTGATACAGACCATGCCGGTATCAGCGGTCAACAAACTACTTTGTAACATTTTGAAACGTTCCCCTAAAGCTTCACCGAAACAGGACACCACCACTAATAATGTATTATATAAACTCCTTACAGTGCATCTTGATTAAACTTGGTTTACTTGGGTTAACACACCTAGCTAAACAGCAAATCTTGGAGTCGTTTGTAACACTATTGGAAAAAAATGACTACGTGTGCTTCTTATCCAGGTAGCCATAAATAACTTAAAAATAAACGATGCAACAGCGACGTATACCGGGATAAAGAAATACATCGCTACGAATGGGGAGAACAATGGCAGCAGTTTTTTTTAGCAAGCTACACTATCAGGATAACTCCCGATATGCAAATACAACGGCATTTTACATTATATTCATTCGCCACTACAGATGATTAAATTGTTGGATTAACAGATAAGACGTACCCTTAATTAGTCCGTTATATTGCAAAACCGACTACCTAGCAAGCTAGCTAGGTACTGTGGTAAATCCCACCCTGCTGTTATTTTCTTTGTCAATGCTCTGCAGTTCAGCACGGTGGATGCTGGGATAGTGGAGGGTCTCGGGAATTCCTCCACGGCCAACCAGTGACGTAATGATTTTTCTAACTAAAAAGTAAACTGTGTTTTCCTCCAGTCTGAAATTCGGTTCATCCCGATTAAACAGAGGTGTAACAGTCATGAAAGCAGACTGAACTTCGCGAGGGTATAGTCAGCACATTAAAGTTACAAACTGTGACTTGCTGTGACTATTTCACCATGCACTTATTCATTAGACAAAACATGTGGATTGCAAAAGTGGCAAAGACAACGACACCTGTTTGGTTTTAGGTTCTGAATCGTGAATGACAATAATTGCTCTCTTTCTCACTATCTGCCCTTACAAATATGTTAGCGCCCTTTGCATTTTTGCTTTTAAAAGAAAAACATCATCGTTCAAAATCTACACCCTGCTTCCAAGATGTGACATTAAGCATCTAACAATAAAATATATCCCTCGGATAGTGTGAGACATTATGAAATAGGCCTATGAAAACTGCATAATGTTATGTAGCCTGTCTCCATCACTATTTTCCTCGCCATATATAATTCCCATTTGCTGCCCTTTAGATTATTGTGTTTTGCTATATTATTATTTGGTATGTTATTTGTTTAACAGGGCGTTGTGTTCATGATAAATTTCTTTACATATAGTACTTACGTTTATTTCATGCGGCAAGAAAACAAACCCTTCACTGCCTTACGCTTGGCCGTCCCTTGAACATCGGCAATGGGTCAAACATAGCCTCTGCTGTCAAGATGACTGCATATTGGAGAAAATAAACATAAAATGTTTGTTGACCAGTGGTGTGCTAATGGACAATTTTATTTCGCGGAAAGGCGTAAAAAATACAAAGGACTCTATAACGGTTTCCAGAAAGCTTGGCTTTTAAATTTCACACACACACACACACACACATATATATATAAAAAAAATTAGGAAATGAACGATAGCATCAGCTTTTTGAAGAACCATCAGTGTTATGATGATGCAGTCAAGATCACAGTGTTAGGGACTAATTCTCATAATGAGTTGCTACACTTCTTTTAGAGCGACAAAAATATATATAAAATTGTATGAGTGTGTGTGTTGGGGGGCGGGGTAAGAGAGACAAAGATAGAGAGAACTTTTGATAGCTACAGTAACATGGCCCTTTTCCAGTCGAATGAACAACTTTGAGGTTACGTTGAGGTAATGTCCTTAGCCATCAGTGTAAGGCACATGGGAAAGTGTGGCAGCCCCCGTAACACTAGGAAGGTAAGGGTTAAGATTGCTGTTTTTTTTGTTTTTGTTTCGCAGAAAATCATTCAAATTTCACGTTATGTAGGCCTATACTTAACTATACCAGAGTGACTGGCACATATTGATCCGTATTTGCACAAACACTACAAGAAAATTAACTCTTCCGTTTGTACTCTGACGTATATTCAGATTATGTGCTTCATTATACTCATACGTGCATTTTACAATGTGTGTTTGTCAGAAACAATATATCCAGGGAGCGATTAAGTATTTTTATTAGAATTTTGCATTATGTCAGTCCGGTTTTTTTTTTTTTTTTACCGCATAGGATGTTTAATCGCCAGCGACCTGACCTTATCAGAGGGGCTAAGAAGAGAGAGTTGTCAGAAGAGTGCACCTCGCAGTCTTGCACATACACAATTAATTCTTCAGCCGTCAGCCTACCGCAATATTATCCCCATGACTTACTTGCAAGGTATGTCCCGCCCTCTGTATACTTTTACGAAGTCATGACACGAGCAAGAGTGTCCAATCCTTCCAGATATGGTTATCAAAATTTCCGACCGGGGATCCCTGTTCTCACAGCGTATTTCCCACACATAACAAGTCTATCTACACACTGTAGTAGTTACATTGTAACGCGTTGATGCGTCGTGTTTCTCTCAACAATCGATGGAGCGTAACGCGGTGTGAAATATTTCAATAACTGTATCAAAGACCAAATCCCCACCCCCTATACAACACTGGAAAAGAACACGAAGGGTGGGGGGCTTTATGATGTTCATATAACGCACGAATCGCGTGGCGCTTCTGTTTACCTATTCACCAGAGTTATATATACACACCGCCATCGCAATAAAGGCGAAACAATAATAATTTTATGCCAAGGCCACACAGTTTAAAGTGCTTGGCAGATTTTCCTTTATCCGTGTTCCTGTACTTATTATGCAGAAAGGGGCGGAGCTCGCACCAGCCTTATTACATATTTCTGGTAGGCGTGATTACAGCGGGCGGACTCAGCCAATGGCATGGTGACAGTGGAAAGAGGGCGGTTCAGTTTGTTCGGAAGAGAAGTTCTCTATCAGCGCGAGCCTGAGCACTGCTCAGTAAAGACAGATAGAGTCAGGCGGCAGTAAGGGGTGGCTGTACGACCCTCTTTTGAGGGGGGTGCGATTAAAACAAATATATATACACACATATACACGCCCAGGCCGCAAGATAGGTCCTATGTTGACATTGTCTTTTTTTAGTAAGCATATAGTTATATCTCTGTATTTCAAAAATGCCTATTTTACTTTTCCTGATAGACACGTCCGCTTCTATGAATCAGCGCACTTATTTGGGTACGACGTATCTGGACATTGCTAAAGGCGCGGTTGAGATCTTTATGAAGGTAAAGAGTAATTTTACCCCGACTTCTCAGTATATTATGTTGCCTTGTTGGAACTGAGAGTCGAATTAGTCGAAAATAACGTGTATTGTTTCGTTTTCTTTAACAGCTGCGCGCCCGAGACCCGGCTAGTAGAGGCGACAGGTACATGCTAGTTACATTTGATGAGCCACCATACGGAGTTAAGGTAAATAAATACTGTTAAATTGTGTTTTGATGTGGTTGAGGCGAGATGTTTTCTGACAGTGAGACTCTACTGTCCCTCTGGTTCGTAGCTGCGGGTTTGGGCGGCCTCCCGGCGGTGAAAACGACTAATTTTTGTTAAAATACCCGCAGACCCGGAGCAGCGCAGCCTCGGAACATGGCGGACATTTTGCTTTTGTACTAGCAGAGCTCTCGAACGCTTAGATGGAGGCGGGGAGATTTATGATCGACACTGACGTCACGTGTGACGCAATGGCGGACTAGCTCGTCCCGGATTGGACAACTGGCCTGCATCTCGTCCTATTTTCTTCTTTCGCATCCGCTTAGTGGCTTCCTTAAAGTCGCTCTCATTGGCCGACGCAGACTGGGCTACTCAAACTTGTCTCCCCCCTCTGTGTGAGAAAATGTAGGAAGATATTTCCTTAGTAACCTTTATTTTCCCACATTAGTTGTAATTTTTATAATTTTCTTTTTGATTTTATCTTTTAAAAACGAAGTGCCCATATAAACAATCTATTTCCTGTCCCCCAATACCAGCACACATACAGACAAACACCCACACACCCAATCCCTCCCACTGTCCTCTGTATGCATTACTTTCAGTTTATGAAAGAGAACCATCCAGCAGGTCTTAGAAAGTAATTTATGATGCTGCCAGAAGTTGAGAAAGTCAAGGCATTCTGTGCCTCACCAAGGATTGTTAGCGGAGCCTGATTTGGGACAGGCTGTATATGAACAAAGCCAGGTTTTATAGAAACGGACCGTAGCCATTGCCCTGTGAAGCATACATGAGCGTGCATGGTACAGGATGGAGACGAGCGCCATGCATCTGAGCAAGGCCTTTGTTGAGCTTCACAGTGGGCAAGGTGCCCATTCAAAACTCCAGTATGCTGTTAAAGTCAGGACCCCAGTGCCTTTTACTGGAGGACAGCCATAACTTTATACTCACATCTCTGATTGGTTTATATATATATATATATATATATATTTTATTTTACCAACATGCAGTTGTTCCTGTGAGAAGCACACTTTTTCTGTGGGTCAGTGAAGTGTAAGTTGGTCTGGTTCAGAATTGAGGTCTCTCTAGATGCACTTGTATTCAAAGTACTTCAGTCATAAATGTATGTCCCGACCTTGGACGCCAAACTGCAACATTCTGGAGACAAACCCATTTCCTAAACTCCTGGGCTGCTCGTTGAAGATTCTGGCAAGTGTGTTTCTTGCATACAGAGTCTCGAGCTTGTAGGACTGCCCCCCACCCCCCCCCACCCCCCCCGCTTGTGAGGAGAGCAGTGTTTACTAATCTTGCATTACTGTATGACATGATTTGGCTCGCCTGTGGCCACTGTGGTGTCATGTGTCTGCAGACTCAGCAGTGCGTGTTGGGGGGGGGGGGATGCCGGCGTGTCTGTTTGTGTAATACACTGTAAAATGCATATGGCGGAAGCCATCAGGAAGACTGCTTGCTGGTCCCACGTGCTTTTTCCAGTGCTGCACATTAGGGCTTCACCTTGCCACAGCTGCGATGCCGCATGCACACTGGCGTGGCCTACTGCCGCTGCAGAGCAGCTGTCATGCAGCATGTCTGTGTCGCCGGGCGCCGATGGGGATGTTACAGGGGGCAGGCGGGATGGTCGCAGGGATCTCCCTTATCTTAACCCAGTCAGTAGTCCAAGCCTCCGCCCGCCTCTGTAGCTGGGGGGGGGGGGCATGTGACATGTCCCCCAGGGAGCCAGGCCACATTTGTGGTTAGGTGTTTTTTTTCAGTGGCTTAGCGGAGCTTTAATCTGAATTGAACCCAATTCAACTTTATTGTCATTATGGCATACAGAGCTTGACATATAACAAAATGTGTCTTGTTACTCCTAGAGCTGGTGCAGTGAATTTAAAATAGAATCATAGAATAGTAAGAATAGTACAGTGGTAGAATAACAAATAATATGGGCAAAACACTTTTTCTGTATTCCATTTCTTCGAGTATGAAAGTGCAGATGCTCCTGTTGTTGCTCCCTCAGCCCCCCCACCATGACCGCCCCCCCTGCAGGCACCCTCGCGTACCCCTGAATTCCAGCTGCTCTGTTCCCTTTCCTTGTCCCGCGCCGGCTTCCCTTCTAGCCCGTTTCCGTAGCCAGCTTCTTCTTTTCCCCTGTCAGTTATTCAGAAGCTGTCCTTTGCCTTGCCAGTCGGTTCTGCCAGAAGTCCGACGGCCCCCCGATGGGCATGTCTCTCTTTCGCTCGCTGTGTCCTGCTTTTGGGGCTGTAATCACCATTCTCATTCCCCGCTGTGATCGCTGGCCCTGAATCAGGGTAGGGGGGGGTGTGCAGTACAGGCAGACAGCTGAGACACCCGTGTGCCATGGATTCAGCAGGTCGGGGCAGACCTTCATGAAGCAGCAGTCAGCTCCACCTTCCTGCCTCTGCATGTTTCCGGCCTGAATTCTCGTTTGCCGTGTGACACGATCATGTAGGTTCTCTGTATTAGTTACATCAGTTTGCATCGATATGAGAAGGAAATAAAGCCAGCAGATTTACTACTGGGAGGGGGGTGACTAAAGAATGGAATGGGTTTGTAATGCTTATGATGAAAAGGCATGGGACATGAGGAAAGACACTTTTACATCGAAGAGTCATTAACTGAAGGGACTCCTAGGTCTGTTGGGAATATATGAAGTGACAGCCACAGTTTTGGAGGGTCTATAAGAGGTGATAATTACAGGTATGTAAGGTGTATAAGGAGGAATAATCACAGGTTTGGAGGGTATATACGAGGTGATAATTTCAGGTCTTTAGGGTATATAAGGAGCAATAATCACAGATCTGTAGGGTGTAAATGGAATGGTGATCATTGGTCTGTAGTGTGCATACATGTTAGTAGTTTGAAGCTCATTTCACCAAGTTAAACTTAAATGTGATTTACTTCAGTACATAAACAGCTTGGCTTTCTGGCAGGTTTACACAGCCGCCCTGTTTCCGCTGCCGTCCTCCAGTATGGCTGTTATCTAACAGCCTTTCTGCGGCGCCTCTCTCCTCGATGTCTATGTTGCAGCAGTTTTCTTTCCTCATTCTTCACAGATAAGTTCAGGCTGAAGTGCACTTTCAATTTTTTTTAAAGTTCCCTTTAACTCTGTATTTGTGGCAGGGGCTTTTTATGAGGTAGGGCTGATTGCAGTGACTCTGACTTGATGTTGGGGGGGCGCTGAAAAGCTGTCACACTGACATGGCTTTGGGTGACTGGTTCCATCTCAGCTTAAACCCTGCGAATAAAGAGTCCAAATGACACAGCCGCAGAACTGTTCTAGGGACTTAATTATGACCTAAAGGACTTTATTGACCTGGGTGTGTGTTGGTGACTGTTCCTCCCCTGCAGGTCCTCTAGAGGGCAGAAGTGACATTAGGAGGGCAGTGCAATGACATTGTGTCAGGCTGTCTGTCACACCTGCTTGCCACGCCCCCTCCACACCTGCTACCAGAGGGGGCTGACATCACAGCAGCGTTCCCCAATACGACGGCCGCTTGGCACAGCATGACCTACAGCTTCTCGCTCCCTCCTCCCGTGTCTCCCTTCTCTCCTTCTCTCCATCCTCCGTCCTTCCCCCTCCAGTCCGCGTCCCGCCCCGTGCCCTCTCTCCCCGCCGGTGTGGGAGCACGGACAGCGGCCGCAGTCAGCCCCATGCGGATGCGATGAATTCTTAATGCACAAGGAAAGAAAGGCGGATGTGAACAGAAAAGCTAAATCAGTCCATTGTCGCTGAATAATTCAGAGCGAGCGCCACCGTCTGCCATGCGCCTCCGTCACCTCACAAATGCCTCTCCCAGGGCGCCCTGCGCTGTGTGTGCATGTTCCAGCACATGTGCCCCCCTACTGCTGCCTGCCTATCTGTGTGTCTTTTACGCCTTTACACATGTGCAGCCTCCTCATCCCCAACGGTGATGCGGAACCACAAACACCCCACTCGTGTTCTGAAAAGATAATCCCGTCTGTACTATTATCTCTCTCTCTCTCCTGCTCTCTCTTTCTCTCTCTCTCTCATTATTTCCCTCCCTCCCCCTCTTGCATCCGTCTAATACTGTGGATGTACGCCTGTGGGTTAGAGTAAATGTAATCCGGACACTGTGACACGGTGATGTAATGCTGTAACAGCAGCACAGTGAGATAGCCCTGTGCTAGTAATACAGTGAGGTAATGCTGCAACACTGATACAGTGGGCTGGGATGATCATCTGACAGTGAGGTAGTAGGATAGTCCTGTGAGGGTGAGGCAGTGGGATAATCCTGTCATAGTGAGATATTCCTGTGACATTGAGGCAGTGGGATAATCCAGTGATGATTAGGTATTAGGGGGTGCTGTGTGGCTCAGTGGGTTTAGCCTCTGTGCCTGTCTGTGTGATTGGACGGTCGCAAGGCTCTTTACCCCCAGCTCCAGGGGGGGCTGCATGCTGACTGACTTGCACTGTGACCCTCAAGCTTGCTCTCACCTGTCTGTGTGTCTCATGGAGAACAAGATGGGGTTAGGCGAAAAGGCAAAGTCCCCACGGGGATGAATAAAGTATCTTTGTTTTACTATATTCTATTATTTTAATCCTGTCTTAGTGAGACAGTGGGATATTTCTTTGACGGTGATGCAGTGGGATAATCCTGTCTCAGTGAGATAATCCCGATATAATCCTCAGACAGTGAGATTATCCAATGACACTGAAGGAATGGTACAATCTAATGAAATTGAGATGGTGAGATAATCCAGTGACATTGAAGTATTGGGACTGTGATGATTAAGTACTGGGATTATCCTGTCACAGTTGAGACTGGGATAATACAGTGACACTGAGGCAGTGGGACAGTTCCTGTCCAAGCTTTGGGGGGGGTGCTGGTATTAAAAATGTGAACAGATGGAGGCGGAGGCTGAGAATGTTGGTGCGTGGGTAAAAGTAAAAGTCCAGGGCCAAGTGCAGCCCCGTTTCACCCTTACCACACATATGCCCTGAGCAAATCATACCTTCCTGCTTCACTATGGAGTCATTCAGCGACTGGAGTTTCTATAATGTGCTTTGTCTATGTTTTCTTTTATTCCTGTATCTGTATGCAACCCCAGCTGTGTCCTTGTGTGTATAATGCCCCCTGTCTGTGTGCCCTGTGTGCTGCAGGCGGGGTGGAAGGAGAACCATGCCACCTTCATGAGCGAGCTGAAGAACCTTCAGGCCTCTGGCCTGACCACTCTGGGCCAGGCTCTCCGCACTGCCTTTGACCTGCTCAACCTCAACCGCCTTGTCTCTGGCATCGACAACTATGGGCAGGTAGGCGCTCAGGCCCCGCCCATGCACTGGCCACGGCCATGCTGAGTGTGGCAGGTTCACTTGTGTCTTGTTCAGTCATGAGTCCCTCTAGTTTTTGCAGGTTTTAAAGCTCGAGGCTGAAATGTCGATGAGACTGCACAGCCTCGTGTTCTTGGTGTCGGTTTTCACTATTGCCGTTGGTTGCTTATCTGATAACACCCCCCCCAACACCTGCTGCTATGCTCTCCCTAGGGACGGAACCCCTTCTTCCTGGAGCCATCTGTGATCATTACCATCACGGATGGAAACAAGCTGACACACAACTCTGGGGTGCCAGATGAGGTGAGATCTGTGCCCCCCCCCATTTACTCCAGCTGATATAGGGCCTTGAGGCAGGTGCCCCCCCCCTTGTTGTTTATTCTTTCTCACCTCAGTGGCACAGGCAGTGAAATTTGAAATGTGGCTGTGGAATGTTCCTGAATGGAAGATTTTTTAAGTTTGACATGAGACAAGCAGATAGAGCTCACAAGCATATTCACACTTCAAACTGATTTTTCTGTGCCTTTATTCCATCTGTCTTGCTTTCCTTCTTTTCTTCTGCTTGTTTCTTTCTTGTCTGTCTTTCTCATATCCTGCTACTACCTGTCTCTTTCCTACACTCTGCTATTTCCTGTCTTTCTTCCATATACCATTCTAATTTCCACTGCTCTTTCCTAAACCATGCTATTTCCTGTCTCTCCTACACCCTGCTACTTCCTCTTTCCAACACCCTGCTACTTCCTGTCTTTCTTCCATATACCTTTCTAATTCCCGTCGCTCTTTCCTAAACCATGCTACTTCCTGTCTCTCACACATGCCCTGCTACTTCTGATCTATTTCTATACCCTGCAATTTCCTGTCTCTTTCCTGCATCCTTCTATTTCCCATCTCTTTCCCACACCCTCCTCTGTCTCTCTTTGTCACACACACCTCTATCTTTCTGTTTCCTACACCTGCTACTGCCTGTCCCTTTACTACATGCTGCTATTTCCTGTTTCTCTTTCCTACGCCCTCGCACTGCCCATCTCTCCTCCCTCCCTTCTTCCTCCAGCTGCACCTCCCCCTGAACTCCCCCCTGCCGGGCAGCGAGCTGACCAAGGAGCCGTTCCGCTGGGATCAACGCCTTTTCGCCCTGGTGCTCCGCCTGTCAGGAGCAGCCACCCCGGATAGCGAGCAGCTGGGCAGTGTACCCACCGACGATTCAGCCATCACGCAGATGTGCGAGGTCACAGGAGGTGCGTTCACAGCCCCTTCCCTGAGCCCACCCCAGCTCACGACCTTTCTCCTCCCCCCCTGGGCAGTAACATCAATAGAAAGCTACTTAAATAGCCGTGTACCAATTTCTTGTCAGGCTAAGGTCTTGAAGTCAGCCGCCGTGGTTTTTAGAGATTATTATAATAGGGATGAATAGAGACAAATAGTACAGGTGGTGTTTTGGACCAAGACGTATACGATGCCTGGTTTCAGTCCCAGAATAAATTCCCTTGATTTCCCAGTAAACCCTGAAACGCACCAGTACTGAATCACGGTCAAATTTAAAGCTGCAGTGGACCAAGATGGAAACTGATAATAGCAGAATATGAGCTGACAGCCATATAAATAACTACAGCTGTGAGCTTGTTAGTCACTCTGGACAAAAGACTTTGCTGTGCAGAAAAACAAAACAGATGAATTTCCAAACTGCTGAAATAGGTCAACAGTTTTATAGCGGAGTGTCTACATCAGAGCTAAAGATCAATATTAATATGAAGATTAATATCATCTATATAGATGATCCTCACAGGGATTTGGACCTGACATCTGGAAGGTGCATGTGTTCACCTCTAAGACTCTATGCGTGGTTCCTTCATTCAGTGACTCTGTGGCCCCTTTCAGGACGGTCGTACTGTGTGAAGACCCAGCGGATGCTGAACCAGTGCCTGGAATCCCTGGTCCAGAAGGTTCTCAGTGGTGTTGTCATCAATTTTGAAAAGACGGGTCCAGATCCCCCCGTTGTTGGTGAAGGTATGGCCTGCCATAGAGCTATCCGACCCCCCACCCAGCTTGGATGAATGAAATGCAGTTCCTGGTCCTGGAAGACCTTCCTCCATCTGGCTTCACACAACGCCCCCGTTTATCTGCTACGATGGGCCGCTACGTTGATTGCTGAATGTTAAGCATGTCGCTTGTTTACAAGGACTCGCACTATCTGTTTCACAACATGATCTGTATGTGCAAGAATTTGTGATTGAATTGCATGATTATTTAATCTCTGAGATTCACGTGGTGGTGGACTGTACATATAACTGGAATGAGGGATTTCTGGATGGTTAGTGACCCATGAGGTGGGGGATGACCTACTCTTTGGCTTCACAGACGGCCCACTGGATCCTACTCGGCCTGCACCCAGCCTAGGACCACAGCCCTGGCACAGCTGCCACAAGCTCATTTATGTGCGGCCCAACCCCAAGACCGGGGTACCTGTGGGCCACTGGCCCATCCCGGAGTCCTTCTGGCCTGACCAGAACTCGCCAGCCCTGGTGAGTCCACAGTTGCTTGCCTGTGTTTCTGGGGGTTAGCTCATTAGCCTGTGTTAGCATGTGGATGGATGCCAGTGAAGCCAGTCTCGCTCTTGGCTCTGGACCAGTGGTTGCCAGCTGTTGGATCCCAGCACCTCCCGGAGCCGGAACAGGAAACCGGAGCTGTTTCCGGTGCTCCGGGGCCTCGACATCCTCAGTCCTCCTTCGGGTGTGAAGTCGAGATTCTCCTGCTGCTTGGCTTCCTGGAGAGGTGCCCACGCAGACGTCCGTCTCTTGGGACAGCAGCAGGAGGGTCCAGTGCGCAAACTGTGGCACTCGCTTATGTGTTTTCCTCTCCCACAGCCCCCACGCACAGCCCACCCCGTGGTGCGCTTCTCCTGTGTGGACTGCGAGCCCATGGTGATCGACAAGCTGCCTTTTGACAAGTATGAGCTGGAGCCCTCACCCCTGACCCAATACATCCTGGAAAGGAAGACTCCACATGTGTGCTGGCAGGTATGAGGATCTCTCCCTCTCTGACACCCCGTGACACTCCCTACCGCAGCTGGGATCAGACTGACGTGTCTCCTTCACGGCCCAGGTGTTTGTGAACAGCAGTGGGAAGCACACGGACCTGGGCCAGCCTTTCGGGTATCTGAAAGCCAGCACGACGCTCACCTGCGTCAACCTCTTTGTCATGCCGTACAACTACCCTGTCCTACTGCCGCTTCTGGGTAAGTACATCACTTCCTGTTCTTCACTTCATCCTCTGAAGGCACATTCTCTGCCTTTTACCCATTCTTTGGTTCAGTCGTTACTTTTGCTGTGGCCTGATGGTGTTTCTCTCTCCCATCCAACAGATGACCTGTTTAAGGTGCACAAGCTAAAGCCCAACATAAAGTGGCGACAGGCCTTCGAGATATATCTGAAGACCATGCCCCCATACTTCCTCCTGGTAAGGACGAGGAACAGTGAAAATGGCCGTCCAGGCCCTCAGGCACCAGCTATAGTGACAACATGAACTTTCCAGTTTTTACATAAACATCTTTGCTTGATGGGGTGATGTCATCTATTGGGTGAATCTCTGGAGGGACTTTAGGTTCATTTCAAGGGGGTTATCTCTGTGGATTATCTCTGGGTATTATCTCTAGTGTGATCTCTGGGCATCATATCTGGATTCTTAGAGTTCCAGATGATGCATGCATGACTCCAATGGCCATCTTGTGTTTCTTGCGTTCACGTTTCCTCTTTCTTCACACAGCCACTTAAGAAGGCGCTGAGGATGATGGGAGCGCCCAATCTCATCTCTGACAATGTGGATTGTGGCCTCAGTTACAGTGTCATTTCCTACCTGAAGAAGCTCAGCCAGCAGGTGGGTGTCCCAGAACGACGGTGACCCGAACCTCGTGACACGAACCTCGTGACACGAATCTAGTCTTCGCTCTGTCGTTTGGGTCACTGAAGGTTCTCCTCAGATGAAATAGCGAAAGGCATTGTAAACTAAGCAATTAAGGTTCTGTGGATTATAGAAAGTGATTGACCAATAAAACTCCAGTGTTGTACCTGTTCATCTGCAGGCTAAAATCGAGTCAGACCGCCTGATTGTGTCGGTGGGAAAGAGGCCCCCCCAGGAGACGGGAATCAAGGTGCGGAACCACTCGAGCGCACTGTCCCTGGCCCAGAGGCGTGACTTCCAGCAGCTGCTGCTGGGAGTCAGCGGGGAGACTCCACTGCGCTTGGTTGACTTCAACCTCAAGGAGTTTGCAGGCTTCCAGGTGGCCCTGCTCAACAAGGTACCAGACTCACCTCAGAACGGAGAACAGAACCCCAGACCAGCTTCAGAGCAGCATCCTCAACCAATCCTAAAATATCTCCCAGATCAGGCCTTAGAACAGATAACAAAACTATGTCTTCTGGATAAATTAAGTTTCTATCTGTTCATTAAAATTCTCTCACAAGTGGAAGGTCCAGAAAGTACAAATCCAGACCAAGACTTTGTTTCAACCAAGCAGTTGAGTACTCTGTGAATGTGACTCTCTATACTCAAATGGTTGGTTGAAATAAAATCTTGGTCTGGATTTGTACTTTCTGAACCTGAACCTTCCACCTTTCAGATGCTCTTTACATTCTTCTATTTTTTAGATAATGGTTAGTATCTTCAGAAGAGGAGAGACGAGGAATTAAGGCAAACAAATCTGGAAGTGTCACTGCTGGACCAATTAAAAACAAATGTGTATTTCTCCTTCCCAGGACCTGAAGCCGCAGGCATTCCGGAACGCCTATGACATTCCCCGGCGGAACCTTCTGGACCAGCTGACCCGCATGCGCTCCAACCTGCTACGTCAAACACAGAAGCTCCTCCGGGGGCAGGATGAAGGTACAGCATGCTGGAGCCCAGAGGTCTTGCACTCAAATCCTTAAATGAGGAATTTGTCCGTTGCTTGCTTTGCATTTTTGAGTTTTACTTGTAAAACATGTTTGGTTAGTTAGTGCATTGGAGCTCATCTGACTAAATTAAATCAGTGCCTGTAGCCAGTACGTTGAAAACAACAGATATTTCATCACAAAGACATTGTTCAGAGCCTGAGCTATTAGTTTGCAAAATTGAAAACAAGTTTGCTGTGGGTTAGTCGTTGCTGGTTTTTAACCTGGCGGTCTCTCTACCGGCTGACAGATTACATGCATAGCATCCCAGTGGCCCAAATGGGCAACTATCAGGAGTACCTGAAAATGATGCCGGCCCCCCTGCGGGAAATCGACCCTGACCAGCCCAAACGCCTGCACACGTTTGGGAACCCCTTCAAGCAAGACAAGAAGGTACAGTCTGGCTCAGCGTGTTTTACCTTAGCATGATTTCTGTATATAAAAATGTGCCGCGATCAATGGGCGGGGCTCAGCCGGCCAGGGTGCCTCCATTAGCTCCAGCATAGAACGTCCTGGTTTCAAACAGTGAATGAAGAGTCACTTCTTGAGTGAGTGCCAGACCTCCTGGATTGCGCCTAGTGACTCATGGTGTGAAATGGAAAACGCCTTTATACTCTTGCAGGAGTCAGTGCTGTGGGCCGGGTGAGGCAGAACTGTGACATGTTAATGTAGAAGCGGTCACAGATGCTCCGAGTGAATCAGTCTAATAGAATGTCAACAAATGACCGACCAATCAACGGAGACGAAAGCAAACCCAGCTATACCTCGGAGTCTCTCCTCTTCTCTGAACAGTGGCAGACCCTGATCCTAAACCACCCCCCTCTCTGTTCCTTTGCCTTCTCCTCGGGCTCAGGGGATGATGATTGACGAGGCGGACGAGTTTGTGGCGGGCCCTCAGAACAAGAAGAGGGGGAACACGGGGGACCCAAACTTGGGGGGCATGCCTAAGAGGAGGCGGAGCATGTCGCCGCTGCTGAGGCGGTCGCAGACCCCACCCGCTGTCCCCAACCATGTCTTGGGGAAAGGGCCCGCGGGAAAAGGTGTCCCGGGCCAGACTGGCCTCATCAAACCCATCTCTTCACCCAAAGGTAGGGATTGGGAGCTGAGGGTATGTCCGCATGGTGCGCTTCGTGGGGACCGTGACATACGTCTGTGCTATGTCGCGATCATGTGATTTGGGTTTGTGTGGTACATTGTGTTCAATGGGGTCTGCGATTTGCAGTTAATGTGGCTCCTTTTAGACCTTGGGGGGGGGGGGGGGTCTCATATTAATAGACCGATGACAGTCAGGGTGCTGAGACAATGAATAGAAATGAATAATTTAAAGAATTAGTTTAAAATGTCAGTGAGCTGTTGATTAGCCAATGTGTGCTTGTGGTCTATTCAAAAAATACATGGACGGTTGCTGCAAATACTGGGGAGACTTGAGAGGTTCTGAAATGGCTGAAGCTCACACGCTTTGACAGACATTATATCATAGTGTTACACCAGTAAGAAGATCATTTAAAGGTAATTTCTTAGACTGCCTAAGACAACTGCACAGTACTGTACATATGAGAGAGAGACATTGTAACATTATTTGTGTCTTGTTTGTCGCTGTACTGATTTTCTGATGTATGTCTCTCCCTGCAGGAGTGGAGGGGAACAGCATTCCAGGTGCAGAGAGCAATGGGGAGGGGGCACAAGGTGTGGATTTGGGTGATGGGTGGTCCGAGGGCCTGGACGGCCTGGGAGGGGCCACGCTAGAGGAGCGGGTGGGATCGGGTGCAAGTGAGATGGGGGACCCGGCGGGGCTTGAGGACGGCTTGGATGAGAGCCCCCCCTCTGATCATGTGGAGAACTGCGAGGACCTGACTCTCCCTGACCAGCTGGGGGTGCTGGGGGGAGGGGACACGGCTGAGCCGAGGGCAGCATTCACACTGCCCCTGGAGGGCAGCAACGCTGAGCTCCGCACACGGGTCATTAAGGAGGTTCGGAAACCAGGCCGCAGTAAGTCCATGGAAAAATGTTGGTTCCTGTCTGGTCAGCTGTCTGGTCAACCCACCAATCACGGTGAATTATTCCCCCAGATTATGAGTCGATTTTCCGGCTTCTGGAGGAAGTGAAAGGGCCCATAGAGGTCCGGGAATGTTTCATCCGTCACGCCATCAAGGAGGCTGCCAGGTGAGGCCCTTGATCTCTCCCCCGCTCCTGTTTCCAGGCTGGTTAGATACGGCAAAGCTATAGAATATCCGAGAGATAATCATCGGGGAAAACCCCCATGTCTCATGTTTGTCCCACCACCCCACCCAGGTTTAAAAAGCGGGTCTTGATCCAGCAGTTGGAGACGGCCCTCGAGGTGATGGAGCAACGCCGGCCACTGTCCGCCCTGCCTGCTCGCGTCAACAACGTCCACGGCAGATAGTCAGCGAGGGCCCACAGGGAGCGAGACATGGAGGACACGTGGCAGAAAAACTAACGGAGTAGCACATGCGTGGGGGGAGGGAGGTGCAGACCAGCCGAGCGGGTGGGGAACGAAGAGGGTGACCCACCCCAGCGGTGCACTCCCTCCCACCACCAGAGAGGGCGCTTCAGTCCAGCACAGTGAAAAGGAAAAAAAATGGAAGGGGAAACGAAGCACATCTTTGGGCCCAGCTCCTCCAGGCAGTGGTCACCCCTCAGGCTTACCACTTGGGGTCTCTATAGACAAAGGGGTTGGGGTTGAAGGCCCGAGCATCTGGCGTAGGAACCTCCAGGCACATGTATCCGGAAGCTGTGGGTCTCCCGCATAGGGCAAGGCGGGTCACATGACCAGCTCACCACCTGCTCCCAGGGAGTCTCTGGGTATTTATTTTCCTCATTCAAATGCGTCTTAGGGCGGTAGATATGTCACGCTGCTCAGTGAACACGGGCGACCCATCAGACTGTTCCCGAGGAACAGGAAACACCTGCTCTTCAGTCGCCCCCTATAGGCCATAGTTAGGAAGCTCATGGCTGACTCATGGGGGCGCTGTCCAGGAGGGCAGGTACAGACGTGCGGATCTAGTCCCAGTGCTCACATGAGCAAGCATATCTACCTCAGCTGTTCCATGTAACCTTTTTTTTTTTCTTCCTGACAGCAGTACATTTGTAACCATGTCACTTTAAAACGCCTTTTTAATGACTGTCCAGGCAGACATACCAACATTTTTCGAAGCAATAGTATGCCTGTTTTTCCCCACGCCGAGATCTGTTGATCGGCCAGCCACGTGGAAGGCGTGTCGCTGATTCAGCATAAATTAGTCGTCCCCCCTCCACCCAAGGCCACCCTCATCGTCACCATGTCAGACCACTATACCCAGAATGCCTTGCCCCAACCCCAGCTACCTGCTCACCTTCAGGATGACTCCAAGCGTGCTGAGGAAGCCCCTGCCCTTTTCCCTGTTCCACTTCATTTTTTTTTTTTTTTTTTTTTAAAAGATGTATACTACTTTTTAATGTTCATACATGAAAAAGAGATTATTTTTGGACAGTATTCTTACCAGAGCATAAAATGAAAATATTTTAAAAGTTGTATAAAGAACATTTTGTAAACTATATATTAAATGGAACCTTTTAAGATTTTTTTAAAGAATAAAAAATAAACTCCTGAAAAGGAATGAGGTTTGCTCGTAATTTGACAGAAAAACCACCTGCTTTAAATGCAATTAATCTTGAAATGGGAAAGACATAAAAGTAAGCAGAGATCTGTACACACCTCAAATGCCTGACCTTAATATTTTCACTGGCCATTGTATTGTCGTTTATCACAAACGTAAATATTGTAGGTCAAGAAATGCTAATATGCTAATAGTCATACTAATAACTTTTGGCACAGGTGGAAGGTGTTTGCATTATACTCAATAATATCTTTTATTAATAGTTTAATCACAATTTACCTGCTATTTCATAACTACAGAGCACATGTAACCTACTGAATGGATTACTCCCATCTTCCAGATCACTGAATACTTCTGATCCACTAAAAGTGCCATTTTCAGTAGTAGCAGCATCCTGAAACATAGTTTGCAGTTCAACAAATTAGCATTTCCATAAAAGTTAATCCAGTCCATGGCATTTAAATTATGGGGAAAAAAAAACTTTGTATAAAAAAAATCCTAATGAAAATTTCAGTACAAAATCTCACATTCTAACTTCAAGGAACTGGGATTTTCTTGATTAGTTACACTGCACCCCTGCTAATTCACCTAAAACAATGGTAACCTATTACACAGCATGTTTACAACAGAAAATCTGCACATGCATTGAAATGCAAGGAAATATAACTGACTACGGAAATTCATTTTTGTTTTTAATCGAGAACCAGAACGCACAAGGTAGACATGCATGACAGCGAGAAGCGCTGCCTGAACACAAGGTATGGGGTGTTTTGGATGTTGGAAATCTCCAGAGTAATCACTTTCATTGTGACCGTTTATGCGGGAGTCTGGAATGGGAGCGAACCATGGAGTCCTTTAGGATTTTATGGCCATATCCAAACATTTATTTACTTGCAGGATAACTTGGCGCAGTCCTTGGGGTTAAACATTTGCATCTGTTGGTCACGGAACGTGCTTCAAGAATTACTGGAGTATGAGGACGAGGGGAAAAAAAAAATTAAAATCAGCAGGCTGTTTAGACCCTGATCTCCCATACCACTCCAGCCCACCAAACAAGGAGCCAGTCTGTTTACATGGGAAAAAGGAATAAAAAAAGGGTAAAGGAGGAGGGCCAGCATCAGTGGAACTGCAGCTTGCGTTGTCGGACAGGGTCGGACGGCAGGGCCTGAGGGGTCAGTCTAGGGTCTGGCTCCCGTGACTGGAAGAGCACTCTGCCTCGGTGGTTGAACATGTAGAAAGATGGATGGTTTCGCAACGTGTCGAAGGATCTGTTTAAAAAAAAAAAATTAGGTGTGGTTTACAAGACAGGACAGTTTCAGGTTTGGGAAACATTTACAGAGGTGGACAGATGAGATATGTTCATATGGACTAAAAGGCAGCATCACCACAGCAGGACAGGGATGTGAGGGAAATTGGGAAGTGATCAAATGACACAAAGTACATGCTTTGCCAGATACGACAGGGACAGGATCATACTTGTTCTGCAGCTCTGAAGAGGCGTCCATGTCCTTAAAGTCTCCGGCAATATGGACTATGCCGTAACAGCTTATTACAAATGCTAATAAAGTCTGTAGAACAATCTAGAAAGAAGATGCAAAACACTAGTTGTAATCAAATGGGTAATCACAGACAGATACTGTGAATCAAGCTTGACGTCAAAGTAATTTCTTAAATTGTGTTTAGTCTTCAGAAATTAAGAAAGCGACCAAATACTTTGAGGCTGTCTAGAAAACATTAATATACATTTTATATTTCAGTGTACAGGGATAAAACAGAAAACTCACATCTATTGGTAAAGTTTCATTCTCTTTCTCTGTGAGTCTCATGTAAGATCGATCTAGAGGAAAGGGGGGGGGAAAGGCAAGTTTTAATTGACTGCAGTACACGGAATGTCAACTATCAAGAAAAAGTAGATTTAGACTGCCACAGGAAGAAGGATTCTGATGATACAGCCATTAATCCTGTTATTGCTGGGTTAACTGCTCCATGTATGCCAAGTCACTGTGGGTAATTTGTCCAGGAAACTCTAATCTTACTGCCCATACAGTGTGTGGTTGAAAAGCAGGGCAGTTTAACTTCCCCTGATTTTGCAGAATAATATTTTAAATACATATGGCTCATTTTCTCACTCTTTTTTCTATATTATTTGATACAAGCTCTGTTTTTTGGAATTGTATGTACATGTATCAGATAAAAAGGAAAATTACATTTATCCTCCGAACATCAGAGGTCTGCCTATGAGACCTAAAAAAAACATACGCCGAAGATCCTAAATGGTTAAAATGGCCCACATCTGAAGCAGGGCATCTGAAACATTACTTCGCTAAATAAGTCACCCCATAAAACAACCAAGGCAAATCATACATAAAATACACACGGAAACAGACTTCATATTCATTCTACTATAGAGATACCTCCTAAGATTAGAATCAGCGGCAGGAAATAGTAATTTAAAGCATGCATCTTGTTCAAATTAATCTTTATAATATATATTCTACTAAACTTAATCTGAGATAACGTTTAATTGTTGTCTGCATATAAATGCATATTAATTGGGTCTAAACATATAGTTTTCTAATTACAGGGGTAAAATTCATTATACATGAGCGAGCAAGCTATTGTTATACGGTTTACACAATGTAACAGAAAACGGAGAGTTTTCTCACGGGCAAAATGGGGATATCGTAAATAAACTACAACCTCACATTAACATAGCAGCCGCTAAAAAATAATGTTGATTTGTACTGTATAGATACGCTACCCAGTTTCACTTTAGACTGTGCACGTTAACAAAACAGTGTTATTTTAAATACCTTTTTGCGTATATTTTTTTACACGTTTATTAGTATAACTAGCTGCGGTGACCTGGATGACTAGCTTTTTACCCAGCATTTACCGATAGGACGTATACAAAGCAGTGTGTTATTTAATTTCCGAGATTACATTATACTCACGCTGTGCTGCTGAGAAAGCTGCATGAGCTAAAGCTACCAGCCCAAAACCGACGATCCCCTTCCACACCGTAGAAGCCATCTTCAAACAAGCAGGCGGAAAAGACAGAACGGCGCGGAAAGGTGACGTCATCAACCGGCTCGGCAACTTAACCCCTTCCTTGCCACTTTGGAAAAGAATCTAGCATGTACAATTATTTTTGCTTATTACTGATTTTATATTATACATTTAATTAAGAGATATTTACTTTGAGAATACATGCGGACAGTCATATTGACTAATGCTGATGATAGCGTATCTTCTGTATTTTTATTTCGTGTAGGTATAATGGTCTGCGAGGGAAATGTAATAACATCTTTATGAAATTTTATCATCTGATCATGAAAGTTTTTGTCATTTAGTCGGGACAGCTTGCAAAACTCTTGTAGACGCTGATGTGCTACTCATCCCCGGTCAGCCACCTGTCACGTGATGCCGCCAGTGCCTTGGGGGGAGGGGAGAGCAGTACGGGGGGGCGGACACGGTACCGATACGACTCAGCAGGCGGAGGCGACGTGTCTAAATACGCGCGGTCCATCAAAAACACAGGGAGTCGCGCCGTGTGGACTGAACGCCGAGGGTGTCCAAGATGACACTCGTCCGCGTTTTATTCTGCCTGGCATTGCTTATATGGCGCGGCAGTGCCGACGATACCGGTATGGAAAATATTGTAACAGAGAAGAATGCTGAGGAAAGCCACCGGCGGGACAGTGCCGACCTGCTCATATTCATCCTGCTCCTCACCCTAACTATTTTAACAATATGGCTCTTCAAACACCGCAGGTTCAGGTTTTTGCATGAAACCGGATTAGCTATGATATATGGTGAGGATCCTACTTTTCAGTATTTAAGATGTGCGATGATGTAATTACTATGTCCCTTGCTATCATTACTGTAGTCAGGGTATTAATGACGAGCTCATTATCAACGATCGCATGTTGTCTAGCAACCATATTTTGAAAAGTTATTGCAAATATGCTATCGCACTGCTCAAGCAAAATTCTCTGAATTGACAGCAATAATTAAAGTGATAGGAAACTTGTATTCTTTAATGTTGTTAATGCCGTTCATTTAAAATGCATCGTGGGCTTTCACCCCATAACTCAATTAAACTGTCGTGTAATTTGTCCCCGTGATACAGGTGGCAATGACGGTGCAGTCAATGCCATTTGTTGGTTGGACAGTGCATTCTGGCAAATGTTTTCTAGCAAATTCCATATACAGGAGGATGAAGACATGTCAGAATCAAGCAGGTGTTCTGACGAGATGAACTACCCATCGAGACGTACTATCGAGCCTTTTAGCGCATGTGCAGTTCCACCGTTTTGGGATTAGGGTAAGGATTTTAGGGGGTTTGGGGGTTTAGGGTTAGGGTTAGAGTTAAGGTTAGGGCTATCGATTAGCACTATGGTAGGATAATTCGACAAAGTAGCTCATTTCGACAGAACACCGGATAGTTTGTTATTTCAGGCTTGTATATTAATTGTGACCGATTACCTGGCGTTTCCAAGCACCGATTGCGGGATAAGCCGGCTATATAATTTGTTAAGTGAGAGATTCAATTATTTAGGCGTTGTCGGATGAGTTTCTTGCCGGAACTGTAGATCTGCTTAGACAGCACCGATCCACCGTACTGCCTGACAGTTTGTATAGTGCACGCAGCGGCAACTAACCCCGACGTCCTTGCAATGTTGGAAACTCATCTTTAAGGATACCGGTATGGTAGCACGTTTGATCCAGACCATTGTTTCTAGTTTGATTGTCAAACACCGGCTGCTGAGTCTCAGAAATGAAACACAAATATAGGGGAGTTTCCTTACAGGCAGGAGAAGGGAAGTTTGACGAACAGACTGAACCAGTTTTTGGTTCTGCATTCCAGCGATAGGGGAATAATATGAAGCTCTCAGATCTGAATACCAGCAGAGAAGATGACCATGAAGTCCTGTTTGAAGTGGAAGCGTGATGCTAACCTGTTTACCTAGGGGTATTAATGACGTGGCCATATGTTTAGGAAGATTCTGGTAACTGTTTTCCCCATAAATCCGACGAATTAGTTTCAGTCCACGAACAGCAGCTTTCAACGATCAGTTACCTACCAATCCACCAACAGTCCTTTGCTAGTCTGGTGGATGATTTTATGTACAGTATTGGGGGGCAAATTAAATAACCAAATACGTACCTAATTAACTTAATGAAAAGAACAGCGTTTAAAACACCAACGCAGCACATACTTGCGATAAACGTAGTGTTGTAAACGGTATTGATGTATATTGAACGATTAAGGAGCTATTATCCCAGCTAACAGGGATCGAATGTTCCCAGAACTTCAGCTAACGTTAAGTGAAGATCTTCTGGTACCACTTTACAATAAGGCTCCCTTTTGCCACTTGTAAATGATAATAACTCATTAATAAAAAGAAAACTGTGTTATAACTTGTTTAAAATTGTCTATTAATAATTTACAAAGTGGTACAACCTAATTAATAACTAGATTATACAGATTATAAACCATCCATACACGCTTTATATGGGTAGCCTTATTGTAAAGTGGCTCCGATCTTATCAATGATAACAAAGAACATTCTTCCTGTAACGCTGATAGAGCGTTATTTCCCCGTTTTATATGTTTTTAATAAATGTTCTTTCAACGTTATCACGATAACAGTATTATCTGAACACACTTTTTGCGTAATTAATATTGAAAAAATATTGTTTAATAATAAAACGTTATTTTATTAGAAAAATAACTTGATTGCTAATATTACAAAGTCGTTGTCATGGCCTCGAACCCACGATTTCAGAAATATCAGGCCTCAGTGCTACCTGCTTCTCTACCACGGTCTTTGGTTAGTTGGCCTTTATTATTCTCAGTTGTAGTAGTAATGGGAAAACGTTCTCGGAACGTTGAGTTGAAAGTGTCCTTACGTTAATCGTAACGTTCAGTGAACGTTCCTAAAATGAAAAATTATTAGCTGATATGGAGAAGATAAGTTGATTTTGAACAAGAACTGAATTTAAATTTTAATAATGTAAACGTGTATAGGTAGAAGAAAGGTTAAACACAAAGGTTATGTTGGTTAAACTTGTGCAATATGATATTTTAGAACTCTTCATCCTCATAGGATGCTTAGTATTTGTCACACAACTCACCCATGTTAAATACTTTTCATAGTTTGTGTTAGTAGTCTTTAGACATTATGAATGGGCTACATTCCAGTCATATGTTTTGTGAGGTATTTTGAATGTGACTCTGCCCCTACCCCCCAGGGTTGCTGGTGGGTGTGATCCTTCGGTATGCAATCCACGTGCCTCGTGACATCAGCAACGTGACCCTGAGTTGCCAGGTGAACGCCAGCCCGGCCACGCTACTCGTGAACGTGAGTGGACGTTTCTTCGAGTACGCACTGAAGGGTGAGATCAGCGCCAGCGAGGTGCAGGAGGTGCGGGACAACGAGATGCTCAGGAAGGTACGTGTTCCCTCCCCCAGCACCGGTGGGGGGGGGGGGGGGGGCTCAAAAGCTTCCATGTAGTGCAGCTCACTTAGCAAATCATTGAAATAATCTGGAGGGAAAATCAGTTCAGTTTAATAGCCCCGTTACTCTACAGCCCCGTAACTCTGCAGCCCCGTTACTCTACAGCCCCGTAACTCTGCAGCCCCGTTACTCTACAGCCCCGTAACTCTGCAGCCCCGTTACTCTACAGCCCCGTAACTCTACAGCCCCGTAACGCTACAGCCCTGTGCAGCCACGTCTTATTGCTGCTCTGTTGAGCACTAACATGCTGTACCTGTTGTTTTTTTAGGTGACCTTTGATCCAGAGATATTCTTTAACATTCTCCTGCCTCCCATCATCTTTCATGCTGGTTACAGCCTGAAGAGGGTAATTGACTCATAAAATACCATAAATTTCAGTTTAGTGTCTTGCCTGTGCCTGCTGACGATGCATATGCACCAGCCAAATCGCCGCATCCTGTGAGCCTTTGCTGGCCAGGGAATCGGGGAGTTTCACGCATTTGTTTGCCTCCTGTCACCTTACAGAGACACTTCTTCAGGAACATCGGCTCCATCCTGGCCTACGCCTTTGTGGGGACGCTCATCTCGTGTTTCGTCATTGGGTGGGTGTCCTTGCCTGGCAGCTTCTGTACGGCAGACATGGTGTCGGAGGCAGTGTGGGGTCACGATGCCAGGGTAACGTGGGTAAAATGGTGACATCACTATGTGATTCTCCCTCAGGCTGCTGATGTATGGCTTCGTGACGCTGATTGCACGTGTGGGTCAGTTGGGTGGGGACTTCTTCTTCACCGATTGCTTATTCTTCGGTGCCATCGTCTCTGCCACGGATCCAGGTACCCACG
>JAODLC010000002.1:11681247-11708020 GCA_026781145.1 Hippopotamyrus pictus | reverse complement strand
ACACACACACACACACACACACACACACACACACACACACACACACACACACACACACACACAGACACACACACACATACACACATACACACACACACACACACAAACAAAAACAAGTTTAGCTCAGCTGAGCAACCGCTACATAATAATACAATTATTAATATTAGTAACACAAATAACAATATTAATGATGTCATCCTAATTCCTGCTGCTTATCCAGCACAGTACTATAGGGGGCGCTATTTCAGGAAACACAGGCCATGCAAATAATTGTAATAATAATAATGCTGCTAGCATTGCTACTACTAATGCTACTACTGCTACTACTATCACTATAAATGAACAGGTAGCACTGTTGCCTCCCACCTCCAGGGTGTGAGGGTTTAATTTCAGCTCTGATGTGATGAACTGGCATCTCCAAATGGTCCCCAGTGTGTCGGTAGGTGTGTATGTGTGCCCTGTGATGGACTGGCCTGGTTCCAGGGGCTGCCTGCATTTGTGTGCTAGCTGCCTGGGATATTCTCCTGGCTCCCCTGTGACCAGGTGACCCTGTACTGAATAAGCTGTTGGAAGATGGATGGCAGAACAATATTGCCGCTTTCTCACAAGACCCCCGAGTCTCCCTTAAATTGCCTTTGTTAAATGCCTTTATTCTTGTCATTGTCTTCCCCTATTGGCTGCTGTGTGAAGTTATGATCTCTACACTGTTCCTTGGGCCTTGGTCCATTTACTAAACACCTTCCTGTGCCTTTTCCACTCTAGTTATTTGAGCTGCTGAACTTCCTAGCGGAGAATTTCATCTTCTCCTACATGGGCTTGACGCTGTTCACCTTCCAGAACCACATGTTCAACCCTTTGTTCATCATTGGGGCATTTGTATCCTTGAGTTTTGTGGGTGTGCGTGTGCGTGTGTGTGTGTGCCCGTAAGCGTATCACGCTGTTGCTCAGGAGTGATTTCACCAATAATGAGCTCCGTAACGAGGCTTTCATTACAGTAGCTCAGCTCATAGTATGAATGTATCTATTTACCAGCCAAGGTGTCACAGGGGTGTTTGAAACAAGAGAGGGTTTTCAGCCTAGTGGAACCTGGACCACCTCCATCCTTCTGGGCTACTGAGGTATCCATCCTTGACCACGCTGCCCAGCTGGCCGTGTTCTTGGGCAGGGCCGCCAACATCTACCCACTGTCATTCCTGCTCAACCTGGGACGCCGAAACCGCATCAGGAACAACTTCCAGCACATGATGATGTTTGCAGGTGCACGCGTTGATGATGATGTCGTCCAGTCAGGCCGCCAAGCTGCACGGCCGCCTGTAGTGGCCTTTGACAGGAACATGATCCAGCTCGGAAAATGAAGCCATGTCCGGCCAAACCAGTAACTGTATTTTTCATGTTCCTGTCGGTCATGAGTCAGACTTTTTGTTAAACAGCTACACCGTCAGTTGTCTTGGCATTTTTAACTAAAAAAAAACAAAACAATTTGTACTTCACCAAGGTCTCTTCCCATCGCCACGGCAGGGTTGGTGGTTCAAGTGCCATTTCTGAGTATAACTGATCCTTCAGTTGCATGTTCAGTTGTTTCCCAGAGTTCAGCATCATGGATTTACGTCTGGCTCTTGTCTCTCGATTGAATATAGCGTATGCAGGTGCTCTGCAGTGGGCTGGTGTCCCATCTGGGGTTTTTCTATACCTTGTTTTCTATGCTTCCTAGGATAGAGTCCAGACTCACCATCGCCCCCTGCTGGATAAGTGGTTGAAAAATGCATGGATGACAAGCAGTGTGTATTTTGTCCTTCCCAGGCCTACGGGGGGCCATGACCTTCGCCCTGTCCATCCGGGACACGGCCAACTACGCCCGGCAGATGATGTTCTCCACCACGCTGCTCATCGTCTTCTTCACCGTCTGGGTGTGTGGGGGGGGCACCACGCCCATGCTGTCAGTGCTACACATCCGGTGAGTCGGCGACGGCTGGTCTGTCTCGCACATGCACGCCGTGCGGTGAGCCGCCTGCTGACCCGGGCTAACCGGCCTCTCTCTCTTTCATGCAGAGTGGGGGTGGATTCAGACAAAGACTCGGTAGGAAAGCCTTTTCTCGCGGTTCTGTTTCCTGCGACCCGATTGTCTGCTGGTGCCCCTCGTATCAGCAGGACCCAGTCCATGCCCGAGGGCACCCTTTACGTCACGCTGCATTCCTGTGACTCTCTCGGTCTCATTTCAAACAGGTGAATGCTCTGGAATTCACAGAGCGCAAGAGCACCAAACAGGAGAGTGCCTGGCTGTTTAGACACTGGTACAACTTTGACTCCAAGTATCCTTAATGGTAGCAGTACCCAGAGTGGACAGCAGAGGGTGCTCCAAAGTAACAAGCAATTTGAATTGACCTGGATTTGCTTTTTTTCTTGACAATAACAGTTCTATTAAACACTATTAAATAGTGCTTGGCAAACTTATGCATAGACTGAAGCGCATGCTGTTTATACAAAGCCTACAGAACTAAATGTCCATGTATCCCTATGGCTTTTAAGGCCTTGACTGTAGCCCCCCCCCCCCAGCTACTTGAAGCCCCTCCTCACACACAGCGGCCCGCCCCTCACAGCCACGCTGCCCAGCTGGTGTGGTGCTCTGGCACGATGTCTCACCAGTCCCCAGGCATACGAGGTGAGCCACTCCACAGTGCCCCCTAGTGGTGATGACCTGGGCTGCGCAGTCACAGGGAGCAGTGGCAGCGACTCCAGAATCCGGTTGCACAGATCTGGCCAATTTACTGAATCCTTACCCCCCCCCACAGAATGAAGGCCGGTTAAAGGAGGACGACTCGGACCTGGTGCCCCAGGATGGCCTGGTGTACAGCGACGGGGCAGCTGGCTCGGCCACCATGCTGCATTCCTGCCCCGCCTCTGGCCCCATAGAGGCTGCGGACAGCAAGCTGGCTACCCTGGGCACCCAGCTGGTCCTGCCTGTGGAGCACTCAGAGGCCCCCCGTGATCTCCTCCGCCACAGGGAGTGAGCCAACCCCCCCCCCGCTGCGTTGCTGCTGGTTCTGCCCGGTCGTTACGTTCCCTACCTCTGTTCTGATCTCATCCCACCCAAAGGACTCACTGTTCTTTCTTTCTCAGTCTGGTTCTTTTTAAACCACTACCCCCCCATTATTTATATTTTATGTGATTTCTTTACGGGGAACACAAGTTACAGGCTACAGTGTTATACCAGTGCACTGTAAAGCAGACTCATTATCTGCACTATGCTGAGCCGTTAAGGGGAGACCTGAGAGCTCCCGTTCTCCCTGTGAAAGTCTTACTATGGAGTCTTCACTCCGTATGTGTGTGGTTTAAATTAAAATACCGTACCATTTATCTCCTATAGGGGGAGCACTGTGCAGTTCCTCTGGTTGCCATTGCACTACTTCATTTAACATTTTTTTTTAAATTATGATTATATAGTTAGCTTTGCTGACTAAATGTAGCATACAATGTAGTGACCTTTGACTGTGACTGTTAAATCGTCTCTTCTGACTTTCCCTGCATGGCTGTGAGTGTTGAAAAGTCTATGTTTACTGTTTGAGAGGTTTCAAAAAAATATTTGACTTCCTGTTGTTCTAAAAACAGAAGTGGACTTGCATTTGGATAAAACACAGAAAAACGTATTGTATGTTATTTGTATGTTATTTTGTTTTTAGCCAATAGTAATCCGGCTAATCCTTTCTAAAGTGGCTTCCTGCTTTATTCTGATACGGAGGCATGGACGTATGTGAAGTGTAAGACGTTCGAGTTAATGTGCCCATTGTATATGTTTGATTAAAGGGACATGTACAGAGGACACAATGGCAACACTGTGGATGGGACTTTGGCCCCCCAATATCATCATTGAGGAGGATGCTGGGGACAGAAAGGCAGGCTGTGGAAGAGGGGAGCAGCCCAACAGCGGCAGCCCGCTGAAGGAAACGACTCGATATGACTAGTAAAAACAGTTAAGAGCCCGCCAAAGTGCGAACATTCTGGACACAAATGAGACTAAGTGGTTCTCTGCCCATCGGAAGATTGGCTGTACGGTATCACCTGACACAAAACAGAGCGGGCCTTCTGGTGGGCCGTTGTCATGGCAATGTTGTGCAGAAGGGAGGTGGTGCAGCAGTGAATTGTGATGTGCTCATTGCTGCCTCCGTCTGGTCACCTCCGGCATTGCAGGAACTCCGTATACACTTGTCCTTTTTGTTGCATCTCCTTTTTATAAACGCTGACAGCATGACGTGCCTGGTGTCATGTTCCTAGACGTGTCTCTCCATGTGGAAGGTGGATGATAGAGATCAATCCTGTTCCACTTGTGGCTTGTTTTACGACTCCGCCGTGATGTTAAATGCATGCCCTGCCTTTTTATTCAAGGCATTTTGAAATGAAGATTCAAATGAAAAAAAAAACAAATAATTAAGATAAAAACAGCCCAAGCTGTCATCACAGTCATGGGTCTGGAAAGCGGTCACTTGACAATCTTGTCACCGCACTGTGGGATCACTCGTTAGATATTCTGGTTTGCCATTCCCCACAAAAGCTGGGATCAGTTTTTCTCTGCCTTGTTATTGGTCTTTATTTTTTATTTGGGCAGAACTCTATTGAGCCTTATCAAGACTGTTGGATCAATAGATATTTTGCATCTGTAACCAGCAGGTACAGAAATGACATCATTCTTTCACATTGTTGATGATCATGTGGCTTGTTTTGTTTGAGCTGCATCTTCATGTTTTGTTTTCTGAAGTATAATAAGGACAGAGTTTGTTCGGTTAGCAAAATATACATGTATGTGATTCTGTAAACCTAGATTCAAGATCTTTTACTGGTTAAGTGCAGCAATGGCACTGGGATGTCTCCTGGTCCAACCACACCCAATAAATAAAGACTAAATAGATGACAGACAAATAGATGTGCAAAAGTACAGTGAAGAGGAGTAACACTTAGAAATGGTACACTAGATGGGGCTCTTGGTTTACTTTGGGGCATGCTTTGAGAACTTTTTTTGAATAGAGAGCACCATCTAGTGGGGTCAAAAAATATAGCAAGTGGTTCATGAAGCTTCATTTGGCCATCACTGTGTATGCGTAGACTTTTGTCCTCCTATGCATTGACGTGCTATTTGAGGTGTGAGGATTGACACTTTGATCAGCCAACGGCCTATCAGATGGCTATGGCTAATGTGAATGGTTTTAAGAAATAAACAAGCCCAAATCTGAAGAAAAAGACGCCTCACTTGCAGCACAAAACATCTGACTAGATTAGTCCATAGGCCAACATGTAACAGTCATTGTTTCGCTGCTCTATTTAAATCGTCACTTGTGTTAATCATCTGAGCCAGGAAATCTTAGGCACCATTCCGATGCTGTGTTTGCTTTGAGATGTAACCGCCTGTCAGGGTTTTTTGTGCTGATATTGTTTGCTGTGTGTCTCAGCGTGTCCATGTCCATCTGGCCCTCAGTCCCCTTGTGGGGAAGTTCCCGGAGGCTTGCGGACATTCACCAAACTGTCAATAAAAGAGCCCAGTGCGGATTTGGGTATAAAGAGAGCTGTAACTGCTGCTCTTCACTGTTGTCCTCTCTTTATTCTGGATGAACTTTTGGAAGATGAAGAATGCGCAGTCCCAAGGGTGACAAAATATCTCCCAGCTCACCTTCACACATGGAAGCCCATCTCACTCTCAGATTGGCCTCTGGAGGCGCTGGTGTGCAGCTGCACCTTGGTGCTCCTTCCTGAGCCAGAAATCTGGCCTGCATTGCCAGCATTGGCCTGTGGAGGCGCTGGTGTGCAGCTGCACCTTGGTGCTCCTTCCTGAGCCAGAAATTTGGCCTGCATTGCCAGCATTGGCCTGAGGAGGTGCTGGTGCGCAGCTCCATCGTTGTTGCTCCCTGCGTTGTTTGAGTCTGAGACCCCCCACAGTTCATGGCTCATGCTACTGACTGGCATGCTTCCCCTGGTCACCTTTTCCAGCAGCTGTATGGTTTGCTCATTAAAAGACAATACCTTCTGAATGCCATCATAATTCTACCCCCTGATATCTGACGGCCGAGACAGCTCCGGAATGTTCTAGACCGGCACATGCCTTCTCCCGATCTGTGTCTTGTCATCATACATGCTTGACATGACATGCATGGGGAGGGGGACCCCATCAGCCCAAATTCCGCTGACAGCTGATTCCCCTACCACGAGGCACCTGACCCTAGCACCCATTGTGTGGGGAGTGAGTCACTTTGATTTTTCTGGGCTTCCTCCCCCCGGGCTGTAAATATCACCCATTGGGGCTCGACCCCTGATCACCACGCACTTCACAAGCTTCTTTGTCCGGTACTGATGAAGAAGCCCCTTCTAAAGTAATTGTCCCCATTTATTCTACAGTCAGATTCTTGTCTCTTCTAATGTTCTAATCCCATCCATTCATCTACCAAACACGATGTTCTTTTTCTCCTACAAAAGAAAGACATACATATTACTGACTACATCTTTGCACTTATAGCCTATAAATCCTGTCTGTTGTATGCGCCTCTAGCTCCTGTTATGAAAGAGTCCTGTGGAGCTGTTAGGTTGGCGGCTCGCTTTGGCTCAGCCTCTGCTCTGGTCTCACTCCAAAGAAAACAGGGGGTGACGCTGTTATAAATCTCTGTTAAAAATATTAGTTATGTTCAGCCATTGTTTGTTTTACTAACGGCAGAAGGCGCTCCTGGATAAGATCTGTGTTTTAGTAATATTAATGGCTACGTTTAATGATACTCTATGAATTTATTCATACGCCGTGGTACCGATGTGCGTTCTGTGATGTAGAAACACAGAGTATCTATGAAAAACTGCAGAGGGCCGATCGGCACCAAACGCACACTGGACTTTCTACGTTTCATAGCGGAATCTTGGACTCTTGTTTTATTGCGGGATTTAAATTGCGGGGAGTGATGACTCACCATGCAAGCCACATATTATTCCAAAGAAGGGCATTTAAATGAACGAAGTTGTCTTCGACATAATTATACACGACCCAAACAGTTTCAGTCATTTAGACAGCGAGTTTGGCGCACACCGATTACAATGATATACAGTAATGTACATTTTCGTGTAAAACACATTTACCTATATATTATTTCACAAACTGGGAGTGATTTTTTGTAGAAAGGACATTGATGTTATATGAAGAGAATGGAATTAATCGTTAGTATTTCCCTATAGCCTGTATGTGCCACTACTTCTGTAAATGATTCTTGATATGATTTCCAGAGTTTATAAATTCCTAGATGAGATCATTGTTGAGATGAATGTTAGGACTTTTTGGATTGCATCCTACCGTTTCACCCCCACCCCGAATGCCGAAGGCGTGTCTTTACTTTGTAACGAACTACAAATAGCATAAATTACTCCGGTTGCAGCGCTGAGGGAGAAGTTGCCGCCGAGTCCCCCTCCGTTTTAAATTCGGTGAGTACTTCATTCGTAATTCTTTAATTGTTATATTTGTCTAAATTCACATTTTGTATATGTGCAATTTCACAATGTAATTAGCGAAAACTCAATTATGTATATGTGGGTCTGGAATTCTTACTAGTATAGATATGTATAACAGTGAATGAATGAATTATAGAGCTATACGAAATGACTCTTTACTAGTGAAAATTGAATTTAGGTTATGTGAGGGAAAAAACAATGGAAGTCAATAGGAATATATGATTATAGTAAAAATTGTATTATAGAGCTCTATAATATGATTCTTACTAGCAAGAATTGCATTGTGGATAACTTGAATTCGTATTCTTACTAGTAAAAATGCATTCATACTAGTAAGAATTAAATTGTGACGAGTAAGCCTTATGCTAATAAAGGACAATTCGGATTTCCATACAACAACAGGACTGCAACTCAGTTGTTTAAAAAAATTGGTTAAGTCTCAGAAAAATCAAAAAAATTGGTTAAGTCCAGGTCTGACTCTTTTAGGTGACCTTTAGGTGTAATGAGACTTTCTAGGGCTCGTTAAATGTTTCTTTTGCACTCAACTAGCTCCATAAAATATTTTTTTAAAATTTCCCCGTCAGAGTATAGCCAAGTAATTATAAGTGAATGAATAAAATCAGTCACTTGATCCACCTTTATCGGTCTTCCAGTGTATGTACAGTTATTTAGCCTACACATAATTAGTCAGATTACTTCTCCCATGATGTAATATATAAAGAGAGGACATTATTAGGTGAACACCAACAGAAGAAAATTAAGAGTAAATAAATAAATCAAGAAATACAAGATGTCGTTTAGCTTCCTGACTTGCCTCAAATCCTTTTAAAGGCTGTCAAAAATATTTCGCTGCAGTGATTTCATATTAAACCTACTTCGGAATCTTTTTTTTTTTTTTTAAAAAAAAAAAAAAAAAAAAAGCTCTGTTTTTACAATGCGTACATAAAGTATATTTTATATTAACAGCGCATGTTAATGACTCCACATTATCAATGGGTCAGTTTCTCTTCTGCTTGCTCGATAGTTCACCCATCCTTTGCATCATGTCTATCTTGTACACACGGAGGTCACGGTGTAAAAGAGAATGCGTTCATTTCACCACGTGCGCTATTTCCCGGTCAAACCGATTGTCGCATAGCTGGAAGCTGCTAATGGCGATGATGGTGCTAGAGGAGCGTCATTCGGCGCGGGAATCCCTATGGACGACAATGTGGGACCTGCGCGCGCGCCTGTACCCCTGTCGCATGTCGATAAGACTACTTTACTTATTTATTTTTCTTATAGGAGAAACACACTGATGTTTATTGGAACATATTAGATACAATTTGTGAATAAAAATACTATTTGTGACTATAAACCAAAATTGGGTGCAACGCTTCACAAATCTTCACAAGGGAAAATAACACCATATTTTGTGTAGGAAACTGTGTGCGCTTGTAATTTAGCAAATACTATTCTCAGGCATTAAATGAAGGCTCCTACTGTTCACATGCTGTCCTGATGCCCCTAGAATTACGGTATTAATAAAACCTGTAAAAATACAAACATGTTAAAGAGGTAGCATTACCAGCACTCAATGTTCAGCTGAAGTTACACTTTAATTAACTGAAGTTTTATTATGAACCATATGGTAGGCCTAATCCAAAATGCATTTTTAATACTTGATGAGTTCAGAAGATTAACTTACTAAACTTTCCCACATAATGCTAAAACTACATAATCAGTATTGTAACATCTCTCTAAATTATTTTTTATCTTGAATTATATAAGCAAATTTGCTTATATGTGCTCTCTTCATTTGTTTACGTTTCGTTAATAATAAGTTATCTATTGAGAATGTCATTCTTGGAAGCGTTTGTGGAAACGTCTCTTAATCCTGTCCTCCTGCTCTCCAGCTGTGTCCTCACTTAGGAAACCCCTCAAGGTCACACACCCCCTTCCCGTCTAATGCACACAGATGACAGCCTTTATCACCCAGTCCTACTCACATTGTGGGGGCAAAGCAAAAGCATGACATAATATCCCCCAAAATAAGTCCAGACATGCAACTGGTAAAGTGGCACCAAGGGGATTTGGTCTCCTTAACGACGCACGTTTGGTGTAGTCACTGCCACTGCGGGGGGGGGGGTGGTGTCCTGTTTGGCAACTATTGTCGTGCCCCCACCCCCCTTTGGCTACTGCCTTTGTTCTTGCCACCCATAACCTGAAATCCAGAAATACACTGGAATATGGGAAAGTCAGAATATTTTTCTGAAATATATAGAAAGTAGCATAAACCATACGGCCGGTATTGTGACCCGACCCCATATTCAGCTCCACATCGAGGTCCCATTCCTCCCATCCCTATTCCAGTGGTCACAGTGAGGGCCAATTAAAAAATAACCCAGAGTGAGCTCAGAGGCCTGCATATCCAAATTAGGAGGTATGGAGTAGACGAGCGTTCAGCCTTTCCGGTGAGGAGTGAGAGGAGCATTTCTCCTTAAAGTCCCCTCACCTCTCAAACTCCGTATGTGTTTGGCTGTTGTTTGGTGTCACTGGGATAGTGAGTCAGGCAGGGGGTGCTGGGTGTTGTCTTTCTCTGAGTGGGGGGCCATGCCACAGCACAGGGATGTGGGGGGTGGACCACGGTGGAAAAACACAGCTAATCCCTGAGCTGGACCTTTCATTGCCCTTGGAAAACACATGTCCAGATATGCAGGCATGCAGGGAGAGAGGACAGAGATGCAGACTGAAGCTCCAGCCCAGGGTGGATGGTTTCAGTCCCAAGAGCAACTCTCTCCCTGCATATCCACTGAAAAGCTGCAACGCATGTTGGTAACTGAGTCAAACTTTGTGTCACAGAATCCAAATTCCAAGCTCAGCATCACTGGTGTCATTTTGTGTGACCAACTAGCCCCAGCGCACAGGAACAGCCCTTACATGACCAGAGGCTTTTTAGGTGGGCAGGTAAGGGACAGTTATGTTCCTGTAGGACCTAAACTGCACCCCCCCCCCCCAAACACACACACACCTGTTGCTAAGTTACTGTAGCGACAGCATGCTGTTGCCCCTTTGATGAGTCACATGTGTGTTTATAGTCCTCTAGCAAATGAAGAGCGACTGTCACTGATCTGCATTCTGTCTGGGTGTCCAGGAATGACAACCAATTCAGGGCTAAACCTAGAATGACCTTCCAGGAACAGCACACACACATTCCAGTTACTTTGAGTACATGAAAATGCTGTAAATCTTATACACATTTGTTGCTAGTTATTGCCCTATACATATGTTTTTAAATCCTACTTTAAGAATGTCTTAAAAATACCCAAATGGACTGTCTTCATTAGTATGAAAACACGCTAGACAGCTATCATAAATTAAATGCTGTGGATTTTATACCCAGATCTCCATGAATCTCCGGTTGTTCTTCATGCTACCCCTATACGGCCACTGGGTGGTGCTAATGAGGCCTGTCAAACATACAACCAATGGGAAGCCCACACTACTACTTTAAAAACCATACTGAAGTCTTTATGAAGCATGCGTTTGGCATTGCATTGCTTATATTAATTTTAACACTGCAGAGGGCTGTTCCACAAAGCAGGATTTCTTGCTTAGCCGGACAACTTGTCAGATTTAAGGTCGACTGGGCTAAATGTAAGGGAACAAGAATGAAGTCCGTTTAGCCCAGACTACCTTAAATCCAAGAAGTTATTTGGCTAAGCAAGAAATCCTCCTTCATGGAATACCCCCCTGGTGTAGATTCCATGTACCAACATAGATTTCCAAAGCTGATCGGCAGCTACCCAGATCTTAAATGAAGCAGAAGTTTAGGTGGGGAGAGCATTATGATCATGTAGGGGGGCTTTAACTGGATGACTGTAAACTGTGTTGTGAACCAATTAGAAGGCAGATGACTGTTTACAGTTGAGTTGAGCAGACCTGAAAAACAGCCTGCCCTCTGACTCATACATACAAACATAAACGCAAGCAGTACTCTGACTCATACATTCAAACGTAAACAGTACTCTGACTCTCATGTGCAGCCCCATCTGCTCACGCCAGTCGCACCTGTTCAACTCCAAGCCGAATATCTGCTAATTATGGAATTCTGGTGTGTTTACACACACGTGCAGGGGTAAGAGGGGGCAGAGTTTGTGGTGGTAATAGGTCCAAGATATTTTTGTCCCGGAGGTGCAGGGGGCATATTCTGTGGCCATTGTTCTGTGGCTAAATGGGGGCCTGCTTTTCTTTCAGCGGTCAGCTGTGTGATGACAGCACATACACAAGACAGCGTAACATAGACAGAAAGGAAGGAAACAGGAGAGTGACAGATGGGTGTTCCCACTGGATTTGTTTTTCAGGAGCCGCTATCTTTGTGAAGACATTTTGTATAAAAAAAATAATAATAATAAAAATAAATCAAGTGTATACACACACCCCCATTCTACAATACAATCTACAGGTTGACAGTTCAGCAGTTAGTATGAAGTTATTTAGACACAGACAGATAGATAGATACTTTATTGATCCCAAAGGAAATTCAGATGTGTATCTATTTCATTCTGTACCTAACATTCCCGGAGAAGGTGTTCAGTATCTGAATAAAGGCGTACGCAAAAGTCAAGCCCAGGAATAGTTATAGTTATGATAAACATGGCAGCAATTCAGAGGAGGCAGGATACAAGAAAGAGCAGAAAAGCCACCCCATGAAATCTGATTTGTGGTAAACCACTCGCGATAAGTACACCAGTCAGGTAAAGTGCAAAGCAGAAACATAACACCCGAATCAGTGAGCCCATCTGTTCCATCCAGGTGCAGCTTTCCGGATCGGAGCCAAATAGATCTTTCCGTTTCTTGGCAGCCGATTCGAACCCCGGACAGAAAAGAGCCAGTGTGAAGAGCGGCAAACAGAAGCTTTAAAAGTGAGATTTTGCGCAGTGAGATTTCGTCCCACAGCAGGTTGAGGAGCTGGTCCTGCCACCATAACGCCAGGCTTGTCTCCACAAGGCCACTTCCCCTGAGGACAGATGGTAGTATCCGCTGGTAGATAGGAAGCTGAGCATCAGCCCGATGACCGTGGCAGCAGCAAAAGGAGATGATGAACGCCGCCTCAGAGGAATCAGAATCCAGGGACTCTGTGTCCATCCTGAGGACAGTTCGTTTCACTGACAAATGCTCCCCTTCAGTGTTATGTCAGCTCAGTCATCCGGAGCATTTCCACGGTCTTCTCCAGTGTATCAGCTGGGGACGAATATGCAAGACAAATGAGCTGCCCCCTTCACTTCAAAGTGATAGAGGGCGACAGGGGGCTAGAGGAAGGGGCACCACCCAGTTGACACCTTGTACGCAGTCCTGCTCACTACCACTGCCTCTCCTTTCAAGGAGATTTTCTCGTGATGTGTCAAGACTGACGACCTGAACGATGAGCCATTAAAGATTCAACTGGGGAATGTCGAAACTGTTTCTGTTGCGAAGAATCTCTGAGAAGTTCAGGAAAACACACTGCTCTCCAAATGACTTTGTTGTCCAAACAAAAGAAGTCCATCTTGAGTTGAGCCCGAATACATACAGTTCTGAAGCTATCACACCAGTTGTACTGCATTACTTTAATGATATGCCTTTGGTATATAGTTTAAATACTGATTTACACACAGCACCAGGGGTCTGTGAACTGGGTATTTTCCTAAAAAAAAAGGCACTTTTAGTAACAAGCTTAGGGATTCACTGTAGAGCATTTCAGTCTCGGGGGCAGGACCTTAACAGTCTGCTCCAAATAGCGGAGTATAAAGAGCGACTGGGGGCAGAACATGTAGGATTTGTGGCTAGTCTCAGTTCTAAACCCTGGAATCCTTCTTTCTCCCTCTGAAGTCATGCTGATGGAATTCACTCTGTCTCCATCCACTTAACTCCCTCCCTCTTTAATTCTTCTCCCACATATCCTAAAATGGTGAGGAGTGTTTATGGTGGGGGCCGGGGGTAGGACATGGTGTTGACAAACGCACACACATATATACACCCCCGAGAAGCAGGAGCAAACTGTGGAGACCTCAGTCTAGTGAACCGAAGCCTTGATCCCCCCTCTTCCAGCTGACTGTTTTTATTTTGAGCTCCTAGAATGACTTTCTACAGGCACTCAGGTAAAGGAAGAAGCAGGGACATCCTGTCCCGATCGCCACGTCCATGGGGACCCTTAACCGGAGAGCGCATCGATGGGCGTGGAGGGACGTGGAAATGGGTAGATTCCATGCAGGGATGGTCTTGGACTGAAACTAGTGAAGCTGGGGAAACCAGAAGCAGGTGCCTGACGTTGTAAGTGGAGAAGACGGGAAAGCGGCAGCGGTGTAGGTGGAGAGTCCTGGAAGACCTCTAGCTGTGTGATGAAGAGAATGAAGCTAGTCATGATGTTTTCTCTGTAAGAATAATTCTGTTAATGGGGCAGCAGTGGCTGGTGACGTTGTGATTGGTCAGGAAGTAGCTATGGCTGATGATTTCTGTGCGAGAATGAAGTTTGAAAGAGGGTTTCAGTGTAAAGAGGAAGTTGAACACTACGGAAGAATGAAGATCTGATGATTGATAGCAGAAGATTTTAAGCTGAATAAAGATTCGGCATCGACTCTTGAATAAGCCATGAAATAGAGCAGAATACCCCACATGCTCTACCGTCATGGCGAAGGGAAGATGTGGGATACGAGCCCCAAGTGGCCTCGTGCTAGAGCAGTGTTTCCCAATCAAGTTCTTGGGAACCCTCAGACAGACCACATTTTTGCTCCCTCTCAGCTCCCGGTAGGGAGCATAAACATGCACTGTCTGTGGGTGCCCGGAGACCGGATTGGCAAACACTGTCCTAAACAATGCTGTCTGTCCGTGCAACTTTTTGAACAGTGTTAATTTTAGATCAGTCACTTTGCTCTATAATAATGTCTCCTCCAAAATGGCAGTCCGATGGATGAGTCCTAGATGGCCTATCAAGCCCCAGGCAAAAAGTTTGAGGGACAGAGGACAAGTCGAGATGTGCCTGGAAGCCAGGCGAACGAGAGGCAGCGGGAACGTTGTCTGTGAGGCCTGCACACCCGTGCCACACAATGACAGGCGGGAAGTCAGCCAATCACAGCTAGAGCTATATGAGAAAGGCCAGGGTGCAAATGGTGCAACCCTGAAGGCAGTGGAGGGTCTGAGTCAGACTGCAGCACATTTATGGTGTCCGGTGTCTGCGGCTGGTGGGATCTGGCTGGAATCTGACCAGGGAGTTTGAGTGGGTGGGGCATGGCACAGTCCTGGGTGCCTGAGCGGGCACCAGGGTGAGTCAGTGGCTAAATACTGGACTCGCGCTTAATCTACGAGTCTCAGCTGTAGAGAGGGCATTTCTGCCCGGTCATGGTGAGGAGCCCCCCCTGCCCCCGACCTCCAGGATCAGACACTTTAATACCTCCTCTAATCTGCTATAATAATCTCTGGGGGTAGCGCCTTTTGGACTTCACACTCCAGTGAAACGGTAGTGACATTTGTGCAGAGAAGGGTGAGAGCTGCACCTATGGGGCACCATTCCGCACCTTCTAAATTTACCAGCCGACGGTCAGTTGGCACAACTGTATGTTCGATCGAAGTTCTGCTGATAATTTGTGGGCAGGTGGTGGTATGGGGAGGGGCTCTCCCAGACTGCTGTTCAATCACATCTCTAAGCTGCATGGAAACTCCAGCCCAGTCCCAATAAGCTGGAGAACGTGGCCATGCATGGAAGATAAGGGGCGTGCTGCACAGCATTCCAGGTAGAGCCAACAGCAGTTTGGTCAGAAGGCCAAGCGCTTCACGAAACCTGCTGCATCTGCATCCGTAGGGTAACTGTGTGGCAGCTCAGCTCAGCTGTCATCAGCAGTGCTGGTCTGGCGACATAAATATAGAGGAGAGATGATTAGATATAGAAGATTCAAAATTTGGGCAGGTATCACTGTATTCCATTATATTACATACTGCAGAATTTTGCCCAAAGTGCTCCAAATTATGATGCCAAAGATTCAAAATATAAACGTCTTATTACTTAGCTGGACGCTTGGAAGGCTCAGCTTTACACTGCAGCCTTTCTGTCGCTAATGGGCGGGTCTCTGTGTCCATCCTCGCCAGGCCCTCGGAGCTACCTGAGCAGAACCATGACGGAACGCTTTGACTGCTACTACTGCCGCGACAACCTGCAGGGCAAAAAGTACGTGCAGAAGGAGGACAAGCACATCTGCGTGCGCTGCTTTGACAAGCTGTGCGCCAACACCTGTGCCGAGTGCAGGCGCCCCATCGGTCCCGACTCAAAGGTGGGCCACCTCTCCCTACCCATCATGCCCTGCGGTGACCAAGTCCTGACTTACACTATGGGCATTTGGGACACAGACTGACGACCATGACTTTGGGTCACAACAGTAGTGATTCTTGTGTTTCGAGTGTCCGAGGTTTATAATGCGTGTCGCTCTTACCCCAATGCCCCCCCCCCCTTCCACTACTCCTGCTATAGGAGCTGCACCATAAGAACCGCCACTGGCATGAGGACTGCTTTAAGTGCGCCAGGTGCTACAAGGCCCTGGCCAATGAGCCCTTCGGCACCAAGGATGACAAAATCTTGTGTGGGAAATGCTGCTCACGTGAGGAGGGCAACCGTTGCCAGGGCTGCTACAAGCTGGTCATGCCAGGTGGGAGACACACACACACACGCACAGGAGAGGTTAGTTGGGCTGAATCTGTTCAGCCTCGTGCAAAGGAGACTAAGGGGGAACATGATCCAGATATATGACACTAACAGGTCTGGATGCTGTTCAGCCAAATGGCTACTTTAATATTAGTTTAAATACTAGAACTCATGGGCATAGGTGGAAATTAGCAGGAGAACATGGATTTAAGGAAGCACTTCTTTACACAGTGTGTAGTTAGAGTATGGAATAGTCTTCCTGCTAGTGTAGTGCAAGCTAAAACCCTGGGTTCCTTTAAATCAGAGCCATTGAGTTCTTCCCAACGACCTTGATGGGCCTTATGGCCTCCTCTTATCTCCTGCCTTTATGGGAACTCTCCATTAAGTCCTATGGGCATAACCCTTAATCCCTAACCTTAATTGTAAGGAACTAAAAAGAACTTCATAAAATTGAGGGTATCCTTGTGGGGACAGAAAAAATGTCCCCACAAGGTGAAAAGTTATAGGTTTTTTTTGTTACATTATGAGGAAGTCTGATCTCCCAAGTGTAATAATTACAGAAACACTCATAACTGGGCTCAGAAATGTGGAGAATACACATACATGCCCCCACAGCCAAAGCCACCCTGCTTTCTGAACAAGGCATCCATCTCCCCCATAGGCACCAAGACCGTAGAGTATAAGAAGAAGATCTGGCATGAGGAGTGCTTCACCTGTGCCCAGTGCAAGCAGCCAATCGGCTCGCAGAGTTTCATGGCCAAGGGTGACGACTTGTACTGCACCGCCTGCTCAGACAAGAACTTTTCAAAGAACTGCGCCCACTGCAAGCAGGTGCTCCGTCCCACACTCTCCCTACAAGCTGGGCGGAGGTTCCTAAGCTACTGTATGGCACCGCGTGGCCGAAAGACCTGACATCTGCCCACAAAGCCCAGGGGACTAAGCGGAGTTTTAGACATTTTACCTGACGAAGAACTGATGGTCAATCAATGCATATGACCGGTGTTAGATTAGTGCACAAGCACTTGATTTTGTATCATCCGCTGCATGCTGCTCTAGATGGAAGAGGGTATCGATTAATGGTGCATATGGTCTTCAGGCATGGCTGTCGTCTGACCTGCTCCCTGCTTCACAGCCCATCACCTCGGGGGGGATCAGCTACCAAGACCAGCCCTGGCACTCTGAGTGCTTCGTGTGTCTGACCTGCCGCAAGTCCCTGGCAGGAGCTCGCTTCACCGCCGTGGAGGACAAGATGTACTGCGTGGACTGCTACAAGAGCAGCGTGGCCAAGAAATGCAGCGCCTGCGAGAACCCCATCACAGGTCTGCGGGGATATGGTGCATGACCATCTCACACACACACACACACACACAAACACACACCTTTACATTTAGGTGTGTGTGTGTGGTCTTCCTTGCAATTTAATTCCATTTGTTCTACAGCTAACCACCAGTGGTTACACCCAAAACGATGACTTCATCCCCAAGACATTTTCCAATAAAGCACCTCCCACCCACACAGACCGATGGGCTATTAATTGAGGTCCTCCTTTGCACCATCATTACTGCTGCCATTTTCCCCCGCAGGGTTTGGAAAGGGCACCCAGGTGGTGAACTATGAGGGCAACTCCTGGCATGAGTACTGCTTCAACTGCAAGAGGTGCTCCCTGTCGCTGGCCAACAAGCGCTTCGTGATGCATGAGACAGCCATCTACTGTCCCGACTGTGCCAAAAAGCTGTGAGGAGCACCCCCCAGAGGCACAGGGTAGAATGACAACACAACCAATTACACACATCAGCAATAAATATACCTAGCTTTTCACAGTGTCACATTACTCTGCAATGGACAAACAGAGTTTTTTTTTTTTTTTTAAAATAAACATGTGATTTGGGTTAATTCAGTTGCTTTAAAATATCCCCTCCCTGTGGCCCTCCTGTCCAGCTGCAGAGCAAGCCTGTGAGTGGCAGTTTAGTCTAAGAAAGCATGGATTGCAAGTTCAAATCACCATTTATCTTTTGAGCACACTTATAGCTGAATGGTTTGTATTTGTGGGCATGTGATATTCCAATACTAAATTTAGGAGACAGTCTGGTTAAGTATCACAGACAAACGTCTTGCCGAGAGGCTCAAAGAACACGAGTTTGAGGCATTATGCTGAAGATTGAAGTTTGATATTTTGCTGTTAAGTTTTAAAGATTCAGACAAAGCCTTTATGTTCACAGCTTTATGAATTGTAAGGCATAGCAGAAACAATGTATGACAACCTTAAGGAATAAACCAAGATTCAAGCACAGTTTCTTTGATTTGCTGGTTATTCGAAAAGAAATCCGTTTCCCCCAATCATCTGTTAAATAATTTTATTGTTCCACAACTTAATAACAATTATTACTTTTATATATTTCTAAAATATATTTACAGATATTGGTTATGGGTAGGGCGTTTGAACGAATATGACACTGATAATTTATTCATTGCCCCGCTGAGGTGGCGATTGTCATAGCAGACGCATAAGGGATTTGGTTAATAGGACTGCAGAAGAGAGAACCGTTACAGCCCTAGAGTACTGCTCAAAACTACCACCATCACAACAACCATATGATCATGAAGAACGTGCTGCTCACCTAAGGCCACTGAAGCATCTGCTCCAGGCAACAAGACATGGGTAGCATGTCCTGCACCCTGAAGCAGGAAGCAAGAACCATGCAGAAAGAGCGTTTACCTGGGTCCTCTCAGCATAGTGCGGTTTTGAGGGTCAAGTCTTAAGACGGGTTATAGGCGCTAGAAAGAGACAAACTAATGGAAAGAAGGGGTAGGACACGAACAAGGCGTTCAGTGTTCCTCACAGAACCTTAATCTTACACCCCAACATAGCAACACACAGCAGTGCTGCTCACCGTCGTCAAGCTAGAACTACTGAACATCTGTGCTTGCTTCAGATCTCACTGAACCCCTGACTTCCGTTACCTGTAAAAGCCCCTGGCCCCGCCTTTTTTAAAAAGGTCTCAAAATACGACACGCAATTTCCAAGTCCTCAGGACTTACTTTCTTATCCATGTGATCAACACAGAGCAGATGAAATACAGTGGGAGAAAGCATCGGCAGTGATCCAAACGTAACAGTACTGAATGCCCGAGGACCGACGTCTGACGTGACTTTCAGGACGCGGTTTTCTGAAGACCAGAATGCCTGGAAATCAACCTTCTGCTGAGAACCAATAGCAGGAGGACCTTCAGACTTCCCGCTCAAAGTCATGGCCACCCCCACCCCCCCTTCCGCCGAGGGCTCGATGATGCCCAATACTGATTTTGTGGGTACAGTAACAAGACAGGAACATCCTTTCACACATACCTAATGCACAACCCAGCAACATATAAACCTAAGCACTAATGTCGGAAATCAAGTTTTTTTTTTTTTGTTTGATTTAAAAGCACATTTCTGCAGACAGAAGTTCCCAGAGTAAAGAAGCTGACCCAAAACATGCACAATAAAGGTGTCCAGCAGGTGGCAGTATAAGAGAATTAGTGAAGGAAACACGTGCGACATTTGCTGCCTAAAATGTCCCCCAGACGGATGCTGCCACCAGATAAACATGGAGCTCACCTTGTGTCTGTTACATGTCAATGGGTGCAGGCATTAATCCGGTTTCGGGAATACCATGTCACATGCGTTTTAAGTGTGTTTTTTTTTAAATAACGTTAAACATTTATACAAGGAAAATACAAGCAGCAAAGGAAAGTTTTACAGAAAAAAGTATGAACTAAAGTTAAAGTTCCATTTTTACATTCTGAAATACATATCTTTAATAAAAACAGCCACAGTAAAGTTGTCATAAAAAATAATTCCGGAGGCAAACGACCCTCGCGGACAAATAAAAGCAGAAATGTTTTGACCGAGTGACTAGCCATCTCTACCCTGGTCAAGAAATGGGTTTCTGATCACGTGAACATCGGGAGAAAAAAAATAAAATAAAAATGTTGGCTCAGTGGAGCCTACCCCTGTAAGGTATCCACACAAGCACTCACATGTGTGCACACACAGATTAACTACCTTCAAGAAACATTACAAATGGATGGGGCAGAGTTGAGCTTACCTAACAGCGAACCCTTGAGATTTATGAGCAGAGACTACAGAGAGGTGGTCAGAAAGTCACAGTGGCACTTTGCAAACCTGTGTGGACAATAGGATGCTAGGGTTGCCAAGTGCCCCACTTTCACCGACATCACCCCCCCCCCCTTACAGTAACCTTGGTAACCATCTCTCTCGCCAGCGTTTTATCACTTTGGTCACAGAAGCCCCAGTCACAGTCAGCCAGTCGCAGCAAGGCTGGAAGAAAGTCTTAGTCGAGGCATGGAGGGTTGCAGAACCCGGCAGCCAATGAGACGAGAGGAACAAAACTGAAGGTTGCAAAGGGGAGAGAAAATCTGGACCCAAGATTTACAACCCCCCCCCCCACCCCAAAAAAAAAACACAGAATAAAAATAAATACAAAACCAAGTTTGCATTTGCAAATGACAGAGACCTAGATGAAGTACGCATACTGACAAAACAACCTTTTCCCTGAAGCAATTTTTCCTCTTCTACATTTGCCCCCCACACTGGTGAGGAATTAGGATGCCAGCCTGCTGAATCCAGGCCTCTTCCACCCATGCCTTTTTCCATAATGGGCTGTGGAGGTGCCAGCAGATCTGGGAGCGCCAGAGGATCGAAGGCTGGGGAGACAGCATCATATCTCTGTCGAAAGGGAGGATAATCAGTCAGCTGACTTCATCGATAACCCTGGCGACATCTTAGCGTTGCAGAGGGGGGCTCACCAGAGAGGGCTCCAATGGCCTGGCCCTGATGCAGGGGTTTGTCCTCAAAGGCGGCCCGGGGGGCTTGGGGCCCCCCTTCGGGGTCCACGAGGTTCTGGCTCTGCCCATCGTTCATGCCCAAGTCGATAAACTCCTCAAAGGTCCAAGTGGCAGCCTTGCCGTTCCGGAAGTTGGGGCCCTCGGTTGGACGGGTCTTGGGTGCCAGACTGTGTGTGTGGGGGGGGGGGGGGTCAAGTCTGCCTTCAGGTTGGCCATATACATACTCACATACGACCCCCTGCGGGCCTGGACCGAGCGAGAGTTCGGAGCACCCTCGTACCTAAGCACCTCCTGCTGCTCCTGGTTCTCCTTGTTCTCCAGCTCCAGCTCCAGCACCCCATTGACACTGCCAGGAGAACCCACCTCCTCAGGGATATCCCGCTCTGTCGAAGGTGTCTCTGTAATAACACAGTGCAAACATACACTGCCATGCGGATCAAGAAGTTGCCTGTCTGCCGTTTGCCATGATCATTTTTGCTTAGCAGGTAATAAGCTGAAGTCCTTACAGCTTTTGTTGAAATAGTTGTTTTCAGTAACTTTTGTACAAGCAAACAAAGTAAAACATTTTACTTTGATTTGTGGAATCTAGTGTCATGATTCTGAAATGAAGTCTTTCAGGTTTATGGTCTACGACCAACAATATGTATATCTACCCACTAAAATTGTGCATTAGGAATACAGTTTGTGTCACTTTGGTATATGCAGGGAAAGAGCAATTCTAATTTAACAACAGTTCTCAACCCGACAGCATTTGTGCATTTCCCAGTACTGAGTTTGTTTACCATGTCTCCCACTCCCAGCAGTATCTGGACATTACTACATCACGAGGTAAGCTGCAGCGGGTCCAAGCCATCGAATGCTTTAAGAGGCTAATCCTGTCATTGTGTTTCGACGACATCATCACCTTACAGTCAATGCCCACATAGTAAGAGGGACGGACACTCACGGCTCTGTTTACAGACACGCTCACACTCCTCCCCGTTCTCATTCTGCAGGACCTTCTCCTCCTCCTCCTCCTCCCTCTAAAGACACAGATGCACAACGAACAGAACGCCCCGACAGTACAGTGAACTCCTGACACCACGAGAAAATTCTTACTAGAAGGTAACTGGTCCACAGGTTATTACATCACTGAGGACCACTAAACAAGAGGCTTTCCATCAGCACCACCGGTACAAGCCTGCAAGGTCTTCTGGGTAATAAATCTGGGTACTGAATGAAAGGAACACCCACCTTATCATTTTGGTCAGCTTTCCTGGTCCGCTTCATGATTTCTTCGATCCTCTGAGTAGACAGCAAGCGGCACAGAGCTCATGATGTTACACTGGCGCCATCTTGAGGGTGGCACGTTAAACACAAAAGGCACAGAGGAACTGCGCTGGCAGGCCTGAGCTGCGACTCACCTTCTTCCTCTCCATGCGCTCCTGTTGACTCTGCTGCATCACTCTCTCCCTCTCCTGCCGCTGCTTCTCCGCCTCCTCCAGAGCCCGGGCCTCCGCCTCCTCGCGCTGCATGGACCACAAGCAGTCAGATCGCCAGCGGCCGATACGAATGCCGTCAAGTCTCCACGCCTTTAAACGAGGTCTAATGGCTGGAATTCACATGGTCATCCCTGCTCTAGGCCTCCAGCTACCATCATGGATCACAAACCTGCCTTGATGTTGAACTCAGCCCAGACCCAAGATCTAGTCCTAAGGAAGCTACACCTTCAAACTGTAGCTCCAGCCTGACACTACGAAAGCGGGATTAAACACATCAGCAAAGGTCACATCCCCCCGGTTTGAATCGCCACAATAGGTTTAATACTCTCCAATAAGTGTCAGTTTCCAAATGCTAGCATTAGTTATCAGTCCTTGTCTCTATTGTTCCTAATAGAGCGGAGAGTAAACACATCATCTTCATGTCATTCAGAGCCCAGGCTCAGCAGAAAACCGCTCCCTGCCTGCCTCCCACATCCTCCCCCCACTGACCTCCTTCTGCATCTCTAACTGCTTCTCACGCTCCTCCTCCTCCAGCCTTTCCTTCTCTTGCTGCTCCATCAGGAGGCGCTCTTCTTCCGCTCTCTTCCACTCCTTCTCCTGCTCCTCCTGCCTCTTCCTCTCTTCCTCTCTCTTCTGCTCCTCCTCCAGTCGCCTCACCCGCTCCTCCTCGACCCTCCGCGCCTCCTGCTCTTCCTGCAACCTCCTGCAGCAGGATCCACAGATGAGCCTTTAGATCACTCAGCCGGCATGACCAGGAATCTGTAGAATCCTCGACTGGGGAGCTGCAAGCTACAAAGCAGTCAAAGTCAAACTAAAAACCATAAACTGAAGCTTCCCCAGGGAAGGAACCCAGCACTCCTGTGAAAGGATAGCAGTTAAGAGCTTTGGGACTAACAGGCACCCAGCAGCATAAGCCCCAGAGTTTCACACTGGAAGAGCCCCACCTGGGACAGGTGAGAGGACATTCCCATGCTTGACCTGAAGAGGGCGCACGGAGCAAGAGTTACTGCGAGGCTGGCAGACAATAGCGTGCAATGCAAGATAGCTACCTGAGAAGCAGCTCATACCATGCTCCTACCCCTCACCTCTCCTCTTGCTCTCTCTGCAGCCGTAGCTGCTCCTCCTTCTCCTTCTGCTCCCGGGCCAGACGCCGGTTCTCAGAGAGGATCTTCGCAGCCTCCTCTGCCGACGTGGTGCCTGCCACCGCCTTGGAGCTGGGGTCTGCAGGACGAGCAGAAGCAGCCCACCGAGACGGTGAGCCATGGATACCGCGTGCCGGACGGACACGGACACCATCTCTATACCACAGCATATACAGGACTTTCCTCTATAAAATGTAAGACATATTAATATTAGGCCTTTTGGGTTCAGCACCCACAGTGAATGAGTTTCTAGCAGTTCCAGCACCTGACCAGTAGGGGGCAACTAGAAACCAAGCTCCGTGGTGTGCGCTTAATGCCGACGCATCTGACTAGGGCGGAACGAAATGGCGAGGCTTTCGAGCGTGACCGCACTGAGCACAAGCCCAACATAGGTCTCTGAAGATTATCTTCTGAATGTTCAGGGTGCGGATTATTAGTGACCTATCCTGATCGTATCTGCCAGCGCGCTGCTCCATGTGAAAGACCCGATCTCACGCGGAATCTGAGCTGCTTCACGCGTTTCATAATCACTTCCTATTGCTCACTTTTCTTTTGTTGCTATGCAAAAATGGAGGGGAACCGGAAAGGAGAGCAGTGTGTTATGGTATTCCGCGGCGACGCAGGTAGTCCACCAATGACGGACCTCAAGTCAACCGACTCAAGTCAGAGAAGCTGATCCTGTGATCAGTAGCTGGTAAAACACACACACACACACACACACACACTCCAGCATTCACCATCTTTGGTCTTGGCGCTGGGGGTCCCGCCTGTGGCTGGTGGCTCAGGTGACTTGACGGCGATGGGCTGCTTTGGGGGGGTCTCCTTTGGCTTTGAGTCCCTCTTGCGAAGGGTGGGCGGCCCAACGGGCGTGAGGGGGGGGCGCTGGATGGGGGGTGGTTTGGAGGCGAGCTGCGGGGAGGGTAGGCCCTGTGCGGCTCTGAGGGGTGAGGGGGGGCTGGGGTTCTGCCTGTGGAACCAGGTGAGGCGGGATAAGCACCAATTTCCATTCATTGACTTCAATGACTGAGCATTAAAGCTACATCTGAATTTTATATCCATCAAAAATATATTTCTAGCACAAAGGGACAGAGGTGTGACGGTACCTGGACACGACTGGGGAGGGGCTTCTCCGGGAGGCACCAGACGCCACGGCCACGGGGGAAGGAGAACGCCGCCTGCTTAGGCTGCGAGAGGGCGATGGTGAGGGGGGCCGACCCCCTCCGGAAGGCGGGGACTCCTTTTGGACTTTCTGGGGGAGGCACACAATGCAAAGCCATAAGGATCAAATAAACACCTCACAGGACGGTGACTTAAGACGGTGGCATGTTGCTGGTAAAGGCAGCCAGCACAAGCCTGAACTGGAGCGTGGGGCCTGACACAGAGAGCCAGGCCTCCATAAAGGCCCCCACGTCTCCACGATGGTGGCAGGAGCCCCGCTCACCTCGTGCTCCCTAAACGAATTACTGGAAGGAAAAGGGCAACGTGACATAGCTGGTGAATACTGGAGATAAGCAGTTTAATTTCCTGTTATTCTGAATCATAATCTGCAGCAGAATCCGAGAGGGCGGCCTGGGTCCGCAGGTAAACGGAGCCTAGGACTGGGCTGGGTTTCTCTGGGCCGCGGTTATGGCCGCCCTGGGCACAGGACATCACACGCTGATCTGCACGGGGGGGTGATACCTGCAGCGTCCAGTGTGCTTCTCTCCACTGAAGGGAAGCACGTGGGAGGGGGGGCAGGAATTCAGAGAACAAGGGATATGGGAAGTGGCTGGTTTGACAGGCAAATTCAGCAGGATGCGTGTGTGCCTGTGTGCACGGACTGATAAGGGCGGGCCAGTGAGGTGACACGTGCCGGCAGTGACCTCAAACAAGCAGCAAAAGCTGAACTCTGAACCCTACAGGCGCAACAGCACATCCCAGTCAAGCCCCCCCCCCCACCAAACCTCCCTGCACCACGTTGTCTGCGACATCAACATCCTGTGCAGATATGACACCTTTTGCTCTCAAGACGACTTCACCTATGCGCTTGATTCTGAAGTTGCATATAGAAAAACCCTCGACAAGCTTGTTAGTTGAATCCAAGGGGGGGGGGGCGAGAATTACCTTCGTGCTGCCAGGCGTCGTGTCCAAGGGTGTGGATGAGGGGGGGCCCTTCTGGCGGTCGACACTGCGGCTTCGTATCGGACCTCGGGGCATGGGGCTGACCGAGGCTGAACGAGCACATGAGGGAGGCACTGGTAAAAGGTTACGTCATTGGTACATGGCCAATGGGAAAGGGAGAGGCAGAAGAACGGGTGGGCCAAAGGAGAGGGATGGTGTGAATAGAAGAGTGAAATGAGAATGGAAGAGGACAAAAAGATTTGAGCATGTTAGATTAGGTTTTGATTTCCCAGGGGGCTTTGGGGCTGTAGGACAGAGGGGAACACAGAGCGCTCCAAGCTCACACTGTAAACAAGCTCTATAGCAAGCACTTCACAATGGGAAACAAACCTAATATATATAACTTTTTACAGGCTAACTGGGGTGATGGGAAGGGGGCTGTACTGACTGCAGGCCTGAAACTTTGGCCCAGAGGCTTCGCGCGCTTGTCTTCAGGGAGGCATCACCTTAGCCTTCATCTGCTGTCTCTCTCCAATGACCTGTGGCACCAGTTAACTTCAGGACAACTAGAGGCCAGTTAGCGTCTCTCTGCCAGCAAATTAGTGCGGGAGTCGCCGAGAGCGGAACGGAGAGGGTGAAATGGAGGGTTTGCCCTCCAGTCCCAAAGCTTCAGGAACGTGCCGCCATAACCTACTGTGGGGGGGGAGGGGAAGGGTGGTGTATTTGAAATGGAACACTGGGCCTTCCTTGTGCAGCAAATGGACTTGGGGGATTATGGGGACTGAAGCGACAAAGTGTCACCTGACTCAGGGCCTCACCACTGGCAAATCCATGAGGGTGGGGCAATTACCTTGGGGGTCTGTGCCATCTGCCAGGGCTGCGGCACTCTTGCTCCTAGCGAGGGAGGCCTGGGTGGGGGTGAGCAGGCGGCTGAGGACCCCACTGTCCAGCGGGCGGCGCTCTAAAACAGGCCGTGCACACAAGCGCATAGCAAGCAGGTTGGGCACATGCCCACACACACACACACACACACACACACACACACACACACACACACACACACACACACACACACACACACACACA
>JAODLC010000002.1:11662166-11681147 GCA_026781145.1 Hippopotamyrus pictus | reverse complement strand
ACACACACACACACACACACACACACACAGAGGACGGAGAAAAGGGGGGGGGGGGAAGGGGTGAAGGTGACATTGTGAATTAAAAGAAAAATAAAAAAACCCCAAAAGAATCTGTCAAGCAAATCCAAGAAGAATTAAATCCACTGAAAAAGTTAGTGAGGAAAGTCCTCAGTACAGGACGTGGTGGGGGGGGATGGGTTAGTGTGACAGGGCTGATGCAGGACAGCTCAATGGGACGCACATGAGAACGGACTGACATTGACCAATCTGCTTGGGGGAAGGAGTCAGAAGCTTAAATAAGGTTAATGAATCAAGTGACTTCACAACTCTACAGCTTTACAGGTGTGTCCACATGTTCACTGCCATCTCAGGCCACGGAGGGCCGTGACAGAAGCTCGCACGACCATCCCATGAAGTACACATTCAGATGAGTCTGAATGTTCTAGGGTCTGGCGCTGGCTGTCTTTGGTGAAGGGTTTCACTGGGGGGGGGGGGGGGGTATTTCACAAAAACCACCGTGTGTCAGCAATTGTTCCACACACAGACACAAAACGGCTGAATGCATCACAACACTACAGTTCTAATTCCCATAATTTCATAGCTGCTCTGTCTGACCCAGAGGCCTCCAGTGCAGCTGGGTGGGCAGTGATTGCATCCCAATGATCAATGTTTGCTTATGTCCCCTAGGGGGCGCAGGACACACAACGCTGGGTGGACGGCGCTGAAAGACCAGCAGGACGACGCTATTTGCTCCAGGGGAAGAAAACAATGACAAGAGCAGTAATGCCAGTCGGACACAAACACGACATTGTGTGAATACAAAGGCGTCTTTTCCTGCCGACACAGCCGGGGGGGGGGGGGGGAGAAGGAATAAAGGTTAATACAGGATTAGCTGCAAGCAAATGCCTCAGTCACCAACACCAGACACATGGAAAGGAAGAGATTCTGAGCAGGTAAACTGAGAGACAGACATGGTTTGGCCAGCGGGCAAAAGGTAGAGCAGAGGACGCCTGAGATTCAACAAGAACCATCCTGGGTCTTCTTGGGAGAACCGGCGAGTCAGCGGTACCGGCAACACGAGCATGCGCAGTCAGTGTTAGCTCGCAGATATATACACACGCACAAACAGCACAAATATAACCAATGAGCAACCTTTTTCAGCCTTTGTGTTTTTTTCTATCTTGGCAGAGGGCTGCGATTTGCTCCCATCCCGAGAGAGGGAGGAGCTTCTTTTCTTCAAGGCGGAGCCTACAAACAGGAGGAGGGACAGGGAGGCATTAGGGCCTCTCAGAGAGAGACTCGCAGGGTCAGGCTAGGACAGCATGCGGACAACGTCACCCAGACATCGCAGGAGGGGGACCTGCTTCATGTCAACGAGCCACTAAACCTGTTCATTTACTGGTATACAAAGAAAATATCAGAGCGAGAACAGCCTTTTGCTTAAAGCAAAGCTACCCTCACTCCCTCTCTGGCTAACAAGTGAACCTACAATACACTGTAATGTAGCGTCATGTTATTAATCTGAATTACTTTAAAGGAATTTAAATTCATACAAATATCTATCAGTTAAAAAAAAATAAAAATCCCTTAAGCTTTATTGCAAGCCAATGCAAAAGCAAAGTTGCTCTGGATTAAAAGGCCTTACTTAGCAAGCATTTGCACTATTATATCCTGGTAATGGAAGTAATTCCAGCAGACGCTGCTCTATAATGGCTGTACTCAGCAAGAACAAACTTACAGCCACATGAGCCTTCGATTATAAATCACATGCCAAAACTGATGACATCAGATAGAGACAAGTGGATTCAGGCCAAGAGCCAATCTAGCTCAGTTTTGCAGAGATACAGCAGCAGCCGGGGGAAATATGATTTTATATATACATACAGGTCAGCCGGGACACATGGAAAGCGGTATAACGTACAGCCAGTATGCTGGGTAATGGAACCATGCCTGATCATGGAGAGAAGCGCTTCCTTTCATCGAACTGGAGTTTGTAACCCATGAATCAACTGACTAAGCTACCACAAGTAAAGCAAGTACGGCATGTAGATGTGCAGGTCTGTGCTGGAGGAGGAGCTGCACCTGTGGGGGGGCCCAGAAGTGCTTCCTGGGATTCCTTTGCTGGTTGGGAACCATTGCTAGGTAACCGGTTCAGAGAGGAGCTCCGCCGTTTAACACCTAGGAAATGAGGAGAGCACACCTCTAGACGTGTGAGGAGCAGAGCTAACACGAACAAACCGAAAGGGGAGTCAGGACAGTCATTTGACACGACAGCTCGAGTTGATCCCAGTCTAGGGGGAGGGAAAGGGAGGGGGGCACAGTTAAGACACGCCACTGAAAATGACCTTACCGAGTGCTCGCTGCAGGGAAACAAAACTCAAGGCTGAAAACAAGGGATGGGGGAGAAGGAAACTCGGATTCTTCAATTGCTGCAACTAAAGTCCCACTTTGTCCCATAATCACATGAAGGTAAGGCAGATATATTTTTACAAGCAAGCAAACTGAAAACTGGGAATCAGGGTCAAAGATTACCACTAGGTCTGGACTTGTGAATCGGGGGCCAGCGGGTGGGTGTGCTGTGTTACTTACTCTTGTCAGAAGAGTTGATTAGAGCAGCAGAAGAGGACGACAAGCGCTTGCTGATGCCAGAGTCTGCAGACTGTTTTAGATTCACGGTAGAGCTGGAACACTTGTCAACTGGCAGAGAGAGACCGGAGAGGAAGTTTAGGAAGATGGGGTCGGAGATGAGCAGACAGTGGGCACCGAAGCAGGGCTGAGTCACCCCCCCTGCACAGCCAACAGCTTCCGCTCAGTCCGGCCAAAATAAGGCATCAGCTCCAGCGAGATGGAGAAAAAAAAACATCACAGAAAAGCCCATTATGGAAGAAAATTCCATTCGCCAGCGAGACAAATCTGAGATCGTTGGTCTGCCAAGCTGACCAGCTTTAAGCATCTCAGACTCACAGCCCAGACAATGTGGTTGTTGCTAACCAACAAGAACAGGAAAAAAAAATGAGACTTTTGCATTACAGCACAAGGAAAAACAAGTACGCATGCATGGATGTTAACGCAGCCAAGAGACACAAACACCGACAGTGCATTCTTCAGTGTTGTATTGCAATATAGCATTAGTGACGCTTGCACATGCTTCCCATTGGAGGAATGTGGCCTGTGACGACCCCTGACCTGGAAGGGCTTAGTGACTTGATTGCAATGAGGGAGCAACATGAAACTGAGAACCAAAGGGGCAAGTTAGTGGGGCAGGAAGAAAATGTGCACATGCGTGCGAACAAGCTAAGAGAAAATGCCAGTGCTTCAAAATCCGAGGAGATAACAAGCACCTTGCGTCTTCTGGGGGCCCTGGGGTTCGGAGGGGGATGCTATGCTAGCTAGGGGGGCGGGACCTGCCGCCTCAGTGTCACCTGCAGGGCGAAAGGGTTCACTCAGGCCACATGGCAAACATGGGGGGGTCTCAGAGTCAGTGGCTTACGCTATATCCGTAAGTCAGACAGCTCCTGCAAGTAGAACATTTACGGCCCAGATGACCCACACACAGCACTGCTGACCTGCTTCTTTCTGGGAGAGATGGGTCAGGATTTAATACACATCCAAGCATTCCTGGGGTAAAAAGTCTATATTCTCACAGGAAGACGGCCGTGGCTTTAACCAGGAAGACCTTACCAGATTTTTGGGGGCCGTCAGCAGTTAGGCCGCCTCCCCAGGACCATCTTTTCTGCCTCTGCTCCAGGCGCTGGCTGCGTTCAAGCGTGCGCCTCACCACTGCCTCATAGTGTTCCTGCGGCAGACGTGAGCATTCAGAACATACCGGAGGGCGACGTGCACTTGAAAAGGACATATCCACACGGCCAGACAGGAAGTGCGGTATGCTAAGCAGCCCGTCACTCACGTGCCAGTAACTCGGCATATGCGCTGTGAGCTGGGGAGGGAAAACGGACCCACAGGTGTCAAATTTCAGTACAGGAGCCTCCGCAGTCACGCAGAGGACAGTAAGAGGTGAGAATGCTTGCAGGCCAGAGCAGAAGCTACCTACCTATTTATACACTAGCCAGCAGCCCATATCATCCACCACCCAGTTACCACGGTAGTGCACTAAACAGTCACAATGTACTGGAGAATCAGGATGACCCACAGTAACACACTGACCTAATCACCGACTACATAATAATACCCTTCACCATATTCCTGCTTTGTCAGATATTTGCTTTTATTTTTGCCATATAAAGGATTCAGGAGTACACCATCACTGAATACAGAGATACCTTCTGCCCAGCTCACCAGCATCAACCGGAGTACACCAACCTTCTCCTCCTCCAGCTTCTGCCTGCGCTTCTCCTCCACGGCGACGCGCCGCTGCTCCTCTCGCTGACGCTGCTCCCCCATCTTGCGCTGACGCTCCTCCAGCTGCCGCTCGTACTGTAACTTGGCCTTGCGCTCCCTTTCCTCGATCTGCGATCCGCGTGCCGCTGGGTGGCCCAGGGGAAATGCGCCTTTACTGATGCGGCACGACCAACGGCGGACAGCCAGAACTTAAAGACTGCTTCGACATCACAGGCAGAAAACAGGGCAGGAATCCCGGATGCACTTCCTATGGGCCATGAGAATATTGCCACTACTTACCTTGCTGCCTTTCCTGTTCCTCCCTCCGCTCTTTGGCTACCCTAAGCTTGTCGTCTATCTTCAGAGATGCTCCATCTAGGACTAACGACACAAATGCCAGCATGACCCACACACGCCATCCTTAGTCACCTATTATTGCACTCCACCCCAAAATCTTTTTTCTGAAATCCCCCCCACCCACCCCACCATTCTCATACAGAAACAAACTGGGCCAGCATGGCCTATGACTACAGCACAGACACTAATGGCTAGAGTGTGCTGCTCTGTGAACTGGCAGTAGCTCAAAACACAGGTGAAGACCCTTACCAGGCCGGGCACCTGGGGTCTTGGCACCGGTTGGCGTTCCCACTGTTGACGCTGATATCGGGCTGCTAGCGGCCTGAGAGCGGCGCTCGTCTGCTTCTGCTTGCGCAGCTGCAGCTAAGGAGACGTGGGGCCAAGGCAGAAGACAGACATTACTTAACAGAAATGCCATACCAGCTGCTTTCCAGCACTACATGCCCAGTGCCGTCATATTCTGCGGTATGCAGGGTTTTATGCCTGTTTGAAAAAGACCCAGCAGCCTCACTTTGGAGTGTCAGTCCATGTCTGGACTCGTCAAACCTCAGGACTGGCCCCTGCTTGCCACGGAGGAAATCTTTTTTTAGTGATGCACCGATAAGGGGGTGGTCACAGGATTAAACTGCAAACTTTTGTGTAAAAAAAAAGCTTCACCCATTTTTATCATCAGTTTAGAGACTGGGTCAGAACTGAAACTATTTAATTACGGACACACAGTCAAGATAGGCTGAATGGCATAGAAACTGGATGGCACAGAAATTGTACCAAACCCTAGTCCCATGGATGACCTACAGACTGAAAAAAAAAGAAGATCCTATTCATCTTCAGCTCTCTAGTACAGTGCAAAAAGCCCCAAGGAGGAGCTCGGATGACTACAAGACTGAGCAAGGTGACTTGGGGATACAAGTTCACAGTCCCTCATAAGCCCGCAAGATAACTATAGGCAGAACTGAATTAAAAACAAACCTCTCTAAGGAATGTCCTGCTGCAAGACTCAAGGTACCAGAAAAACCATATCTAGCCCAGTAAAATGGTATTCCATAAATCATTCTAACAACAGCTTCTGGGGAAATGTCATCGGCAACCTTCAGCTGTTTAATTCCTGGATTTTGCCTTCGATGGCAATAGAAGAGGGGAAACTGCAGCAGAAAGCATTCTTCAATAATTACACGTTTAATTAAATATTTAAGTCTACTTAAAAACCTAAGAGCGAAGCAATAAGCATACCTAACCTCCTAAAATATATGTATTTGAATAAATGTGACCTTCAAGGCCCGCAAGGAGTACCCTCTATGCCAAGGCTATTCAAATCACGGTCCTCAAGGTCCAAGCATTATCACCCTGAACATGGTTCCTTTACCCGTGAACAGGATGTGAAGCATCTGTGACCAATCAGAATCAGTAATTATTAAACTAACTACCTAGGAGAGCTGAAAATAAGGCCTGGATTTGGAACTGGGGTCCAGATTTAAAGAGCCCTGCTCAATGCCAAGTGGCTGATGTCATTGAACCACTCACTGATGCAGCCAAATTTGTGCCAGTTTTAGCGAGCTGTGAGGCGAGTGCAAATGGCCAAATCAACCCACAAACAGCATGGATCCCACTCCCAGCATGGCTTTTGGTTTTATGGAGAAGTGCAGATCTCGCACTGGGAAGACTGGTGGGTGCTGTTCCCTCTGCAGACTTGATGTTTTTCAGCCATTTGTGAAACTTAAGGTCCCCAGAGCACACAGAAAGTATACAGACAGAAAGCGCACACAGAGCCGTTTAGTCCTGTCAAACAAATGGTAGATTCACCATTTCACACCAGAACCATACACATTATGCTACTTCTGCCCAGGACAAGGAAACAAAGGGGACTCCTGCAAGTCATGGCTTGACAACTGTTGCCAGGTGACAGTCACAGGTTCCGTGGAAACCAACACCAAGGTCCTCAAGCACACAAACCCCACAAATGAAGTCACGCTAAAGCCTTCACTATTCTTAACAGGACAAGCTGCCAATCCAGAGTGAGGACAATGGCCACTGTCTCCTATTGACCAGTGGGTCTGAATGAAAGCCATGCTGGCCTTCTAGGTTGTCAGAATCATAAAGCACAAGAGATCGGAGAGCCACAAGAGAAGTGCCTCAATGCTCTAATAAAATGGGCTAGCATTACCTCAGACAGCACATGAATTCAGTCTGCAAAGTACTGCAGTCAAAACATTTCAAAGAATAATAGGTACCTCAGGGTGATGCTGTCCAGAGAAAGACAGCCGGCAACATTATTTTTCGCCAGCTGATTGGAGTAATTATTCCAGAATATCACTTAAGGCTGGGCTGCAGAGTGCACCCAATTTGGTGGCAGATGCAATCAAAGATCTGCTGCGTGACTAAATATTTTCCTTGGATGGTATGTTTTTTTTTTTCCAGGGTCAGAGCCAATCAATTTCAGCCATATACCCAGTATACAGTAAAACGAAACATTGTTGCACTAGGACCAAGGTGCACAGAAAAGGACAGAAAAAACACAGGACTACACAGGTGGAATATACAAGACATTACTTACAACATTTATTAATACCTTAAATCGATATTAGGGATTTTGCTTTACCATTATATGCATTTAATTGCAGACCTAGGTCTAATTATACTACACGTAATCCAGACATCTTTTTAAAAACATTCGTAATCGTAGTCTATTTTATTGATGTAAACACTAGCTGCCACAAGAGAGTTAAATATAGGCTACACCAATCTAATAAAACATGCTGGTTACTGGTTGGCTAAATGTAAACAATTTAATAAAAATAAAAACACACCTTTTTAAAAACATTTGTTGATTTAGGCCTATTTTATTAACGCTTGCTGCCGCTATTGAGTTAAATATACATTAATAATCTAATAAAACACAGACCATAACGGCTTTAAAACATTTGGAAATGTACAGTTTCAGACAAACTGGTATAAGAATCACATCCTGTGTCATGACAAGTGTGTGACCACCAGAGTGGCCCCCCACCCCGCTGTATTTCAGCGTCAGGTAGCGGCAAACTGAAGCTTATTCTATAAGTATCCAGGAGCAGCACACACTTTTGAGTTTTTGAAACTTTCAGTTTGTTATGCACTTTAAACATCTGCACTTCATATTTTGTTCTAAAATAAAGCTTTTGCAATATTTTTGTCTGTGCTGTGATTCAAACAAAGAAATATTTACCGGCACCTTTATTCCTACTTACAGTCATTTTCGCAACTAGAAATGTGTATGTGAAATGACAAAAAGGTGACCTTTAAAAAACATTATTGTGGCGCTAAAGGCACTGTGAAAAATTTGGGTGCACCTGAATGAAGAGAGTTAAGTGCACCAGGGCTACCAATGCAAAGTGTTATTCTGGAGCCCTGTAATGGCACAACAGCATGGCCTAAACTTGAAGGATTTCATACCACCAGCTCAGTTAGATCACGACTAAGTAATCTACTGGTAAAATAAACATTACAGTAGCTGAACACCACCAGAAAATAGGTCTTTTACCATTACATCAGACTTTGTCTTTGTGGAGGGTTTGTTTGTTCTTTTAAACATTCACAGTTGTAGCCAATCTCGAAGCTCAAATGAAAGCAGCATGAAAGTCATCTAGAGAAGTCCAAAGGTCCAAGGCCACTGAATTTGTGCATGTATTAAGCACTAAGGAGAGCTTAGTTTCTGCTGCACCTTTGGCTCCTCAGACTGGCTTCCTGCACAGCAACAACAGGCTGGAGATGATACGATAAGCTCAATGACATGCATGCCAGTCAGGAGATATCGGACACAAAAAGAAGCAGAAAACACATACATTCTGTGAGGAGATCAGAGTCTAGTCAACCCCCATTCAGCAACACCTACTGTGGTTAGGGATTAGTGCTCAAAGTCACAAAAAAAAAGCACAGCCACTGGGATGAAGACATGCTGCATACGAGCAACTGAGTGGGAGCCTTGTCGCCTCGACCATTCCCAAAGAAAAAGCAGCACACACAGCTGCCTCTGTGCATTCACATAAGTGACATCACATGAGCTGCAGTGCAAATGCAAGAGTCACACAGAAAACAAATGTGTAGCTGTTACCACCTTACTATAACAAGGGGACAGTCAGAGGTCTGGGCCAACTCTCACCCAATTTTGTCTAAAGGCATGCATGCCAGAACCACACCTATTTCCACTTGCAACCAAATGCACCCATTTAAAAGATCAAAAACACTCTTCTTTATGCACTTTCCAGGCCACTGACAACATGTGCTACAGGAATGCACTCTTAGTAGATTATGGTAAAGCACACGTGAACTGCCCATATCCAAGCCAGACACTCTGATGTAAATCACCCTAGTTAACATATGGGTAGCTATGTTCGATGGGGCAAGGAGCAGCAGCACCATATTGGACAGTTTTTTACTACCCACTGTGCACCACTGGCCAGTGAGCAACTGGACCAATGACATTCCAAAGCCTCATAACACACAGCCTCATTATAGGAGTACAAGTACTCACTTCAGGGAGGGCTGAGGGAGTTTCCCCTCAGCCTGAAGGCTCTTGCTCCCCCAGCAGGAAAGGTGGTGACACAAAACAAAGAGCTCACCTGGTAAAGCATAGGAAGATGTTCTCTGGACACAGATGCCATAAGATCTATTCTGCTCTCTGCAAAATCTTCCTTCATAGCTCTTCACTATTAACACTTTATACACCTTGATTTCTTCACCCATTCCTCCTTCCTTTCCCATCAGCCTGGTTCTGATCTGTGTAGGATTACCTGGGACACCCTGCTGGACCAGTAAGCCGGGGTTATTTATAGAGCCTTGAGGGAACAGTGTGCCAGCCGCAGCCTGCATTTGACTACCACTTCCGGGGCCAACGTGGCGGCACACACAATGAGAGCCAGTAACCTCAGAGCCCTAGAGCAGAAGCCCGCTGAGCTGTCACAAACAGCTGGACCTGGTTAGGCTCGTTTGCACTTTGACATGATAATGCTACCGTTTTCAGCCTTGGTCCTGTCACCACGACATGTATTCCCACATTTTTTTCCCCAAACCAAGCTCTTTATTAGCTTTGACTGAACTATTAATGGTAAAGATTCAAATAAAAGCAACACGTTCATTAAAAACAATTAAATTGCATTTTAATTCCCTGAGCATCCACATAAATGCTCGATTAATAATTAAAAATGACTATTAGAAAAATATTTCCATATTCTCCCTTCTGGGAGCCCACTGTATCCCATTCCTGTCCCCAACAACACTATTTTCGTTGCACCGGCTATCAGGGCCGTCAAAGTCTTGTACCGCCACTATAGCTGCAGATGAAGTTTTTCAGTACAAGGACAGAACCACAAGGATACTTCCTCAAGTCTCCTCCTGGGAACCCTAGTTTGCAGCAGCCACCTGCAGGTCTCCAAATAAACCAAAACGGATTCTGTTCAGACCCTGCAAGATATTACATCCACCCTGCAGACAAAAGCCAAGACAAAGCTTGCATGTACTATTCAACCATAAGGGCGCACCAGTAATGGATGTGCCATTTACTCCACTACTGGGAGGAGCTTCAGGGTATGGCTTGTCCTCTTCCTCTGATGGTAGAGTCCCCACTCTCACTCAACATTGAGCACGGCTACCTAATATCATTGTTATGCTGGTTTCAGATCTGGTCAATATTTGATTTATTGGTCAGCAAGAAATTGGATTTAAATGTTGTTGGTTGTTGCTGTTGATGTAAGATAAACCTGTCAGATTGTCAGCTGCAAGTGCTGTAAACAACAAGATGGCTGTTTATTCTTCCCACCCATCTGATAAACGCAGCATTTTTACAAACGACCCAGCCAGGAAAAACAAAATTGGATCATACATGCTCCTTTGATATCTTACGTACTATTATAGCGTTGTTCACATTTCTAAAGGTTAAATTGGATAAATTATGAACATACACACTGGAGCAATGCTTCAAAGACATTTACTGTCTTCCTAATTCCTGACCTCAATCTAGAAAAGATGTTATCAGTCTGTTGGAAGGTTCACCTGGAGAACACTGAACAGGGAACTGGCCACCAATGCATTCTAGAAAAGTGGACACCAAAAAGCACCCTAAGTGTTGTGTGGCCCCTAAAAAAACTTGCAGCCAATCACAAAGTAACCATAGTGCTGCAACTACTACTGACAGTAGGAATGAGTCAGATATGTTTGCCTCAGAGGTGTCTCCCAGGAAACAAAGTCAGTCCCTAAAGACAACTACGCATCACTGGGAAGCCAGTTTGAAAAAAATCAAAAAACAAACATATTTAATGACAACTACTTAAGTGTCCACACACACAGTATTAAATTGTATTAAAACATGTATGCACATACACCTTTACAATATATATGCTGCACACACACTTTTACAATACACACCATACTCGAGATATAAAATCACATGACATCATGGGTAAATCTTACCAAAACCTAATATCAACCATCAGCAGACATTCACCAGACTTCAGTCCATATACCTTGTGATGGAATTTGGTTTTTATGGATCCACCACCCCAACATTAAAAACTACCTCCTGTCCATGCAAGAAGTTACAACTTGTCAGGTCTTGAATTTCAGGTATACCAGGCAATGCTATTTCTATGACATGTACATGCTTACTGGCAAAAACGCCTCATCAATGCATGACCTGGTGAAGAACAGACCGAAACTGTAAGTCAACCCTAGCTCAATCAAGCCTAGATGTGAAGACCCAGGTCTCCTGTATTACCATGAAGATCCATTCAGATTGCATGTAAATATTATTGTTTCCTATTTCAAAAAATGTTTCACTCATTGCTGCAGTCTTCAATTAACCCTCAAAACTGATGTTTACAAAAATGTCAGCTTGTTTCAGGTTTTACAGCACACGTTCACATGAACGGACACAAACACACTCCCTCTTTCTGACTTCCTGTATACTCCCACGGCTGTAGGTCAGTTCTCCATTTCAGGGTTTTCTGTGCGTGCAGAAAGAGGTCACAGGATACAATCCTCCCTCTCTGAGGCTACATTAGCTATCTATCAGACATAGTGCCAACCGAGAAGCATGAACACTGCAGATTTTTAACTGTGGGCTACAGTAATTCCACAGTGGGACTGAGAATTGGCCAGGCAATCTTCTGCTTTACTTGTAGGCTCCGAATTAGCCGATTCCCACAACTATACTCAAGCTGATTAGTAACGTGACGTGTTCGGAGGAAGTTCAAAACCCAAGCCATTTAATTGCTTGGTCACGTACTCATTTCAAGATAAACACCACCTTGCTTTCCAAACCGCCACACCGTATTCAAACTACTTGTCATTTTCCGTCCATCACAACGATGTTATAAACTATATGATCCCGTGCCATACATTAATAAAGGACTTTTCCCTTTAAGCCCCTCCCGAAAAGTCCGAGGCCGAACCATCTTGATAAGTTTCATCCTACCGCGAAACCCGAAGTCAAAGAAATCTGGCTTTATTTGGAGCGGTAAAGACTCGCCGAAAACTTGCGTCATAATCTCCTATAGCAATCAATATAACGATAAGGAGACAGCTTTAAAATTCTAGTCAGTTCGCATCGTCTGCTTTGGTAGTGGGATGCTGTACAGTGTACATAAAAAAACACTCAAATTTGAATCCGTTTCAGTTTTTCACAGCTGAGGTGATAGAGAGCCAAACAAACGAGCTAAACTCCCCAAGGAAACCGCTGGCTATTAGCTATAAACTTAGCCAGACAGTTCAAATGCACTTTTAACCAACATATCTCTAACCACGCTTGTACAATCTGCACTACTTGGTCAGTATAAATCAGCGTTTGGATTTCTAATCAGTTTATTTAAAGGATTTCACAGAAAAACTGGCACCGGCCGCTGGCGCCAGAAAACAGATGTCGGCCGGTTCCGTAGCGGTCTCTCGGTTTTCCTCAACTCCCCCTCACACCAACTGCGAAGCCCGGTATCATAACCTTCACTGTCGTCCGTCCAATGAATTCAACTAAAGTTTGCTGGAGGAAAATCGGTCGCCGAAAAAGTTGTCATATTTTGAGTTCTGTCCGGATAGGTCAACCCGGCAAAGTCCAAAAATCGGATGGAGCTCTGCGCCACATTTCAACCATGAGACAGCCTCTAAGGCCCCCTAAATAAGTGCCGACACCCTTTCTAATTCAACTTTTCGGCAACTTTAGACAACACAATAAAGCAATTAACAACTTCAGAAATAAAATTCTCACCCATTTGAGCTCGCATCTCCTTCAGAGTCGCGCCTTCCGCCATTTTTGGAGGATTTTTTTCTACTTTTTTTGACGACACAGAGATGCGCGCGACTCACGAGGACGTGGACAGCGCGAGGCGGATTGAAAGGGCGCGCGAGCGTCACCTGACGGACGAGGAAACTCGCGCTGTTTAATAAGCGTGTGCAGATATATCCAAAGCGTACGAAATAAACTTAAATATAGCGTATACAAAATGTGGGCCACTTAGTGTAGTGACGGTGATGCCATTAACACTTTAAATTAGAAACGTGCTGTCGTTAGTGGCTTGCGTCTGAGGAACTTGCTGCCATTGCGACGGGCTGTAGGCGATGACGACCTGGTTGAAGAGCACACTTTTTCTGCCTCCTCGACACTTCAAAGGGGCTTTTCTTAACACCGCCTGACCTACGCGTTAGATCAGAATAGGCTGCACATGCGCATCATACAGAGCACGAGACGGAGGATGCACGAAAACGAATCGGAACTCGAAAACGCAGATTCATTTATTCATTCATCCATCTGCTTAAACGGTTCAAATAGACGCCCACCTTTAAGCATAAAGTTTGAATACGTTTTCCCACCAATACGATTTCATCTGTAAAAAATGAAAGCTAGAAACAATAGATGAAAATCATGACACGAAGTACAGTGTTAATAAACATTTTTGTTTGGGGTTTTAAAAAATCGACAGAACGTTTACTAAAACAATTGGAGAGAAGAGCAGCAGCCACTGGCAAACAAAGGTGGCTTGAACTTTGCTTCGTTGTTTTTCCTCTGTATATTGACTTGATTTGGGTGGGGTGGATCAATTGGAAATCCACTGCAGCAACAGAAATCCCTAACGCCCCCCCCCCCCCACCTTTCAGAATAGTGAATAAAATATGAAGGTACCACAATCCATGTCCTGCTTCTTCTCCAGACAGTGTCCCAATTACCCTTCGATCAGCCCTCAGCCTCCCCATCCATTTTTAATGACAAACACAGGGCGGCTCACTGCTTCTGGGGCTTGGTTACATGGGGCTAAATAATTCAGGAGCCCACCGGTTATTTAACACTCAAGCAGGAGGTGCTGAGGGCCACAGGATTTTAACCAATTAGTGACACTGGAAATATTAGGTAGGTCATTGTCCTAAAATCATCGAGATACACTCGAGCTGTCTCGGTCAGTAGGTGGCGTGGTAGTATGGGAGATTAAATATGTTACAGGGTTGCTGCGGGTGTCTGGCTGTCATTCCCCAGTACAAAGCACCTAGCTACCTTACTGAAATGTACCAGCATCTGTTAATCAAAACTATAACGTAATGTGACACTTTTATAAACTTCTGTTATTCCAGTCGACTAAAAATAAGGTTTGCAGATTGTGCAACTTAGGAACACCATGGAAGGTTGGTTTACAAAGACTGGGATGACCAAGAAGTACCCCTCAGGCAATGAAGTGTACCTCACAAATGTCCCCCCAGACAGAGAAGTTGTCCTTTAAGCATTTCCCGGCAGGCAGTGACAGTGAAGTGGTCCTTCAAACACCCTCGCCCCCCTAACCATCCACGATATTGTGCACTGACCAGAGAATCATAACTAGACTTATGTCCAATTTGTCAGGTATCTGGCTGATGTGTCAAGGCTGAGGGCCCCAGGACACCTCCATCCCTGGGTGGTGGGGAGCCTCCGTCCTGCACCGCCTGGGGTTGTAGGCCGTGCCTTGCCAGCAGGCACTGGTGCATCCTGGCCACAAGGTCGGGCCGGGGCAGCGAGGCGATGGCCTCTGCCAGCTGAGGCAGCAGAGTACTGGTCGAGGTGCTCAGATACTGGAACAACTCCTGGAAGCCACAGACATTGGCCAGTACCTCAGGTGATACCCCAAGGACACGGCCCAGCCTCCTAAGGCCGCTCCGGCGGCCCCCAGCGTCAATCAGCAAGGACATCTCATGCACAGTGTCATAGTCCAGCTCCTCCAGCATTTGACCTTGACATAGACAATGTCACAATGTGAGTTGGCATCCTGTATTGGGGTCCCTGTCTCCTGCCTTATATCTCATGGGATAGGCTCCAGTACAGCAGTTGAATGGAAGGCGAATGGATATTTCTGCTGTACACACGTGCATTTAGTAACTTGCTTATGGTACTACAGCAAGAACCCTTCTGGAACCTTCTGTGTCATTAACCACCATGCTGCCTCACTGGGAGAATGCCTACCTGCAGTCATTGCAGAAATTTCCTGTAGCTTCGTCTGCATCTGCAGAAAACAGCATAAACAAGCAAACACACACACACACACACACAACAAGGTGAGGAGTTCATAACCTTGTAGAGCTATTGAAGTTAAGGATGATTCAAATGGCTCTAATGAAAGCTTGCATTTTTTTCCTGTGTCCAAAAACATAGACAAAGAAAGAAGTGTTACTGGAGAGTAAGATGATGGTACATGTGTTACACCAAGATGGTGCACCTGTTAGCAGGAGAATCCACTGAGTCATTTTCCATGCCCTACCTCCTTCAAGCACAACGGGCTTTCCTCTGGCCTCTCCCATTCGCAGTCTTCACCCTGGCCTTGACTGACAGGCTTGATGTTCGTAGTGACATTAATGACAATAGAAGGGGTGTGTACGTCTTCCTCTTGGTTCAGGAGAGTTCTCCTTTGAGGGTTTTATAGATACACACGGGAATGTTGACCTTGGCCATGCATTCATCCTGGAATCTCCCTATTCCCTCCCCATTCTCTGATGACGCCCCCCCCCCCCCCACACACACACAGACAAACACTGTACCTGGAGGTGTCACATGGATTCTGCTGCTCTGATTCCTCCTCAGTCATGCCACGGGCTACGGGCGTGGCACTGGGCGTGGTGCAGGGCATGGCACACGGAAGGAGCTTTCTCAGAGATCCAGCCTTCACCCCCCTGGGCCGTGAGACAAGCTTGAACCTTTTATCTTGTTCATCCGAATCAGAGAGAAGGTTGGTGTATAGGGTTACAATGATTTGTCAATGAGCGATCACTTTTATGGTTGATGAAATAGTTGTTGGAAGGAAATAGCAGCATGCGTATGATCTGGAGGTTGATGTTTGTTTCTAGACACCAGAGGAAGAAAGCGGACGTTTGTAATATGGGTTGATTGGAGGGGCTGTGTGTGTGTAGAAATGTAACTGTGTGTATCTGTCTGAGTGTCTGTGCGCTATACTCACTGAGTCTCTCCACTGTCAACAGCAACACCCACAGCAACAGCACTAGGAAGAAGGCGGCGGCAGCAGATGATGAGCCAATCACAGCAACTGAAGCCGCAACTGGCCCCACCCCTAGACCCAAGAGCCACAAACAACGGTGAGATCAGCCAACACTAAGATCAGCGAAACATTTCAGGATTTGAAATAAAATATGGCTCCACACACTTCTTCTTGAAAATCCTTGCGACCTCATGCTGGAAATGGTGGTAGCTAGTCCTGGGATTTTAATTTGAGAGGGGACTCGAGTTATTGAGGATCTATGACGGATCTACGATAACTAACCTTCCCGAATGAAGGCTCATGAGCATGGAAACAGTAAATATTGCGGGCAGTTGCAGCCCTCTGGTAACTAGCCACTGCAGGTCATATAAGCCGTGTTTGATGTGTTCCCGTTGCATCAGTGTTGCTCACCTGCCGTATCTACCCTGGGGGCAGGGGGCAGGCAATCTCTCCGGACCCCGCCAAAGGCGCTGAGGCAGGGCATGCAAAGCGGCTCCATCACTCTGTTCTTCCTCTTCAGCTCATAAAACCTGGGGAGGCACATAAGTGCAATCCATCAGTGTCAGTTGTCTCTGCTGAGGCTGTTTCTGGCACAGTGTTAGAAGCTGCTTTTCGCTGCCTCCCCCCCCCTGCCCCCACTCACCCCTTCAAGCAGGGGCCGCACACCGCGTTGCTAGTGGGGGTGCAGGGCTTTTGCTCCATACGGTTCAGCAGGGCGCACTCTGTGCACTGCCAGCAGGGGGCGAGGCCCGTATCGGCACTGAACTCCCCCTCATCACATGCCTCGCAGTGCCCACCCCCACCATCACCATATCCACAGTCCTGGGGGATTGGGGGGGGAGTGGATGTGAGACAAGGCCTTCGAGACAGCTTAGCTAACCCACACTGGGTGTGTTCAAAGAAAACACCGTCAGTGCTCCAACATGGTTTTCTCCAGCAGAGGACGTGGTGGCTCAACACATGGCTGTATCAAATTACCAGCTATATTTCAAACGCTTCAGCCAGTGAGCCAAGTAATATCCAATAACCGGTAACAGTAGCCCCTTTAGAACAATAGGGGGCAGTAATCGATCAATAGGAAGGTGTCTATGTGTGAATGACCTCTGAGAGCTGCTGTCCCGGTCCGCATGTGGGGCAGTCCATACAAGTGCCGCTGGCATGCAAGAACTGGGTCTGATCACAGCCGGACTCGGCTCCGCCCAGGGCATGGCGTGTCTGAGGGAGCACCGGAGCAGGACACTATGAAAACTGCCACTTTGGAAAAGCACTGGAAACAAAGTGCTAACAACTCACCATTAGGAGTACGACAAAGACGCTCAGATTCATGGGAGCGGATCCAACCCACGGCGCCGGGCTGGAAAGGGAAACACTTATCTATTAATTTATTACATAATGTAGAGTTACAACAGACAGGTGAATCCTTTTTCTATGAAACATCGCCATCTAGTGGTCATCTTGCGTAATTGAGATCAGCCACGCTCAGTTAGCGTTAAGTCTGCCTTCGGTCTGGCATTCATCCCGTGGATTAACATCACAATGCACAGATCTATTTAATTCACTCAGTAATTAATGCTATGTACTGTACATATATGTATGTGTTCGGTTATGTAGAGGTCACACTTTTACCTCTTTAATTATCACACGGATGGTGCAACCTGATTAATTGGGCTCCCGAGTAAGATATAACTACAAATTTCGGGGAACCCATTTCAGGCAATTATCTAATATGAAACTTCCATAAAATATTTTACACGGTCATCAATAAACCAAATCAATGTCATTTACTATGTAAACTAGTTATTCCAGTAATATTTTCTCATAATAAAGAATAGAAAACCACTGTAGTTACACTTTTCTTTGCCTCGCCGTGCGTTTTGTTATATAAGGTCCGTGGGATGAATTCAGCGTCTGTCCAGGAGCTTCCACGTCCCTTCATAGCAGACTAAATGTGGTGAGGTAGTAGGAGGGACGGAGGATGTTCCCGGTGTTACCCACCTGTTCACCAATCGCAGGGACGCCCAGCAAGGGGAGCCTAGAATTGTGCGGGGGGTGGAGGCATCATCGACCACTTCTCAAATGGTCCCAGCCAGGCGAATGACGCGCCACCAAGGCTCTTCAACGTCGCGTGGCGTGTGGGAATCCCGAAGCACGCGTCATCAGCGCCCTTATAGGGTTTCTGCTGATACCTGCAGAGGTCTCCATACGCCGGTGAATGAACGCCTTGTGCAGAACCGAGGTTTGCGCAGGTGCAGTTTGTCCCAAAAGCCTACCAACAAGGGGAGGCTGTTTATGCAAGTTTAAATCTAAACGACTTCATGAGCTCACAATTAGATAAGCGACTTAATCTAAATTCCTTATAAGGAACTTTCCTGCAGATTTACTTTCATGTACCCTTTATCTGCATTTAGTTTGATAAGTTATTTGTATAGTCAGTAGTGCATTTGTTAACGAATGATTTTGTTCACTTTAAAGAAAACGTAATTTTATGCGTGCTGTTGTAGTGCTACAGCACGTACTTGACGCAAGCATCCTCAGTAGTAATGTGCATTAAGATCCGATAAGGTCTTACTTTGTTACTGTGCTTTTCTGCTCGGTGGCTAAGTAAAATTCATTTTGTAAATACAATGTTACGTGTTTTGTTTTATTTTGGGTGTGTAAACGCGAAAAATAAAAAAGCCTTAATATTAAACTTGTATTTTTCTTTTGCGTTTTTACTCTGCTTTGTCAAGGTTTTAAACAGTGTATATCCATCCATCCATTTTCCAACCCGCTTTATCCTCATTGGGTCGCGGGGGGTCCGGAGCCTATCCCGGAAGCAACG
>JAODLC010000002.1:11649646-11662066 GCA_026781145.1 Hippopotamyrus pictus | reverse complement strand
TGTCACATCTGCGCAAGGTGCCTTTGACAGCCCATATCTTTTAAAGAGAATGGATTCTACCAGAGCAAGGACTATCCTTTTGTACCTGACACATTAAACATTAATTGTGTACAGAAAGGGAATTTTACCATACACTGTTTTGGAAGAGATTAAATATAAGTAAAAAGTGTGACAACCATCCCGGTCTCCCCTATGTCTACGTTAAATTGACCTTTGCGAAACGTTCTATCATGACTCAACATGCCAACAAGTAATTCAGTAAAAAAAGTAAAACATTAAAAAGGTTTCTCAATTTGTAAAGTGGGATGTTGTATTACTTCCCATTACTATCCACCTCCGATTAAAGGTAAGACTACATCAAGTACAGAGTACAGGGCACACACTATGGGAGACTTAGAGTCGTCAGTCTGCATATCTTTTGGATAGCAGAACAAGACTCATCCAACACAGGGAGAAAAAAAAATGACATACTCTCACTCTCGTGAAAAATATGCGTCATCAAATCTGTTCTGTCACGATAGAAACGGGGAAGCAGGAGCAGTGAGCCGGAGGATCGGGAATACAGGGATTATTAGGAGTCAATCCTACACGGACCACAGGAAGACACAAAACATATCAATGACACAACTGGGGAAACAGACTTGAACGAGGACTGAAATACACAAGACTAATGGCAGGAAACGTAGAACAGCTGGTGAACGTAGGGATTCCACACGAGGTTACAGACAGGAGGATTGTATGAGCCAGGCGTAACATGTACTTTTTTATGTGACAATAATACAAGCAGAATGTAGGTTATAGAGAAATGTGTTAAATTGCACAATGTCTTGCTTTAGAAGAAAAAATAAACAGTTGATCTTGACATTTTTTCACTATCGAATGAGGTAAAAATAAGTTTGATAAAAAGTAAAAGTTCTAAAACCAAGTACAGGCAGAAAAACAAGTTATTTCTGAGGTTTGTAAGGTGGCAATGAGAAAGATAACTGTCACACTACCAACCCTGAGATTTGAACCCACAACTTTACGGCTGTTTATAATGTGAAACAGGGAAATTAATCGAAACAAAGCCCACAATGTGATTTATTTAGATTTCCAGAAGAGCTTTGATGTAGTCCCACACAAATGACTCCTGCTTAAGCTCAAATCAGCAGACATATTAGAAACTGTAGCAGACTGGATCGAACATTGGTTAACTGACAAAAAGCAGCAGGAAGTTATTAGAGACACAATACCACAATGGGCCTGTGTCCATAGTGGGGTACCCCAGGGTTCAATTTTAGGGCCATTACTATTCCTAATTTAGACAAAAAAAAAATATTGACACTATCTTATACGAAAACTGGTTATACTGACGACACCAGATTAGGAGGTGTAGCAGATTCTGAGTTAGCAGCAGAGATGTTAAAGCCGGACCTTAATCTAAAGATTTGGGGTGACAGAGGGCAGATGAAATTTAATGTAGACAAATGTAAGGTAATCCATGTAGGGGGCAGAAATATACAGCACAGATATTTTATAGATTCAACTGAAATGAATCTACAGGTGTGTTGAGTTGAAATCAAGTGAGGTAATGCTAAGATTATATAATTCCTTTGTCAGACCTCTCCTTGAATACTGTGACTAGATGAAAAAAGACATTGCTACTTTAGGAGTGGTCCAACACAGGGCTACAGGAATGATTCTTGGCCTTAAAATTTTATTACATTTTTTAATTATTAAATTCCCAGCAGCTGAATGCCCCCCCCTCGTTTGTAACTTTCTTATGTTCTTATGTCTTGCATGTGATTGTATTTAGGGAAGTAAAAGTAAGCCATGGTAAGAGTAGAAACTGAAACAGCTATAAATAAAATGAAATGGTGCTTTATTTGCCATTTTTACAAGTCTGAGTATTGGGTACATTGGAATGATTGTTTTTGCAAATCCCATCTTACTCTTACATACATGAACAGGTGAGAGCAAAGCTTGGAGTCTGAGTGGAGGGTCAAACATTTGTCATGGACCTCTGGAGCAATCAGCAGTTAAGGGCCTTACTTAGTTAGGAGTCTTACAGTCTGCCGCACCTAGGATTCAAACCAGTGACCTTCTGATCACAGGCACTAGCCCACTGAACCACACCTCAAAAACATTCCGGGGAGCAATTGGGGGTTAAAGGTCTTGCTGAAGGGGGGGTCAATGGTGATGTCACACTATCAAGCCTGAGATTTGGGCAGTGGGGGCTGCGGGCAGTGGAGTCTTAATGGTTAGGGAAGCATACTTGTAATTGAAAGATGGCTGGTTTGAATCCCTGACCAGCAAGGCACCACTGAGGTACCCTGAGCAAGGTACCGTCCCCAAGCGCTGCTCCCTGGGTGCTGAAATAGCTGTCCCCTGTTATCTCACGATGTCACATATGGGTTAAATGCAGAGGACATATTTCGTTGTTGTGTGCTGTGGTGTGTCAACACTGATCTCTAAATTTGAATCAGCAACCTTCTGCCTGCTTATAATGTGCAATATAGTCTACCAAAGGGTCTGCCAATTGTACTCTTAGCTGTAGGTAATTGTACCTTTTAAGTTACAGAAATGGACTCTGAGGAACATTTCTGTGCAATTGATGGTACATTGATGCTGTTTGTACCTTTGGGATGTTCCTCAGAGTCCATTTCTGTACCTTTAAAGGTATAATTGCCTACAGCTAAGGGTATAATTGACAGGTACAATAACAAGGGTACAGCCCCAGTGACAAGCAAAGGCATAAAATTTTACTCTTTTTTTCTGAGTGTACTGCCACAGACATAAAACTGCTTTCTAAGCATAATAGCCGTTTAACACATATAACCCTATCCCTGTTAATAATACTGCAATCAAAAGTATAACATTGAGTGACCATGACAGTGAATGCCACCGGTTTCGTTTATGTTTCAGTCTGTATTCATACACTTGTGTTCTTAGGTTATTCTATATTTAATACTTATTTTTAATTATATATTTGCTGTATTATTAGCTGTAGAGTTGCCTTCTCAGTTTAATTGTACTTATACAACGACAATAAAGGAATCAATTGAATTCAGTGCTGAAACTCATTCTCTTGTTTTAAACTGAGGAATTGCAACAGGAACTACTGTGATCATGTGACTAGGATTGTGGCTGGACTCGTTTTAAGAGGTAATGAATCAGCTGTTTACAATCTGTCCACTGATCTGCGAGAGGAACTTTGCGTGACAGAAAGACTACATGCAATACATCACTGGAAAATTATGACATTTCCGTCAAATACGTTAAGTGTTTGTTGCCAGATAGTACATTTTCCAATAATTGCCAAGCAACCCCTCCATGTGCCCATTGTCCAGTATCCCGTACACATCCTGTCTCAGGAAACCCAGGGTGTCAGGCAGGGGTGCCCCTGGATATATTTACTGAATTTTGGCCACATGGACACAATCACACTCCACTGCAATTTAGAGGCACCATTTGGAAAACAGAAGCCCACACTGTCATAAAAAGAGAAGCAATTTGTACCTTTGCTTGTCACTGGGGCTGCACCCTCAAGGATAACGGTACCTTTTTAGATACAGAAATGGACTATGAGCAAAGGTACCCACTGGGGGTACATTAATGTTGTTTGTACTTTGGGGATGTCCATTTCCGTACCTTAAATTAGACTAAAAGGTAAATCTACCTACAGCTTGGAGACCATTGAGGGTACAGCCCCAGTGACAAATAAAGGTACAAATTGGTATCTTTTTATCACAGTGTAGAGGAAACACACATAAACATAGAGGAAACCTGGGACCCCCCCCCCCCACACACACACACACACACAGAGTCAAAAAGGAATTCTTAGGTGTGAGAGTAAACTGCTCCCTACAGAACCACAGTGTCACACTGTCCAACAGACGGTTCATTCAAAAAAAGACACTTTATTCTCCAGGGTCACTACAGGTCTGAGGGGTTTGTTGTGGTGACACAGTGACGGTTACAAAGAATACAGGTGACAAATGTTAAGACAATACACAGAAAATAAAAGAGGATATTCAACATGCAAGTAGCTAGGCTATACAATTTTACTTTTCAATTCTTATTTTATTATTTATTATTTCAATATTGGCCAACATTGTGGAAACGATTACAATTTTTAGAGATTGCAGAACTTCATTCAACTGCTGCTCCAATTATTTGATTAATCGTCCAATGTATGGTATTTGTAACATTCTTTAATTGTTTATAAACGTTACCGCCAGCTATTTCCACAATATTGCTTAGTTAAACCGTCTTTGTCATGGTCGTCTTTGGCGTGCAGCTTAACTTCAGACTAATAAGAAATGCAGAGAAACTCTGAAAGGAGATTTCAGTCACTTCCAATCATTCCCGTTCCTACTTTTTAAAAAATGAAAGGTAAGAATGTTTGGTTCTTCTCATGCAAATGATCCCTGACTTAATCATATGACAGTGATGTTGCAGATTTCTGTGATATTTTTCACATGTGACTCGCTCCGTTCGAAATCCGTCACTGGCTTTAGCCGGAGCCTCCTGCTACAAGGTTGCCGAAGTTGAACTCCCACCCCTGGAAACATCCCAAAACAGACAACATGCGTATCACTCATGCTTCCCGTCTAAATATAGGCTACAGTTGTTTGAGCAGCAACGTTCCATCATGTAAAGCAGTGAATACTGAAGAAATTCTAGTAAAGGAGTCAAAACATTCATGCCATAGGCTTTATCCCAATGACGGCAGGTGTTACATGTCAAGGCTACCAGACTACCTGGCTACGGTGATGAAAACATTGAGGCAAGAAGCTCTCTCCCTTTCAGTAAAACAGAAAACATGGAATACGGATTGCGCTCCTAGTTTAGCCGGAAGCGCCATATAAAGCAGCTGTAGCCGAAGGGACGATAGAAGCGGAGCCCTCAGCTTCGCACTTGGCACCAGCCACCATGCAGACTTTGGCTTTGCTCTCCATCACCCTGTGCCTGGCTGTCAATGTCTGGGCTCAGAAACCCCGACACTGCAGTAAGTGAACGGATTTGCCCTTTTTAAAAATAAGGACCAATTTGTGTTGGTCTTTGTACGTAGGCTAATGCACTACGTACTATGTACCTATGAGTACTTAATTTTTTAATTAATAATTGATAGTTAATCCATTCTTTATTACGAAGTTGTAGCCTAAGTGTTGAAAGGGCTTGTCTGTGTTGTGAACAGGTGCATTTGCGTAAAGTTTATCAGCTTAGTGCGTATTATTTTACAACTGTCGTGGAAAATGTTTTAATATATTCTAAGAACTTGTCTATGATCAAATCCTGCAGGGTCCCCGCCTCTGGTGGTCGGGAGTCTAACTATCGTAAGTTTCTCCATTTTTCACGCAGCAACGTAAATTGTGCGGTTATTTAACACACGTACGTCGCACTTGCAGTTCTTGTCACAGGCGGGTGACTTAGGTTCACTCGTTGCGTGTAATGAATCGCGATGGGAAACGGGAGCAGCACAAATGGTTAAACACAGCTGGGAAAACCAGATCGATGGCATGTTTTCTGTTTGTTTTTCTCTTTGTCCTCCTGTTTAGTCAGCTCGCGAAGGGGAGTTTTTCGCTGAAGCGAAGTACACGTACGATGCTCTGCAGAAGAGGGTGCGCTTCAGGGAGTTCGGATGCAACAACAGCCAAGCTTTCCATACAGACAAATTGATATTGTTCAGAAAGGTAACAAACAGGCGGCGGTACGGAAGGGGATTAGGGCCACCATGAAAATATTATTTGAATTCTGACTTTAATGTCATACGGTGGAGTGCGCACCGACACCCATATCATGAAACCTATGCAAAGCTGACGTCCTTTAACCGACTGCGGACTGTAAAACATGCCTGCCTTCTCCCGCTCTTTCAGCGCGTGATGTATGACATCTCCTACCACAACCATTCTTGCGAGAGGATCCCAATCAGGGTACATTTCCACCCCATGGAGGTCCCCCGTGAGGCCAAACTGCTGAGTGAAGTGGTCCTGGGCAGCTCATCAGCCCCTGGACAGGGTCTGCTTGTCAATATCTGGGTTGGAAATGTTTCAGAGACAGGAGGTAAGGAAGATGATGATGTCATTAAGGGGCGGACACCTGAAAAATAAACACTGTGGCCAATGTACATTTGACTGTATCTTGACCTCTACCCCTTGTTCTCTTTCACCCTGACATTTTAGAATCTGTACTGATAATAATGGCTTATTCTTACTTATTTTGATTCTTTCCTAGGCAAGTATTTCTCTACATTTACTGAATTCGGCTGTCTGCCAGTAAACAGCATCTACTACAGCGACAGCACTGGATGGGTGATAACAAGGTACAACCTCTGTATAAAGTAGCTCACTTCCCTTTAGATAAATGTTTATGCTTTATATGGTTTTGTCTGGGATATTAAACCGTATAAGCAATAAGAAGGCACACAAATTGTTGATGGAGGTTCGTTTTAATAACGAGATGGTATTTTCCATTTGCTACAACCAACCACTGTTTTCATAATTAAAGTAGTACCACATTTAAATGCCTGTTTATATTTTTCAGAACTGGATTAAAGATTGAGTGCAGATCAAAAACAGACCCCTTAACCAGTACCCTTAAATTGATCCTCTAAAAGAATTAGAATTTGTTGACCAGTGGTCATTGTTGACACACCACAGCACACAGTGCACAACAACAAAATGGGTCTTCTGCATTTAACCCATATGTGACATAACAGGGGGCAGCTAATTCAGCACCCGAGGAGCAGTGCCTTGCTCAGGGTACCTCAGTGGTGCCTTGCTGGTCGGGGATTCAAACCAGCAATCTTTTAATTACAAGTGCGCTTCCCTAACCATTAAGCCACCACTGCCCAAAATAATAAGCTATATATGGAATAAGATCTGTAAGAATTACTTTGTATAAAAAAATCCCCCAGGTATATGATTTCTCATTTTTCATTGGGTTGTGTATTTTTGGTTCCAAGTTCTGTAATCCACGAGAATGACACTCAGTAAGTGACAATAGTTTTTACTTGTATATACTAAAGACGTTTCAGTGTGGCACGGACGGTGTGCAGTACTGGTCTCTGCTCTTCCAGCTTTTTCAACAACATGTACGGCATCGGGGACCCCGAGGACTTCATCCCTCCTGACTTCTGCATGCAAAAAGAAAATGAGGAAACGGAATGGGGAACAGAGAGGGACTTCTTTGAGGCTTTGTTTTGAGAACAGGACACCAAGAAGTTTGAAAGATCTGCACAAATCAGCGTGACCCACATTAGACTTTCTGTTGATTGCATTTTCTTTTGCATTTGAGTTTAATTAAAACTATTGATTTAAATATAATTATGCCTACTATTCGTTATTAGTTTGAACCTGTGTAATATGAATTGGAGCCATCTTGTTTACTTGGACCCAGATAGTCCTTCAGGTTTACTAGTTACATTTGTGGACTGTCTGTAACGAATGCTATCACTGTGAAATGAATAAAGTTCTTTATTCTAATCAGTTGAGATTCTCTCTGTGTCTTTATATTGGTATTTATTCATTGTGCAGCCTCATAAACCCCACTGCAATCACAGCCACTAGAAACTTCCTTTTGTTTGAAAACATTTGACATACTAAATTATTTTGAAAATTGTGCACTAATAGCAGCTAATAAACTTCTGGAAACTTCCAAAACACCTGACGGTACCATTACCTTCATCTCACAGAGAGTCTTCACATGGCGTACAATGAGAATTTTATTCATGGGATTATACTGTATATGTAAATGTTTAAGTGTGCAGTTTCAACAATTCAATTAATTTCAATAAATGAAAAGAAAAACAATTGGGCAGTTATGGGTCAAAGGTTAAGGGGAACTGGAAGGGCTCATTGTATAGCAATAATAGGAAATGCCCCTTAAAGTTCCTACCTCCTGCACTTTGACCCCTGTGGCTCCACCCCCCAGTTCCCTACTCTGCTTTTCCAGCCATAAGAGTCTAGCATCTGGGTCTTCATCTGAAAACTGGAGAAGAGACCCAGATGGCCGCAGGGCTCTGAGACACTGCTGTAAGACCAGTCCAGCTTTGGCTGGACCCTCCTCAGATCTCAACAAAGCGTCGGTCGTGCCTTTATCTACGATCAAGTCCAAACTGCAGCGGCCAAACTGCTGCAGGAGTTGGGAACAGTCCAGCTCCAGGAACAGCAGGCTGGAGGACGCGTTCCCCGGCTGCACCGGTCTGCTTTGCTGCTGCTCCCGCATCAGGCGGATCGCAATTGCGGAGACGTCGGCACACGTGACCTGCACCGGCCAGGGCGAGTGCCTGTAAATCCCGGGGCCCACGGCCGACGTGCCGCAGCCCACGTCCAGAGCGCTCTTTGGGGCTTCACGTGACGACTGCGGTTGCAGCAGTGGAAGGATGAAGCTCTGGATGGCATCAAAGCTGAAGAACCATTCAAAGTTCTGGAAGTTTTGGGAGCCATCTTTAGTACTGTTGTTCTCCTGATAAAATCTGTCCCAGGTCTCTTTTTTATCCATGTTTTCTATCAAGTCAGCTACAGAAAGTAACAGGAGCCATTAGAAAGAAAACAGCCAATCTTGCATTACATTTTGCTTCTATCTCCAAGTTTTCCCAAACTAGAATTGCAAAAGAATCTCGAGCATTTCTCCCCTCACTGTGTGATCACCAGTAGCTGATTTTACAAGATCCTTGCTGCTTGTTAACCTAAATATTAAGTTTTGTATGTAACTCCATCTGCAAATGCAGTTTCCCAGTACTTAGCACTTATTAGACAGCCTCTTGCAATGCTCAAATCCATTATTATGTGCAAATTTGTCCCTCATGGCATGAAATCATTGCCAATTTATGGGGGCTGAAGGATGTACATGTTACCCTGGCTCAGGGGTCTCCAACTTCGGTCCTGGAGAGCCACTGTCCAGTAGGTTTCCTATCCTACCTGGCTTCTGATGAGCCGCACCTATTCCTGGCATTTACCTGAGAACAGGTGCGGCTCATCAAAAGCCGGGTATGATAGGAAACCTACTGAACAGTGGATCGCAAGGACCGGAGTTCGAGACCCCTGCCCTACCTTTTGTCGCTAAAAGAGAAATGATTCGTCCCTCAGATCGTGTACAGTGCTAGTGTAGCAAACGTTTGAAGAGACCAATATAGACGTAGCTACACCCGGTAAAGAAAGCTAATTCGGTATAAATGGCGAAAAAACACGTCTGTTACGTCCAACGTCCTCAGCACATATAAAAGTCAAAATGTGTTCTTAGATATTTCTTTTAGAGCACAGTATCGTTGTTTTACCCAGTTACGTTGATTATTAATATGAACTAGCCGTCAGATTTGATAAACTGACTCTTGGTTTTAAAAGGTCTGATAATATATAACTGCTTCCTTAAAATCGATCCACGAAATCTAATACATATAATTTATCAAGTAGCACTTAAAGCTAACTGGGCTGCAGGAGGGCATCGTTTTCATGTGCTATGAAACACGGACATACAGTAAGCCGTGCAAGGAAACGCTGACGTACTTATCAGGCTGGAATGTCGGCGGAGCACCGGCTTATAACGAAACGCGTGTCTCCTCAGCAGCGCCTTCATGATCACCGCCATATTTCCGCCAGACCTTCTGGGACGTCCTACTATTACACGGCGCCACCTACCGGTCCGTAAAAACAAGCCTCTGCTCGCAAACAGTTTAAAAACGTTAGTAAATGCAAGTGGAAGAGTATTCCACACAAAGTTAAAATATATTTAAAAGAATATGTTAAACTTGAAGTATAATGTATTCAAGAGAAAGAATGTATATGTCATTCCTTGTTTTTCCACCTATTTTTTTTGGAGGTCAAACCAAAATTTATACGAATTCAAGGGTGTAATCCTACGACAGTTACACAAAGAACGCCTAATATGCCCGTTAATTACGGACTAGCCTTAGTACTTCCCACACGCTGAAGTGCCATATTTGTGTAAAAATCAGTCAACATCTAAGACAATGTACAGTTTTACACAAAAATAATACTGGTCACATGGCGAATTACAAGTTGCAACCCCTCTCCCCCCATTGCTTAACATGAACCTACGGCAGCAAGAACCGAATCAGATATTACACTAGTGTTCACTCAGAACCAGTGCGCGAGGTGCCAGTTCTACATGGAATTAGTTCAGTTAGCTCAATTAGTTCTACATGGAATAGTGCATCACACGTCCGTGGCGATCTCGAAATGGCAAGACGAAAACGACGACAGGCACCTTTCGGGGACGGGACGGGACGGGACGGGAGCAAGGCAGCGCTACCCAAGGTAAGCAGGTGACATACGGGAACAGGAGTTCAAGCCAACAAATAGAAAGTCGACGGACAAACAAGAACTCACCGATTTCACACGTAAGATTGAAATCCTTTTAATAAAACACATGAAACAGTGTAACAAAGGAAACACTAACAAAAAGGCAAGTCAATACCATTTACAACCACAAAAAAAGAAAACTGTACAACTCTATAAACGCCTGGATTCACTGCTATATTTAAACATTTTATCATTTCAGTTTTTGTGAATGGGGTAACGTAGGTCTGGGCACTGTATACCGTGTTCTTCTTAGATATCATACCATCATTCTTTTGTACATGTAGATGCATGTTCTCCTCACGGTCGTTTCACTTCTGCCCGTAGAGCAGGTAACCCGATCTGCTATTTGTACAGAATGTCGTAGTGGCCCGGTCGGTAGAGCAGGAAGATGCGAGGCTCGCTGCCTTCGGGAAAGACGTGATGGTTCACCGTGCCCCCCTCTCCCCTGTCCATGTATTCCACTAGGATGGAGACGTTCAGCGCCTGGGCCAGAGCGATGATGTGGATGTGATCGCTCTCTTTGGACATCGGCTCCACCTCCTGGCAGAGGGTGGGGAAAACTTAATGCTATGCGTGAGAAAACGCCACACGTACAATTCTACACTAACATGAACTTATTCAGCGTAGGTTTATCAAAAGCGATGTACGACTGAGAAAGCAGGGTTACAGGCCTTTGTCAAGGGCCCAACAGTGAAATTCATCCATCAGCCTTTGGACTTCATCTGCCAACCTTCCAATCATGAGTACAGCCCCCTAACACTATTATCCCTTTTGCTACTGTTCTTCTAACCTCTGGAAATGTAATTTTCCCTCACTCTATGAAATAAATAAAAACCTCAGTATGTCCAACGGGATCCAGCTCAGACAACCCGAATCTTCGCAGCTAGAGACAATGGGGATGACCTCACCTGCTGACAGAACTCTTTCACGGAGCGTCCGCCTTCGATGAAATGCTGGAAAAAGGTGTGCTCACGCTGCAGGAACCCGGAGGTGAGGAGTCGCAGGTAAACCACCACGTAATCCGACACGCTCTGGTCATTGAACGAGGCCAGCAAGTCCCCCAAAGATGGCTGCTTCTCACACAGATCAATCAGGTCCATGAACTGGGCAGAGTGAGTGGACAGGAAGAGAGCTCAGTGCCTGTGTTCTAAACAGATCAGCCTATTTTAAATGATCCCCACACTCTCTGAAAAGAAAAGAAAAAAAAAAAAAGTACGAATTTGTACCTTTGCTTGTCACTGGCACTGTACCCTCAAGGGTCTGCCAATTGTACCCTTAGCTGTAGGTAATTATACCTTTTTAAAAGTACAAAGATGGACTATGAGGAACGTTTTTTACTCTATTGGAGGTACATTAATGTTTGTACCTTGGGGAGTCCATTTCTGTACCTTAAAAGTACCGAATTGTAAGGTACAGTTCCAGTGACAAGCAAAGGTACAAATTGGCACCTTTTTTCTGAGAGTGCACCCCCCCATGCATGCAGAGTCCACGAGCAAAGATTTTGTAGAGTAGACTAAGTATGACACAATTCACATTCTATTCAAAAGTTCAAATCATATAGTTACAATGGGTTTATTTTGTACATCTCATTCCTTTGGAGATGTTCCTAAAACGAGTCCCTTCAGATGGAAGGCTAAAGACCGTTTTCCCAATACATTAGGTCTGTAGGTTCTTGTAAATTCTCATTTGTTTGGCTTTGCTCTGAACATAAGAATGTTTACAATAAAAAGAATCACGAAACGAAACACCAGCGTGGATGAGAACTTAACGCCACCAGGAGACGACTCACTGTGTTGTGGAAATCCTCGATGGTAAACTCCGTGAACCCTTGATTCACCAGGTCCAGTTTGCTCTTTGCTGCTACAGCCTTGAACCTAAGAAGTGGAAAGCATGACAAGGTCACAAGCAGAGCCGGCAAATGCTTGGATTTACAGAAACATCAGTATCTCTATTACAGCCATCACACCCAAGCATAAATGTGTTTTATTTTTCCAAAGAATTTATTTTTCCACCTTAAGGGACTTTCAGTTTTATACGTTTACTAGGGCTGTCAAATGATTAAAATTTTTAATCAGATTAATCAGAATTTTCAGTGGATTAATCAGGATTAATCACT
>JAODLC010000002.1:11633504-11649546 GCA_026781145.1 Hippopotamyrus pictus | reverse complement strand
TGGGTTAATCACGTTAAAAATTTTAATCAAATTAATCATGGTGATGGATTAATCCATGTTAACGCGTTAATTTTGACAGCCCTAATGTTTACGAAAGATAGAACAACAAAACTTTCAAATAACATACCATCATCCTATCAGCCCAAAATAAACTCATGTTTATTTACCCAAGGAAAACAGCATTTCTTTGATGATACATTATGTCGGAAATTTGCCGCTGTTCTACACTCAGAAAAAAGGGTAAAACTTTGTACATTTGCTTGTCACTAGGGCTGTATCCTTGTAATTGTACATATTAAAAGGTACAGAAATGGACTCTGAGGAACAGCCCAAAGGTACAAACAACATTAATGTACCATCAATGGTACAGAAATGTTCATCGGAGTCCAGTTCTGTACCTTAAAAAGGTACAATTACCTACAACTAAGGATACAATTGGCAGACCCTTGAGGGTACAGTGCCAGTGAAAAGCAAAGGTACAAATTTTTACCCTATTTTCTGAGAGTGTAGGACATGTGGTGCAATGCAGATAATTGTTCATTTAAGGGTACAGAGGGTTGAGGCATTAAGAAAAAAACCCATTGGAATGCTGGGAGTTGCAGTCAATGACATCACCTCTGCAGCTCCTTGCTGTCATCCAGAAGCGACTCCAAATGCGAGAAGCCGAAGGCTCTGTAGAAACAGTTCCCATCTGGCCGCGTTTTCCGGATATACGAGTATTTTTTGTGCAGATCCTGAGATAAATTAACCCAGGGAGGTTAAGGGTTATAAACATGTTTGTTTTTCCCTGTAAAATCTGCGTGTGTAAATGGGGCCGTCCTCACCTTTATCTTCAGCTGATACACATTATCGTCCTCAGCATACTCCCTCTTCAGAACAGAGAGATCCTGTCTGTCTGACACTAAAGGGATGCTGGTGGCTATCTGGAAAAAAAGACATTACATGCATAGTGTAACTTTTGGACCGCAGACATTAAATCAGGCTCGTCCAGACTTTCACGTCAAACTGCCACCACCAAATAGCCACCAGCTTGATTGCAGAACTGCTACCTCTGGGAAATTATCACGGAAGATCTGCTGATCTTCCCAGAGCAGTCAACGGCGAACCCAGCAGCACAAACACAGCAGGGCTTAAAAGCCTATTCAGCTGCACGTGCTGCCTCTTGTTTACCAGAAAGGAAGTGGAAGAAATTTTCCAGGCAGGCCGGCCTCTCTCCACTCTAAACAAGCAGCTTAATTTACATAACTGCTCATTCTGAGGAACTGGGGGGGGGGGCACAGGGAGCAGCAGGATAGTCTCACTCTGCTGAATGCCCCTGAAAGGAGAAAAAAAGGATTGCTGGGCTGACCCGCATGCAATGCTGCAGCTCTGTTTTAATCTGTGCATGCAGACAGCTGTGGTGAATGTTAATGACGATGGCAAAGCTATGCAACTGTAGCAACTACATACAGAGAGGCCGCAGCAGCGCTTAGAATAAACCACATTTTCCTGCTGCTAACAGCTCTCTTAGACTGACATGCCACCTCATGCAGGAACACTCTGGATGTTAAAAACACTGCTATTTAAACCTATTATATAGTCTATGCACCATTACAATTCTCTTCCACTCAAATCACTTGCATTGATTTTCCGCTGCTTTCCAGGTAGAAAACCTAATGTGCATCGAAAATGTGATGCTTTAAATACATGCTAGTCAACACATGCCTAAAATCTGACATGTTTTAATGGGCAATTATGTGCCATCCAAGTGCATTCAAATATAGTTTGTTTGCCAAGGAACATTCCACAGCAGCAGTGGTAGCTAAACATATGAAGCAGTCTGATTTAGGACTAATCTGGTCAAGCCTGGTAAACAAATAAGGACAGCATTCGGAACTTAAAAAAAAATCTGACAGGGCAACTTGTATAGATTGGTTTTTACACTGGAATTGAAATTCTACTATTTAAAAGGCCTTTAGAAATGCAAGCTGGGTGAGAGTTAACCTCGAACTTCCATAGAATTCCAATGACTAAGAGCATTAATCAACATACCTTAAAAAAAATAAAAGCCTTATCGTAATTCAATATATGCTTTTCAGGGTGAGCAGCATAATCTCTGAAGTAAGACCAGCAACGACAGCTTTTGTCAGAAAGACAACAGAGAAACAAGCCTCAGGAGGAGACAGAAAGGACGAAAAATCCCAAAGGCTATGCAAATCCGGTGGTCCTGTAGATGGCAGTGTACTGCACAAACAGAATTCAAAGTCTTGACCTTCATATCTTTTGCTGGAAAATCTGAATTACAAATAGTTTTGTGTAAAATGACTGAAGAATTAAGACATTTTAGGGGAGGGAGACATCATGAACTGAGTAAAATAATCAATAACTGAGTAAAATAATCATATAAAACGTTACATCCCAAGACTTCCCCAGTTTTTCTTCAGAAGCTCTCCAAAGCCTTCAGCCAGAGACCACAGCAGGAATGCACCATGCCGACTTTGCATTTGCCACCTGGGAAAACCATGCAATCTTACCTCCTGCTGGATTCGGTCCTGCTGAGCCATTATGGCCTCGTCGTACGCAAGGCAGTTCACCCCTGTTTAAACAGAGAATGCTCACTGCAATCAGGGCACTAATGAGGATGTAATGCAGATATTAAACTATGATGTTTGGGCCCTTAGATTAACAACAGCCTTTCCCAGGCTGGCCCTCGGTGACCCTCAGACAGTGCATGTTTTTGCTCCCTTCCAGCTCCCTGCCAGACAGTCCACGTTTTTGCTGGGACAGAGGAAACACGTGGACTGCCTGGGGGGGTCCCCAAGGACCAGGTTGTGAAACACTGGTTTACAAGGCTAATGCAAGACTGATGATAAAAAAGTTTGTAATTTATACAAATCATTAAGGGTATTCAAGAGCAATAAATGCAACGAATATCATAATACTGACTTAAAACAAAGAAACCAAAGTCAGATAACAGGGCAATTCTTGAGACGACTCTCACACACTGTTGTTCTAGAATGATACATGTACGAAGTGTAGGTTGAGTGACGTTTCAGAATTTACACAAAGGAAAAAAAAATAAACCTGGGTATCACCACCGCGTGTGGACATTTCGCTGACTTGTGAGGGATAGACATATCAAATATGACTGAGAATATAGATAAAGAAATGGAGTTATTGCAAAGGTAAGAAAAGGAGATAACGTAAGTGACCTAGTTTAATCAGTACGCACTGAAGGGAGCAAAACTGGCAGACTACTTTTGATCAGGCTGACTGAAAGTGGGGTCTTAGTAAACAGCTCCAGATTATCATGTCCATCTCCCCTAACTCATATGTAACCATTTTGCTAGCTAGTTAGCGATGCTGACAAGAAATATTTCTTCAATGGCTACGCAAATTGCTTTTTGGCCTTGTAAACAAACATTCGAGGGATAGAGATGCGCCCCGTGGGTATTTATAACAATGCGGCTTCAAGATATGTCGGGAGGAAACAGACGTGTGACATTTCCCAAGTCGAAACTCTGTCTGCTTCTTTGTGTAGCTGAGTGCGCCTCGTTACCCTAGCCTCCCTCCATCTTTCCCGTTTCCCCCCCAAAACGTTCAATGTAAATAACAGTCTAGCCACAGGAAGATTTTTCTTCAAAATATCTGGACCTGAACCGTAGAAGTCGAGAACTGGCGTGTCAGCACACCGCACCGACCGAGGTCTCGAACTGTCAAACAAGTTTGCTTTCGGACTCACCTTCCATCTCTGCCTGTGTTGTTTCCTGCTGCTCCTCCGCCATCTTGATCTCCGGCAAAATTCCCTTCGCCCTCCGTTTCCGGGTCACGCGCCTTATTGGGCATCCTGACGTAAAAACCTGATTCGGCCAATCAGGGTCTTACCGGCGTACCGGTGCATTGGAGGTGCGCGAGTCAGGCCTGTGGCTCGGTCCGGTGTGTTGGTGTTTTACTTACACCTCATTTCATATGTATGCATCCACTGTAGTGTCTTATGATAAAATAACGATTAATTCAGTTGTATCTTTAAATATATTACGTTTCACTCCAAAAGGTACTTTGTTTTGCACCTTTCTCGCGTTAAAAAGGACTAGGTCACCAAGATAGTACGCAATCTTGGAATTCCTTTTTCGGTGGGAGGTAAATGAAGTGAACTATTGATTTTAATGTATTCACTATGAAATAATAGCTTTTTACTCATTTTAGTGAATTGCTGTAATTTGATTGTAAGACTTCAACATGGTAAGTTACACTAGCTAGACATAACGCGTGCAGGATAAACAAAGTGGGTAGCTTGATTTTGCATAAATGCTAAAACTGCTTTAGCAAGGCGATTATTGATTCAAATAATGTGCAGAGTTTGCACATTCTTACCGTATATGCGTGTCTTTTCTGTGACAGTCACCACACACGTGATCCGTGATCCGAGCCCCAAGAAAGAATGATGGCTTTTCCATAACCTAAGTCATATTATGCCCTGAGGTGACTGGAAGCGGGCCATTATCACCAGAGCCATAACCTGAACCATGTGGTTTAAACGAATACTGACGGCTCGACTGATATTGTAGTAGAATGACATAATATCCAAGGGTTCAAATGTCTTTTTGTTCTACAGATTTATAAACATTCAGGCAAATTATTTCGTGTCGATTGTAAGTATTAGCTAAATAAAGTTTTTATATTGCAACAAAATAACCAATTCACTAAATAAAGGTTCATGGATGGTGTCACATAAGTGATTATGCATATGGCTTATATCAACATGAAGACTAGTGCAACAGTTTATATTATAGTGAAATACATCAAATAAATTCAGTATAGGCAACTACGCTAAAATATATCAGATATATTAACAGAAATAGCAAAACAAGCATTTTATTGTGATTATTGTTTAATGCTTTTGATATGACTATATGCATTTACATGTATATAATGGGATTTCAATAAGGGATGTTTTCATAGACACTAATTTTCTGAAAACTGATGTTCACAAAAGACAAAGAACAATGACAGAGAAATGCATGTTTTGCTGAAAACCATTCTTTCGTTAGCAGAAGTGGTTATGACCGTGAACTGTTTATCATAATCAGTCAATATACATTCCCTTAGAAAGAAAATTCTTACATACAACAGCAAAGAAAGACTATGTTTCAGGGGAATGAAAAATCACCTGTGTACATTCACTTCAGTGCATGCATATCTACACACAAATAACGACACACAGCTAATTGTAATTTTTGTTTCGTTTCAGTCTGGTGTTGCTAAAGCACATCCATATGTGGATTCCTTTTTCCATCACCGAAGTCTTCAGCTGGGATGCAAATTCAAACGTGATGGGTGATGTGTTTGTCAGACAGAAAAAGCTGTTTTGAAGTAAATGTATTTACTTCAATAAATTATTTTGTCATTTTGGTGGGTTGTTTATATTTATCGACTACCAAAGGGTGGTGAAAAACGGAGTGCAAGCTTTGACACTGGTTGGTTGTTTTCGAGATCAGCTTGACTCGTGGTCGTTTATTGTTATAAATGCCATCTTACCACCTTGTAATGAAGATATACATTCCATCATTCCTTTGAGATCCTCTTCTAACATTCACGACTTACCAGGAAGCAAAGTTCTAGATAATGTGGTTTATAGGATCTGTCTGCGGCAACAATGTTCAGACAGCCTTTTACAGATTGTTTAATATTATCAAAATGCAGGTTGAATACTCTGTAGTTACCCTACTAATTAAATATAAATGGTTAAAAGTTATTGGACCACTTGGTAAGTGTGGGTTTACATTAGTTGTGGCAGGATTACTAATTTCACGAACTTACATCAATTTTCGGCACAATCTAAGGGGATGGTTTCAGGCCTAATGGACTGTATTTTCTCCTTTTGCTATCATCTATTTCGCAGAATCTCTGATAGCAGCAGATGCAAAGGCTTGGATCCCAAGAACACTTAGAGTGGGTCATCTGGAGCATTTAGCTTGCTAAGGTTGGGCTCCACCCCCCAGATTTCACGGCCATACTGTGCAATGGTTCGGTCACTGGAGAACTTCCCGCAGCCTGCGATGTTGTGGATCACCTTCTTGGTCCATTCTTTGGTGTTCTGTTGGGAGCACAAATGTCAAATGCTTAGCGAGAAAGTCTATATGAGTAAGAACATAATAAGAAAAGAGGCCTATAAATGCAAGTATAGGAATCTGGAGCCAGTTCTGACCTTGTACAGAGCGTTGACTTTATCTTGACATTTCATGTAGTCTTCATAGTCGGCAAACACCTTAAAACTGCATGACAGGTACAGCCTCGCAGTCAGTCACAGTCAACATGAATTCAAACACCAAGAATCAGCTTGCATGTGTTAGTAAATATGAGAATTCATACCGGTCATTATTCATGAGCATGTGAACGATGTCCTTGAAGAGATCGGGCTGCTGAGGGCTGAAGTACCCTCCTCTGATCTGGTCTATGGCCTGCTTGAGCTCAGGAATACGGCTGCAGTATTCTGTAGCATTATAACTGGTGGAATAAAAGGAAAAAAAAAAAATTTTAAAAAACATTTTAAGTAGCCATACTGTGATACAAAGTGTATCCCAAGGAGCATTTAAGATAGGATGCAACGTGAATGCCATGATACTATACCACAGATGCAGATTAAAGTCAACCTTATATTTGTTTTATTAGCTAGACATTGGTGTTAGATTAGTCATTAATATAAAAATAAAATCTGTAACACTGATAGAGACGTTAAACTTGACCATTACAAATCAGATCATTTGGATTTCAACAACATCTGAAAGCTTCTGAGCTATATTTAGTTTCTCTCATAACTCCTCGACAACCTGGCACCCGCCTCTTTACCCCTAAATTCATCCTTTTACCCCTTTCTGTCCATGGCTTCCACATCTTCCACCCTCATGCCGAAGATGAAGAGGTTCTCTTCGCCCGCCTCTTCTGCCATCTCTACGTTGGCGCCGTCCATGGTGCCGATGGTGAGGGCTCCATTTAGCATGAACTTCATGTTTCCGGTGCCGGAGGCCTCTGTGCCGGCTGTGGAGATCTGCTCAGATAGGTCGGCTGCGGGAATGGCTGATCAGGGGGGTGGGGAGATGGAGGGCAATGTCAGCTGACTCAATATAACATGACACTATTTGCTTTTAACCAACTTACTGTTTCCTTTTTTCTTCCATAGGAAATGACTGTAGCTGGATAAAGGTGAAGTAGTTCCATTTTGTAAAATGTATCGATAAAGTACTAATTTAATTATCTATTCTTTTTATTTTACTTCTTTTATTCTCTCTCTTACTCGTTACAGCACTTTGGTACAACTTCTGTTAGTTTTAAATATGCTATATCAGGGCTCTTCAAATCCGGCCCTCGATTCCAAATCCAGGCCTTGTTTTCAGTTCTCCCAGGTAGTTAGTTTTATAATGACTGATTCTGATTGGTCAGAGGCTTCCCACCTGGCTCACAGGTAAAGGAAGGCTGGAAAATCAGCAGCGCTTGGACCTTGAGGACTGTGAAATGAATAGCCCTGTGCTATATAAATAAACTTGACCTTGACCATGAAAATACTACTAAATAACTGAATATATTAAATTCATATGTATCTCAATGTCCGTGTTTCAACATCATAAACAATATTATGATATTCCCCAATAATCAGACACTCCCCAAACCCACAGACCAATACCTTTCTCAGCCAGGGTGACTCTGTAGTTCTCCAAGAAGATGACCTTGAGCCGGTCACCTACCACAGGATCATGATTGACAATTTCTCCTATGCTAGTTATGAGCTTGATGATCATCTTGGCCATATGGTAGCCTGGGGCTGCCTGAGGAGGAGATCAGAGACACAGGATGGAGGGAAAGGAACTGCAGAACAGCAGAACAGATGATGACGAAAGCCATGCATGGCTAGTAACTGGCTATAATATTTAAATCTGTATAGAGCAAAAAACATGACCTGAATAGTCTGCCACTGGTGGGGACCAGAACATTCAATCTGATCCACGCAGTTGGTGGAGGACGCTTACTTTTCCACCAATCATGATGGTTCTAGGAGTCCAGTCCTTGTTGGGTTCCTTCTTGATGCCTGTTAAAAAAAGCCATGTTGATGTTCAATCTGTCTATATTGTAGTAATGGCGTCTATCCAAAGAAGAAGCAACTCACGGTTGTAGAAGGTAATAATATGGAGGCAATTTAGAAGCTGCCTCTTATATTCATGGATCCTCTTGACTTGTAGATCAAACATGGATTCGGGGTTGATTTTCACTTTGTACTGCTCCTCCAGGTACGCAGCAAACTTTAGTTTGTTCTCCTACAGAGACAGGCACAGTTCAAATGCAGGCTGATGCCTTGGTTATTGATGCATGTAATGTTCTACTGTACACCAAATATTAATTCCAACAGCTATGCATCAATAGTTACCGCAGAAGTAGGCCAAGCTATCTGGGGCTGCACATTGATTTTTCCAAACGTGAATGAGACCTGATCCAGACTAAGAGCTTCTACATGTTTGTAATACCAACATTTACACTGACGATGGAGGTACAACCGGCAGTGTTTGGTCTTGGCACCTGTTTGATCTTGGCAACATCTCGGATGAAGGCGTCATCGTCCACAAGATTCAGCAGGTTCTTCAGCTGGTCCAGATCGCGGATGTAGTCTTCTCCAATTCTCTGTCGCAGTTGCAATTGTGCGCAAATTTATAAAATAATTCACGCAAAATGCTCATACAAACCAACTGTGGCATGGTGCACCTCCCATACCTCAGCAATAACCTCTGCCAATCCAGGATTGCACATGACCAGCCAGCGTCGGGGGGTGATGCCATTGGTCTTGTTCTGGAATTTCTCTGGATCCACCTCATAGAAGTCTTTGAACCTATAGGGAGCATCAACGGTCAACGGTGAAATCAGTTTTAACGTACTTCGCTGCATGTGTGCGAGAGAGGCTTGGCTGGGAGGCACGTACACGGTGGCTTTGAGGATGTCGGAGTGAATACGAGCCACCCCGTTGATGGCATGGGAGCCCACGATGCACAGGTGGGCCATGTTGACCCTCTTATGCCCACCTTCCTCGATCAGGGACATGCGACACAGCCGGTCATTGTCACCTGGGTAGAGGGAAGCGATGCGCTAGCGGGAGAAAGAGAAGGAATGAAAAAAGATCTTGGAAAGGCACAAATAATCCAACCAGGATATAAAATTTGCACCGGGAAATCTAAAACCGACTTTCAAGAAATCAAGCAAAATTGGCTTATCTGAATCTACTTCCATGAATGCAAAGCCACAGTATATTTTTTCGTCTCTCACCTCAAGGTGGCGCCGATTGATCTCGTAGATGATTTCCAAGTGTCGGGGCAGCAGGTGCGCCAACAGGTCGACGGGCCAGCGCTCCAGGGCCTCGGGCAGGACGGTATGATTGGTGTAAGCACAGGTGCGCACGCATATGTCCCACGCCTAAAAAAGTGAGGAAAGTGACAGTCAGGGAGGTAACCGCTGAGACGGTAATGCAAACCCAATGAGGAAGGCTGTTCCCCACACTCACTTTGTCCCAAGACACCTTCTCATCATCGACTAGGATCCTCATGAGTTCAGGGATGGCCATCGCAGGATGGGTATCATTAAGCTGAATTGCAACCTGCATCCCCCAAAAAATACCTCAAATTAGGCAAGAAGGATATCGGACCAGAAAAGCCTATCAGAGATCGCCGACCATAGACACCAGTCTTAGAACAAAGACCGGATCACTCACCTTATCAGGTAAGGTGCTGAAGTCTGTACGCACGACTTCCGTGGAACCGAACTTGGACGACTTGAAGCGACGGATGATGTCCTGGAGGGTGGCAGCCACCACGAAATACTCCTGTTTCAGACGCAGCTCCTTGCCTTCAAAGAACTTGGGTCAGAGAGCCGTGAGTCAGAAAGGTCAGACAGTCTCACTCCAATAAAACATAATGATGCTAAATTGCTAATGACTTACCAAATGCATTTCAGCAGCATTACAGTATTACGTGACTGAACAGCAACACTAATCTCATGTTGGCTATACAAAATGACTCAATGGTTATTTTCTTACATTATCATTTGGATAGAGTACGCGGGAGATGTTCTCAGCCAAGTTCCTGTCCAGCACAGACTGAATATAGCCACCAACATTGACTGTTCAATGAAAAACACATGCATCAATGAACAGCCCACTATTATTCAACATATATGTTTTACAGCTGTTTTATTTATACAGGGTGTGGGTTCAGTTTCCACTTATTTATTTATAGCAAATGTTTTTGCCTGAAGTGAAGTACAAGTGAGGAAAGCTTGGGGTCTCAGAGCAGGAGTAGCCGGCGTCCATCAACCCCGGGGCAGTTGGGGTTCAGCGCCTTACTCAAGGGTCCAACAGTCTTATATCTGCTCTGATCACAGCTGCAGGATACAAACCCACCACTTCGCCCAGTTCCCTAATCCACCAGCCACCATGGTTTTAAACCCACTGTCACAGACTGTAAACAGTGTCCGTGGTTAGAACGGTTGTGGATTTTAGGGTCTTAGTTGGGCGTCTGTGGTAGAATAATTCAATACAGGACATTTCATGGTTACACAATTAGGGATGAAACCGCACGACATGAAGGAAAGGCATCTCCCACGGGACACCGAACAACCTGAGGACGGCAGGAGCGTCTGGCTCCCTCTCTGACGCCTCAGACTCACAGTCTTTCAGGTTGAAGTCGCAGGGAGCCTTGGCCGACCATAATCTCATGGTGTTGACAATGTTGTTTCGGTAACCAGGAACAGGGGTGTCATAGGGCAATGCCAGGACAACCTGGCACAAAAAACAATTAGGCACAGATTAACCCTTTACAGCTGATTCAAGCATTTTCCTGATTTTAACTACTTAATTTTTCAAATACAGGCATAAAAACCCATGTTATGATATTGTAGAATTATACATTATTACCATGTTACATTCTTTAGCTGCAATTACCTATACTCTTCACACAAACAGTCCAATGCCGCTCTATGCCCTCATCCTCCCCGTTCCTCTTTCATACCTGAGTGTCGACCCATTTCACTCCATCGGCCGTGTGCTCTACCCTGCCATAGAAATGCACAGGCCGCATGTACTCTGGACGGGCTTTCTCCCAGGGGTTTCCGTAACGCAGCCAATCGTCAGCCTCCTCAATCTATCGGTAGATATCAGTGAAAAAACTCTTACACTACTCCTTGGCATAGTGTAACCTGATGCTTCCATGCAGATACATATTAATAATGAACGCTTTGAATATTCTTACAAATCAAAAGTAGGTTAAATCACATAAATCAGATGAGAAGCATAAATTAAATAATGGGAATATTGGTGAGATTGAGGATAAGAATTACTTATCGCTGATTAAGACGGTGTACATGTTTTTAAACCATCTCCTTTTTTGGAAAAGAAACAAAATATAACATGGTCCTTTGCATCGATTTTAACTTTTAGCGCAGACTTTTATCCAAAAAAAGTGACTGTAAATCAGTGTGTAGCAAGTGCAATATTTATTTAAGATCATCATCACAAACATATAATCACTAAATGCAGTGAATATCATGGAGTGCTGTTTAGTTGGCTCATGGGAGTTGTACTTACACAAAATGTTCTGAGGGCAGAACAAAAAATGATTGATTCAGAGACATAACCAATCAGATGTCTTGATCCCCCCTCTTCTAGTTGCTTGGACCCACCTCTTCTACAATCAGATTGATTATCTCTCTGAACCAATAATTTTTCGTTCTGCCCTTAGCACATTGATGTGTAAGAAAACTCCCAGGAGCATTCAGTAAATGACCCCTCTCACATACATGGATATAGGGATTCATTGATTTAAACTGCTGACATACCTGCCAGCCATTGGCAATCTTCTGGTTGAAGATGCCGTATTCATAGCGGATACCATATCCATAGGCAGCCAAACCCAGAGTAGCCATTGAGTCCAGGAAACAGGCTGTAAATAATATGTAATTAATAAAGTGCATGACAGCAAGTACCGCCGAGCAGTGTTTCCCAACCTGGTCTACGGGGACACCCAGATGGTCCATGATTTTGCTCCCTCCCAGTATCCCAGCCACTACAGGAGCTGGAAGGGAGCAAAAAATGTGGACCATCTGAGGGTCTCTGAGGACCAGGATGGGAAACCCAGGAATAGAGATGGAGTGTAAAAAAAATCCTGCAAGTTCCTCAGGAGATTGCAAATCCTCAAAGTAATGTCAACTAACACCTGATCCCCACCTCAAGCTTAAATATCCAGGGGCCTGTATCACGAACTGAGATTTGTTGGTTAGCTAGATAACTTGTCAGATTTAAGGTACCCCAGATTCAATGGACTTTACCCTTGTTCACTTACATTTAGCCGAGACTACCTTAAATCCAGCTTCATGAAACAGGCCCCAGGTCTTTTGTTTTCAATGAAAGAAATGGCAAATGAGACGATTTCCTTACCAGCAAGACGTCCGAGCCCACCATTTCCTAATCCGGCATCCTCTTCCATGTCCTGCAGCTCCTCCATTTCGAGGCCCAGCTGGGAAGACAGGACACGTAGCAGACCTGTCAGTGCTGGGAAAGGCCCTCATGCCTCTTAGGGAGCTGCACTACCAATTACTGCATTCACTGGAACTGTGTCTCTGAGTGGATCCTTTACACTGTGAGATGTAATGCGATAGGAATAATGTCACACTTGATACTGACATATGTTACAATGCCTTGGTGTCTTTTTAGGACCACGCCCACCACCCATGAAAATGCATGACGTTTTTGCATGATTCTGGCACCTGGTACATAGCTTCATCGCAGGAGTTCTCCAGAGCCAGGTTCACCATGGTGTTCTGCAGCGCGCGGCCCATGTAGAACTCCAAGGAGAGGTAGTAAACACGCTGGAGAGAGAAACAAAACAAGGCTTTATATCTTTAATTACCATGGAGGAAACACAGGACAATTGTCTCTGGATCAGATTTAAGGTAGTCTTTGGTTAAATGTTAATGGACAAAGATAAAGTCAATTTATATTTGGATACCTTAAATCCAACAAGTTATCCAGCTAGGCAAGAAATCCTACTTTCTGAAACAGGCCCCTGGATCAGGTTTCAATGGTTCATTAAGTCCTGAGGTAGGGACAGGCAGATCTTTCTGGACCTTTATTTAATACTATAGGACATTGTTCATGGTACATGAATTCCCATTGAAAATAAATGGATGAATATGAATGAATGAAGATAATTATTAGATATCTCTGAATGACCCAAAGAGTCCAGAACTTAATTTGATTAAATGAAGTCTGGTAACACTTTACCTAAAGCAGTCATGATAATGTATTATAGATACTTTCATAATGCATTATACTGCATTCATAAAGTATTATAAACATGGCTATGACTATTTAAAAAAAGGCATATTACGGATGTTTTATGAAGCTCTCATGTATAACGGACTACAGACACTTTCATAATGCATTATAACGGTCAGTATAAGTCATTATTATGCATTATGAAGGTATCTATAGTGCATTATAGATAGGAGCTTTATAGAGCATTCATAATGCATAATAAACATGGCTATAATGTGTTGTGATTTTTAAAAAATAGTTATAGCCGTGTTTATAATACTTTATGAATGCATTATAATGCACTATGAAGGTATCTATAATGCATGATACATGAATGCTTTAAGTAAAGTGTTACCTGCAGTTTTGCAATGCAAGCACACAGACGAATGTGAATTATTGACTTTCATCCTTTTCTCATAATTTGCTGTTATCCAACCAATCACAGACCCTGAGTCCTTTGGAGTCTTTGGTAAAATTTGCCTGGACTGGTGGGGAACAGGACAGAATACAAAGGAATGACAGCTGGAGAGCGTTAGAGGGATTGTACTGGCCTGGCTTTTCAGACGGCTTAAAAATAGCACAACCAGGGCTCATTCTGAAAGCTTAGACTATCTGTGATATATGTCATTCTTTCGGAATGGCTATGCTAACATAAGACGTAACGGAACACAGGAGTATTTTACTTGTGCACGTACATGCTTATCCAGCCACATACTGTATATGTGGGTAATAGGTGCTGCTTAATTTCATCTTCTTTTAGGTAAATTAGCTTCTAAGTGCTGAAGGAGCACTTCCCCCCACTGAAATGTACAGCTGCGTCTGGCTGTGTATACTGTATGTGCAGGGACACCCCTTAAATAGATTTCAGTAATGCCAGTGTAAGGAGGGAGAGAAAATGCAGATAACATGTTCATATTAATGTCAGTTTCCTTAGACATTGATGGAAGCTATAGTCCTACGTGGTCTTTATATTACACACATAACACGGGCCGAACGACCTCCTCTCGTTTGTAAATTTCTTACGTTCTTACAGGCAGCGCTTGGATGTTAGACTATACGGCTGTAGCAGACCACGTCTGACCCCTCCATGAGTATCGGAGTTCTTGTCACATATTGTCACACATTGTTGATATATTTATAGTATTGTGGATTTTCGAACTTGCGGCGTTTTAAAAGATATAAAAAGCTGAGCAGTTCAAATGTTTCGGTAACACTGTAATTTTGTAGCAAAAATTATATTTACGTAATAAAACCTAGGAAATGCTGGGTCACATAAACAGTGATGAGTTTCTCAAGGACATACTGATCCCACAGCTGAAAAACACAATATGTTGAATTTGTCTAATTATCTTTCTACTCTGATGACGTGATCTCAGCGCCGTTCAAATAAAACCACAGCAATGCGAGCGCACTCAAATAAAAAACTAATACCAAGCAAACAGGCGAATTAAATGTCAAGTTTAATACAATTGTTGATCATGAGTTACTGAATAATTAATGCGTCTCCTTCATAATATGCAATTCATTGACATAACGTATGGGCAAAGCTGAATTTTTTTGACTGCAACGTCCCATGTAATTGGTATCTGTGTAACATCCAGCGCCATCAAAGCTATTTTCAACATGCATGACATTCTCTCCTCCCCGCAGCCAAATGTCATCTAGCGAGTGTGCTGGTGTACGTGCGAAGCAGAAGGTAAGGACCGGAGCACTGCGGCAGGCTTACTTTCGGGTCCTTCTCATAATAATGTTGCTGGGTCCTGATCCACCTGCCCACCAAGTGATCGCGGACGGTATTAGCAAGGGCGAAGTAGTAATCGCGCTTCGTCGCCACATTTCTGTCCTTGACTAGCGTGAAGTGAAGGTGACGATTAAAATTCGTCTTGATGTCTGCGACGTTTTCCACTCCGGCGAGCCCTCGCACGGAAATTTGCTTCCTTTTTTCTTGGTCCGAAAGTGGTCTTGACATGTTGGTGAACTCGATGTCCCTTGATGCTTGAATGAATTAGTATTCAAACGGAAATAGGAAATTGAAGGATTTTCTTCCTAAGTGTATGCAGACGATAGTCGCGACACCGGCCTCTTAGATGCCTTCTGCAGGGACATGGGATGGAAGCTGCCCGTCCGTACCGCTTTAAAAGCGACCATCAATTATTCTAAGAATAGGGCGGGCCTTACTGTATCCACCGTCCAATTGACCTCTCTGTCTTATAGCGTGCTTATTATTTATGAACTACGTACAGATATTGCAATTGGTCAGATTGTCGTGGCTGTTTTTATCCGGCAACATATGTTAATGAGTATTTTCATTTCTACAACATTTAATAATCAACTAGACTGTCACAGAGAAGATTCGCTGTTTAAGTACATCAAATAAATAATTCAAAACATTTACGTTATAAGTTTCCTCTCCAGTGAAGCTGACAAGTAACAAATATATTATGTTTACAGTGTAAAAGTACACTTAGGTACAAGTTACTAGAAAATACCAGAAAATACCACAAAGTAATTTAAGGAATCAGTGCTTAGGGACACAAAATAGGTTTCCAGGGTCCGGAAACAATTTACGGCGCATTAAAAATAGTTAAATGTTTGTCTGAGTTTAATACATATTTGCTTCATAAAATATAAACCAAATCCCTGACGACCATAAAAGCACACAGTGGCCCTTTAGAGAAAATCCAGATAGGATAATCAAGGTGTAATTTTTGTGTATAT
>JAODLC010000002.1:11578963-11595812 GCA_026781145.1 Hippopotamyrus pictus | reverse complement strand
AGTTAGGAAGACAAGATTGGCACGATTAGATGCTTCGCTTTCCCTCCCCTGTCAGGTGACACTAAGCTGGGTGTTTTGATAATGATGTCACTACCTACCAATCATTTGGCATCTTTGCAGGAAGATGGGGTTGTACAGCTTTCAAGCAAGCTGCTGTTCAGTTTTTCGGTTTTAGTGCCGCCTCCCCATCATTTCAAGTGAATGGTGCAACTAGAGTGGGTGATGATGCTACTATCAACACTAATCATCATCATCACCTGGTCCCCATACAGTGCAGTTGTACAGTCCAGTGCATTGTAAAGACACCAACGCAGTGCAATTTGTTTCTTTAGATCCATCCAGTGTGTCGCCTCCTCCCTAAACGTTCCGCACACAGCCGTACGTTCCGTACTGCTACTTAACAGTGGAGGATGGAAAAGCGAGCGACAGTCAAACTCACAGTGCCGTCGATGTGCGTCTTGCTGCAAGAGGAGCACTGGTCCAGTGCTGAGCCGTCAGTCCAGCTCAGTTAGCATGTAGCGGGAACACGGACCAGTCACCTTATACCCTTACAGATTGTCTTCATCTCAGCTGAGAAGTTTCTCGAATCTGACGTCCTCAGGTACAAAGACGCCTCAGAGTCTATCAGCTTTCGTCCCATCTTCGGTCGTCTGGCTATCGGAAGCCCGAAAAGCATGTGACATCGCAGCAGTATAGCCATCGCACTCCCCCCGCCGGCCCCGATCCGCAAACTTCGCTGCGTCGGTGACAATATATTTCCCTCCTTTCCTCTTGACTTTTTAACCGCAGTAAAGGCATGAAGTTTAACCGGTTTATGTCCGTCATTGAATCATGCAACTTAATGGTTGACCAGGTCTGAGTCGACATGTTGCCAGGTACGGAACTATTAAAGATGGTTGATAGCCTGGCAGTGTTGGGCATTTCAGGTTCAGAAGCTACAAATCCAGACCAGGATTTTGTTTTTACCAACCAGTTCAGCATAAGGAGTCACAGTCACAGCGTACTCAACTGCTGGGTAGAAACAAAATCATGGTCTGGATTTGTAGCTTCTGGACCTGAAATGCCCAACACTGTAGCCTGGATTGTCAGTCAAGTGACAGCCTGAATGTGAAGGTATTAGTCCTGATGGATTTAAATCACAGGTGTGTAAGAATGCCGGTGTGTGTGTCAGTAAGTGCATCAGGTGATGACGCTCATCTGTGAGTCTCAGTGCTCGTTGGGCATGTGACGGATGGTGTGGAAGATCCAGTCCATCTTGGTGGTCCAGCCGCCATGGTGGGCGTCGTTCATCTGCTTGGTGAAGTACTCCAGCGCCTCCTGCTGGCTCTTCTCCAGCGCCAGCGTCTTGCGCAAGTAGGCGATGTCGTCGAAGCTCTGCAGCTCGGGCATGCCGCAGCCGAGCAGCAGCGAGAACAGGTTGATGAAGAGGCTGGCGTGCTGGCGGATGGCCAGGTAAGCCTTGTAGCACATCTCCTGGAACCTGCAGCCATGCGCGAGGAAAGGCAGCGTTACGCTCTGTCCACGGGCAGCGAAATGTTCTCCTGCTCACAGACTCCTTCTAGGACTTACTGGTGTCTAAACAACAGTAACTAAAACAAAGCAACATGTGATACAATCAATCAATGAGTCTCTTTCAATGATCCATCTTCCAGCCTCCTATTCGGTCCTGGCTTACGCAGAGCCTAGAGCCTATCCCAGGAAACGTGGGGCACAAGGCAGGGGACGCATTAGATGGGATGTCCCCTATTAACCAGTAAGAATAACTGTCCAGCAATTATCATTATAAAAACACATCCTGTAGGGCAAACATTATAGAGAGGTGAAAGTAGCAATTGTTAATTCTATGGTCACGTAGATAGTTTATGTGGAATCGGGACGTTTGTTATTTGGTGAGAACATCGGCGATATCCCAGTGATCACGTCAAGAAATGTGCAACATCTTGGTCCGACACAGTGACGCGTCCTTCATGCGAGGTGTGTCTTTGCACGCACCTTTCAAACTCTTTGGTCTTGGTGCACTCCTGCACGCCCTTGCTGATGACGATGAGGAAGTCCTGCGTGAGGACGAAGGGCACCCGCTCCCGCTTGTAGCCGAACTTTTTCTTCTTGTGGTCGAGGAAGTGGCCAAAGTCGATGTGGAACAGCTGTGTGGGGGGGGGGGGTGGATTGTGAGTTGAATTTAAGGAAAAAAAGGTGGATGCTGACACCGGGGGTCAGGGCGAAGACCGTGTTCACTCATGGCTAATCTCTAAAAACCTAAACCCCTCTTCCGCATAGATTAGACTTCCTGATGTTCTGGATGAAGCCAACAGGGCTGCATGTATGCCCTTCCTTCCAGGTCGTTAAACTCAAACTATGTTATCATGCATTTGATTTAATTTAGCAGATGGTTTTATCCAAAGTCACATACAGGGTCAGCAGGGTCAGGCTGGGCAGCTGGGGCTTAAGGACCTTTATGCTGACATCACACACTGCCCCCAAATGACCATTTTAGGTCATACCTGCCCGTTCTCCTTAACCATGATGTTGCTGTTGTGTCTGTCCCCAATGCCCAGGATGAATGTGGCCACACAGTATCCGGCACAGGATCGAGTGAACAGGTCGATGGCTCGGTCGTACCTGCGGGAACCGGACGACCAGTCAAGATGGGGTAGGAGGGACAATGGGTGGGGTGTAGCTTTGCTGGGATATTAAGCAGATAGGTGTGGGTGGGGTCACTGTGACAAGGTAATACAGCGGACTCACGCCTCGCCACGGTTCTTGTCCTTGATCCAGTGGTGCAAAGTGTTGCTGTTGAACTGCAGCGCCCCCTTGAGGCCGCCCTTGCACTGAATCTGCATGATAGTGTATGAGTTCTTCACCACCTCGATCAGACCCACACAGTCCCCGATGGACAGACAGCCGTAAGGCAGCATCCTGCACAAGAGCGGAGTCTGGGCTGTGAGCATCAGCATGCGAGGTGAGAGATCCGGTGAGGGCGTGGAGTTTAAATGGCAAGAGGCCCAGTGACGGACGCTAGTGTCCAAACTGGCATTACCTCAGGTCCAGCCCTTGGTTCTGCCAAATGTTCTCCATAATCTTGATAATCTGTAGAGTCAGCATGTCCTGCCGCAGATCTGAGGAGAACATGAACAAACGTTGACGCCCAGAGGCAATCACACAAGAACAGTGACAGATAAGGTTTAAAAGGGATAAGGACTAGATAAAGGAGATGAGACAGTTTACCAGACCAGGTTAGTAAACTTCTACTAGTCATTCCTGGGCATTGGTGAACCGATTGAACTACATCAATAAAAATTAAACCACAATATCAAACCCCTCTTTTATATTTTAGGTTCTGGCTGTGGGAGAGAGCGCATAAATAATTTATTACATTAAAAAATAATGTGATGGAGTGCTTTGCATTTAAATCAGGATAAAAATGTCCTTAGAAAGAAACTGCTGACGTCTACCTGCTCTTTGATCTCACTTGATATTGGAGTTTAAGTGACACTGACAGTTAGACTTCTCCATTTCTCACCTGAGTATTTTACAGCAAAATCTAGATCCTGTGGGAACTGTACAGATTTAATAGGTGGAAGTATCTTGCTCTAGAAATATTATTAAGACGTTACATACAGCTTTGTCTCCTTTACGGGATTCCATCAAAAATGACATTTGACATCCTGCCAGTAAAAAAAAAAAAAACGCACCATCACCATTCTTGAAGATGACTTCATTGTTGGTGAACAGAAGCTCACTCATGATATCGGGGTTTTCCCAGTTCAGCCACAGGGGGCGCTTTGCCGATGACATAATCCGGCACTCTTCCAGCCTGGTGGGGATGAAAAAGTAGACAGAGGGATAAGAAAAGGACACAGATGGCGGGGAGAGAAGGAGGAAGGTCATGGAAATGTAAGAAAACGTGGTAGCAGGGAGGAGTCACTTGACTGACTGCTCAATTGTTATTAGTGCTGGAAAACAAAGTGTCGGCCATTTTAACGGAATAGACAGCTGTGCAGACAGGCAGGGAGCCAGGATGACGTCAGCCCCGTCACTGTCAGTGCCGCAAGCCGGAGCGCAGGGCTATGGAGTCTGAGGAAACACAGCTGGCATACAGGGCTAGACGAACAGACTGAAAGACAGACAGGCAGATGGTTTCGGCGGTCAGACACAGCACCTGGGATTTCCCAGGTGGTGAACATATTCGAGTGGGGGGGTGGATTGCCCCGACAGTGCGTGTGAGCCAAGCTGCCTTGTTGCCAGGGCTGGGGGGACGTTCCGCGATATTGAGGCTTCTGTCAAACCAGTGAGGTCATACCTGAGGTTACCTAACTGGTGGACGGGGTTGAGAGGTGAGACGAAGCCTTGCAGTGCCTCCATGTAGTCGGGGCGGGACATGTGCTCCACCAGGAACTTCATCTGCGTCTGGGGCAGCCAATCAACACACAGGATAGCTCACCATATGGTCAAATGATGTCAATGTGGCCCATGGCTGTTCCATTCAACAAGGGAGCTACAGGTATATGCCCAACACTGTATTGGCAAGAGTGTTTACAGGGGCAGGACTGATTGGCCCCCAGAATGGACTGTCTCCTGTCACTCATGAATTCAGAACACATTGCCTAATGATATGGCTGGCCCCTCTTGTACCCTGCAGCTATGGTTGCCACAATGATATTGGAGTGGAAGCTATACCTTCTGCGTCTCATCCTTCTTCTCCTGCTTGAGGGTGTCAGTGAGATTGACCAGCTTCTCCATAGCCTCCACCTGCCTGTTGAGGTGCTTCAGGTACATCCCACACGCACGGCAGAAGGCCTCCAGCAGCAGGCCAAAGCGGCGGGACACCGTCTTGTTGTGCATCTCCGACCTGCCTCATTTGATACGTCGATCACCATCATCACTGGCATTCTCTCGAAGACCATCATCATCGTCTTCATCTTCATTATCATCATCATTATCATTGTCATCATCACCATCATCATCATCATGATCAATGTGACTCACTTAAGATGCCAAAAGAAGAAGTGTCCGATCCTCTGATTGGTCAACGCTTTCTTGATGAGAAATCGAGCCAAAGGATTGTCCAAGTACATTTCATACTTGAGTACCTGCAGAAACACGAACATTCCCGATCTATAATGTGGATGCACGCTCATGTACGCATGCACACCTGTGTACAGGGAGTTTATGAGGCGGCACAGAGGTAGATCTCTGTTCTGTTACCTGGACCAGCTGCAGCAGATACTGGCTCAGTTTGTCATCCGTCAGGCCCTGCACGAGGCAGCGGAGAGCGAACTCCCGCACCATGGGGTCTGGAAAGTTACAGTCTAGCAGCTCCAGGGCGCTCTCTGGCTCCATGAGGGGCCAGTCACGCAGAAGGCAGTACATCTGGGGGGACAACGTGGCGGAGTCACACACTGATTCCCACAGTGACAAGAAGAAGAGAAGGAAGTTCAAATTAAGGAAGCAGATGTGCCTGTAAGGCTGGAACTAATAGTGAGGAGAGTAAGAAGACGACTCGTTCCCTAAGAGTTTCTCTGCTTCATTCTGTCACTTCTTGTCATACTGTCCCAAGCTTTGGTGTCTTTCTCCTTACCTGAGACACCTCGTCTCGTGAATTCCACTTTACCGAAAGGAGCAGCTTGGGGAGACTCTCAGCAATGTTGACGCAGTAATGTCTGAAAGCAGAGGGGCGAGCGGGAACTTATAGAGAGAACAGGGAAGGAGATATGCAGCACGGTCTATGAAATCCAAAATCTAGTACCGAGTTCTGGGTGATTCCATGACACCATTGTTCAGGTAGGAGATAGATATACTTTATCGGTCCTAAAGAGGTTATCCCATAGATACATGAACATCACCCAAACAGAGACCCTGGACCCTCAGATTAAAAGTCTGATACTCAAACCAGCTGAGCTCTCCGGGTTCTTGAAGAAACAGTGCTACCCCTGACATCTCAATTTGCCTTGAAGTATTGTCAAGGAATCCCTTACGCTGCTTTCAGCAACAGGTGTCAGAGATACCCAACTAACACACACGGAAGGCTCCAGTAGGACAGGGCGAATTGAATCGTGCAACTTAATGGTTGACCAGGTCTGAGTCGACATGTTGCCAGGTACGGAACCTTCAGGATGTAGGGCGAGGGGGATGTACCGGTGTCTCCACAGGAAGTCCTTCTCCTGCTCAGACAGCTCGTACAGTGGGTCTCGGCTGCAAAGGCTGAGCAGCTGCTCCACGTCCCCCTGCGACATGGTGTTGTCACATGCCAGTCGGTTGCTCTGTGAGTGAGGGTGCGACAGGGGGGGGAGGTTGTGGGCTCTCGTGTTGTCTTTCTGTCCCTCAAAGCACCCTCTTTGCCCCCTCCCCTCTCACCAGCCCCATGGAGTAATTGTAGCCCAGATCGCGGGAGATGGTCCAGTTGGCGTGCTCCTCGATTTGCTGCTCATCCGGGAAGATCACAGTCTGGTTAAACCAGGAGAACTCCAGCTCCACACAGGGGGTTTCCTGGGGGGGGGGGGGGGGGGGTGCGAGAAGAGCAGGGTGAAGTCAGGTTTAGGGAGAAATGTGGGCAAGGCCACACTTATCCACAGGCTAACCGGGGTCATAGCCCAAAAGCAGCATTTTTTAGGACCCCAGCAATGGCTTTAGTACCCTGAATGTAGGATAGATTTAGGATTCAAGATGTTTTTATTGGCCATCAAGTAGATTAGAATGCTTAGTCTTTCAGCTACACCCAGAACAAAGAACAATGAGCAGTATACAAATGCAAAATAATAAAAGGAACTACAGTGTTACCAGTAGAGCAAAACACTTCAGACATTACAGTTCACACAGAGGGGTGTAGAAGAGGTATAAATTAAAAGCTGAAGTCTGTATGTATGCACATTTCTCACCGGATTGTTAAAAGTAATTGCATATCTACATATTGAGGCATCAGTACTAGAAGCAGAGTTTCTGTCTTTTGTGTCACGTCGCTTTTCACCTTGTTGGGGTTGGACCCAGCCACTCCAATGGGGTTGAGCAGGTCCTCCAGGCCGTGTGGCATGGGCCACAGGCTCAGGGCCACTTTGCCGCTCACCAGGGTGTTCCTGTAGTCAAACAGGTTCACGTTCCCCCAGGCCAAAGGGCAGTGCTCCTGCGACACACAAACACACGCATCACATGTGCGGCACTCTCCCACGCTTCGGTAATGCTGTGATCTAAGGTAACCTGGGGTGCCTCGTACCTCTTTGGCTCCCTTACGACCTTTGACAGAGCAGATGGAGAGGCACAGTCGAGCCGACCGGGGTAGATCGGTCAGATATATGTCATAGGTCAGCCATTCATTCCACCTTAAAAAACAGGAGTCCAAGTTCGCTTGTTTTACATTAGTGGCTCATTCCTTGAAAACAGGAGTCTCAGTAAACATGTTTTACATTAGAAACTCAGTCCACCTTAAACACAGGAGTAAACATGTTTTACATTAGAAGCTCAATCAACCTTAATAACAGGAGTAAACATATTTTACATTAACCTTTCATTCCACCTTCAAAGAGAAGAGTCATATTCTCAAAACAGTGACTCATTCTGCCTTCAGACACTGGAGTGACACTTTACTTATTTTAAATCTGTTATTCATTCTAACCTAAATGACAAATCCCAGTTAAAGGATTATTGCAACTCACATGTACGTGAGCGTTAGTCTTGCATAAGGCAGCTGCTCTTTCTATGCTAAATCCTCTGGCCGCAATCATCCGACAGTCCATTTGGGGCTTTTGTCCAGTAACCAGAGAAGACCCCCTACATTTCTTCAGACAACGTGTGACTTACTGGCTATTTCAGACTACAGTGAAAATAGGGATTCGCACTGGGGATTGGCATTAAAGCACTGGTTATTGACATGTAGGTTTCATTGAAATGATACTTCATTTACATAATTACATTGGAATTCTTTTGCTATTTGATAGCAAAGCTTGGGTTCAGAGTATAGGGTCAGCTATTTATCCAGTGCCACTGGAGCATATTATTAGAATTAAGAACCCAATGGCAATATGACTTTCCTGTCATCCGTGGGATTCGACCCAACGACCTTCTGAAAACAAACACAGGGGCCTAAGCTGAATGTAAATATGTGCCCCGCAGTATTCTGCCATCCCATCCAGGGTGTCCCCCATCTTAGCTGCTGTCTACCAGGGGCTCCTGCAGGCCCAGCTTACCTGGGGTTCGAGCAAGGCACTCTCTGGGTGTTGACATTGTCACATAGCGGCTCGCCTCCATGGTAGATACCTGTTCTCACATAGATCTGAAATACAGATCACAGTGACCCAATAAAAATCTAATGCACAGACTGCAAAGTGCTTTGGATATAACTGTGGTTATATTTGCATTTGTAAACAGGACGTGGTGCCACAGTGGCTCAACACCATAGCCTTGCGCCGGTAGGTTTTGGGGTTCAGTCCTGCCCCCAGTCTCTGTGAGTGGAGATTGGTATATCACTTTTGGCCTCTACTGTTCCTTGTACTTCCTGGGATAGCCTCCAGGGGCAGTGAGGCCATGTAGGAGGTTAGCGGTTGGACCATTACCATCTAACGATGTGTTTATTCGTTTTCTGGCCTATTTTATTATCTGTCGGCGGTAACTGAATTTTAGCAAGATGAATATGTCTGGCCACCTTCCCTAGTGCTGAAAAAAGTAATATGATTATTTTTATTTCTCTCTTCCTACTGTTACTGAATTAAGCCCATCGTTTGGTGATAAACTCTGATCTTGGTTATTATTTTTGAGGATTCATTACATATGAATCATTAATTTTGATTTGTGCAGTGTGCATTTCAAACTGAGCTTTTAATGCAGTGTAAGTTATCCATTTAAGTTAATACTATTATCATGTTATTGTGCCGTTATAATCTGCTGCATGTTTGTGACAAATGGCTTTCTTTGGTTTCTTTACAAACCACAGATTAATTTGCCACTTTTCCTCTACTGCACTTATACTCCTGAGTAATTTGACCTGGTTTATTGCCCCATGTGTTAATGTTATCGCTGTTTTATTGCCCCTGTGGAAATATCTCCTGCGATACTGCTTCTCTGTTACTGTGCTGTGCCGGTCGCTTTTTCTACTGCCCCTTTCTTTATCAGTTCCCGCCACCTTCCCCCCACCCTTAAGAGGCCCCCCCTCCCGCCCCCTACACATCCTTACCCCTCACCTTGTCGATGTCCCTAATGTTGACGTTGACGTAAGTGGCGCACAGCAGTCGTACCCTGAGCAGGGTGTTGAAGGCCCACAGGGAGCGGGGGGCACTGGAATCCCCTCCGCCGGGGCAGGGGCTGGGCTGGGGGGTGCGACGGCTGTAGGAGGGGGTCACAAACCCACTGGCGGGCAGCTGGCTGTACAGGCTATCCTTAGACACCAGCATGAGGTGTGGGAGTCTACCGACGATTATGCAGCTCCGGATGTACTGAGGAGGAGGAGAGAGACGGAGGAGGGGGGGTGAGACAGAGAGAAAAGGGGAGAGGGAGAGGAATGGAGAGTGAGGGAGGGATGGAGAAACCGAATAAGAAAGATGTGGAAGGTAATACAGAGAGAAACGGCGAGAGAGGGAGGAATGCAGAGATGTCGAGGGAGGAATGGCGAGAGAGAGAGGGAGCAATGGAGAGGTGGAAGGGGGAATGGAGCAATAGAAGCAGAGGTATGTGGGGGGTAATGCAGAGAGAGGGAGGAATGTACTCCAAGTGTTCATTCAAACATCAGGCCCACAGGCATTTCAGAGATATTTTCCCTGGAAAGTTGCACATTTTATCACAGATGCGCCTTTATCGTTACCACAGTGACAGGAGATAATCCCCAGAGCGAGGGAAAGTAGGCTGATCCCTAGACGTCTCAAGCCCACAGGCGGCTCCAAGCTGTCTAGAAGCGCTCCCTGGCATATCACCTTGTATTGGCTCAGCGGGTACTTCTCCAGCAGATACTCGTCGCAGCCGCACACCTTCAGGATGTACTGGCCCTGGTACTCCTGCACGCAGAGGCGCAGCTGCTGCGCAGACAGGTGCATGCTGCGCGTCTTCTTGCGGATGGCCTCCGCGATGAGCTGCTCAGGCAGGGCGTCGTGGGCGATCTTCAGCGTGTACTTCTGCTTGGCGTTGGAGGGGGAGACTATCACCCAGATGGTCACGATCAGGCGGCCTGCAGGGGGAGTGGGGGGGGGGGTGGGCAAGCGCCGACACCAAAGTGAGACTAATGAGTACAGCGGTAAGGTGAATACATGGCCAGCCTTTGCAATGAAAAATGCTCAAAACATGAGCAGTTAAGTGTGCAAACAGCCTCCTAATAATAATAATTGTGATGGAGATTGATGCCGAAATATTTACATATTAATTGAGTGCATGTCCCTGGCCCTGTATTATTATTATTATTATTATTATTATTATTATTATTAACAAAACAACACAACAACAACAAAACAAAACAACAACAACAACAACAACAATAATAATAATAATAATAATAATACTAATAATAATAATAATAATGAATAGGGTGCCTCTGCAGTTCTATATACCCCTGAAAAAGGTGTTTCCTAGGCAACTGGAGCACTTTGCTCCCTAACGCCAAACTGATCCTGACCGTAGCGCCGTGTTGACAGCTGTAATGCCGTCAGACCGTGGTGAGGCTGTGCGCCAGTGCTGGGTTGGGTCCACACTGTGTCAGTGACCTTTATCCAGCTTGGAGAAGATGTGCTGGGGTAGGTCAGGGGACGACTCCACGTTGGGGGGGTACACATAGAGCGCCTGGCTGTGGGCGCCGCCCCCCTCCCGCTCCTCCATGGCCTCGCGGCACACGTTCAGAATGTTGCGCCGGAAGTCCTGCACTTCTGGGTCCTTCACCAGTTCGAACTCACAGATGGGCATTCCAATGGCAAAGCCTGCATGGAAGGCGAATGGGCGGGTAAACTGATCTGAGATCAGAGAGTTATACTGATGGAAAGATGCGTGGAGTGGGTAGTCTGGAAACGCAAAATGTGCAAGGTATGAAACCAAGCTACTGAAGAAGCAACAGAATCAGGGAAAGGACCCTGACCAATGACATCAAAAACATGGAAAGGACCCCAACCAATGTCAACCAAGGCTTTGAAAGGACTCTGACCAATGGCAACCAAATCATTGAAAGAACTCTGACCAATGGCAACCAAGGCATTGAAAGGACTCCGACCAATGGAAACAAAGACATTGAAAAACCTCGACCAATGGTTGCCAAAGGCATTGAATGGATCCTGACCAATGGCAACAAAAGCATGGAAAAAACCCTGACTAACAGCACCAAAAGCGACCAATGGCAAAAAAGACATGGAAGGAATGCTAACCAATCTCCCTGTTGAGGATCTTCTCTTCCCTGTTGCCCAGTGGCTCGATGACCTTGAGGATGGGGTGGAAGAGCCGGAGGTCACAGAGCCGCCGTGTCTCGTCGTAGAACTCCTCTCGCTCTGCCTCCTGTGTCACCCCAACAAAGATGTAGCACGACTCCTCCTGTCAAAGCAATAGAGACATTCAGTACAAGCCCCTAGCTCGACATCTTATAAAGAGACTTATCAAAATGCAGTTCTGCTTAAAGGGGCAGCACCCTACATATTATAATAGGAGAGAACATGGCCAGGAGTGTTTGTGAGATTACAGCGCAGTTGTTGCCTAATTTAATTTCTAGTGGTTTATGATCACTAGACTTGTGAGACCATTGGATTTATGACTATCATTACAACATATATTATTATTTTGTTGCTGGGCCAAGTCAATCTGAAAAGCAACCTACAGTTTAGTGACATATCACTTTGCGGGAGCAATTCAGGTTAAAATCTTGTTCAGTGTGTGACCTTAATCTCCGTATTACCTGATGTCCATTTATTTAACATAAATTGCATAATATGAGTTGATGTCAGTTAAGTCAAATGCGATCTAAATGAAGACCACCCAGAAATATAAAATGCAGACCATCTTGTCATTTATGGTACACATCAATAGAAAATGCCTGTGTTTCTACATGTAGGGCCTACAAACATGTGAACTTGTGCCTATTGACCTGTAGGAGGTGGTAGAGAGGATACTTCCGGGCCTCTGTGAAGAGCTGCTGCTTGATGCTAATAAGTGGAGCTTCCCGCAGGCACTCCAGGCTGACCAGCATGCCGTTGGGCAGACAGCAGTCCACCAGGATGCGGGGGGGCATGAGATGGAGGCCCCATAACTCCCCAGATGAGGGCCGTGGAGGCATGCTGACGAGGCGAAAGCTGACCCTGGGCCACCAAAACACACCGGGCTACCAGTGACTGAGAGAGAGGAGGAACAGGAGGCGAGATGATCACAGATGTGGAAGGCACAGAGGGAAGATGATGACCACAAGAAAACAATAAATGGCTGTGACATTGATGGAGGGCGATGGAGAAACGAGATGGCAGGAAGGAGGACAGGAAGTCAGAAAGATGCGGAGAAAGAAACAAATAAAGGTGAATGCAGGAACAAAGTTAACAGGGAAAATGTCAGAAAGAATGGGCGAAGCAAAAGAATGTGAGGAAATGGTTGAGGGAGGAATGAATATCGAGAACCAAATGATAATAGGGTTACATTAGTGCAGATGTGATGTTAAAAAGAGATACTGGGGAATGTAGAAGGTAGGCGTTTGATGGGGAGGGAGAGAGCCCCAGGGGCATAGGGGAGGAGGGAAATGGAGAGATGGAGAATGAGAAAAAGAGAGGGAAAGAGACGAAGCATGATGGAAGAGCGAAAGGCAATATTTTAACGAACATATATTAAACATACAGACGTTCGCGTAGGGGGCTAATTGTAAGTGAATGAAACAGAAGATGAGACTCAATAATACATGTCAGGAAAAACGAAGTTCATCGGAAAAATTGAATGAAAAATACTATTAGACGTATCATTTCGATGGTTTAATTACATAGATGCATATGGAAAACCAGATTTGGCATTTTCATTGTAATCGTTATATAATACGTTCACATAGTTGGCAGTACTAGCCGCTTTTCGTTTTTCATAGCGACCTTTCCCTGTTGTCGTCGGAAGTCAACTGGCCCTGATCTTCTGACCGCTTCTCGGCGCCGCCACGGAGCTGCTGCGAGTCAAACGCAATCCTACGCAACACCAAGACAAACTAATGTAACCGCGCGGCGGTGGGATGAACAAAGGCGCGACGACAGGGACAAGTCGGGGCCGTGCGAGCGAAAGTAGGGCACATACCCACCGCCGATGCACAAAGCCCCACTGACAACTGACACAAGCTTCTGACGGCAAAGCTTAAATAAATTTGCCGTGGTCACTTTCAGCAATCTTTAATCTCACCAAGAACGATCGCTTTTGTTACTGGCCATGATACTATTATTTAGTACAGGCGCTTTTTGAAAAGGTTAACAAGACAAACATGTAGTTACTAAGATTATTCAAACCAGAACCTATTCTAATAAGCAATATTGAAAAAAGCACAGTATATTCCAAATCATACCTAAAGAAAGAAATACTAACATCCATTACTTCCAGTAAAGGACTGTCGTTATACTACGCTATGTAGCAATCTGTGATATATTTACTTGTATACGCTTTTACCCTATAATTTGACAGCTGTGGTCAGATAACCACGCGGTGGCATCAGGCTGTAACCCAAATCATAGATGAGTAATTGACTTCAGTAGCCCTGAACGCTGTCATAACTCTGTCTCTATTCCCATCAGTGGCTATAGTCAGAATTAAAGCATTTTGTCCGTTTTTTAATACATTTTTAATACGTTGTTTCTTCTAATAACGCACAGCGACTTAGGCTATATGATGTCATCATAAATTAAAGCAAACTTACACATTCAAATAAACAAACAGTTCAATAGAATCCCAACGGGCGCTTTTCTAAACCAGATACACTTTAAAATATTTTCCTTCAAATGATTAATCAATAAAACCGGTTCTACTCCACAAATCAACTGATGGACTCAGAAAAAGCACCATCGGCACCAGAACAAAGCTAGAGGAGATGTAGCCAATGCACCAGTTACGCATTATGTTGAGGAAGCGAAGAAAATTAATTTCACTAACGTTAATGACCGACACTGGGCTTTTAGTGAATGGGTTTTTTTTCTTTTAAAAAATTAATCTGTTACTGTAATAATGCCGCTACTGTCCTGACTCCGATTTATTTGTTTTAAAAAAACCGCAGCAATATGACAAATGGTTTTTCCAAGTTTCACTCACCTCTAAACAGCACTTGTGCCAGCCTGGCCAGCAGTTATGTATCACTTGGTGGGGCTGATTCCTGGCTTAAGATTTCCCCCGTGCCGCCACACTAGCGCGGGGGATATATAGTCATAGCATCTTTGTCCTGGTCTGATCGCTTCCCACACTCTTTGCACTCCCCTATCAAAGTCTGATCCACTTCTGAGCTGCCGGCGCTGTTAACCGCGGAGATTAACTGCGCCGGCAATTTCCAAAGTCTGCTGTTTAGGCTGAACAACGTATTCAGCAAGGGAGGGTGTATGGGACGCTGTGTGTTCGTTTGAGTGTGTGTGGTGTGGGGGGGGGGAGTAATCGCATAATTCATTTTTAAAGGGGAAGCAATGGTACATTACAGAGGCTGAGAAAACCGAAACTCGATGACTGCAGGGTGGCTTTAAGGGTCTTGTTATTGTAAATGTTTTTGGAACCGATGACAGTGACTGACGAGATAAAATAAATAATCAGTTAATGCGAATCGGATCCGGAGCTTTCGTTGTGTTTACAATCTCATACGCGTGAGATATTTTCGTTAATGTATTTTTAGCAGAAATATTGACTTACATGGTATTGATGTTTACAAGTAGTATCGGCATTAGCTGTCAGAAGGCTTGTCGTCTGTTTCGTGTAAATAATGAGTCATAGACTATATTTAAGCAATACGAAACAGTTAAAAGGAACACAAGCAAAACAAAGAAAACACGATTTAGTCGTAAATCAGTCGATGAAAGACAGGACCCTAATATAAACACGTCTTTTTGTTACTAAAAGTTAAAAATGCTGAATACATCACAGCAGCCACAACTGTGAAATGTAATACGATTTTTAGCAACGATTTTTTTTTTCCCGGGATTCCGTGGTTATGTAATTTTTAGTTGACGAATATCCCCCCTAAAACAAGTGCAAGAATCAACATCATTAATAGGATACATTTTAACTGAATGAACAATTTCCCTTCTAAATGGACGCATTCTAATCTTAGTCATGCGGTTGTTGCAAACAGTACGATGACGGGTACCCCTAGCACCACAGTGGAGGTGACTAAGTTTGTTACCACGGTAACACCGAGAAAAGCCACGAGGGCTTCATCCTCCCTTGTTTATATATGTACAGATTATATGTTAATGGGCAGTTTATCCTTCTAATAAACCTATTCCCTGTCTGTTGCTAAGACCGTCCATTTCGAATTAAAATCAGATAATGTCCACTCCTACATACCCTAGATGATTTGTCTGATGTTTGACATGCACCAGTATATTAAGGCTGTATTAGATTTCTTAAAATGACTGCTTCATCTGCCTCTTGTACTGAATCTATTTACATTAAAACAGTAACAAGGTCATATTGGCACGTCACCCACCTAAAGCTCCTGTAATCTGAAGAAGCATACTTTCTGTAACAGAATTTCACAACTGACAAAATATCAAAATGCTAAAAAGTTGTAGCTAAAATTAAGAACGGAATTGAAAAGTAATTTAATTGAAAAAGTAAATTAACATCTGGGAATTTCACTGTTTTCAATAACTAATATCAGAAATAATAGCAAACTTACCAGCACATCGAATCTCCAAGTTTACATAAATTCACAGAATCACATCACAGTGTCTGTGTTTTTCAGTTTTCCATTGTTGTTTCAGGCTATTTAAAATAATATATTGGGGGGAATCGTGAGATAGCTGTCACAGCACAAAAAGTACATCTAAATTATTATGACCACAGGCGTATTCCCACAACTGCTGTTCCTTTGTGGGAAAACAAATCCAGACACTAATTTCACACTGTTCTCATTATGCTAATGCGGGAGTAGCGGGTTATCGGTCTTAAAGCTGCAGAAAAATAAAGTGCTGCCTTCTCTTTAACAGATTTTTTGCCTGCCTTCCTCGGGACTATAGTGACCAATAAGATGTCATAATTTAAACTTCTCTGGTTGGTTGGAGTGTGTGTCTCCAACACCCCTGAGCATGAGAGCGTAAGTGTATTGTAGGTATGAGGCTTTGTGCGAAGTATTCATCCTAAGGTCCTGGCGCTGGGTTCTGTCACCCCATTGTTCATGCTTTCCTGTTTTCTTTCACATGTCTAACTGCAGTCCCCCCACCCAAAGCTTCTTGTCCCCCCCCCAGCTGCTGAAGCAAACAGAAATACAGTGTTTTCTACTAAAACAATGAAGGCCACTAGGCACATAGCAGAAAGGAAAGCCTAGTTAGATTATCTTCTACATAAACAAGAAAATCAAGAGCACAAATTGAAATACATTTTTGGCTGTTGGGGGCTTTTTGGACTGGCTAGTGCACTGTACTCCACTGTACTCCTATTGTATCCTATTAGGCTTTTGTTTTGTAAAGTTTGTGATTGTCACTGTGATTGATGTTTTCAGTAAAGTACAAATTAACATTATAAAACGGATGAATTATGCAAGACTGTTTAGATTGGTGGAATTTTTTAATTTATTAAATTTATAGGCTAGTGGTGTTATCCATTTCTGTTTAATATTAATATTAACTCAAAGCCAAATACTGCAAATACAAAGATTTCAATGAATTAAATACCCCATTTCTGAAAACAAAACTTCTGACCCCAGATCTTTTTAAATTTTAACTATTAGTTAACCCCCCCAAAAAAATATTCAAAC
>JAODLC010000002.1:11553951-11578940 GCA_026781145.1 Hippopotamyrus pictus | reverse complement strand
TACTGCAATTTGAGATTTGGAAAGTCTTTCAATATTACTAGCACTATTATAAACAAGTAAGTTGAGATAAATGTTTAGTTTATATAATCGGTGAAAATGTGTCACTTTAATAAAATTTCTTTAGGTGTTTGCATCTTTAGGAAATGTTTAAATAAAAGAGCATATTTAATTACTCCTCCTCAAAGAACGTGAAGGAAAATTTTTCATCCTTCTCTGCCTCGCCCGGCAGCTGTTTGAAAATGTCCTGATAGCTCAGGATCTCCATGTCTTCCTGTATGAGGTCCTCTGCACTCTCCTCCAACTTCACTCTCTGACTGCACAATTTCTTTGCTGTAATCCCTCCTTTCTTTTCTTTCATCTTCCAGCCGGCACCCTTTTTCTCAGTAACTTCCTTTCTCAGTGTTTTCTCTCCATCCAGACTCACCAGCTTCTGACTTTCCTTCTCTCCTCTTCCTCCACCTACAGGTATTTCTGGGACAGTCTGGTCCCTGAAAATAGTCTGCGGTGCTGTGTAGTAAACATATAAAATTTGTGTGAATAGGAGAATGACAGTGCTGTGAGTACTGGGAGAACAGAACATGTTTAATATTTTCGTTAATCGTTTGCTTTCATTTAATAATTTTCAAAGCCAGTAGTTACTCATGATCTGTTGCTTGTTTGGCTGTATGTTTTGAGCTGGTATACAGTACTCATGCCTTTCCTGTGTGTATCCGGTCTGGGAACTAAGGAAATTGGGGCTTTCTCCTTCCCTTCCTCTGCTCCCCCTCCTGCGCCCTGTTCCAGTGGTTCCCCATGGGGAACAGTGACATGCTCTGAGGAAAAGAAGACGTTCAACAGGCATTCAACCCCCACTGTTTACCAACCATATGCTACTGACACATGGAAAAAACAAAATTCTTGTAGATTCCCATTTAAAACAAACAAATATAACCCTGCAGATACAAACTTACGTATAAAACGAACTTACTGTTTTACTAATGTACATATTTTTGGTGAGATGTGAATTAAGAAATCTCATTCCTAAATTACATATTCCACTATGAATTTACAAAAATCAAATGATTGTTCAATGCTTTGAACAACATGCAATTTTTTGGGAACAGTTTGGGGAAGGCCCTTTTCTGTTCCAGCATGACTGTACCCCAGTGCACAAAGCAAAGTCCATAAAGACATGGTTGGGTGAGTTTGGTGTAGAAGAACTTGACTGACCCACACAGAGCCCTGATCTCAATGCTATCAAATACCTTTGGGATGAACTAGAATGGAGATTGTGAGTCAAACCTTCACGTCCAACATCACTACCCAACACCACAAATGGTCTTCTAGATGAAAAGGCAAAAATTCCCACAAACACACTACAAAATCTTGTGCGTAAAGCCTTGGCAGAAAAGTGGTAACTGTGATAGCTGCAAAGGCTGCAAAGGGGGATCAACTCCATATTGTTGCCTATGGATTTAGAATGATGCCATAAAAGTTCCTGTAGGTGTAATGGCCAGGTAATGGCCCAGTAGTTTTGTCTATCGAGTATACTTAAAAATGACATGGTCAAAATGGTTTACTACTCATACACCATGTCCATCCATCCATCCATACAGCCACCCATTCCCATCACCTATCAATCACCTAACCTAACTGCTTGTCCATTATTGGATCACAGGGAAGGTGAAGCTTATCCCAGGAAGCACAAAGTACAATGCAGGAGACACCCTGAATGATTTATAGACCCCAATCTGACAAACCATGTGATTGTGGACTGCAGGAGGAAACATATGTGCTAAGAGAAAACCCACACAAACAAAAGAAACACATACAGTAGAATGTCCTACAGCATTTTCCCATATTAAATCCTGATCTTCAAAAGTTTAACCACTGGAGTGCTCAGTCAGTTTTGGATACTTAGAGTATTCTATTTCACTCTTCTTCTGATCCTCACCTTTGGATGTCTTTTTCTTGATATTCCTTCTAGTCCTACCAATATGTCCCTGTTGAAAAGTGTATGAGTTAGGGTTGGGACTCAGCCCTGACCTCATAATTCTATCCAATTTTGATTCACAAGTGCCCAGTTTGATTCAATTTAATTTTGCTATAATGAACAATTTTTTTTGAGAAATAATTCATCATGTAGACTAACGTCAAACATTAACAAAGGTGAATGATAAAAAATGAATTCATTTTTTTATTTCACCAACAAACAAAAGAGTGTACTCTTGTTTTCACATAATACCTATTACCATGTAAAACAATAAACCAAAAAAACATTCAGCAAAAATATTTTCAAATTCACACAGAAAAGGCATAAATGAACAAGATTGATCTTGGGATTTTGTGAATTGATGTTGAATCGTCAAAGCCAGTATTGTGATTAATAATAAAATCGTTATTTCTTCCCACCCCTTGCATATATACACTATAATGATTCTTATCATCATTGACTACTGCTTATCAGAGTGCTGGCTCAAAACACCACATATTGCTGCATAATTCAATTTGATTAGCTTATTCTGGTCAGAAACATCATCTGTTACTGCATATTAGTTAGGATAATTAGCAACTTAATGGCATCTATTAGTATATTAGTAGTCAGAGTGATTAGGTTAATCAGGCATTGATGATCATCTTTTACAGGGATGTCATTAGTATGTTTGCTTGATCAAAATCTCCGTTTACCTTGTTACCCCAAACCTGTTTGCTCTCTTCTAGATGCTCAAAATTCTGCATTAGTTCTATAAGTAAAATTTCAAATTGAAATAAAACATTAATACTTCGCAACTGAAAAGTGTTTTAATCATACAATAGTGAAATTTTAAACAATATATTCTAGGGCGATAACAGCTTAAATGATACAGAATTGTATTTATTATTTACTTCTGTGGAGGTGTGTAGCCTTCTTCAGAGCAACCTGTGTGTAGGTGTATGATTAAAGGGAAATGCTTGCGTGTGTGGAAGGTGTGAGTGAAAACCTGAAATAATATGGTGCATATATATGGCTGTATCCTGAAATATCATGGTGCATTTGTGTGAAAACCTGAAATTTCATTATCTTCCTTGGAAGTATCCCTGTCCACTGTGTAGCGGCTCTTGAATCCAAAACGTGATAGTCGACTCTGCAAAATTAATACACAGAAATCTAAACTGCTACTGTAAATAGGAAATCTCTCCATCCATCCATTTTCCATAACTGTTTATCCAGTACAGAGTTGCAATGAACTTAGGACTTGTAAGCTCTGATTTAATTATTACGATTACTATTATTGATATATTCCTCATATTAATAGTGTGTATTTTTCATTAACTTTAAAAAAAAAAAATCTGAGAATAATACCATAAAAAAGAGATTGTTAAGAACATTTTGATTCCATGTAGCAGGGTCTGATTATTTGTCATTTTAAGCTGTCCCTTTAATTTATGAAAATAAGGTTAATTGAAATTTTCAGTGTCAGATCAGATCACTGTAAGCAGTTTTTCAGACTAAATGAAGAGGACCTATTGTTTGCCAGTAACAGTTCTGTAACATCATGGCAACTCACTTTGCCATAATTGAGCAAGAACTGAGTTCTGTTACAAAATTATAGACCTGTGGGATTATGGGCAGAGAGCAGTTGATGAAGCAGCTCCCTCTAATGGTTTAAGTTGAGGTTGTCAACTAATCCATTCTAAAAAAAATAAAATACCAATAACAAATTTTGGGCGGGCAGCACAGTGGCTAGCACTGCTGCCTCATGCTTCCAGAACTCTGCTGTGTGTGGAGTTTGCATGTTCTTCCTCTGTCTCCTCTAAATAATCTGGTTTCTAAGAGTCCAAAGACTTGTTATTAGGCTATTTGGTGTCTCTAAACTATTCTATGTGTATGTGCCAGCAAAGGACTGGTTTCCTGTCCAGACCCTAATCATGTGCCCTGTGCTGCCTTGGATAGACGCCAGGCAACTCTGACCAGGGTAAGCAATTAAATTTTTGTAGTTGAATACATTATGTTCAATATAAAACTATTTTCATGATTTAAATTTTCGTTTTATGCTGCTTTTGTGCCTGTCTACCTTCAGGGAGAGATCCTGGGCATGCTTAGCCATTCTAATGGCTTCATGGAGCTTCTTCTTGAAACTTTTCCCCATCTGTTACACAAAGTTGAGGAAGATATCAGTGTCCACAAAGCAGTTGACTGAACTGGAATGTCATGTTTTTGTCTGGCTGAGGACTGACTGTAGATGTCCACTAGACAACTCTACTATTTTCAAGCTATAGAACCATGACGGGTGAGATAACTCACTTTCAGAGCTGTCGTCTCAGAGAATGTCTCAAAGGACTTCACTTTACAGGAAGGCACCCAAGCACGTGTGACTGGGTCTCCAAAGAATGTCACATGGTACTTGGACTTAAGGGGCAGGAAAAAGTGTTACTGAAGACCACAGCTGAACAAAACTTATTTTCGCTTCAACATTCATATACATAGATACCCCTGCTAGTACAGTACACAAAGAATCTCAATAAATAACAACACTCCTCAAAATTGTTATTTTCGACTCATACACCTGATTGTAAAAACAATAGAGATATCTTTATGATCTGCTTGATCTGCAAAACATAACATCCTGTGAGCTGTACTTATTTTTAGGGGCCCAGGCACACAGTGCTGGAAGCTGATTATGTTCATAGGATACTCTTATTATTATCTTTGTAGTGCCTCTGAAAACTGGTGAAAAGTGGAAAAAAATGTCCTAGCAGTCTGCTTAAGGCTCCTAAGAATCTTACTGGGAACCTGTCTATGTTATTGAAAAGGAAGATGGACTTGGAGTCTGGGTCGCTCTCTGTCATTGCTGGCCACCTAAGCACATAAACACAAACAAACAAACACTCACAGTGTGCCACACACCAAGGCTACTAGTCTGTATTTGCTTACAAGTAAACACGGGTATAGACAAATACGTTAATAATTTACTGTTTAACCAGAAAAATAATATTGCAATGCTGAAATATTTTAATTGCATACTATAACAACATTCCACTAATATACTACACTGGAACTTTATCTATACTTTTTGCATCAAACAAATAAAAAAAAATCTGGTCACACATGGTGTTGTTTTACCAACCTGTTGGATATGTGTACATGGTGAAAAAACAACTTTAACTTGTAATATCTCACCAGGGGTAACCCTGCTGCTGGGCCCACACCAGAGACCCAGGAACTAGGCTGCTATGCACTACATCTTCCTGGCTGCCGCTCCAGGTTTCCTCTGGACAATTGCAGTTGCAGCAGTCAGGGTCTTCACAATAGAAGGACACATATCCAACCATTAAAAACATTTAATTGTTATATTTGCCAAGTGTTACTGAGCCACTAAAATAATTAAGGCATTCTGGTTTATCACCAGATCAGAGGACAATTCAAGGAAACTATGCAGAAGATAAAGAGGGCATATTTTCAAACTTTGGCGGGCCACAAACTCCACTGAGATATTCTGGTTTATTACCAGAGGAGAAAAAAATATTCAACGAAATAATGTAGGAAATAAACAGAACATGTTTTCAAATGTGCCACTGTTGTGAAGGTAAAACTACGTCATGATATCAATCAGATCATTACCTGAGCTTTGGACACAGGTCCACTCTGGGGGCAGGACTGAAAGGTCTACATGCTTATCCAACTTTCTCCACTTCTTACATTTGCTTATACTGCACTGGACCCATCGGTCATCTAACACACAGACACAGACACACATGAAACAGTGAATTGTTTAAGTTGTGCTCCTGATTTGATAAATGTTTAAAATTTTACTTGATGGTTAAATGAGTTCAATAAAATGATTTTTATAAGATTACTCATGAGTGTTCATCTTTAATGCAACCAAGCAAAAATGGGAAATAAAGGTAATAAAAATATAGTACAAGTACAACCATGCTCACATTCATCTTCAGTATGCTCCTCTAGCTTGTCCTTGTATTCTTTCTTTGCCTCAGGTTTCTGTACAGTTGCCTCTTTCCTCTCTCGGGGAAGTTTTTCCTTCTTGCTCTCTTTGGACCTGACAGGCACCACACCTGACTGGACTAACCATTCTCACGCGTGTGCTTTCACTAAAACTCATTTGGTGGAAAGAAGTCCTCTGCTACCAGTCAATAATTATCAGATTTCACCCATGCTATCCACTTCTGAGGTAGTGCAGTCTCTTAATAACAAGATATTCAATAACATCTTCATGTAATTGCTTGAGAGGCTTATTGCATTAGAAGGTGCAGGTAATGTGTGGATAATGTGTACAAACTATACATGGAATCATAGTACCAATATTTAGCCTTTTGAAAACTACTAATATCCTTATAAATCTCTGGTATAGGGTACAGTCAGGCTGTACTTCAAATAAAATCTTGCAAGATTATTTTACCTGTCATGGCTGCTTTCAACCTTTGCCTGCAAACCCTCCACTTCATTCAGAACCATCTGGGCATCTTCTGCAAACACAGATATATTCATTTTAAAAAGTAGTATCATTGTGATTGATTGGAGATTTCCATTAATTGTGTTTTTAAAGAGGAGAAAAGCATACATTCTAGAACTCTTTCACTTAAAAGCTCAAGTAATATGTGTAACACTGGCATCTTTCTGTCCTACCTAAGCAGTGTTCCAACGAGGAATCCAGGAAACCCTGGAAGCGGTCGTGGAGCTGGGCATCAGGAAGTATCTGTTTGGTGAAGCAGGGAACCTGCAGCAGACACAGGCAAGACTATGAGGCCCACAGGTTGTATCCCTTAGAAGTGACTCATCAGTATCATGTGCTCTCACATTTCATTCTTCTGAGGTTTGATTTTGTGTCCTTTAAAACAAAATGAGGCAATTCCTTCCCAGTTTTGAGAAGGTACCTGCACTGGTGATACATAAACTAAACATAAGCAAAATTACAATCTATATCTGAAATAGAATGATTTTGAATCATTCATAAAGAATTTTTATTTAAAAATGTTGACTTTGGTCAGTGTTGAGGGGCAAATATTTTCCGTGCATGCATGATTTGATCTTTGAATGTATATGTCATGTACCGTAATGGTATATTTTCTATATAAGGGCATGCCAACATTTCTTAAACAAGAGTCCCCAAATGAATACAGACCAGATCTTAAGGACCCCTTAGTTGCAATGTGCACAAATTTAACTAAGTACTGAGGTTTGGGGCTACATTTAATATTTTTATCTCTGAATGGGAGGAGAGGGTCCTGTGTTAAATGATAATACTGGCAATGCTTTTCGTCCAACAGACTCCTGGGAGGTTGAAGCACCCTGATTTAAAGTACCCCAACAGAGGATCTTCCCAGAAAATGCAGAATCTGTCTTGTTTTTGTCTGTGTATTTTTGATTCTGCTTGCACTGCCCGTTATTCCTCCTCATGCTTTACCTTCCTGCTCCTATCATTGTCCTTCCTCGGGTTTGCTTTGCTCTGCCCCTTCCCCCCTGCACCTTCCCCACTGGCACAGAGCTGTATGCCCACATGCCTGCATCCCTCCTTCTTTCCCCCAATCCTTTCTGCCCCAGCCGTCTCCTTCTTTCCACTCTCTTCCAGCCCCTGATGGCTGCGCATCTTGCATTTTTCCTCCTGCTTCTTGCCTGCCTTGCCCTGCTGTAGCAACAGCCCTCCTCTGTCAGTGCCCATCGCATTTGTCTTTCTACAGACTTCTTCGAAATCTTCCTCACTAGCTGTCTTTTTCTTCCTCTTCACCCCTCCATTACAGACTTTATCATCTGTAATGACCTTCCTTTCTTCATTAGGCTCATTTTCTTTCTTGTTTTGCTTAATATTCTTTATACTCTTAAATCCTTTGGCTGTAATTGCCATTTGTTTCCCTTTATCTAATTCCCCCTCCTTTCCCTCACTATAATTTTCTTTTTGTACAGGCAGCATCAAACAGCCATATCTCCCTCTTTCTTTTTTATCTTCATCTGCAGTTTTCTTTGCCTCCTTCTTGCCCTGGTTCTTCCATTTACCAGGCACAAGCTTTTCTTTGGTACCTTATTTAAAACAAACAAAACAAAATAAACAAACAAAAAACGTGTACAAGTTAATACCTATCTTCCTAATTAAGTTATATTATTGTAAATATTACGATAAATATGTATTGAAAGTATGCGGTTTTAACTGGACTATTGAAATCAAGATAAAAATGAACTGATGCGGGGAAAATTAATTTCAAATAATCGAAATGATAATATATATTTACGTATATATTTACCTGAATTTATTTCCATCAGTACCGCTCTTCTTTAATGTAGATTTAAAAACCCGTCGTTCAGCGTCGTTAGGCCGGCTAGCTAACCTCATCCCGCCAAAACGCGGCAGCTTCGCGCGCCGCGGCCGCTGCCGACTGCAGCACGAGGGCAACCTCGCGTCTTCTGTAAAAATTCGAATGCCTTACATATTGCAGACTTCAGGGTCAGTGGTTTGCGTCTAATTTGCTGTTTCGTTCTTTGCCAGTGGCATAAAAATACTCATGCATAACGTCAACTAAGCAGTTGTAGGCACACATTGTCAGCGAGCGGCTTTGTGACACACGTACTGAGCCATGGCGTCAGAAGCATTTTGAATGAGGGGGGGTACACACACTGGCATAAAACTATTTTATGTTAAATATGGGGGGTCCAAACGAATAATTATGAAATGTGAGGGGGACACGTCACATGCACACTGCATATATAGGAATCCTATAAGAAAACAGATATAGCCATCGTAAATTACAATATTACAAATGCGGATCTTATACTGACAGCAGTCTTAATGTGAAATATTAATATATGAGTATTTGAAAAGTTAAAAAACTCGTTTGCAGGAAGAATAATGAACAGATAAAATAAGTGAAAGTCCGTTGTTTAACTTAAAGAAAACTGGTTGGCACAGCGGTGCAGTGTTTGGCACTGTTGCCTAGCATAAATAGGGCCAGCGTTCCAGCCTCCGCTACGGCTCCCTGTGTAGAGTTTGCATGTTGTCCCATGTTGTCCTGGGGTTTCCTTCGGGTGATTGGAGCTGCCAAATTGCGCATTGGTGTGTGAATGTACCCTGCGATGGGTTGGCGCCCCATCCTGGGCTGTTCCCTGCTTACACCAATAGGCTCCGGACCCCCAGCGACCCTGAAAAGAACGAGTTGGTTCAGAAAATGAATGAATGGATGGATGGATCGGATGGATGTACACAGACGCTTCCGGGAAACGACGGTCCGAGTTACTCCATTTCCACTTTACGATGGGTAAATGTTTTTCACTTTCGGTACATTATTCAATAAAAAACATGAGATATTCAGCGTTTTATTATAAATTATTATAATAAATTATTATAAATTAATAATTTTGCCGCACTGTAGGCTAATGTAAGTGTTCTAGGTATGTTTTAAGGTAGGCTAGCCTAGGCTATGATGTTTGTTAGGTTAAGTGTACTGTATTAAAATGCGTATAATATGTAATCTCACCGTAACCCTGGAAGAAGCTGTAGTTTAATGTGTCTTATCGGCTTTGTGCAGTATAAACTATAGTATAGTTTATTTTAGGAATGAAATATGGTATTACTTGCACAGCAGAGCATGGATGAAACAAAATGAATCTGTCTTTATATATATGATTACCTTAACATCGGACCAGACAGCAATTTTATTTCACTTTTTCTCTTAATATTGAATAACTTCAAAATGAGACTGAAACCTTTAATGTCACTGATGTCTTAAGTTGCCTTACCGAAAGGTACTTTTTGCTATGACGATTGTCAGTCCCAGTGAACCTGGTATGGGACTCCTCTTAAATTCATTTCCTATTTAGAATCGTACACTGTTAATACCTGGGTTCACATTTCGAAAAGATTTTCTTTATTTAGCAACAGATTATAAACTTTAATCAGCTCATAATATAAATCTAATATTGACGTAATTGTCAGTAACATGGTTTTCCATGGGTAAGAATTGACAAGATCCCTTGCATAATGTCAATGAATTGCAGGTTGTACAGATTAAAAAATGTAAGTTTTACACATTTCATGCATACAGCTGAAATACCTTGTGGGAAAACCAGAGGCAGTGTCCATTCCTCAGTGTGTTGTACATTCGCTTATCTAGAAATTTCTCCAGTAGTCTAAATAATTCGAACATTTGATTAAAAGACAAGGTCAGACAAAGATTTACCTAGATGTTTGCCAGCTTCAGCAAAAAATTCAATATGATTACTATATACCAAACTCCGCCTTTTGCAGGAATTTTAAATGGCACAGTGAAAATAGAATGATTCGGGTTATCCTACTCTTTGTATCTACAGTTGAGATCGGCCATGCTTAGGTCTAGCTTTGGCTCAAGTGGACTGGTCACTAAGTTATATAATTTACTAGTTGAGCATGCTATGGAACCATTGCATTTTGCTTCAATCTGGGAAAGAGAATTGGGATGGAGAGGTTTGCATCCTAATTGGGAACAGTCTAGGTGACTTTAAATCCAGCTTCTAAATGTGTAGCTCACCAACTGATACACTTTAAAACCATCCTCTGGCCATATATTACTCCTAATCAGTGTCTTAAAATGAACTCGTCTCATAGCCCACGATGTAGTTTTTGCCGTAGCTTTTCTCTTTTACACTTTTCTCCATATGTTCTGGGATGTGTTATTGCAAACTTCTGGACCTCAGCCGTCCACTTATTACGTAAGTTCATTCATATTCACCTTGTTTTAGACCCTTGCTTTTGTTTATTGAATGATGATACCTCACATATTCCCTCTTTACGTAACATACGTATGGTCTTTGCTGGCTTTACTGCTGCTAAAAAAATTTTCACCTTTGGTTTAACCCAGAGGTTAACATAGGATCTTTTTGGATCAGGTCTTTATTGAATAGTGTTTCATTGGAAGAGATCATAGCTAAGCTGAGCAATGGCAGCCTATCCAAAGTGGAATATTGGATGTGTCTTTCAAGAGCTATTCAAAATAACCTGTAAACTGTCAGTACTTCGGATTATGAGCTCCTTGTTTTACGTATTTGATGTATGTATTGGAAGTGGTGCCTATTTATTTCGTGACACTAGTGTCATGACCTACCTTTTTTTTTTCCTTTTGTTTTATTTTGTGTTTGTACCCCATCCATTTAATGCTTTTGCATTGCTTTGCTTCTTTTAAAATGATTAAATATTATAATCACAAAAAAATGAAGTGATTAAATGTAGCATCACTTAGAATTAAGGTAAGTCTTGCACATAAACAGATTGTAGGTTTGATATGATGGGATTTACTGAAGTCTAGTGTGGGCTCTGCTTTAGCTATAGTAGTTCTATTGTATTGGTCCTTTAATAAAATTTGATTACTAGTCACAGGAGTGGTGCTTCTGGAATGTGTATATCTGATATCCATTCAACTCCAAAACACAGCTATTTGGAAGTATTTGAAATAATCCGAACTCTTGCCAATTGTCCAAATGTCTGGCTCATAAAATGTTTCACTTGCCTTTGGAACTTTTTGCTTGCTTGCAATGGTTTACAGGCCTAAAAGCCATTCTCTGGCATTAAACCCTATAAATTGTCTTACAAATATGGCTACAATCATGCAAAAGTTATTACTACATGACATTTATCATTTTATAATATGTAAAAGGAAAATGAATATCCTTATCATGGAAAATGTAAGTGAAATACCATATTTTCAAAATTCTTAATTATCAGGCTTTGTTCAAAAGGTAATAGCCCTATTCCTTCCTTATCATAGTCTCACTCCAGGCTTAACCTATACTGAATTGATGTTTAGAGGGTTTCTGTCTTTCCGCATGACACTTTTCTGTTGCATTACTTTCTTATTGTTCTGGAGATGTAACTGACATATCATGCAAAATCATAAAAAACAACTTAATTTTTGAGTGCACTAAAGATTATTGTCACAGTCGTAAAGAGTTTTGTTGCCTTCTCCTTGGACAGTAAAGCCCTTGCTGTGAATCATATCTCACTAAGGACAACACCCAGGAGAACACCCACTGAAAACGTGAAAAAGATACATCTACTGCTTGCAATGGCACCGTCTAAAGATGTCGGGCTTTGGTGAACTGGTGTCTCTGTATCACCAACAGTGTGCACATGTGTTCCCCTGCCTCATGCCCTGTGCTACCTGGTGTAGCTCCAGACTGTGATTCTGCTTTGGATAAGCAGTTATGGAAGATGGATGGATGTACCTGCTGCCACGTTAAGCTGCACCATAAATATTGTGGCATATTTATATTTGCCATATTTCACTGTACAATAACATTTACTGTATTACAAGTAATGGCATAACATATTGGGAAAAAAAACATGCAATATGCGTTGACTTTAAGTTGCAAAAATTACTATTCGAACTTGTCATTAATAAGTCATTAACTAGTATAAACATATTTTATATTCGGTTATAGTCCGCAGTACTGACTGAACTACATATTTGAAACAAAAGCGAGCCTTGATGACGTAATTGATGCGCCACAAATATGAGAGAGGGCGGGGGCGTTTAATACACCCTATGTTTGTAGCTATATCGATCATTGATATATAACTGTTTTACGTGCAGTGCATATTGTCTACATTTTACTACCCTCTTTTAATAATGATTTATAGTGATTTGTCATTTGAATACACGACATCACATTAGATGATTTTGTTCGGTTTTAGAACTGATAATGATAGGATACCTTTTTAAAGTGCTTTTTTTAATTAAAATGACCAAGTATCGTGCTGTTAGTATGCAACTCTGAAAACACAAGTCCTGTTTTTGTAAAGTGCGTTCGTATGCAAGATAACTAAGGCGGGGGAGGGGAAAAGCGGAAACTGCAGACAGGCAGAGAATCGGATACCTATTGGGCTGGGGTTGCTGTATGTGTGGGGAGTGTCACTTTAGCCAGTGTTCAATGCTATTGGTTCGTTTTGGGAGGTCGGTCTCCAGAGCTTGTGCTGATTGGTTTGTAAGGCTGCCCGTCGGTCTTTTCAAGGTTGAGTGCAATATAAAAGCTGCCAAGACTCTGCAACGGGGCACTCGATTCGACACCCAGAGTCTTATAAAATATGCGGTCGTGTGGAAGGCCTGTAACGTACACGCTCAAAATTAGAACTACGATTGAAATACTTATTTTTAAATTTTGGAGTAGATGATCTTTCCAGATTGCACTCGCTGGAATTGGATGCACATTATATTTTGAATAACTAATTGTTATAGAAGTACAGGCACGTTTTTTAAATCTCTTGCCACCTCTGTTGTTGCTATTTTTATTTTTTTGTAAAAATATTTATGCCTGTCCGGTCTGGGCAGCTAAAAGAAGCCGGAGACGACGACCAGGCTCTGATGTGTGTGCAAGAGCGAGCGGGACCAAGAGTCTGTATGTGTGTTTATATGTTTTTTTCCGACCTCTCGTCGTAAGTTAATAATTCAGGAGCATTGGTGACGTATTGCACAGAGAGGCGAGTTTATGCAAAAAAGCGTCCATTCATTTAATGCGAGGGAGGCGTATCCACGCACAGTACGCAAAGGAGAGGCTGGGTCGACGGTGTCGGACGTACACAACGATTTTTACCCCCTCCTGACTTCTCCCAAAGCGCTTTCTCAGTGACTTCAGGGCTTGAAACAATACACCTTTTTGTGCTTGCAGACACAGAAGTTATGTAGCTACTATTTTTAAGAAGGACAACGTGGTTTTTGGGTACCGTAGGGAATGAATAAGTGAAACCAACATGCTCCGCAACAAATCAAATGGTCCGTTAAAATAAATCGAGGAAGTGATGTATCATTAAGTAAGTATACAACTGTCTGCTCAGCAGATAGTTTGACTGAAAAGTGTGCATTGAAAAATCGGGATGAGGTGATTATTAGCATTTGATTGCATTTGTGGCGAGGAGGAATTGTAGTGCTAAAGTCTTTTCTTTTTGCTTTTTTTTTTTTAAGATCAATGACGACAGCAACATCACATTCTGGACTGTTGAGTGAAAGATGATCGAGATGGAGATAGAGACTGTTTTGCCTGGTGATGGCAGCCAGAACCCTGTGGGCCACCTACAAGCCCAGAGTCTTACCGACTGCAGTAACAGGTCCCTCACTGCCGTGGCTGTCAGTTCAGGAGGTGCCACTATGACAGCACTGGCAGGCACGGTGACCGTAACCGCGCACTCTGCCGTGAATGTCACTTCCGTTGGTGGCGAGAGGCGGGCTGAGTCTGCGGGGTCCGGGGCCCGGATGGCCGGCAGACCCATGCGCCCCAAAAACGGACAGCACCAGCCACAGCAGCAGAAGCTGAACAAACGGCGCTACAGCATGAACGCCAGCTTCAAGCAGTCGGGCTACGGGAAGAGGCGGCGACGAGCCAACTCGGAGAGCGACCCCGTTCTTCCCACTAACTTTCTGCTGGGGGGCAACATCTTTGACCCGCTGAACCTTAACAGTTTGCTGGACGAAGAGGTGAACCGGACCCTGAATGCGGAGACGCCCAAGTCGTCACCTCTGCCCGCCAAGAGCCATGACCCCGTGGAGATCCTGATCCCCAAGGACATCACGGATCCACTCAACCTCAACAGTGCTGGGGGGGATGATGGCATCCTCGTGTCCCCGATGAAGAGCAGGAAGAGACACCGGAACCGGCACCATGGGGGGGTAGGGGGGATGCCAGCTGCACAGATGGACTCCGGTGAGATCGAGAGGGGAAAGGCTGGTGAGGGCTGTGTGGCTGCACTCAGCAGCACAGCGGTCCACACAGTTCCAGAACCCCCCAGAGAGGGCGCTGTTCTGGTTAGCTTGACCTCAGTACTGGAGTCGCCGCAGCCTTATGAACTGAACACGTCCATCAACTGCCGAGATGAGGTAGTGGCTCCTATTTTGCCTTGCAGACATTCTCATAAGACCACCAGTATTCCCCAAAAATCGCAGTCGAAAGCTCCCGGGAGTTCAGGCTGCCCGACATCGGCGGTGTCCTGCCAGCCCCCCTCCTCCCGGCACCGTAAACGCAGACGCACCTCCAGCAGGACAGATGCTTCTTCCGTCCCACCCGCACCCTCGACCCAGAGAGGCAGCGTGGAGCCGGCACGAGGGCAGGCCACTAGGGGGCGCTCTCAAACCTTTCACACACCATTGGTGGGTGGGGGCCACGCCACCGTCACTAACCATCATGGACATCAGCGCAGCCAGAATCGCCGCAAGGAGCGCAAGTTCCAGTACGGCAATTATAGCAAGTATTACGGGTACCGGAACCCGGGCTTGTGCGTGGACCCGCGCATGCGAGTCCTGCGGCCAGAGTGGTTCCGTGGAAAGGTCGTGCTGGACCTAGGTTGTAATACGGGCCACTTGACTCTGTCCATTGCCAAGGACATGCAGCCGGCCCGTATCTTGGGCCTGGATATTGACGGCGGGCTGGTGCGTGCCGCCTGGCAGAATGTCCAGCACTTCCTGTCGGAGCTACAGACCCAGGAGGCCCGGCGGGGGCCCAAAACAGACCATCGGGAGCATGGAGTCTCCACAGAGCCACGCGGCAGTCGCACGCAGCACGTGGAGGCCGAAGGGGTGCCGTCAGAGGAAGCGTGTAGAGAGCCCTTCTCTGCAAGCTATTTCCCCCTTTCCCTTCGGATATGCCAGGGTCCCATAGCAGCGCCCCCTATCTTTGTCACGGGGAATGAGGAATTTCCTGCTAATGTAACCTTTGTCAAGGTAAGTCCCTAAGGGGAAGCTTGAGGCCATCTTGCGTCACATTTCATTCTAAAGCAGAAACTGGAATTGAAACGGATCCCTGGCCCCTGGACCTGTTTGCCGATGTGCCAGTCAGCATCTTCGGGGTGGCGTATCGTTTGATTCCAGCATGTTCTCTGCCTTTCTCTGCCGTTCACCTTTATGATTAATCTCTGAGTGACTGACAGTGTGCGTCGCCAGAACGATACCAGGTGCCGCCTTCCGTCCCCGCGCTGGCATTCCGTATGACAATGTCCACGTCAGATAAATTAGACACTAACAGATGTTGTCTTGATTCTCTTGGCAAACTTGAGAGGGAAACCATAAATCAACAGGCGGAGAGAACGACTACTGCCCGATGCATTTCCATGCAGCTGTCGTGCAAAATGGAAATATTTGTAGGGGGACGAATGTTGTATATGTCCCTGTTTATGGCTGTGCTGGCTTTATGGTGCTATGTTTTGGGAGTTGGGCTGAGGACCATAATCCTCTGTACCTCAGCCTAGGATTGAGGCCTGCTCTCTCTACCTCAGTCCAGGATTGAGGCCTGCTCTCTCTACCTCAGTCCAGGATTGAGGCCTGCTCTCTCTACCTCAGTCTAGGATTGAGGCCTGCTCTCTCTACCTCAGTCCAGGATTGAGGCCTGCTCTCTCTCTCCCTGCTGTGGCCTGCAGTGTGCAGCGCTCTCTACAGTGGCTGCTTTCTCCACGCAGGCTGTCTGCCGCTAGATGCCTTTGTATCCAACACACAGCTGCAGCTGGGGATAGGGAAGTAACATGGCCCACTTGGTATTTCAACAGGATAATTGACACTGTTCTTTTAAATATGCATGAAGGTGGTATTTATGAGTAGTTAAAGGAATTTAGTTGTGGTCATGTGACAGGTTTTTTTTTCTCCCTGAGCTTTAGAGGACCGAGAGTCACACCCACTGTCGAGTGATTTATCCGTCCACAAGTACAACTCTGGGCCTGTCTGCAGAAGGATATTTAAGCCCGGCTGTTCGCTCTGAGAGCCGATGAATCTGGAGCCTACCTGCGCATCGTCAGTTTGGAGTCCTGTTTACGGTTCATTGTGTGTCTGGCTGTGTGTGTGTTTCATATTGCCCTTTGTGTGTGTGTGTGTGTGTGTGTGTGTGTTTGTGTGTGTGTGTGTGCAGGATCTCAAAAGACAATTCTCATCTGTCCTTTTGTCAGTGGGCGTGGTGTCAGATTCACTAACACTGCTGAATAGGTTTTCTATGAAGTGTAAAACATTAAACCAGAATTAGATTTTTTTTATATATATAATTATTTTTATCCACGCTGCATAGCCCTTGTAATGGTGTTTGTTTTGGTGAGGATAATGCTCGAAAAAAACAAAAAAAAAAACAAAGCTTGCCACAGATAATCTTGCAACATACTTCTGAAGTTTCAAATGGATTGTGCCTTTTCCCTTAAACACAGTTCAGTGACATATAGCTGAATTGTGTTAATTGCAGAAAATGTTGACTGCCGGATCCTTGCATTCCAAGAACAAATAAGCAGAAAAAAATTAGCCTTTTATTTTGACTTGAATCATCGTCGACTAGCACCAGAGTGTTTCCTGTCACCTTGACAGAGCGGAGTGTCTGCTTGGTAGAATTCGCTAGGCTGCTGTTACGTTTTATTTATTTGTTTTTTCCTCCCCTTCTGGGACCTGCAGTGCAGGCATTCCTAACCTCCTAAAGTCGCAATGGGAGGAAGGGTTTATGGCAGCGAAAGGTCCGGCAGCTGCATGAGACGTGTGACAATCAGCAAGGTCTCTTCCCCCCCCCCCCAGGAGAACTACGTCCTGCAGAGCGACGCACTCCTGCAGGCCCAGCAGCCGGAATACGACGTCATCCTGTGCCTCAGCCTCACCAAGTGGGTGCACCTGAACTGGGGCGACGCCGGCTTGCAACGCCTCTTCAAACGGGCCTTCCGGCAACTCCGCCCCGGGGGCCTCTTCATCCTCGAACCGCAGCCCTGGAGCTCCTATGGGAGGAGGAAGAAGCTCACGGTAGGCGGGACCTCCGCCCTCCCCAGAATCCGGGCTTCCTTTCCTGCCTGCTGGTGCTCGACCCATGAAGGATTAAGGGTGTGGTTTGGAACGGCATCCACTTATGACATTCGTAGCTCCAGTGTCACCTCGGCCCCTGGGCACTAACTGTGCTGTTGCCTGGGTGACGTGGCGCTATGCTGCTTATTATTATTATTACTACTGTTATTATTTTTTGTTTGCATAAATGCCCTTGTATGTCACTTCTGCATTAGGTGTGACCTTGTTCATCGTCAAATGCGTCGAAATGCGGCGCATGTGAATATATGGCGACTATATATACAGCAGTGCTGAGGTTCGAAGGCCCCAGTGCAGTCTCTGGTCACACCCCCTTGCTTGATGCGTAGGGGTTGGAGAACATAGGGTCCCTGTAACATATGAGACATATGCACTTTGACAATTTCCCAAAAAAGTTTCAAGCATTTTGTTTAGCAGTGATTTCCCCCCCCCCCCCAATGATTCCGTGTTCCTGCGTTTCCTGTGTGTGTGTGTGTGTGTGTGTGTGTGTGTGTGTGTGTGTGTATATATATATATATTTTACAGAGGAAAACATAGCATTGCAGAGCTCTTAATGCGGATGCAAGTGAAGATCAGTGTTTCCTCTGCTATATGTGTACTGTTAGAAACCTTGCTTGTGTGTGTGTAAATATAACCTTTCTTTTCTCCCTCTCAGGACACCATCTATAAGAATTACTACAACATTCGGCTGAAACCTGATCAGTTCAGCTCTTATCTTACGTCAGAAGTTGGCTTTTCCAGCTACGAACTCATTGGCACACCCAAGACCATGTCTAAAGGTCAGTCAGCCATAAGCTTTCGAATACCCACCCCCTTACCCCGGCTGTATAGTTGTAGCTGGAAGACAATGTGATTTTGTGATTCGGAGAGGGACATTAGTGTTTGTATTAGCCACTTGGTAGTGGCTTGGTTCCTCATGTAAAGCCTGCATTCTACCAAAGCCCATAAACAAGCTGCAATTAGATACATGCAGTATTACCCAGTGTTCAGATTATAGTATTGTGTACCCTCGTAAAACTCACACTGACCCCTGTGGAACTTGGATGAGATAACCTTTGAGATTTTCTCATCTTTTTTTAAAAGTTCATTAAAAAAAATAACCCCTTATAATAGTATTATTCCGTTCTTCCAATAATGTTTTCTCAGGAAATCCACATGCTGGGAATGTCCGTGGTCTGGTCTTGCTAGGACCAGCTGATAGTTTAGTGATAAGACTCATAACCAGAAGTTAACCTGACCTTCACCAGGAAAACACCCAGCTATATAAATGGGTATAATTTAGTAAGATGCATTGGGTAAAATTATCCACTAAGCAAGTACAGTGGTATCGTAATCCTGTTTATTTTTTCCTTCATAATCAACAATAACCATCCACTTGCTATTAATGCGTGGATGTCAGCTTCAGGTCTGGCAGAAGACCAAGTCCATAAAGGGCTTCCCCAGCAGCTGCCCCCCCACCAGGCTCTCTGACCGGCCTGTCCTGAAACGCAGCATTATGTTGATTGTGCGGGAACTAGCGGCACAAGTCGCTCCCGTTGCGCCACGTTGATGGGGCGCTAAGCAGAGGTGGCGATTTCGGGTCCAGAGAGCACAAATCCAGACCAAGATTTTGTTTCAACCAACCACTTGAGTATGAAGAGTCACAGTCACAGAGTACTCATCTGTTTACCGCCGTTCTCAGCCCGTCACACTGCACCCCTTTAGGCACGTTTTTCAGGACGTGAGCCTTTGTGGCAGAAGGGGGTGGGGGCCAGTAGCTTTAATGCCAAGGCGCTAATGTTGTAGCCAAACATTTGATACTGGCACATTTCCTGACTGCTTTGTTGCTATGAAGTGGAAGGGGAAGTGAAAGATGGGTTGTTAACCTTTATCATGCATGTTTTAATGAAAATGGGCAGGCAAATCTGTCAGTGTCTTTCTGTCAGAATATTGCTCAACAGTTCGAACTCTCTCTGGCTGTGGTGTGGGGAATTATTAGTGTCCAGTATAACATTTTTCCTCTCCTTTATTCCAGGGTTTCTGCGGGCAATTTACTTGTTCCACAAAGGACCTTCATCCTACAGGAAATGAGATCCTGAAAGGTGTGAAAAGAAGGCGTGAACAAAACCAACTTTTTTTTTTTGTGACGCTTTAGATATTTAGAACAAACATCGAGGCTTGTACCTGAGCATTATAACAAAGATTGTATCAGAAATCAAAATGGGACGTCTTGCGATGTAGGATGTGGTGGAAATATCTTAAAACTACTTGCTTGCTTAAAAGTATTAAGTCGTCAATAGGCACAGGCGGACAATTGCATTAAAAGCAGCATTTTACATTTCTTTTTTTGCGCTCACCCTGTGCCCTTACGTTGCATCTGTGTGCGAGGAAAATGCATCTCAAACCCCCAAAGACTCTGGGATGTGAAAACTGTCTGGCTTTTCCATAACTTGTTGAAAGCAGCCACAGATGTCTCTGTATATACCTGGCAACCTGCTTCTTTGAGAAGAAAATTTGTTGTTCTACACCGACATTGGATTTGTTTCGGCTTGGAGGAAGGACATTCTACAGACAATTGGAAGAGGCCAAGAGTTGAAATGAACTGTGGGTATTTTCAAAGATGGCCATACAGACCAATATTTCCCAACTCAGTCCTTGGGGACCCACACAGCATATTTTTGCTCCCTTCCATACAGTCCACCGAGGGAGCAGAAACATGGACTCTATGTAAATCTCCGAGGCCCGGATAGGAAAGGCCGATATAGACCTGGGTGGTTCTGTATGCATTCCGAACAACCCAGATCTACAACGCTTAAATGTGTATGGGCCAGCCTGAGAGAAACAAGATTAAATGTTTCTTTTGGGTTTCACTTATCCTTTCCAGAATGTTCACTCTTGTCAGGGCATCAACCTTTTTACCAACCACCAAATTCTTCAGGTGCAACTTTTAAAAAAAAAAAAAAAAAAAAAAGTACCACTATTTGGTGAGTGGTAGCATATAGAGTTTGTGGGACAGACACACCCTTTCATCCCTTTTGCAACGTTTTACAGATATTTTTTTTTTTTGTGTGTTGTCAATGTTTTAAGCAGTGATGGGGAATAAAACTATTCCTAACTTGTTCTCTTATGTTGGTATACATGTCTTGTGGGTGTTTGCTCAGCCGTTAATCAGTTTACACAACAACAACAAAAAAAATTCTGCCCTGAAAACATATACCTGCACACAGAATATGAGTGCACTAAATCATTCTTGCACATTACCATGTAATACAGAGTGGTGCTTGGAATTGTAGTTTTTCTGAGAAATTTATAGTTGTATGCTTGTTAAAAATGTGCAAAATCATAACCGATAAGGCAGAGCAGGCTGATCTACTGAAAAACTAAATAATGGAATGATCTGTAAGTGTGTTATCGACATTATGACTTTGTATTCAGTATGCAAATGAACGATGAGTCCCAGTTCCTTATAAGTTACGGTAAATTGTAAAAAAGGTTATAAAACAAGGATAAGACAATACCATACCAGGTTCTATGTGACACCCATAAAGTGCAAATCCTTGCGTGAAACGGAAATAGACGTTATAGATAATTATTTAACAATCTGCATCTGCGGCTATTGGTAAGGGACAATGATTTTAACTGGATACACGGAAGCGCTATTAACGCTGCAGAATAAAATCCTGTCGATGGTAGTAAAAAGTTGTAGGGCTGTACCAATCAAATAAGAGAAATATTTAATGTTTGTAAACGGACGGAGGTGTAAAACGTGAAGACAATACACTTAATATCATGTTAGCAGGTTTTGTAAATACAGCATGAAAATTATTCCAATGCAATAACGTGGCTGGAATAAATCAGTCAGCAGTCCCAGGTCCAGTTGTTGAGTCTGATCGTAGTTTCTCGTCATCCATGTTCTGAAACGCCGAAGACAGGCAAGCCAGTCGATTCTGAAAGGTTGACCATACCTGGAACACAATGAAACGCAAGTTTAAGTCTGAGGACAGTGTATAGTACCCCCGAGTATCTATGTGCTTCTATGTCTATGTGGATCTATGTCTAGGAAATTAATCTCTATACTACAAGATACCGAGGAATCGTCACGCTATCAGTGAGACCGACTCACTACTGTATAATAACATCTGAGCTTTTTAAAAATGAATATCCCAGCACGTTACTGCTTTACTGTCATCAGTACGTATGCTCACCTCAGCCAGACTATCCAGCTCCCCCGTTCTCTCAGCCCAGACCTTCAGGTTACTATTCAGCTGCACCATTAAGGATCGAGCTTCAGTCAAATTCTGCAGCAGATACACGAGACGAAAACTTCAAAATGCCATCTTACTACCGATTAATGGGGCAAAGGACCACTTGCGCTATACAAAACTGCATACAAACAGAACAGTTGTCTAGAAAGATGCACACCAGCGATATGCTCTCCAGGTACTGCCTCCTGGTTTCACTGAAGCTGCTGTAATCCGCCTCCGCCATGCATGCGCTGCTTCCCGCGCTGGCTTCAGTAACCCGGCAGAGAAGTGCGCTTCCGCCTGCAGATACAAACAGTGCAGATCTGCAGGGACAGCATGTTAAAGTGTTAATTATAAACAGAATCATACGTGTTAAAAAATAAATGTTGTTTGGCGTCCAACTATGCCTATTCGACCTTCGAGAAGTTTCGTGATCCGGTCGTATTCCTCCCAAAATGTAAAAGTTTTTTTTCTTAAACTTTACGTTATAAATTAATTTCACGAAGTCATGCTTCTTGGAGAAGCAACTTTGTTTCGTACTTATTTTAAGTACTGTTTAAAAATATCACTTTAAAAACACGTTTCATCCAGTTTTCAATCGGAAACCACAGTTTATCTTTAAAAAGATAATGCCAAATTGAAGAGTTCTTTCAATTTACTTACATTTCTATTGCTTACTAAAATATAGTATAAATAAGCTAAAATGCAGCAATGCTTCGATCTTGAGATGTCCGAAGCACATCCTTTCTGCTGTCTAGTACCAGATCAACCGTTTATATCCTTTCTTCCTCATTAGTCGTTAAAGTTATGCGACTATGAAGTGTATTTAGATGCCGGTACATTGTTTTGCGTTTTCTCAGCACACAGACAGGGAATCTCCGGCTGGACGTGTGAATGACCACCAATTGGGGGAAATGCGCACAACGAGCGATAAATTTCACTATCTAACGAAACCATGCAAAAGACAAACTTCAACTACAATCCACACCTATTTTCAGTCGGAGTCTGGGGGCGATACCTACTCAGTAGGTCCCCCTAGTGGTGAAGAATGGCGGTTGGAAATCTCGCTACTAGAAACGGAAACGGCTTTTACATTTGCTACCAAAATGTTCAAATGTAAATCTAAATTAGAATACATGACATAGAAATATGCCTAAAGCACTGTACAGGAGTTTTGTCTTTCTTTTTTGTAATTTTTAATGGCACCCTCAAATATACAATAAGGAATCCCATCCAGAGTGTATCATGATACTTTCAGCTGCAAGCAGAAATGAGCTCATGTCAGTGTGGATGGAAATTCATTATACTGGGATAAGCTGAATTCTGTCTTGGGTGGCCAGAGTTATACACATTTTTGTTTTAATAAACCAATGATTCTTGGAGTTTGGGTACGAGGGGATGTGGATCTGGATGTCTGAACATGGGATTGTAACGCCAAAGGTTGCTGGTTTGAGTCCCATGCCATAATACCATGGACATTATTAACTGGAATTAGTTCAGAAAAATACCATATAGCCGGCAGAAAGAGTAGCACGTCCTCAGAGAAGGAAGACGTCTCCAAAACCATGGCTTCCTTCTCTCCCATAATCCGAGAGAGACGGGGAGACAGTTTTGGTGGGAAAACTGTCAGCAGCTTTTGTATTTTGAGGAGAAGCATTAAGGAAATAATTGTGACAATGAGAACAGCTTAGAGGGAAGTAAGCAGAATAGACGATCTGTCCCTGCTGAAAGACACGTTGCTCTTATCTGTGTGTTCATCCGCAGGATGCAGTGGGTGTGTGGTGTTAGTTACTGCAGAGAGGGCAGCTTGAATGACCTAGTCAGCATTGCCTTAGCACCTGAAGCTGTCTGTAATTTTCCATTGACTGAAATTTTGCTATAGGCCGAGATATTAATGAGGTCCGTCTCCGTGGAGTCAGCTGAAAAGTGACAATATGTCAAGGACTTATACTGCATTATTCGAACCCCTCACGTATAAAAAGTCTCCCACAAAATCCCTGTGTGAATGATATCCAGTAAAGCAATACTAGCCTAAAAACAGCCTGGTTGTTTTCCCTTCCACTTGTGCCAATATATAAAAATCAATCTGTGAATATAATAGATATAATTTTCAATAAAAAGTAATTTACTTTGGGTGACACGGTGCATGGCTCGGAGGGTAGCACTGCCCCTGCACAACTTGGGGGTTTGATTCCTTTCCTTGCTCTGTCTATGGAGTTAGCATTTTCCATCATTTTCATTTCATTTCATTTCATTTCATAGCATTTTCCTTGGGCTTCCTTCAGGGCTGAAAAACACTGGACAAGGTGAACCGGCATCTTTAAATCGCTCATAGTATCTGGTTGTGTATGTCCTTCGACGGACACATACATGTTCTTTGTTCCAGCTGTCTGCTGCTCGGCAGAAACGCCATTTCATTTCATTTTTGTGAAATGATAATCAAGTGACTAGACGTGACTGGACTCGCACCCAGTCCAAAGCATTCTCTTGCCTTGTGCCCTGTGGGACCTTTTACTGGATAAGCAATTGTAGATAGATGGATGCGTTTTATAAGAGATTAGGTGCCATAATTCCTAGAAACACGTTTGCTATGACAGAGAACGGATATCCATAATCCAACACTTGAGACTCGAGTGCATAGTTTCGGAGTTTAATCAGCTGGGGGATTCTCTCTTCAAATACACTTTCATCTGCAAGCAGAAATTAGTTCATTACAGTGTGGAGGGAAATAGATTATATTCGGCTATTTAGGTGAACCGAAGCACAAATTAAGCCACGTTTCTATTCAAACAGCACCTCTTTACTCAGCATACAGCTCTGCTTTTCAGGCCGTATTTGCTCTTTATAGGCTGCCTGACCAAAGCAAGTCTGCGTGTTCACGGAAACTCACTCTTCAAGGGGAATGGATTATTTAATATGTAATTTAGAGTGTTATCGCACTTACTTTTGTAGGAATCCACACCACTAAATCTTGTGGGCAGCAGACAGGATATTTTTGAGAAACTCGTAATCAGTGACATAGAAGAGAATTTG
>JAODLC010000002.1:11535762-11548618 GCA_026781145.1 Hippopotamyrus pictus | reverse complement strand
ATTATTTGAAAATAACAAACCTGCAAATGTCTCAACTGACCAATCAGAATCAAGCATTCCAGAGAGCCGTGTAATAACAGGAGAGAGAGAGTGAATAGTTCTATGACTGTTTTTATGAATAGATGTATGATTCGAGCAGCTTGTGTTCTTTTGGTTGCCTATTGGATGACTTTGGGGCCTTGTAGGGTTGGGGGTTTGAATCCCACTGCAGCTCTGCGCTTGTGTGGCATTTGCATGCCCTACCTGTGTTGCACGGGTTTTCTCCTAGTACTCCAGTCTCCTCCCATAGTCTAAAACCATCCACAATTATGTGAACTGGTATCACTAAATCGCTCAAAGTATATCATGCTGGCCCTGTAACGGCACGGCCTCTTATCTGGGCTGTACCCCACCTTATTCCCTTTGCTTCCTGGGATAGGCTCCAGGCCCACAGCCTTGTCCTGGATAAACAGTCCTCGATGGAAGATGGATAAGTAGATGGACTTATGGAAACATTACAGGAGATACTGTGTATGTTACATTTTCCAGCTTTTTTGGAAATTAAATAATCAGTCAGTCTTTTCGAATAGCATGACCTTCTTACTGAGCACCTTGTCCTCAGTAATCAGTAGGCTTTACTGTGCTTTTTGTAATGTGCGTGAGTTGAGTTGAACTGAGTTGTTCGAAATTTATTAGGATGTGGGCTGAATTCTATTGAGGCACCAAAGTATTGGGACATGCCTCTCAGTCATTGAATTCAGGTGTTTCATTCAGATCCATTGCCACAGGTGTATAAAATCAAGTACCCAGCCATGCAGTCAGGTTTACAAACATTTGTGAAAGAATAAGTCATTCTGAAGAGCTCAGTGAATTCAAGTGCAGTACAATTGTAGGATGCCACCTTCGCAATAAGTCAGTTTGTGAAATGTCTTCCCTGCTAGATATTCCACAGTCAACTGTAAGTGGTGTTATTGCAGAGTGGAAGTGTTTAGGAACAACAGAAACTCAGCCACGAAGTGGGACAGCATGAAAAGTAACAGAGCGGGGGGGGTCATCCTCTGGCATTAACTACAGCACAAAAACTGTACACGGGGAGCGGGGAGCTGCATGGATGGACTTCCATGGCCGAGCAGCTGCATGCAAGCCACACATCACCAAGCGCAATGCAAAGCATCAGATGAAGTGGTGTAGAGCATCAGATGAAGTGGTGTAGAGCTCATTGCCACTGGACTCACTGCCAACTGTAAAGTTTGGTGGAGGAGGGATAATGGTATGGGGTTGTTTCTCAGGGGTTGCGCTAGGTCCCTGGTAGGGTGAGTTTGGTGTGGAAGAACTTGACTGGCCCGCACAGAGCCCCTGACCTCAACCCCACTGGACACCTTTGGGATGGATGGGCAACAATTCACACAGACACACTCCAAAATCTTGTGGAAAGCCTTCCCAGAAGAGTGGCAGCTGTTATAGCTGCAAAGGGGGATCAACTCCATATTGATGCCTATGGATTTAGAATGTGATGTCATAAAAGTTCCTGTAGGAATAATGGCCAGGTGTCCCAGTACTTTTACCCATATAGTGTATTTTTCCTTGTTGACATCATAGTAGTGCATGTATTTCAATTGTTTTGAGTTTTTGAATTCGTTACAACTTTTGATCGAACATTAAATGTTTATTGCATCAAGGGTATAGATTTACTCAGTATTTTAAGCTGACTGGTCACAGTTAATTTACATTAGTACACTTTCCCACTTGTGTTGTCAGACATTCTCCACTAGAGGGCAGCAGACCCCATAAAATCTGCAGTTTATTCCGTTTGTTTCGTTAAACACTTGAGGGTTTTCTACCTTCCCGTTTAACAGAATCTGTATCAAATTTCACTTGAAGGCAGCACTTTGGGTCTTGTTTTTGGAAATGGCTGGTTATCCGCTTTTTTTTTAAGGCAATAGCACCATACCTAAGCGAAGTCAAATCCACATGGTTGCTTTTCAACTTTGTGGTTTTACATCCTCAACTTTGCATGAATCCCCAGCACTGCTGAGAAATAATTAGGAGACACTCGTTGGGAGTCTGTATGAATTGCCTGTGAGCCACCTGACAGGAAATAAAACATGAAGCTGATAAATGTCATTTGGTGAGGATTCCCACTGATTTTTATGAGATTGGAACGGCAGACACACAGATCACAGGGCAGCTATTTCTCCTGTCTTTACATGTGCCTCTTTGAATTAGTGCCATAGAGTCTCAGGGGGAAAGTGTGTTTGTGTTTCGTGTGTGTGTGTGATGCGTGTGTTTACTCTGCCTTTGTGGGAAACAAAGTGGTACAATAATAATGCAGTCTTTTTAAAATGTGGAAATTATGTCGGTTACATGAAGAAATTACTAGAAGTGGTTTGAAGGTGATTATGATTATTTATTCAATCAAAATACATTTTGAATATTTTCTAGGCATAATCTATTATGGAAAATCAATACCTGCTTTTTCCACAAATAGATTTCAGTTTCTCTCTGCAGTGTTGAGCCATACTAAACAATGTAAAATGGAAGGTGTCTTTGTGCTTGGTTTTCCTGGGAACAGGTCTGTGTTTCTCAGTTTAAACTGTTTTTGTGCTGCATCATTGCTTCTTGCAGGGGGGAGGGGAGATTGGGGTGGGTGGCTCGCGCTGCACGCTCCTTATTGCCGGTGATGCAACACGGATCCACACGCACCCCTGCTGTATCACACCCGTTGGTACTGCCCAGCGTCTTAAAGATAAACTACATTCTAAAAGGATTTTATGAGATCTCCTTGTACTTTGGCATACACCCATGCAAAGATGTGCAACAAACAGCTGCTTTTGTCCAGGGAGAATAGCGATGTGACTAAGAATCAATACAGAGACAAATGTGAGAGATCAATGCGCAATGATCAATCTCCAAAGAAAAGAAGCTGTTTTAAAGCTAAATGAATATTATCAAGTAGATCGTCTTCTGCTTTATTCTCTTTACCGCCTGTTATAGCAGAAGGATGACAGATGTTTCTTTGTGTCTTTTATAGATTCCCATAAAATGGGTTCTCTGCCCGTTTCACCCTCTGTGTGACCTTCCTAAGGTCCGGTGACATTATGACCTTTTGTGACTCTTCTCTCCCTTCCCCTTTTAACCTCCGACCCCTGTTATGGTGGGCAAGTTCAGCTGTGATCGTTCTAAGCGAAGCGGCGCTTGAGGCTCGCGGACGCACAGCTGCGCTCGCATTTGAATATTAACGCGCCCGCAGATGCGGAAAATTACATACAAGCGCAGGAGTCACAGATCTGTACGGACGGCGAAATGAGTCGCGTGCTCTGGGTTCCACTGACTTGCCCGCGCTGAGAAATCCACTTGGCAACGACCCGTTCCATCTCCACGGCAACAAGCATTGCTAAGGCAACAGCTGCACGATGCCACGGAAACAAACCCTATGCTGCGCGCACATGCATACATACGGTGGCGCGGCTGCTCTGCCTTTCATTTTTCTTCTGCTTCATCGTTTTTTTGTCATGATAATCAGAGTAACATAAGCACTGATATGTCTGTCTGTCTGTCTGTCTGTCTGTCTGTCTGGCTTCTTCTTACCAACATCGTTCTCTGTGGTTCTCTTTTTTGTTCATCTTCCATTCTCCTCCGTTCACGTTCACCCCCCACTCCCCGTACGCTCTATGCTGAATTCCTTTTAAGTTCCCACACTCGCTCTCCCTCACTCTCTGCCTGTCCTTCCGTCTGTCTCCCTGTACTCTCTCTCTCTCTCTCTCTCTCTCTCTCTCTCTCACTTACGTCCATCATCTCCTCCCCTTTGCCGACTGCCTGTCCCCTTCCTCCTTCCATTCCTCTCCCTACTGCATCACTCTCACCCTCAGTCTCTCTTTTGTCTTTCTCTCTCTGTGGACCCGTCTCCTTCCCGGCTCACTCTTTTTCTTTTCCTCCTTCATCTTCCCCTTCCCTCCCTGCCCCCACCTCCCGTTTTCCACTCTCTCTTTCCCCATTATTCCTCCTTTTCCCCCTCTATCTTGCCCCCTTCTCCAGGATCTACCTGCCACGGACCCCGTCGGCAGCCGTTGACTCCTGCTCAGCCTCTTCTCCTCCACGCGTCTCCTCTCAAAACCAGCCTCCTCTTTTATACTCCCCCCACCCACCACCACCAGCATCCCTCTCTCTCTCTCTTTCTCTCTCACGCTCTCTCTCTCTCTCTCTCTCCCCCTCCATCCCCTTTGTCACACGCTCCCTCACTTTCTGTCTCCCTCCTCTCACCTCTCTCCTTGCTTCAGTCGGTCTAAAAGAGGGCAAAATAACAGGAGGAGGAGGAAGACGAGGAGGGCTAGGCAGGCCGACGGCGCGTGAGCGAGAGAGAGAGAGAGTGAGAGAGAGAGAGGGAGAGAGAGAGAGAGAGAGGGGAAGGCAGGGCAGGCCGAGGGCTCTTGCCTTTTTTCCACCTGTTTATTTTCAGTACCATGGACTGCCTCTGCATTGTGACAACCAAGGTAAGCTGACGCGCTTCAACAGGGGGGCTTGGGGGGGGGGGCTGAGATCCGGCACGTTTGGGTAAGGGGGGAGTAGGACGCGGCTGGGCTCTCTGGCTTCATGCTGTCCACATCTACCTCTGTCTCTGCCACCAGCCCATCTGCCTTGGTCGTGTGTACAGAGCCTTCCGTGGCGACACCTTGTTCATTTAGTATGCTGCTCGCTCAGCCCGTGATCAGCCAGGCGGCTCTTTTGTATATGAAACATACAGCCGGCTTTGGGCCCTCGCTGCCTCTAGGCCGGGGCCAGTGGCGTCTGGTGTCGTCCCGTCGGGGACGGTGGCTGTAAAGTAGATGGGAGCGTTAGGGTTTCCGGGAAACGTAACGTGCGAGGGGAACGGGCTAAAAAAAGCACGTTAAAAAATCCCCGCAGCACGCCGGACCTGGGTGAGCCGTGGGTTATGAATGCTAATGCAATTATGCCGTAATTTGGCAACCGTGGGTGCGATCACGCTGCGAGGAGGATCCCTGACGTGGACCATTCGCGTGATGTCAGTGGCAACACGGCAACGGCGGGTTCTAGCCTGAGACGGATCTCTGGCAGTCTTGTGGGTGATGGGATTTCGCTCTGGTTATCAAACTTGGGTTATCACGCCGGTCCACAACGCGATACGGCTGGTTGTTGGGATGGAGACACATCCCGGACTCTTCTACGGTCTTGTTTGGAGGAGCTGTTCACGGGGGGGGGGTTGACAGACGGATGTGTGAATGAGCCCATGGAAGGAGGCTCCCCATCCAGAGTTGCCTCCCGTTGACCACTGATGCAATCTGTAACTACTTGTGAAACGTAATCGTGCAAATGCACTCTTGCACGACCTAGTGCGCAGCAGCACACCTGGGCTCCCGTGTTATGGGTGTGCGAGTCGGCATCTCCGCGCCGATGAACCGCTTCGGTTTTTATTGCCGCGCTTTTCATTAAACAAGCCGGGAGCTTCTTCATGAGTGCGCCCCCTGGGGACGGCTCGCTAAAGTGCATCCTTCGGCGCCTCACACATCCTGCACTGTATCTACCCGTAGCCTGGCGTTTAGCGCATTGACCCGAAAGGTGACTGGTTCAAGTCCCAGGAGCCCTGGCGTGGATCCCTTAGGAGGGGTACTTAACCCGAATCGCTTCAGGAAAATAGACAGCTGCTTAAATGGGTGAAGATCCTTAAGTCACTGGCCCAGTGAGACACGTAATTGCCCTTGTGGGTGACGAGGTCACGTTTGACGTGTCTGCAGCCTCTGGGTGGGGTTCGCAAGGCTTTTACACGGACGGCCTGTGGGTCTATAGTTGGTTTATTTGCACAAACCAGAGACTTAGCATAAACTACACCAAGCCTCAACTGTTGATTATTTTAAAAGCGTGACTTTCCGAACATCGGTCCTTTGGTAACGCCTGGCCCTCCCTTCCTCTTGTTGTGTGGCATATTGCGATGTCGTCTCTCCGTTCTCTTCTGCCGTTACATTCCTACCTCCATCTACAGGTCAAATAACTTCACTTGGGCAGTTCTGTCATTACTGCTGACGCTTTAGCAAATCAAAGTCAACGCCCACTTTCCCAGGCTCCGCCAATAATGTGGCAGCTCTGCAGCAGGCAGCTCCTCATTGGTCAGCCCCTGTTGTACCACCAAGCTCATTTGACAACATTAGAAGTACACCTTGTTATGTATGCAGTCTGTGTGGAGTTTATCTGTGGCTCTGCTAAATCGTGCTGGCATTGTTTTAAACACAGATAAACAAGTTTGTGTTTTTTCTGCTGGTTATACTTGTGCAGTCTCTGTTTGATGTTAAATAGTGGAATAGCAAAAAGAATATAAATAAAAAATTGACTCCAGCAGCATTTAATTTGTTGGTGTCCTGGAGAGACAGGCGGTAATGTAGAAGTGTTTTGATTTATACGCCGTAAAAGAGAATATGGCAGATGCAGAAAAGTTGGTCATTATTGGAAACCAATGTCAGTAGGTGTGTATGCTCTGCTCACATTGAAGGGGTGAATCGTCTTTGACCGTGGAAGAGTGTCTGCATTTTGCAGAGAAAAGGGATACTTTTTCCTCCACCGCGCCGTCCATGCCAGTGAAAACTGGAAGCCATTTGGAGAATCAGACTTCCTCATAGTGCCAGCTGATGTGACCTTGGAGTATAGAGTTTAGGTAAGTTCTGTGTATGGGAGCATTTTGTGCCCTTAGTAGTGCTAGATGCCAGTATAACATTTCTGAAACTGGTCAAGGCCTCAAATGGTAGCTGACAGAGAGCAGAGCAGGAGGGATGAGGTGTGTTAGAGGTGACAGGGAGGTGAGTAGCGGTTTACGGGCGAGTAGGACTGGTGTGATGGTACGAGCCGGTAGTCAGCTCCGGCGGGAGTCCAGGTGGGAGGTGGTGACCTGGGTCTGCATGCTGGTGGGCGGGATGGGTCAGGCTGTCATTTGTCGTTGGTGCGGTTCGTTCATTCAGAACAGTCCAAGTCGCACTGGATGATACCGTCGAGGGCAGATGAATGATCCGTGGGCTGAGGCACAGACTGGACTGTGGCTGGTGGTCAGCCGTCCCAGGAGAGAGATCAGGGAAGCCGCATTCGATACAGGGGACTCGTGCATTTTGACTGAAGATGAACGTTTGCAGAACTGGGGTTGTAGAAGGAGACACGCAGCAAAAGAATGTAGGATGTAGGGAGGATGCAGAAGACGGCTATGCAGAACCCCAGCAGAGGCAGCTCGCAGGACAGGTCACATGGCAGGTCACATGACAGGTCTTATTTGAGGAATTTAAATTAAACCAGTTGTTGTGCTTTCCTGTGAAGACATGTGCATTAACTTGGCTACTACCTACACAGGAGGTGCAAATCGATATTTTAAGAATTTAAAGTAGCATGAAGATCTAAATTTGATCTGGTGATGAAGCCCGGTTTCCTGCAGGAGTGTGAGCTATCTGAGCTGCTCAGATACGGGGTCACACGGGGGTGCCCACACCACTTGGTGCTGTCACCAGAAACCTCCACGCGTACGGCGTGACAGGGAGTCTGTGCCCACTGAGAGTATGAGAGAACATCAATAACCGTCTGTGCAAGTATGCACAGTGTGTGTGTATGTGTGTATTTAAGGGAGTGATTTACTTGCATCTTTTTTCTTTCCCACTTTTCTCTCATTATACATAGTTTGTAGTCTTGCACACTGTCTATTAACCTAGATACTGTATCAATCTTATCTGGGAACACTATTAAACCGCATGTGGGAACAATACTCAAATCAATGTGGACATTGAACTCAACCACATGCAGGAGTAGTATTCAAATAATTGTGGATCCTATATTCAGCCACAAGTGGGAACAGTTCAAATCAATGTGGATACTGTACTCAACCATACGTGGGAACAGTACTCAAATCATTGTGGATACTGTACTCAACCACATGCAGGAACACTATTCAAATCATTGTGGATCTTGTACTCAAACACATGTGGGAACAGTTCAAATCAACATGGACACTGTACTCATCCACACGTGAGGACAGCATTTAGCTTGCTGTGACCTCTCTATTAAACCTTATGTGATAACTATAACTTATGGGCACTGTATTGAACCACATGTGGGAGCTGCCTTTAGTTCACTGTGGGCACTGTACTCGACTACTTGTGGGAGTTGTATTAAGCTCATTGTGGGCACTGTACCCAGCCTAGTATGGTGACTAAGCTGTGTATTGTTTTAGTGTCCAGGTAAAAATGCTGAAGTTGCTATACAGAACTGACAAGGACCCAGACACATTTTTAACCACTGAACATCCCACTGTATCCACATTTCCAGGTTTCAGGCTGGTTTAGACAACTTTGTCGCCTGTATCTCTCCCATTACTCTGAAACCCTGGAGTCCTCATACATATGTACGTTTATTTTGTATCTCAAGTTTCGGTACTGATATCATCATAGAGCAAATACTCTAAATAAAAATTAACTGTTGCGAGTTTAAGGTGTCATACATGTTTTCATGCCGTTTATTCCATTTTATATCTAAAAATACCTGTCTGTCAAGGAAGTGACATCATTCCATGGTGATGTCACAGTGATGTCAAAATCACCAGCCTTGGAATTTGATGGCTGATCCAGAGAATATTCTGTACATGTACAGTATTCAAGATTCCTAATCAGTTTCATCCCGTAGTCACATTGATTTCCTGGTTAGTCAGTTGGGTCTGTCTCATATTTTACCAGCTTTTCTAGATCTGTTTGCATCTTCCCAACAAAATTGTCAGATTTAAAGCGTGCGTTTGCGAAACGTTCTCTGTGTACAGTTTTCCGAACGCATTTTGCAGTCTTAACCGCGAGTGTGTCAATAGCTTAATCACTTCCTGAGTAGTTCTTTGCAGCTAAAATGGTAATCCCTTCTTTTGACAGTTAATTCATTCCGGTCATCATCCAAAATTTATGGCAGGAGTCCCTGATAGTTAATGGTAGGAGTTCCCTTGACCTGTGGTGTCATGAGCCGGGGGGGAGGCTCTGCATTCGAGTCCTCTGTAAGACGTGTCCCTCACGCGTATCCCACGCTCTGCTCTTTCAGCACCTTTCTTCTGATGTCGGCTTCCCAAAGCCATGCTGCGGCATCGGGGTGTTTGGTCGATGCTGATAGGAGGGGGCGGGATCCTCCTTGTGGACCGTGACGTCCTTAATGGAAATGTTGACATCCGTATAACCTGGAGAGTGTGGGACTCCATTCTTCAGTGGTTTGCCTTCTCGTCCTACCTTCCGACTCTCTGTATCTGTTACTCAGATTCCGAGGCTGCATGGCCGTGCAGTGAGCAGTGACATGGCCGTGCAGTGAGCAGTGCCATGGCTGTGCAGTGAGCAGTGACGCTGCGTCTTCATACACATCATTACTGGGCATTACTCTGTATTTTCTTGTTTATTCGGGACTCCTGTTGCTGGCACCGATGATTAGTTAGCCCACTTTACATGTACATGTATTTATTTATTAGATGCTTTTATTTAAGGCAACGCAGGGTCAGTCAGTCACTGGAGCAATTCGGGTTAAGGGCTTTGTTCAGGGGCCGACCGCAAAATCACTCTGCCAGCCTCGGGATTTGACCCGCCAACCTTCTGATCAGGGGCGCGGAGGCCTGACCCGCAGAGTCGCATTCCGCCACCACGTCTTACTCTTTCACCCTTTCTGGTTCTCCCATTATACCAGTCTCATTATCTACATTACAGTGTGACTGGACCCCCTTTTCCCCAGTATACTGCGCCGCTAACCTGAATCCCCCAGTATTTTGGTGCACTACATGAATAATCCCAGTTCCCCAATTATCTAGTGTAACTAATCCCAGTATGTGAGAATACTATGGAATTAATTTCGCTCGCCCAGGCTAAAGAATGGTTTACCAGTATATGGTGCAAACGATGCCTGCTTCCCAGTATAATATGTCACTGGCACTGGTTTTCCCCAGTCTGTCCCAGGATGGCTTCTGACTGATTGCAGTTCATGCAGTGTATTGAATGACCAGCCCCAGAAGAGCGCTTTGCTAATGGAAGGCTCCGCTCTCCTCCCACCCCCCAAGCACTGCTCCCTAGTCCAACATCCCACCCCCCATTAGATTTTCTCTTTGCCTCCTCTTCCCAGTCCCCCTTTACCCTTCCTCCTGCACTGCAGATCTTCACCCCAACCTTTCATCTGACTCTCTTCCCCTCGCGACTCCTTTCATAATTAAAATGTTTCCTCCTGGGACTTTGTCTTCTTGTACTTACTGGAGATGGCGGCCGCCACTGAACCCCGCTCTGCCCCTTTTCATTCTTCCACTTCCCGCACGTCTCGCCTCCCCGGTAAAATTCAGATTCAGACGAACATCTATTGAGTCCTTGCTTCTATTAACTCCTGTAGGCTAATGAGAAAATGGGTCATTATGATAATGATGGTCGTTCCAGTGTTGGGATGCTTGTGTCCCTCACATGTTCTTGAATGCGATGGACACATTTGTGTGTGTGTGTGTGTGTGTATGTGTGTCTGTGTGTGTGTGTGTGTTTGTGTGTAGACTTGGCCAGCTGGTCATTTACACAAATGACAGGTGCTTTGCCAATCTCACCCTGAACTAGAGGCCTCTCATTGTCTAAGATGTCTCCATCTAAACGCCCCGACGTCGGTAGAGTGCCCTAGGAATGCTGGGATATGTTTTGTTGGCTGACTGTAAGACACTTAAAGAAAGTGGCAATGACTGATTAATGGAGCAGTAGAGCAACAGTAGTGGAGTCGATGTAGTTAAAGAGGTTGGAAATCTGATATCCTGAGATGCCTACCGCTGAGACTTTAATATGAATTGTGGATCCCTGACTGAAGAGTGTAAATGGGTAATGTGATAAATGCATCTGGTAGGAGAATGAATAATGTAATGTATTATAGTAAGTGGGACAGGCGCTGGAAGCTGGAGTAGCCGTGGTATCATGGTTCTCATGTTGGTAGAACGAGGAGTTGAGCCCGGGTGAAGAGGTGCAGACAATTGTGAAATAGGCGTATTTTCAAAGAATATCTCTTGGCGTGTTTGTAAGCTTTTTGTCCTTTTTTAAGAGCTTGCTGGACTCATCTTCAGGGTGATCAACGGTTCGGATCTTCTGGAAGGCGTTCTCCCAAGCCTCGAGCCAAGAAAATGAGAAGCATCTCCGAGCCGCAAACCGCCTGTAATATTGGATGTGTGCATGTCATGAAAACTGGATTCTCTTAAAAACAGCCGTGTAAAATAGCATCCGAACGCCTGGCAGGTATCCCCGGATTTCACTTCTGTCTTTCCATGAGAGAAAATGAATTAAATTATTGTAAACCAATTATAGTAAAATTGTTTGCCTAAATTAGTATGAATTATTCGAGTCGCGTGTCTTTAATCTGCCCATTCTGAATAAATTCAATATCCAGAAAATTTCACTGCAATAAGAGAGCAGTGCACGGTTGGCCAAGCCAGGCAGGAACTGGCCAGGTTCCTGTTCGTGAACGCGTGCGTCTATAAATATGTGAAAGTGACTGTGATGATCCTACTCAGCACGCCAGTCTTTTTCTGTCTTTTCATTGCATCACTGATTCATCAGTCATATCAAAAGATTTGTGTTCATTCCTTGAAGGGATTGAAATTTGCCGCCGTTGTTATGTGGTAGCCGCCATGGCTGTGGCACGCATAGGGTTAAAGGTTTGTGACATCATTGCTTATGGGGAATGCTATTGGCTTATGTCAGGCCGGGCGCTGTTTGTGTATACAGTATATTTGATATTGTGCCTGTTAGTTTTATTTCCTTACAGTACTTCTTTCTGGCTAGAGTAATGATTTGAGTATAGATATGTGTTCACAGCTTTTGAGATCAGCACCATTAATTATCTCGCTGCACAGTGTGATGTTTGATGTGTGGGAAAATGCCTTTTTTTTTTTCTTCTTCGAATGCGTAGGGAACTGCTGCAGAAATTTCGCATTTTACCTGCTGGTTATGCCGCTGAAGCGTCCTTGTCTTCGCCTTTGGTGTCAGTGTCGGTGATTTTCTGTGTACTACTGCAGTTTGTGACCTGTTGAAGATGTTGTACTGATTGTACTAATGTGTTAGAATTAGCAGTGCATTCATTGGTGTAGTGTGCTTGCAGGGCTGATTCTAGGATTTTTTTAAGGTGGGGGGCATATGAGGGGCCATATATCATGCAGAGGGGCAAACCTTATCATTAGCCAATGATTTGTTTTGAATCTGTGAGTTATAAGGGAGGGGGCACTCCTGGGGCTAATCAGCTTTAGCTGTGGGTCCCTGTGGCCCCGCCCCTGGGTGGCTGCGTGGGTAGCACTGTTGCCTCACACCTCTATGGTTTGGGGATTGAATCTCACCCCTGCTTTGGATATATGTGGCGTTTGATCACTCCGTGTCACACTGAGGTTTGCTTTCTTCCTGCTGGCAGGTTTCATCGGTATATCCTGATTGCGCCTTTCTCTGTCTGCTCTGTGATGGACTGGCATCTCCCTACGCTTCCTGGAATAGCCCCCCCCCATGACCCTGTAGAGGATGAGCGGTTGGAAGACAGACGGATTTGGCAGTGCAGTCCAAATGTGAGCGCAGTATTGGCACAGGGCTGGCACGGTATTCAGGCGGTATCGACTAGGGTGTCAGAATTTAGCCTTCGTTGATGTCATTCTTAAACCTGATAGGCAGAAGGTTCACTGAAGGTGACTGTAGCGTCAAGATGTGCCCTTGACTCTCGCACTAACCCAACGTGTGTATGTCAGGCTCCATCTGGGCCAGTTTCCAAGTCTGTGCCCTTTTTCACCTGGAAGTTTTATGGTGTGTGTGTGTGTGAGGATCAGAGGCGGACATTTCAGGTCCAGAAAGTAAAAATCCAAACCAGGATTTTGTTTCAACCAACCAGTTGA
>JAODLC010000002.1:11506921-11520302 GCA_026781145.1 Hippopotamyrus pictus | reverse complement strand
CCCCCCCCCCCCCCCCCATTAGCTTTCCCCTTCCAGGAAGGATCCTCTGATTGTGGAGGGAATGCATTTCTGTTCTGCTCACCTTCCCCCTCTCCCCACATGTCTCTTTGCGCTGCTCGGGTCATGCGATAGTGTGCCCCTCCCTTCAGGCCTGCGTACGTTTGGCTGGGTTCTGAATTTTAAGCAGCCTCACTGCCTCTCGAGGTCAGCCTGCTGGGTGTCTGTACACATGACTGTCCTTTACCCTCTCCCTTCTTGTGTGTGCGTGCCTGCGCTTGTGACGCTTGCATTTCTGCATGCTCAGCTGTGCAATGGTGCGTTGCTTCCCTGCACATTTGTGTGTACAAGTGTGCATTGTTTATAATGCACCCATTGAACACAATAAGCAGAATTTTTATATATTTAATATATATTAATTACAGACATATGATTATATCATTACAAAGTTATATAATGATTGTTATTCATGTATATTAAATCTTTTAAGGTACGTTAAAGTAATGTTAAATTGTACTTACATGGTTCTTATGAATGTTCTATGAATGCATTATAAAAGCTTTATGAAGGTGTAGTTAATTTTAAATAGTTACCGCATATTTACTATTTGATTTTCAGGTAATATTTAGAAATGTTAATAAATAATAATATTAACCCCGCCCCACTGCTTCACCAATAACTGGAAAATATTTAGTTTTCCAAAAACTTCCAGTAATCATATTTGTATTCCTGTACAAAAACATTAACTGAAATGCCAATATTGCAGCCGATTTACCCCCCCACCCCCACCCCCTTGTGTGTTCAGGCTCCTCTGACTTGTGCTTGGCATGCAGTCAAGCTTGCCAGCTTATTTGAGAGTCAGGGGACCAGTAAACACGACTGACACTGATTTCATTCAGCCAAAATAGTTGTTTGCCATTTGAATGAATGAAGTGTGAAAGCAATTGTTTACGCACCTGTTATTTCCGACAGTCGCCGCTGCAATAAGGGAGGCTGAATGGGCCAAGAATGACACATGTGAAATATATTTTGGCATATGAGCAACAGGAAAATCGCTTTTAATATTCTGCAAGTTTTTGGCATTGTCGTTTGATTCTTTATTTTACAGGTTGACTTTAATTGAGACCGTGCGTGAATTAAATGCCTCTGGCTTGTACTCTCTTTAGAGTATTTTGACAAAAGGAAATAATTCTTTTTTTTATTCATGATGGTTTTTTTCAAGGCACATTGTGTTGCTCAATTGTGAGAAAGAATCTGCTGAATGAACTCATGAAAGAGAACCAACTGAAATGTAATTTTGCGCCGATGTTGTCCATGTAATTCCTTGGATTGGTAACATCCTCATCTAGATGGTTATATGAGTACTTTTTGAATTTTACGTATTTTAAATATGAAATATCATAACCATGAAATTGATTTTTTTTCTGGGAGAATGTTGCATCATGTTTAAGTGCCATGATGTCGTCCCAAAACCCAGTGTGTCTCATTATGTGTAAATCAGCTCTGGGAAAACTTAAGAGACCAAAGTACAATTTCTTGTTTCACTCATTTCTCGGTTTGTGGGTATATGTTTGTGAATAATATATATATTTTTCTGCAAACTGCAGCCTGGTTCTTCCCTGCTTCTCCTTGATGAAGGGCTTCTTCCTTGCTTTATGGGCCTTCAGTCCTGCTTCTAGCAGCCTGATATGAACTGTCCTAGCAGTGCACTTCACACCTGCACTTAATGTTTCCCATTCTTTTTGAAGGTTAGTTGATGTCATACTGCGATTCATGAGAAACTGTCGGACAAGTTGACGGTCATCTGTGGCATTAGGAAGTCACTTCCGCCCTCTACCTGGCTGGTTTCTGGTTGTCCCCAATGTCTCCTGCTTCACCTTCTTATGTACCGCTTTTAGAAATTCTGAACCTGGCAGCAACCTGCTGCTCAGTTAGCTGTCTGCCAGCAGAATCAGGATTAAACCTGGATTTAAAAATGCAGTCTTTAAGAAATATATAGTGATCTCTTATTTTTTCCAGAGCTGTACGTACACATCTACATACATACAGCATTATCGTGATCCACAAATAAGTCCCATGCACCATATTAGTAGCAAAGATAAAAGCGGTAAAGTTCTCTAACATGCATCCATCTCTGGAAGCATAGGGCACAAGACTGAGACCCATTCAGGGTGGGATGTCAGTCCATTGCAGGGCGCATACTCTCAATTTTCTGTTAATTTAATCACTGTTTGTGTGAATTTAACAGTATTGTTGAGCTTTAAGGTCTCAGACTTTTATTTGCTGTATGTCAGGATAAAGTACTTTTCCACAGGGCCTTTCCACCTCCAGAAGATATAAACAGATTTAGATGCCCAAGATTTGCTCTCTTATCAGTGCTAGTCATTTGCAGGTTCATTAGACATTTACTATGAGACTTGGCAGTCTACCGGACTTTCTGTTGCAAGTTTGGTGCCCTCATTTCACTACAGAGTTGTTTTAGCCCCTCGGCATTGATGATTATCCGTTTCGGTTTGGACCCGTTCTCGCGGTAATTAAAAATCTCAGCATCCCCTAGCTTCCTGCAAGTTCGTGCAAGATGTAGTGTACAGCGTGTCTTTTAGTAACCTGTAATCCAGTCCCAGGACGTAAGCCTGCAGCACTGTTCACCCAGATGAAGTACCTCAGTACAGCACAGGTCGCTGCTGAGCTGGCAGTGCCGGCCAGTCCAGTTATGCAAGTAGACTGTATGTTTAATTAATATAATAGAAATGTTTCTTGTGACTGCGGTCCACTTGAAACATACATAATAAGTATCATTCATCCCGATTTCGTATAATAGGCGTTATTTTATGATAATGTTTCGCAGTGTACTGTTTATAGAACAGCTTGCCAAAATTAGACTGCCAGTTTAATTTCAACGACGTTTCGACGGCAGCCGATAGAAATTTGTTCTGGAGTTTTGACTATGTTTGAAATGAGCGCTAGGTGGCGGTGTTTTCATACATTTTGTTCCATTTCGTTTCTAGCCGTCTTATGCGGGGTCTGCGGCGTTATCGGCATAACCCAATAATTAGACTCTTCAGACTGAAGATAAGCCAAAGCGACGAGGGCAAAGCAGAAGAAATTATTCCAAGAGTTTCCGTCCAGCGACCCTTCTTTAACCGAAGGGAAAGTAAGTGTCGTGAATCGCTCGGTTTTATTTTATGGCAGGATATTCAGCAGCATATGGGGCTCAGTGTGTGTGTGACTGGCTGCTTGACTTAGTGCATGTTACGTATGTATGCGACGACTTCCATGCGGGACATCCAGTGTTTTACGTAAACGAGGTTTAAAAAAGGGACACGTCGTCCGGGTTCTCTTTTTTACGACAAGCTTGAGAAAGTTTTATGGCTGTTAAATTACTTGCTTCTTTTTTATTTTTATTTGCATTTATAAAATATCTTCTTTATTACCCCCACCCCCTTATCTTTTTTTCGCTCCTCTCGCCCTCTAGGGTCGAAAGCCCATATTTGATTGCCCATTGGTTCTGCACATTCCACCTGTCACTTCTTTGGAGAGAGAAAGAGAGAGACTGAATGTGTTTGTGTGTGTAGGGGAGAGAGGGGGGGCAGGGGGCGCAAGGTGGAGGGGGAACGGGGGGAGCAGTCCAAAGCTTTTGCCCAAGCGTATGATGTGCAATCATAGAATTAAAAGTAGGTCTATTCATACATGATCAGTATGTGAACATCTATTGTGAACATCTGTTTTCGGATTTTTGCAATATTTAGTTTTTTTTTTTTTCATCGCTGATAATAGAAAGCACTACATACATGTTTAGTACAATCAGGATCCTGATACCGGTGAGAAGAGAAGCTGTCGAGTCTATCCACACTAAATAACCGGCGGTAGCCCCCTTTCGCCCCCTCGGCCCGATTCTTCCCGCTGTCAGCAGCTTCGGAGGGATCGGCGGCGTGCGATTGTAGTTGGGTCTGGCATCCTTCTCATGTCTCCGCCTGAGAGGAATATAAAGTGCTTCTCTCCGGTGATGTGCCAGTGTAAGGTCGTCTGTAGTAACCGGACCCTGTCGCTCATGTTCGGCTGCAAGGTAAGAAGGGAGCGTCGATATCAAACCCCTCCGGTATCCGGTGTTTGTAAAGGCGGGGGGGTTGTTGATCAGAGGGACTGTGGATGGATACAAAAATCGGTGGAAGAATCGTTTGTAAGGATGGGTTAGGGATACGTGGACGCCGTAAGAGGAGAGGGGTGTCTGAATGGGAAGGAGCGTGCAACGATGAATGGGAAAAGCAAGCGGGTGAGATGATAGGAGACGCTTCTTCATAGAATGTCGTTCGCTTTGAACCGGGATGTTGGTTTTTCTTTTTAGTTACGGGAAATATGATTTCGGTTTGCACCGAAATCGTTACGTTTGTCTCACGTTCATTTGTTTATTTGTTCGCCTTAATCCAGTTTTTCTTTCGGTCCTTTGCTGTCGCTTAGTTTTGTTTCCTAATGCTTCTTTCCAGCCCACTGAAGGGATTCGGGTCAGATGCACTGTGCGCAGAATGATTTACGCAAAGGCGAAGAAGTGGCGTTATTACTACAACTCAAGGCAGGCTTGCGATCATATGCGGTATATGTTCGTGCTTTAGACACAATGTGTGGTATATGTACAGAAACGTTCGCGTGGTACAGATCGTTTCATGTTCACTGTCATTTTCACACGTTTGGAACCCTAGAACTAAGAGGTAATTGGAAGAGAGGGTCAACCTAGAGAGAAAAGAAAATTAATTGCTGTATTTGCAACTGATAAATATGTGTACACTTAATGCACACATGGAATGGGTCTTGTAAAATCCAGGTTTTTAGTAATACGTTACAGTCTGACACACGAGAAAGGTCAAATTGGGGGGAAACAAGTGTGCAAGTGAAATTTAGTGTACAGGAACAATTAAAGAGCGATTTTCTTCAGTTGGAATTGGGAAAGCAATAAAAAACGATTAACTAGGCATGGTGGGTTAGTTAAATGAGATCACATTGTGTATGTTGAATCCGTAGATTCTTGGCTTTTTATGAAATTGTCTTCATTTTCTCTCGCTTTACTTTTAGTTGCATGAATGAGTACATTTCTGACTGCTGCACAATCTTGGCCATGGAATGGGTAGCGTGTTTCGGATGTAGGTAAGGGGAGACATTCAGGGACAGTGGTAAAAGAGAGGGGTTAGGGTCAGTGGCAAAGGGTTTTTTTTCCCTGTACCACAGCTTTATTTTAAATGACGACTTGATATGATAATGATCTGTATGATAAAAAAAAAAAAAAAACATTGTCAACCAATAAGAGTGTGGCATGGTATGACCGAGATGAGCATGGATGGATCAGAAGGATGGCTGCTATTTGCAGGAGAATGGCGGTAGCCGGGCTGTATAAATAGTTTAAATCGGCAGTGTCGGGCAGAGGAAGCTCTCCGGAGTGTCTCTTAAAGCAACAGCCTTATCGCGAGCTCATTAGCAGTACGAGCATGACCGTGTTTTACCATAAATCATGGATCTGTATCTCTGTCCCTCTGTTCTGAAGCTTGAAAGTCACGGATTCCTCATGTGGTTGTTTTAAGGCATTATAAAATTGACTTTTTGTCGTTGAATGAGAGTTCTGATGAATAACCTTTTGTATTAGTTGGCAATAGTATTGGACTTTCTTTGGATCCTGCTTCCATAAATAGTGTGGTTTATAAGTGACAATGCCAGTTTAAAAAATCCTGGAAATGTAAGCAATATCATAACTATAATTTAAAAATCTAAATTCACAATTTATTTACAGTTGCAGACTTCTGGGTTTCATATATTACCAAATATGGCGTGTATTGTGCACACTGTATTATCCTCCTATGGAAAGCCAAGTAAATTGCTGGGAATGTTTACAGTTGTGCAAAGCCTGACACTTCACCCCCATGCGCTGCATGTCTTCACAAATAACACGCTTTACATATGAATAGGAAATTAGGTGCTCTCGTGTGACATCACTTGAATCCCATTGAAAATCTTTAGAAAGATTTAAAAATTGCTGCCCATAAACATTCCTGTAGCAGGTGTACGAATTTGCTGGAGACTCACTCAAAAAATGTTCTATAATTGCTCCCAGAAGGGCTTCGACAAATACTGGGTTCTGGAATCTGAATATTTATGAAATCAGCATATTTCATCTTTTTCAGTAAAAGTCGCAGGAATGTCAGCAAAAATGTGTCTTAGGGTTCTGAATTCTGAGTTTGACCAGTTGGGTTTTGAATAAAAACATAAAATGCACGCATCCCTGTAATATCATGAAATGAGACGCCCAGAAGCTGGATACTTTCACAAAGCACTTCAGATGACTGCCTGTGTGTTCATGCCTTTATGTCATATTTTTTCTTTGTCGCCCCCCCTCCCCCCCGCCCCCAGTCTCCCCCCAATTTCTTTATCAATTTTTTTAGTCAGTCCAGGTGCCTCAGGGGTAGACATTTCACTGCCAGCCTGGCCAATTGCTTTCTTTACACATGTCCCTAGCAGAGCGAGCAGTTACTGGATGAATAGTGCATCTCTGCCCCCATGATGGAACGGTGCCATCCCTTCCCTACCACTGCGCTCACTATGCAGGAAATAATGATTGGGCTGAACTCATGGACGGAAAATTCTAGCCTGGATTTCTGCACCTTGGCTGCTGGCCTTGAGTGTGGCCTTCAGAGTGAAGGTGCTGATAACAACATTAAATGTGTCTGCGGCCTCAAGGACTGGCTGGTAAACTTAGCTTCAGGCGTTGCCCATGCAGATTCAATATAGATTGAGTCTTGTTGCCCTGGAGCATTTTGGGAAAGAACTGATGTCACAATTGAGGTATTTTTTTTACTGCTAGAAGTGTCGAAAACATGGGTCTTCATTCAAAAACAATTGCAGGCTTTGTCTAATATTTCAGAACTGTCTGTGACATCCATCCATTCATCATCATTCGACCACTTATCTGGGTCATGGAACTCCTGGAGTTTGTCCCACAAGGCATAGGGCACTCACTCATTCACTCATTCACTCACTCACTCACTCACTCATTCACTCACTCACTCACTCACTCACTCACTCACTCATTCACTCACTCACTCACTCACTCACTCACTCACTCAGTCATGCCTTATAGGCAGTTTGGAGTCACCATTATAGCTAAACCACCTGTTTCTAAGCTGTGGGAAGAAGTTGGGGTGCCTTGAGAAGGCCTATACCAGGGTTATTCAACTCACGGTCCTCGAGGTCCGAGCACTGCTGGTTTTCCAGCCTTCCTTTACAGTACCTGTCAGTCAGGTGTGAAGCCTCTGACCAATCAGAATCAGTAATTATTAAACAACTACCTGTGAGAACTGAAAACACGGCCTGGATTTGGAATCGAGGTCCAGAGTTGAAGAACTCTGGCCTATACCATCGCTTTTCAAATCTAGCCCTCAGTTGATTTCAAATCTTATCAGTTCTACCAGGTTGTCACGTCCGGTTCGTACGATCCTCCTGTGTGCCACGTCCTCTCATTTACCTCGTGTGAAATCTCTGTGTTACCAGCTGTTCCCTGTTTTGCTCGTTTAATTCTGTGTATTTAAGTCTGCGTCCGAGTCAGTTTCCCCAGATCGGTCATTAACGTGTATACCGTGTTGTGTGATTGTGGCTCGTGTTTTCCCAATAAATCCCGTATTTTGGACTCCCGCTTCCCAACCTTCATTCCCCGGTTCCTGCATGCACGACCGGATGTGACACAGATAGTTAGTTTAATGATTACTGATTCTGATTGGCTGCATAGGCTTCAAACTCAGCTCACGGGTAAAGGAAGGCTGGAAAATCAGCGGTGCTTGGACCTTGAGGACCATGATCTGAATAGCCCTGGCTTATACAAAAACAGGAAAAACATGCAAATTTCACTCGTACAGCTGAGGGCAGGGATCTAATCCACAGCCCTGCAGGTAGGAGGCTACAGTGAAAACCACTGAGTCACCACTCTGAGAAATTATGCTAACTTTAATTGGAAATTGTAATTAGTGACCAAGGCCATGGTAGAACTGCAGGCAAGATGTCTTTTCACACTGCAAAGTTGGGAGTTGAATTTGGTTCCAGCACTACAGGCGTTAAGCAGGAATGTCCTCTTGGGATTTGTATTGTGCGTGCAGATTCGATGGCCGTTTAGTCCAGGGTGTACCCTGATCTAAGCTTCACAATAGACTGCCAATACACTGGGAATATACTACGTTAGAAGTAAGTACAATAGAAAACATGGATATAATTTTTGATGTCACATAACTGGAGTTTGATCCATAGTTTGCGTAACCATTTCAGTCCAAGGTAGGACAAGCAGTGAAGTTTGCAGGTATGTAGTAAGGACATTGGTGCCTGGTACTTTATCTCTGGCCCACTTGAGAAAGTTACCCGACTGGGTTTGTTTACGGTCTGAGTATTGGCAAGCAGATCTTCTAAAGAAATAAATAATGCAGCTTCTGCGCTCCTGTGCAGCCTTGATGAGCCACCAGGAGAGGGTCCTGTGCTCTGCAGTCCACTGAAATGACCTATCACCATCTTCTAACCAGACCGCCGTGGTCTGGTGGTGTTTCCTCTCTGCAGCATTGCAACCTCTGCACTACTGACAGTAACCTGCCAGCTGTTTCCATTCATCACCTGCGCCCTGGGCCTGAACTCCCCACTGGGCCTGCGATTATGTTCCCATCTAGTACATCACTAACCACCCCTGTCTGCCCTTGCTCTTCAGTTGGGACACTTATTGTTAAAACGGATTGCACACCATGACAGATTTCCCCATTAATCTTGATCTATCCCTCCCTCTCTCTCTCTCTCTCTCTCTCTCTCTCTCTCTCTCTCATGGCAGTGTGAGCTGTATTCAGGTGGAGGACGAAAGAGAAGCGTGTTTATTTACTTACTTTATTAAGACTTCTTCCGTGATCTAATGCAATCAGCTCCAGAACTATATTATACTTCTGGGCCGAAAAAACCTCTAGTGTTTTCTGAATTGTGACATACTATGTATCTGTGTTAGTTTTTGATTTTAATTTTTTTTATTTAACCTTTATTTAACCAGGTTTGTCCCACTGAGATCACAGATCTCTTTTGCAAGGGAGACCTGGCCAAGGTAGCAGCAGCACAGTGTCAGTACAAAATCTTACATAAAATTACATAAAAACATACTCAGACCATGCACTTGCACACAGACAACCAAGACTCCAGAGTTTGTACCAAAATTTTAAATTCATTCAAGGGTATTAAATTTTGCAGACGAAGTTCAGCTTCAAGAGTGTTCCAGCGCTGGCTGCTGAAAACCTAAAAGCTTTCTTTCCCAATTCTTACTTTTGGAACAACCAGTTTTAAAAAGTCCATTGAGCGAAGATCACGACCTCCTTGCTTCCAGATCAGGAATGATGATAAATAAGAAGAATGGCTTTATATACAACCACTGTTTGAAATAAACCTCAGTGCTCCATGATACACACTATCCAGCAGGCCTGAACAATGAGCAGATGCATGCATATACAGTACATCACCATAGTCAATAACAGGGAAAAACGTGAATTCAACCAGTTTTAATTTTACATAAAAAGAAAAGCAAGATTTATTTCTATAATAATAATAATTACAATAATAGTTATGACATCACAAGACAGAAGAGAGGCTCCTAGATATCTGCCTATTGTAACATCAGAAGACCAAAAGGAAGACTTGACCTCATAAGATAGAAATCAAATCCATCCTGTGTGACATCACTGCAGTAATGAAATTTGCAATAAACTGCTACTGTGGATATCACATGATAAAATGGGACTGCGACACGTTTATAAAGTCTGCTGTTGACATATAAGCAGCTGCAAAGTGTGCAGTGAATATGAATCAGGTGTTTAATTGTTTATATAATAGCAACAGCAGTGAAAGTGTTATAAAAATAGATCTATTCTTTAAGACTTGTGACTAAACAAGCTTTAGCTACTAATCCTGGGTGTGATTTCGCCTTCTGTCATGATATTATTTCCTGTTTTTTTTCCAGCCGGGTTTTGATTATGATGGAACAAGCAATGGTCATACCGGGTTAATGGCAATTAGTGCTTGGTTTTAGCTTGTTTAGAACAATAAATGCTTATCTCTGTTGTTACAGATATCTCTATTAGGTTAGGCATATGTCTGATTAGGTTATAGTGCTCATCATTTGAAATATAATCTGGAACAAATGCTAGTTTCTGTTGCAGTGCAGTGAAATATTCCTGGTTCTACACAATCTGCTTTTTAATATCTTAAAAGCCTTCAAGGCAGAGACCCCACACAAAAACAAGGGCTTGTGTTTTGTCGCCTGATTTCTTCACATCTTTACCGTGATTTGATCATTGGGGTCTGCCATCTTACACCTTTATTTTTACTCTTAAAATAGGTAACTTGTGGACTTTTGCCGCTGAACCCGAAGTGAATAAGGCAGATGAGAAAATGCTGCTGTTGCTTCAGGGACTGTTGCTTCACTTTATCGTATTTATATGCGGTGGATGTTGAGTACAAACAGTGTTTTGTTACTAACTTTCCAGACGGAGACTTTGCCGTGTCCTGTCAATTATTGAGATTAATCTGTCGCTCTTGCTTTTTCTGACTATTTTTCCAGTGATGAAAAGATCACTTGAAATGATGCACAAATTGTCTACTGATATGTGCGTCCAAGCACATTCTCGGGTTCAGATTGTCCTTGTAGCTCTTAGATGTATTTAATCTAAGAATTAACTTGCTATGTCGACAAAACATAACCCCCAGGGGCTGCTTCCGTACATGTCGAACACTATTTCTTGCCCGACCATCGGCTTTTATATATCACTGTGCTTCTCAGCCAACAGTTTTTGCAGAATTTGTTTGATTAATCGTTTCACCAATAGTCGTTTGTTTAAAAAACTGCCTCTAGGTGCACAAAAATCTCATTTAGGCGCTTTTATCTATACTAGGGGCGTAAAATTGTGTAAACACTTCCAATTTTTAGAGATTGCAGAACTTTATTCCAGTTACTTATTTGCTCAGACTATGATATTTGTAACATAATTTGACTTACCAATATTCGTGTAACAATTTTTAAAGCGTAATGCCAAAAATGCTAGGTGCTTCCACAGTTTTGGCCACTAATGTATAACGCTGTTTCACACTCTTGCATGATCTGTCCATCTATCTCCCTCTCTCCTCTATTCCCTCTTTTCTTTCCGTTGATCTCGTCCCGTTCCTTCCCGCCCCTCTTATCTGCGCTCCACTCTTGCTGTGTCTGTGTAATGTGAGATAAGTCAGACGCCAACTATCGCTTTCTTTGGAAAAGGGCCCTTCGCCCTGCCGCTTTAACCCCTTGCACTGCGAACCCTTTCGGCTGGTTTCATATTACGGCCATATTACAGAAAATATGAAAACAATGGCTACCAGCTGGTTTTAGCTTGCAGAAGACCAGATCATATTTTACATGCCATTGTGTCAACATACCAGGACTAGACGTCTAATCAGCTGAATCGCAGCAGGAATCTATTGTACCTTGAAGAATTTGATGGGGACCCATGTTTTTGAGTCATCTGTCTGTTTCAAGTAGTTGACAGATTTATGCTGACGGGGTTTGGAATTAATTAATGAATGACTTAATCTTTTCCCATAACTAAAGGTTCCCAAATGATTTATTTGTATTTGTTATTTTATATTTATTTTTGGGGATCATTAGTTGCATTAAAACGAGAGTCAATGAGAACTTTCCACAATTAATTGGGATTCTGGGCCTGCGATGGGATGTGTGACCAAGAAATTCAGTCTTAAGGAAACATTTTCATCTGCAGAATCCATGAAATGTGTTCCAAGTGTTACTTCCAAATTTGGGGTTTCCCAACCCGGTCTTCAGGGACCCCCCAGATGGTCCACATTTTTGTTTCCTTCCAGCTCCCTGGCAGATGGGGGAGCTGGGAAGGAGCAAAAACCTGGACTGTCTGGGCCCTCCTGAGCACTGGGTTGGGAAACACGGCCCTGATTAATATATGTTTTGAATGGTTTCTGTAGCCCTGTGTCCTGCCCTGTCCTCACACACACCCGGCGTACGGACACCACATCCCCTTCTCTCCACTCCCGTGTTGTTCTGCGGGTTTCGATCTGGATCCACATTAGTTCAGCACTAAAGAGGCGTTTTACACTCGTCAGCAGGCTTGTCCTTTCTCACCGTGGACGAGGACTTTGTAAATGCAGGATCAGCTGTTGTTTAAGACTGACCTTTAAGGGTCAGATTCTCAGGCCACTCTCTCGTATCTCACCGTTTCCCCCCCTGGTGGCTTCTGTTCCATTTTGGTGTTTTTTTTTTTTTTGTGTGTATTTTGTTTTGAAAGACTTGCTGCTCTGTCACTGATCATCCACCTCATAGTGAATCAGTGTCACAGCTGAGGAGGTGACAGGATGGTGGATAATGAAGAGAGGGCTTCCAAATAAAATGTGTCCTGTTCCCTTCCCCCAGGGGGTGCTGTTGTACCACTGGGATCCTCTCAAGGGCTGGAATAAAATCCAGAATTGCCTATGTAAAATTTACTATGCTTTTGAAATGGCTCAAATGCAAACTGCATTGACTCCTTTGAATAAACCTACCCCAAACCCAAACTAATATTAATTAGTTGTCCTACTCAAGAAGAATCAATTTATGGGATGCAAATTAGTTTTAAGTGGCGCTGATTGGAGGATGCAGGCTAAAGCTATGGTTGCCAATGCCGTGTGGACTCACGTGGGACTCTGTTTGACTGCCTGCAGAAATACAGGTATCAGGATGAGGAGACCCCCCCAATGGAACACAGCCCGGCCCATCTAGCCCCGGGGAAGAGCAGCGAGCTGATGCACCTGAGCAACAAAAGCCTGGCGCCCATGGATGGCGTGCATGGATACGCCCCCCACACGCACCTCTCCCCCATAAAGGTACGAGCCTCGTCCCAGTACACAGTGGGTCTAGATGGGTGGCATGGACAGGCTTACTGGCAGTGAGATGCCCCGCCCCACACCCTCCTGTTTACCCTCTTCTCCCATCACACGTATCAGCTGCTCTTGTTTTTTTTTTTTTTTTGTAAACTTTTTCTATTTGTTATTTCACGTACAGATCAGTATTCCTCTATTTAGGATGTCAGTAGGCAGGAAGAGCCAATAAAATGCTAGACATGCTGTCACAGACATTAACCCTGCATGTGGAAGTCATCTTCACACACACACACACACACACGCACACACAAACAAACACACACACACACAAACACAAACACACACACACACACGCGCACATGTAGGGTAAACATGTCCTTATGGGGACCACTCATTCTTTTCAGTGGGAAAAATGCTAATGCTAACTATGACAACCTTAACCCCTACCCTGCCCTAACCCTAACCATAAGTAACCTAGCAA
>JAODLC010000002.1:11490915-11502304 GCA_026781145.1 Hippopotamyrus pictus | reverse complement strand
TCCTTCCTTCTTTCCTCCCCCCCCCCTCCCCCATGACTTCCCTGCCCATCTGTCCCCAGGTCTCTCTCCTGCCCTCTACAGTCCTTCACCCTGTTTGACGTTGCTGTGAATCTCTTCATCTTCAGGCATGGGTGACACTGTAGAGGTTGGGCTTCGGTCCTCCCTGTGTTAGAGGTGCATCCCAGCGGCGGGTTGAGGAAGGCGGTGGGGAAGAATGGGGAGCCTGTGTGAGGATGGAGGCAGAGAAGAGAGGAAATGGAAGGGGAGGAAGTGGACCGCAATGCTGAGCTCAGGAGAAGATCCATGTGATTATTAAGCAAGTTAAATGACATGTTTGTACACAGTACAATAGTCGTATGCAGCATTAGTATTACAAATAAACAATACCTAACATATGCTGTCTCAATTCTACCAGTCGTTCAGTTTACTGTATTTGTTCTTCTGTGTTTGTTCGCCTGTTTGATTTTTCTACATCGCTGGCATAATATTCAGCTCCTACCAATAAAACACCTTTGAGTCGAGTTGATGGAGATTCAGAGAGAGAGAATGAGACACAGATGGATAGAGGTGGAGAGAAAAGAGGACAGGTAGCCAGATAGAGGCAGTAACGGAGAGGCTGAGAGATGGAGAAGACAGAGTGAGCGAGGCAGTGGAGACGGAAAGGTGTGTCAGAGAGACTGGGGGACAGAGGAAGAAAAACTGAGAGATTAGAATTGAGAAAATTCTGTACATATGTGCCGTCTGGCCCCAGAGTAGTTGCAGTACTGATTGATCGTTATCGCTACTGTGGTTCTGTGTGACCTCAATCTGAACTGGAAGTATGGCCTCCAGGTTCTGTTAAGGCTGAGCACTGAGTTTCACTCATGGCTCCGTCTCATTGCCGTGTGAGCCCATGGCTCAGCACTAGGCTTGGTTCTCTTGGGGGTTCTGGTTCTGTATTTGCGGGCTAATTTTACCAATTAGCATTTTGTCTCTGGTGGCTGGCATCTAATTTCCGGGCTTTTGGTAAGCCCTTGGGAAGGTGTACTTCGTCTAATTAGGGTTGTAGTGTTGTTTGAGTGTTTTTGTGGTTATATCATCCCATTTTCTGGTTCCTGGGTCGGTCGTTGCGGGTGTGTGGGTCCAGTTTGGGGTGTGCGCTTTGTTTTCTACTTTATTGTTGAAGTAAATAAAATTTATTGAAGTAGCTAGTAACAGTACTAGCCAGTATCAAACTATCACAGCTTGCAAATTGCCAGCCAGACTAAACCAAATTATGAACCAAAATTTTAAAATATCGTCTGACACTTTGAAACGGAAATGAGGCAGTAAACAGGAGAACAGTCTGGACGAGCGTCACTGTCAGAGCAATGAGCAGGGAATGATCCAGAGACAGCAGAGTCCTGATAGGGCAGAGAGGCCCAAGTCCGCCAGCCCGCGACAAGGCAGGTGCAGATGCAGGACAACTTTCTCATATGGGGGTAAAAAAAACTCCTAGACAAGGAACTTCACTGGAACCAGTATGTCCCTCCTGTCTCTCATGTCTCACTGAAATGTCTAAGCCTGGGACACCAGCCATAAGTGTGGGGGAGGGACACATTGCTGGTATCTGATATCTGTCTACCTGTCAGAAGCTGGGTGGGGGGGGCAGGGGACAGTAATAACAGGCACACAGATAGCTGACCTATATGCCCATTTCTTTACTTTATGTAAGACTGTATCTGTTACTTCACTTTTACACCTTAACTTTTCTGATTTTTAAAACCGTATCAATATACATTGTTTTTCCTTATACATTGATTTGAATGATTTGGCCGTGTTTTAAATGTCATGCCAATAAAGCTCGCTGCATTTGAATTTTGAGGCAGAGTTGAAAAGCCGCCGAAAGACGAGCAGAAAAAGACGTGGGGAGGCAGAGGAGTATTAATCACTGAAATGAGAGCCAGGCCAAGCCAAGCCTCCACTGTTATGTAACTGCACTCCTGTGTCAGGGCGAACGTGCACTGCACCTCCACTGTGTTATGTAACTGCACTCCGGTGTCAGGGCGAAGGTGCACTGCACCTCCACTGTGTTATGTAGCTGCACTCCTGTGTCAGGGCGAACGTGCACTGCACCTCCACTGTGTTATGTAACTGCACTCCGGTGTCAGGGCGAAGGTGCACTGCACCTCCACTGTGTTATGTAGCTGCACTCCTGTGTCAGGGCGAACGTGCACTGCACCTCCACTGTGTTACGTAACTGCACTCCGGTGTCAGGGCGAAGGTGCACTGCACTTGGCCATGTGTGTGAAATCACTTGGAAAATCAGGGATTATGTACCAAATCTGTGTGTAAGGGTGTGTTCAATGGGGTCTTCCATCATGCTGAGGGCAGTTTGTAGTCTTTACTTAGTTGTTCAAATCAGCACTTGGGTGAGCAATAATCATTGTCAGTGATGTGTTAAAGTTAAAGGCTGGTGCAGCTTTTGATGGGGGCGGAAATGTCTGAACTACACACACAGAACATGGTCATTGTAGGGCTAGTGGAGAGAGATCTACCTGCCATTCTTACAAGGGTGTACATTAGGGACATGTCCATACCTATATTGTGGGAATACCGTGTGTGTGTGTGTGATTAGCTGATTTCGTCCCTACCAATGCTGAAACTAAACCGACACCCTAGCATTCATAGGTGCCCAGGACTTTGAAAAATTGCTTCTCATAATGGAGAAAAATAACTCTTGTACATGCACGTGAATCTATGCATCATTTATCTAAATATCCACATATGCTGATTTTTCTTAGGGGGGGGGGGGGGGTTAATAGGAGTGAGGTAGCCTTTTCACCCCGATCGGACGCTTTCCGCACCGAGCCTTCTGGTGGAGTAACGGAGCGCACGCACGCGCGTCCTCGCGGACCATTTAGGTGTAAGACGCAACCGCGATTTTCATCCATGGCCAAATTTTTAAATTCCTGGCGGCGCCAGGTCCACCTTGCGGCGGCATCCCGGCTTGCATGTGAATTAGGAGTAGAAGACGCTGCTCTTGCGACGGATTTGTTTGACTGCGTACTGATACATTACGTGTGCGTCCTAACCCAATGGCACCGACGTGAAGGTCATTTCAGTGATGGAGCCCACTGGTAATCACAGTAGCTAATAAGGCAATAAACCATGTTCTTGTTGCAATGCAGTCGTATATTACATCCAAGCATTACAGTATATCAGAGTTCTCAGCTTCCTGACACGTTTTACACTCTTTACGGCAAGTAGTATTACAAAATAAAGTGGAGGGGAGTGGATCCTGGTCTTGAGCCCCTATATTTGAACCGGTTCCTGGTACCCCGCCCACCTACGCCCACATCCCCCCTAATTGAAGATCACTAGTAACAGCCCGACTGCTTCCCTGTCCTCCCCATCTGTGAGTGTCAAAACCTATTACTTTCAGTGATGTGTGTAAACGCAGTTTACACCTGACACAGTCAAGCAGAGAGATAAAGTGTATGTGTGTGTGTGTGTGTGTGTGTGAGAGAGAGAGGGGGGGGGGGGGGGGGGGAGAGAGAGAGCGTGCGAACAATATCGAGTGTGAGGACCTAACTGGCGGATAGAAAACAGCTCGAAAGAGCGTCTCAGAAGAGGAAGAGAATACGAACATCATCGCTGTTTACAACAGCGGATCACCCATATGGGGGTCATTACTTAGTGATGGAAGAAAATTTGGAAGCCAGATATCAGACGCGCACTTAAACCACAAAGAGAGGAAATTAGAGAAGATAAAAGAACGGTTTTGGTGCCTTTTGCTAAACCTTCTCGACAGGGAGGCAAGAAAAAAACATCGGGAGACATCCGCTTCTCCCCAGGAAGACCTGTTATTTAAGGTAGAATATCAGAGTGTTGTTATTACCTATAACCTTATATCAGTAGCTCTGTGTAGTGTATTTTACTAGGAATGCCTTGGTTTTACATCGCCTTGCCATGTTAGACCCTCTCCGGTCCTTAACCGCTTCGGGCTTTTACTGGCGTTACGTATGGCGTTATGTATGGGCTTTTTCTGGCGTCATGCCTTTAAACAAAAAGGAAAAAAACCTTAAACGAAATGCTCACCTCCGTATGTGCCCAACTCTCAGCCCTTTTAGGGTTTTCAGTATTTATTATGCCATTTTTGGATATACAGAAAATATTTAGGCTGGAAGTCCATAGAATGTGCTTAAGTGAAGCAACTTCTGTAGCATATGGTTACGTTACGATGCATTTCTTTACGCACGATTTAATTATTAGTTGACGACGGGTTTCAAGCGCCAGTAGTCAGCATACTTATGTTGAAATGTTCTGTGTTATTCCTCTTTTTGTCACATTTTTAAACGGAGACGCCCCCGTCAGCGCCCACACCTCCCTCTCCTCTCACGATCCCGCAAGGAGTAGAGGGCGCCGGTATTTCTTAAGAGGCGCGCTGTGCCGAGCCGTGCGAGCTCACCGGCTCCTCCAGGATGTTCGTGTCCGTGTGGTATGCCAAGAAAATGGGCCGGCGCTTCATCAGCAACGTCCGGAAAGCCAAGAAGCAGCGGCAGCGGGCAATGGTATGGCGCTGGTCCGAAACGGTGACTGTTACATGTGCCTGTCCACGTTGATGGGGGACGGGATGTACCTCTGTGTATATATGTGTGTATGCACAGGAAATCACCAGCTGCAGGTCTGTCAGCTGGATTTCTAACATCAGTTACGTAATAGTACTACTGGATCATATAGCACAATATGGATATGCGTGATTACTTCGGTCTGCGTTAGATGCACGTTATATTTAATATAATTGAATTACTCATATTTAAGATAACTCATGATTGATTCGTGATCGATGTCATTTTAGATAAAGCGAGAACTCCGTAGAATCCAGATGGCCAAGTGAGGCAACTCGGATCAGTTACGCGTAAATCAGATCCATCCCACTCACTGAGCTACCGTGCTGCCCCGAGCGATTTGTATCGACTGACTAAATAAAACATGCGTTTTTAAGCGCCTTTTGCGCGTCGCCTTAGCGTCGGTTAATTTATCGCTTAATGTGCATCTGTGCTGACGTTTTTTTCGGCGTCTCCGTGAGCGTGTTAACGAGACTGGGGGAGATGTGTGTGCGCGTGCTGATCCATGTGTGTGAATATCTGCGTTGTCTCGTGTATGTGCGTGCGAGCATCTGCCCGTGTGTGTATGGCTTGTCTGCCTGTGTGTCCATGTGTTTTTTTTTCTTGCGTTGTCTGTGTCTGTTCAGAGTCACCGAGCGGGTTAAAATCAGCGGAAAATTAATGCTTGTGGTTCAACGTGTGAATGTGAGCTGCATCTGTCTCGGTCTGGCTTATTTTGGCTTGTTTACAGTACAGAGCAATTAGCTTCGTAGCCATGTGGACTTTCTGCCAAGTGTTTTGTGGTGAAGGGGTACCAAAGTTTAAGTGTGTCTCTGTGGTTCACTGTGACATTTGGCTGCGTGCTGTGAATGTGTACATATGTGTAGCTCGTGCGTGCGTGCGCGCGCGAGGAGCGGAGGGGCTGGTGCTGCACACATAGGTGTGTCAGGGGTGCACACTGCATCGTGGTGCCGTGTTGGTGGGAGCAGCGCTGTGTGCGTGGGAGGTAAGTCAGTAAAAATGGGTTTGTGTCCTCTTGCAGCAGCATCTCAGGGTTACTCGTGTTTTTGTTCGTATGTGGGTGTATTCCTGTGTGTCTAAGGATCTGTGTTCAATAAATCGATTTCTTGATTGATTGAGCGAATTGAGTGTTTCTCAGCGAACATTGCAGTGTATCTATGGCACTCGGTGTACATTATTTTGTAGCAGTGTGGCTGAGTGCATATAACAGCATGACTGGGAGTTTGGAGGTGTAGACGGCAGTGTTGCAGAGTGCGTTTGACAAAGCAGCTGTGAGCTGAGGAGTGCATAAAACTCGGCAGCGGTGCCTTTATGAGCGTTTATTACTACGTGGCAGCTTTCGCAGGCCTGCTCTCTCATTCTCACCCCGCTCTGCGCTTGACAGATTTGTGAAAGCGGCTTTCAGACGAGCTCTGCGTGAAGTGTTTTGTCCCTCTGCAGGAGAGTTATCCGGACGCGTTTAAATGTCACTCACAAGCCGTTGTGTTTTTTAACACGCCACTGCATTAAAAACAAGAAATCCAATTTAGCCAGCTTTTAGTAGTCATTCCAAAAAAAAAAATCGTATTTATCAGATGTGGAGAGCTGACTTTGACGTTTAACCGCGTTCTGAACATTCATAAGGTATTTAGCAGGTGGTGTGTTTCTGATTTCCCATCTGGGGACACTATTGCCACTAGCTGCCGACTGTACTCTGCTATCCATGTTTAAGCTGTTTCCAATAATGATGAACTTAATCCATAGGTGGCAATTTTGGATCTAAAAAGTAAAAATCCAGACCATGATTTACTTTCAACCAACCAGTTGAGCATAAAGAGTCACAGTCACAGAGTACTCAACTGGTTGGTTGAAACAAAATCTTGGTCTGGATTTGTACTTTCTGGACCTGAAATTTCCACCTCTGCCTGAATCAGAGGGATACGAAGCCCCCACATTTAGTTCCAGTGAATTGAATTCCAGTGATGTAGAAACCTGCTTGGCGTATCCAGTTATTATTGACCAGTTACACTATTAGCATCTACAAGGTGCTTGTTGACATTTTGAAAATCGCAGCTAAACAACTGCACAGAGATTTCCGATTAGGCCATTTTTATCTAGGATAAGGACTCTTCCTGATGTTTGTACATAATAAAGTAGCAGTTCAGTTATGGGGAAACAAAATTTACATGTTTCAGTGTAACCTAATATTGGAGGAGCGGTATGGAAAATGGATGGATGGATGGCTGGATGGACGGATAGATGAATAGTTCAGTTGCTCATAGCTGGCAGGTTTATTGTGGGAAAGCCAAGCAGAGCTTTGCCGAATGACCTTTTCCCTGGAGTAACTTGTATACAGTAGGAAGCTGTCGGATTGGCATGAGCTCTAATGTTTGATGCATCGTGTGTCGCAAAAACGTTGGACATTGAGCATCCGAGGTAATATGCCAACATCTGGCATTCTGGAAATGCCACATTCAAGGCCAAATGATGAGACTATGGCTGAATCCTGCAGCATCTCCTAAAACAGCAATGGAGGAAGTTTCATCCACACAGCACTGCTGATTTGCCAATGCGTCTCGTACACCTCGAGAGTAAATGAACAAAAGGACCCTTTTAGAATAAAAAAAAAAAAAATGCTTATTCAACGCTTGGCCGCCGGCAGAAGAGACCCCTCCCTCGCCCGTTCAAGCCGTAGTCATTTGCATCTTAAGTGTGGGGCTTGGAGGAATAAAGAGGGGAGGGGTTGGGGGACATCCGGTGATGCGTTTCCTTCATGCTCAAGCAAGCGAAAAATCGCGCAGAGCTGCACTTCACCAACATCCCAAAGAGCCCCAATATATTAAAACTTTTTGTGTCAGTAAATTAACTGGTTTTTGACACTGGGATTGCCGTGCCACCATTGTGGCCTGAAACACTTTGAAAGCCAGCTCCCCCCTGTCAAGTTTGCCGGTACTCTGCTAAATTTGCCTCTTGCTCGTCTGGCTATGTGAGAATGTACACTTTGATGGACCTTCCGGTTACTACCGCTTTGTGCCGTGTACTTCCTGGGCTCGGCCCCAGGTTCACCGTGACCCTCTTCCGGAGAAGCAGCTCTGGAAGACGGATGGATGCATATCGCATAAAACCCACGAGAAGCTAAAATCGGTGAGAGGCCTTTTTGAGTTGTGAAGTAACGCAGGAGTGGTCAGGCAGGACACGGGCAGGACATGTTAAAATGATGCGGACGGGGTGGAGGGAGGGGGCTACAAATCCGAAAACTGCTTTTGGGGTTAAATTGTCCGCACCCGGGAAGGTCAGAAGCTGAGCATTGAGAAAAGCAAAAAGCACTTTTTGGGAGAAAGCCGGCTTAGCTGATTTAAGTCGGCCACCCTAACGCTGTGGTCAGCCACGCTTTGCTGCGTCTCTTAATGTTTATTCTGCTGTCCCCCCCGCCTGCACTGAAGGACTCCATTCTTGCCATGAGCTGAAGGTAAATGGATGGAAGAAGCTGGCCACGGCTTTTTGGAATGCCCCACGGAAATAAATTTTGCTCCTGTGGTCCATCCCGCATCACCGCTGCTGACGTCTCACCCCCTCCTCCTCTTCCTCCTCCACCTCCCCCTATCGCCCCTTATTTTTGTGACAGAGCATTTCTATCCTCCGTGGAATTGGAGTGCAGGGTCCTCCATCAGACCAAGGCATTGCCCCTCTCTCCTCCTCAGTATCCCGTTTTCTGAAGCTTCCTTAGGTTCTAATCAGTGGTGCTATATTTGCATAAAGGTACAACGTGGCAGCATTGATTTCCTCTAGTGCACGCAGAAAAAAGGTCAATGACATAAACCACTCATTGTTGGCATAAAAGCAGGATATTATAAAATATGATTGTCATGTATCATTGTGGAAATGTACAGTACTGTGTGTTCAGTGACAAAATGTTAGGTCTTGCTTATTTACACTGATATATCTGGCAGGGTTACTTACAGCTTTCCGTGCTGTGCACCTGTCCCCCCCCTTCCTGATCCCAATGGCACAAGGAACTTTGATAAATCCGCTTTATTTCTTACCGCTGCATAATTTTCCGTGCGATAAGCTTCTAGCTGGAGTGTTTGCTGCAAAACCATCCCAGAACTTTTCGTCCGTCATGTAATGAAATAAAAATCATTTGAGGATGATAAAAATGTTTACTTCAGCATGTCAAAAAGGAGTGATACGTAAGGGTATTATGTGAGTGGTTTTTTATACATCAGGCATTTCAAACTCTCATGTTACTGTAGTAATGTGTGTGATGTTCTCTGCTTGTACGCTAAATAATGGGTTTCTTTCCCATCAACAGCACACACAAGGAATATAAGTGTGAAAAAGAGATCAGCAAACTATTTAATAATCTTTCTATTGTCTCTATCCATTTTTGTTAGTATGAATTAAAGTATTCTCTACCAAAGCAAGATGGTTTGGCTCCGGTTTAATTAAGTCATGTAAATGACGAATAACAAACTGTGAATACATTCCCAGTTGCACCTTTTAGAGACAACGTGTTGAAGGAATCAGATGAAGGATTGAAACGTTGTCAGCATGGCTGGCGGTCAAATTAATGTAGTAGAAATTTGGCAGTGAGTGAAGCTGGACATCGGAAAATGACTAGTGGATTATCCTTTGCAGGGCTTTCTGGATCTAAGGATTTCTCAAAGGAACATCGCTGATTATTTATGACAGAATTAATCCAATGGACCCTGGTTAAAGGCGTAGCCAATGTTAAACTGAATACGTGCCAGTTTAGAAGGTATGATAGTCCTTCTGTGATGGACCAATTAAATAGTTATGTAATATATCAATTTTAAATATTTTTTTGGTCACTTTTATATAGTTTTTCCACGTAAAATTTTATTTCTGGAGATGGGGAAATAGAAGATGGTTTTGCTTTGAAACATTTTTCAGTCTGTAGAAGGAAGAATTTTTTTTTTCTTTTACCTTGAAGTAAATGTCATTCGGGTTTGGGTGGGTTTATAAAACAGCGATTCAGTGGAAGGGAAAATACTGCAAAAAATGCTCTCGTTTACAGACTGCCAGCCTAGCTTTTAAGGTGAAGGTGCTGCAGCGGTTTAGAAGGTGAGGCCAAGGTCTCGTTATCGCAGCAGAGGTGTTCCTCTGGTTTAGCCGTTTCCATGGAGGGCAGATACCCGTTTCACCTGGGCACTGGCATGAGATGGGTGGGTAGGCTTCTTTGCTCTAATCTGTTCGGCCTTGTTGGAACCGTTAGCAGCGCATCACCTGGTTGATAAACGACGTCATGGTCAGACAAAAGCTTTCTGGACTCTTTGAGTGACAGAGAGATGAAGGAAACAGGGTGAGTGAGTGAAAGAAGGAAGCTGCCGGAGGAGAGGAGACCCACGGCTTGGCTGCTGATGGGAGGCAGCGGGAGGGTGATGCCGCAGTTGTTTAGTGCGACAAAAGCCTGTTTGAAGTGGGAATGGAAGCTGGAACAGCTGTGAAGAGTCGTACTGATGGCGCCTTCAAAGCTGCTGAGTAGGTTTGGGTTTGGTGAGCCGGGGAGGGGGGGGGGGGCAAAGAAGATGGGCATTTAGGATGGAGCGGATGGGAGAGCAGCAGAGCAACTGACGGGCGCTAAACCAGTGACCAGAAGGACTAGCTGGCAGGCTCAATCTCCAGCTGAAGTTTGGACCTGGATGGTGGCTCCTAGCCTGGCCGTTCCAAAAAAACGACAGGCTGGATGAATGGATAAAACTCTCTGGTCCGGGTTGTGGACACTAGCGTAGATACACGAGCTGCACGAATACATTTTTGCAAAATAATAAGCGAAGTGGTGATTCGTCTCCATGCTCAATGTACATGCTGCGTGCCTCACACTCCCCTGTCAGCTTCTTCTCCTGTCCATCTCCTGCTTCACCGATGTCTGTTTTTGCCGGCGCGTTGCAGTCAGCAGAAGTTTAGGCTGCTCCAGACTGCCTGGAAATTTACAAACCGGAGTCAGCGTTACGATGTCTGAACAGACACACACTTCAGAAGCCATGTGAACGGCGTAATTAAAGTGTATAATGTTTATTTAATATTTAGATACTTAATATCCATGTGTGTGGGTCATAACCCTTTCCTACACTTTTAAGATGATTTTAAGATATTTTAAAATTGTAAGATGAAGTACAACACTCTCACAGCTTGATTGACAAAAACAGGGCCGAAATATCGAAATGCTACATTTATTCCTCAGCATCCACAGGGGACCAGTTAAAGGACCCCTCCACGGATACCAAAATCCGTAGATGCTCAAATAATAATAAAATATAAATAAAAAATACTGTGTACTATTTGCATATAACCTACCTACGCACATCCTCCAGTGTATTTTAAATCATCTCTGTATTACTCATATCTACTACAGCGTAAATGCTGTTATGCTGTATTATTTAGAGAATAATGACGAAAAAAGTCTGTACATGTTCAGCACAGATAGAACCATTGTAGTTCATATAGAAAATATAATTACACATTGAGAAAATATAAATTCTCTTGTTCTCTCTGTGTCCCTCTCGCTTCATTCACACTTCTTTCATTTGGATTAAGTGTAGTGCTTTGCGCGCAAATCCAAGTTTTGCTTTTTGGAACTTTGTGTATTTTTAATTTTTTTCCCAAATATTTTGTGATCCACAGTTTGAACCCGCAGATGCGGACCCTGTGTATTCAGCCTGTATATTTCTTATAGTATTATAGTATTATCTATACAGTTAGATATTGAAATTAGTTGGACAGTTATTCTGATTCAATGCAGTGTTTCCCCTACCGTTATATTAGGGGGGCGCCCCCCCCCCCCCCCAATAGCACCTCCC
>JAODLC010000002.1:11450101-11462369 GCA_026781145.1 Hippopotamyrus pictus | reverse complement strand
TTCTACATCAGGTACTAAACCTCACAGTCACACCGAGAGGAGCTTCTACATCAGGTACTAAACCTCACAGTCACACCGAGAGGAGCTTCTACATCAGGTACTAAACCTCACAGTCACACCGAGAGGAGCTTCTACATCAGGTACTAAACCAGACAGTCAAACCAAGAGGAGCTTTACAGCTAATGTAATTTCTGAGTTTCAGTGGAAATATAATTTCTCTCATTCTCCCTGTGACCTGTCCTCCTCCCGTCTCCCATTTTCCCTTCCCCTGTCTCTAGGTCGCTCTTTGACTACGACAAGACGGCGGACTGCGGCTTCCTGAGCCAGGCTCTGAGCTTCCGCTTCGGCGAGATCCTGCACGTGCTGGACTGCACCGACGAGGAGTGGTGGCAGGCTCGGCGGATCAGCATAAACGGAGACGTGGAGGAGGTCGGCTTCATCCCCAGCAAGAGGAGGTGAGCCGTCCCAGACGCCCTGCCATAGTCCCTTAACTGAGGGCCTAAAAATCAGTGTTTCATAGACACGGATCAGCCATGGTCTGTGTGCTGCATGTGTATTTCCAACTGTTTATTTCTGTAAATTTAGCAGCCAGACAATCGTGTATTCTATCATTCTGTGAGACCCACCTGACTCAGAAATAATAAATCTTAAGGTGATTTCTTTACTTAGGGTGGAAAGGAAGGAGTGGTCTCGCCTGAAGACGAAAGAGAGGGTGAGTAAAGTGTGATATATTCTGTCACTGCACTTTAAAGCATGCTGCTCTGGAACTGCTGTTAGGACCTGGTGTGAGACATTAAGAGCGTTTGAGCGCCTGTGTAATTGTGATGGTATCCATGTTTGTTACTGTGTTTGGTTATGTGCACGAGTCGCATTTACCTAATGACTGCACTTCTCTCCTGTACAGGACCGGAGTCGAGACAGCTTAGGTTCACAAGGTAACGTTTTGTATAGATTCACGCGCTATAACAGAATAGGGAGGTCTGTCAGGTCAGCGATATCGAGTTTGCCGAAGAGCAGAAAAGCAAATGACCATTCAGTTCCTTCTAAATATATAACTGTGGTTAGCATGGGGGCTTGTGGTTTGTAAGTTGGGTTGAAAGCACCTGGAATAGACTGCGATTGATTAGTTTCGATTTTGTGCTCGCACAAGCAAGGAATCATTAAATGAGGCAATATGGCGTGATGATTGATTATTGACCAAAATCTGTTTTTTCAGGGAGAGATGATTTCATACAGAGCTATGAGATGGTCACACAAGTGGAAGGTGAGCTTGGAGTATAACCAAATTAAGATGGTAACTAAAACAGGAGTGGAGGGTTAGGGTTAGGGTTAGGGTGTGGAGGTGACCTCTGTCTCCTATCTGCAGTACATTACGCGCGGCCGATCATCATCCTGGGTCCGACCAAGGACAGGGTCAACGATGACCTTCTCTCGGAGTTCCCCGACAAGTTTGGCTCCTGTGTCCCCCGTAAGTGTCACTGTCTCTCCCCCCAGAGTGCCTGGGGTGTACGTGCGCTCTACACCCTGCGGGCTCAGTGAGTAACGATGACCTGCGCTTTCCTTCTCGTCAGATACGACGCGGCCCAAACGGGAGTACGAGGTGGACGGGCGGGACTACCACTTTGTGTCATCGCGGGAGCAGATGGAGAAGGACATCCAGAGCCATCGGTTCATCGAGGCGGGCCAGTACAACAGCCACCTGTATGGCACCAGCGTGCAGAGCGTCCGGGAGGTGGCCGAGCAGGTGGGCAGAGCCGGGAGCGAACAGGGTGGGGGGGAACTGGGGGGCGGGGCAGGCAGGTGGCCGAGCAGGTGGGCGGAGCTGGAGGTGGACAGGTGGGCGGGGCAGGCAGGTGGTCGAGCAGGTGGGTGGACAGGTGGGCGGGGGAGGCAGGTGGGCGGAGCTGGAGGTGGACAGGTGGGCGGGGCAGGCAGGTGGCCGAGCAGGTGAGCAAGCGAGCAAGCAGATGGGCGGGGGGTGGTCATGCGCTCACCAGCTACCTCTGTACCTCTGCATGCAGCAGGGGAAGCACTGCATCCTAGACGTGTCGGCCAATGCCGTGCGCAGGCTGCAGGCCGCCCAACTCCACCCCATCGCCATCTTCATTCGGCCCAAGTCGCTGGAGAACATCCTGTAGGTCATGCCGCTTTCTCGCTCCACACACTACACACTTCACACTCCATATATATAATACATGCTCCATTTACACAGCAAACTTCTCAGTACATGATACATTCCTTGTGGTTTTTGCCTTTCAGAGACATAAACAAGCGCCTGACTGAGGACCAGGCTCGTAAAGCCCTGGACCGAGCCATTAAACTAGAACAGGACTTTGTTGAGTGTTTCTCAGGTAAGACAGTGCCACGCTTCTGTCTGGAGGACGTATTGCACTCACTGTCTTATTTATTATCTTCTCAGTAATAATTTCTCAGTAATAATATCTAAAGTTGAATTGTTATAATGAAGTATATAATGCATTTGTCTTCCATGCAGCTATTGTGGAAGGTGACAGCTTCGAGGAGATCTATCACAAAATCAAGGGCGTGATCGAAGAACAGTCCGGGCCTTACATCTGGATCCCGGGGAGGGAGAGACTCTGAGATGCTCATTCGCCCATCTGTCCTCCAGTTTCCTCCTCCTCCTATCTCATTGGCCGTTTCTATGGCTACTGTAGACCCCTCATTTGTGGGTGTTTCCATTTGAAACAAGGACTAACAAGAGTTCAATGCACAACGTGAAGTTCAAACGGAGCTTCAGCCTCCCCTACTCTTCCATGCTCCCTCCTCTCTCCTTTATCCTCATCCCTTCTTCCTCTGTCTGTAAGAAGGAGAGAGAGAAAGAGAGAGAAAGCAAAGTGTGTCTCTGCTGGAAAACGGACAGAATTCAAAAACGGCGATCAGTAGGTGTAGCAGTTTCACCGAACGTAGAAGCGTAAATAATAATAGCTTGTCTAATAAAACGCCAAACCAAACGCTGCTGGCTGTTTCCCTGAAATAAATGTCATTCGCTTCCGCTCTGAGGGACACGGATTTGACGAACCAAACATGGTGTAAAATCAACCCCCACGTTAGCTCTCCTGTGCATGTGCATTTAACGACATAAAGTGGGTGTTGATGGGATCAGGGAAGGCAGAGGAGGACAGCACTGGAGAGGAGAGATAAAGGACGGGGGAAGGGCTAGGAAGAACAGACGCTGCTTAGTCTAGCTGCTCTATCTGCGGAGGTTTGAAGCGGGTCGACAGACAGTGAGGCTAAGGGGACTTGGCTGACCGCTAGGGGCGTTAACCCTTCTACAGCCTTGTTCTTCATAACCAGCACACAAAAAAGCACCTCTCTCTTTTTTCATCTGTCCATTTCTCAGCCCAGAACGGCACTTTCTCTCTCCGTCTGTCTCTTAAGGCCTTTCTCAAAGACAAATGCGACATGTAACAGATTTAGACTAAAATACAAATGTGTAAATTAAATCTATATTTTTAAGGAACAGACAAATTATAACAGGTGTTTGAATCTTGTACAGCAACATATCTTAACACAGTTTTCATTTAAATAGATTCAATTCAATTTGGTGTGTTTTTTTTGGGGTGGGGGTGGAATTAAGGGGCATGTGACTTTATATATGCTGGGCAGAGGTGGTCGATTCTGAACCGTTGGAAAGGGTTGAGGGACTGTGGTTATTGGATGTCTGAACACTTTTCTCAGCCAGGGTGCCCTGAACCGTCTGTGCTTGCCAGCCTTCAGACAGCAGGGGGCGACCTACTTCCACCACCTGCACTGCACCATGGATGGCATACGCTGAACTTCTGTGCGAGGGCAGCTTCTAACCTTCAGCTGGAACTGGCCAGTTCACCTCAGCAATTGGACGGTTCTCTTTATGATTTCATGCTGTGGACTTCACAGAGACCCAGACACCTACCTAGACTTTTTTCTTTTATTTTTTTTTTACAGATCAAACGGATCCTACAGGCCTTGCTTTTTTAAGGCATAGAGGTACAAGACACTCAACTTGGTTACTTGACTCCAAGTATGCCATGCAGATTGTTCTAGTGCTTTCCAGTATAAATGGTTTCATATGAAGGTCTGGGAGTTGCTGGCGTCGTTCTGATGCTTAGCCACCTCTCAACTGGACAGTTGGGTAAAAACCCAAACTGACTTTAAGCGCAAAGGTCCGGCGAACACACGCTCCATAACAAGACAGATCAATGCTGTCATACCTCAGAGAAAAAAAAATGTTTGGAAATCAACCCCTTTTTGTCCAGGACATGTGTCCCGTCTCTCAGTCCTCACACGGTCACAGGGTGTTCCGGGCCCACTAGCCCAACTGGAAGGTCGGTAATGAGCCAGCGCCCCCCATGTCTGCTGGCGCCCCATGGCAGGCTCAGTCTCGGATCCGGTGTCTGGAAGGTGGCTGGTGTTTCCAGCAGCGGGATCCCTGCCATTCGTACCAAATTGTCCCGCGTTGGGGATGCCATCTCTACGGCCGTGTCCATCCATGTCCCTGTTGTTTCCCTCATTCACGTCTTTGCTTAGGGCTACTTAACACAAGTTGATACGGCTCGTGTGGCCAGTGGCTGTTCGCGGGGGGGGGCGGGTAGGGGAACAGGGCTGCAGAGATGCCGGGCTGCCACTGTGTGTGTCCCTCTGGGGGGCATGAGGGGGCGTGTCTGCAGTAGAAGTGAGGTCAGTCTTCATGTGGAAGAAGACCAGTGTGTGTGTGTGTGTGTGTGTGAGAGAGAGAGAGAGAGAGAGTGTGTGCAAAGAAAGATTAAGAAAGAGGGGTTATTAATATTATGATGTGAGGGTATTAATTAAGGCAGTGTTTTTCAACCCAGTCCTGAGGGACCTCCAGACCGTTCATGTTTTTGCTCCCTCTCAGGTCCTGCCACTCCTGTACCCGGTATTCGGTGTTCTTGATTGGCCGGGAACCTGGAAGGGAGCAAAAAATGTGGACTGTTCAAGAGATCCCTGAGAACTGGGTTGAGTGACAGTTAATAAAGGCAGAGAATGAGAGCGAGGTAAAGGCACAAACCAATAGTGGTTGTGACAGAGCAGTATTTTGTATAAAGTATAGATTATTTTCAGTTCAGATGAATTATGTACAGAGAGTTAGACATGCAGGTACTGGACTGTGTGTTGATTGAGGCATTAGGTTTACTTACATGTGGATCCTGGTTTCGGGTACTGGAAAGAGAAGAGTTTGGGAACAGTGTTACAAAAGAAGTCTTTGGGGAAGACTTAATGAATTAATTTATTTATTGTTTTATTTATTGCTTTTGTTGAAATTCCAAAAGGCTCTGATTCGTTCCCATTGTTTTGATTTATACTTTGTAAAAAAAAAAAAACAAAAAAAACAAAAAACATCTATTTGTAAAAGTGTTTGGCAAAATATACTGCTGTGTAAACTGTGTATAAAGACATATCTGACTGTAAGGATCAACGGGGCTTTAAAATGGCACTGCTCTAGGGTTTGGCTCAGCCTAGACTGATCCCCACTTGGGCAGAAGCTCCCAATATGGAACTGTCAGCATGGAGTGCGGCCGAGATCTTCCCTGAGCTCAGACGAAAGCAGACGCGAGTGTTGGGGTTTCCCGAAGACGGCGTGGGTCAGGCTTTGGCAGAGCGCGACAGGCTAGAAGGCCTCACTGACGTTTGCCTGCCTGGACCGATATGTTAACATTCGATGGCTGTTAGTCATCTTACACGTACACTGCGTACACTGCGTTCCTGCTCACTGGAACATCACATGCATGCAAACAGACAAACCAACACACTCAGTGGCCAGATTATTAGGTAAACCTGCATAGTATTGGTTAGGAGCCTTTATTGTCTACAGAACAGCTTGATTTCTGTGCACCATGGATTCAACAAGGTGCTGGGAACTTAAAGAGTTTTATCCATGGCGTTTTTACACTTGTGGCCTTCCTGTTAGCTTTAATGAGTCTAGCCATCCTCCCTAACCCTCCCTCATTAACAAGGTATTTTTCCCCTCAGAACTGTCACCATCTGGCCCCTTTTTTGTTTATTGCACCATTCTATGTAAACACTAATCACGGCAGTGTGTGAAAATCCCAGGACGGCTTCCGAGACGCTGGAACCTCCACATCTGGCACCAGCGTGCAACACGTTCAAGGTTGTACGTAGCATTGTGAACATGCGTGCATGTCCGTGAGCTCTGTCCAAGAGTAACCGAACTCCTCGACACTCTGTGCTTTATGTACAATGTCTCAGCTGCAAGGTTCAGTTTGTAGGGGCAGGTGTACCTAATAAAGAGGACGCTGCGTAAACACAGACACACTAACGAACATCCGACACCAAATACACCGCAGAGAATACAGTAACACACACCAAACAAACGGGGCTCTAGATTTAGTTTACAATCTATAATCAGTATGAGAAATCAACTGATTCTTTTATATCTTCAATCTTCACAACCCTCGAATTATCACTCTTGCATTCTGTTTGAAGAAAAAAAAAAACCCTGAACTCATGTACTGCATTTTGTGTTACTGAATTTTAATTCAAAGTGTGAGTACATCAAACCAACAGATTAAATTTTAAATAAGTGTAAAATAGTTTAAATAATTTATCTTGCAAGAAAAAGGGACATTTAAAGAGTGATGAATACAAAATCACCTTTTATTTCAATGAATTGCTTGTTGTAAATTAGCTATAAGAATAATAAAATGAATTACATTTAAACAAAATAGTTTTGGAAAGAGTTGTGTTATTTAAAGTGGTTTTGCGTGGAAAAGTACGGCCTGTCGCAGCATAATGTTATGGATTGCTGTAGATGGTGACGATCCTATGTGGCCACTAGGGGGTAGAATTTAACCACATACAAGAGCTCATCAGTCAGCCATTATTGCTCTCCTGCGATATTAATTTCTGTTTCTGCTAAACCTGGGATACATTCGTATTCTCCTTGGGCGTTTTTACTGGCTTTTTATTCTCTCCTGTTTTCACAGCAGCCCTTAAAGGATTCAGTCCTGATCCCAGGAGAGAGTTTTCCCATAAACACTTCGTCTGCTGAGCTGGTAGGCAGAAAGAGAGCAGGGGAGAGTGATGGAAAGTGTGTGTCAGCGTGACTGTGTGCTCGTTTGAATAGGAACAGCTCATCTCTCCTTTAATGTCAATGTGCTTTATGCAAGTTGGACCTCCACTGTAGTGTGGCTAATGGATTATGGACGCGTATCATTGTCGGAGCAGCAATGTATTCCATCACCTGTGGCTGTTAATTTCTGTGCTTTCAGTCCTGGGCACTCTTTTGCTTTATGATTCTGTGTGTGTGTATGTGTGTGTGTCCACATTTGGCACTCAAAGGCCGGGTGAGGACCCTGAGAATGACAGAAACACATGCCGTTCTTGCCGAATCCTCATTCCAGCGTCTACCCAGAGAGGCCGCCCGCCCGTCAACTCGTGGATCACAGAACCGTGTGTGATTTTTGATGAGCTCACCCTCGGAAATTAATCTCACTCTCGTAAGTAAAGTCATTAGTGAAGATCATTTGCCTAAATGAAGGTCTTTCTCTCTGACAGAGATCGTTAATGAAGATTGTTGGCCAAAATGAAGCTCATTCCAGTAAGTGGAGAATCATTTGCTTAAAAGAAGCTCACCATTCTAAAGGAAGCATATTCTCCTATTTCCTTAAATCAAGCTCACTCCAAAATGGAGATTACGGCCTGAGAGAAGCTCATTCTCCTAAATGAAGCCCATTCTTTAGTGTGAAGCTCACACTTGTACAGGATGCCCATGCTGCTGAATGAAGCTCACACTCCGAAAGGAAGCCAATTCTGCCTAATGAAGCTCACTCTTGTAAAGAAAGCTCATTCTGTGGAATGAAGCTCACACTCCTAAAGGAAGCCCATTCTGCTGAATGAAGCTTGTCCTGCTAATTGAAGCCTACCCCCATAGCTCGGAGGCCTACATTAAAGACCTTCACCACATGAAATAATCTGCTGCTCAGCCACACATTTCAAGGAGAGAGGGATTCATTTCGGAAAGAAAAGTGAAAAGGGTGATTAAAAAAATGGGCTTCACACAAAGAGCAGAGTGGGAATAATAGAGGGAGGGTGGAGGATGGGTTGATCATATTTCCTGTTTTCTGTCTGATCTTTCCTTCCCTTTCTCTCTCTCTCTTTCTCTCACTCTGTTTTTTTCTTCCTCTAATCTCTGACATTTCTGGTCTGGGATGATTTCCAAACCCGAAAGTGTACATACCCAAACACGCACTGGGATGCTTATTAATAGTTGCCCCTTTCATTTGATGTCTGAACATGTTCATTAAATTGTTTACAGTAGAGACAAGGTCCCTGCTGAAGGAAAGCAGGCGGCTGTGGAGGCGCCCAGGGGATCTGCACTCGCACGGTGCTGTTTACATGGACGCGCACACTAATGTACAGGGTGCCGCCTGCGTGAGGCATTCCTCCCTTTGTCATCCACCCACCGTGCATCTTTTTGGAGATTCTGCGGGACTCAGACACACGCACGTGCCTTTAAAGGCTGCACACACGTTTGGCTCACATTCCAAACATGGGAATTCAATTAAGTGCGCCATCCCCCCCCCCCAGCCCACGCTCGACCCTGTCCGCCCCCGTCACCCTTATCACAGACACCAGTGATAGGGAATGTCACGCTTGTAATCTTCTCCATTGCTCACCTTCTGCCATGTGGAAGTAGACTTTGAGCTGGGGCCGGGGGGGGGGGGCTGCTAGTGTGGTCAGCTGACCCCCGGACAGCCAGCACGCTGGCCTGGCTCCGGACTCTTGGCCCCGTCTCATCTTCCAGGTATTTCCTGTATTGCACATGGCGCTGCACAGGGGCCGAATCCAGTGCTTGGCGATTAGCGTGAGGCCGGCCGACTCAACCTCAGTGCATCAGGATTCCCAGATCTCTGCTCCTTTGGACAGCACCATAATATAGCAAGCATGTGACCTTAGCAGCTGCCACAGCACAAGTGACTCAGCAGGATTCTGCGTGCTAAGAATGCACCGCCGGCTCGGGAAACGGTTCTGCTGCCGTAGCATAATTCCTCGCGCATTTTTGTCTCGTCGCCGTCGGTTTCTCAACTGCGCGCAGGTGTGCTTGTGGCTAAACATATCCCAAAAACAGACGAGCAAAGATTCTTTTGGCCTAATCTGAGTGGGAGTAACTAAAGGGCTTCACTCCGACCTGTGGGGCCCCAAGACAGCGATGTTGCAACGATGATGCTGGAATTCCACGGAAAACTGCTTGAAACACAGGCTGACGGCCTGACAGGCTGCCCAGGTCTTTCAGCTGTGCTCTCTGGGGGACACTTTTAGGGAAATGCACTTCTTGGTGATTTTTTTCGGCATGGCACAGAAGTGGTTAAGCGTCATGGTACGGCTGGAAATGTCACCATCATCGTCAAACTGACATTACCAGGAACGGTGTCATCGTGCAGGCATTCCCGTTCTACGGCTATCGTCACCGCAGGGTTAATAAGTGCCGTTCGGCCGTGCATCATCCTGGCATGGCTGTCACCACATCGAGGCAGGAAAAGACCCTGCACTGCCTTGTGGTAGGGGGCGCCGGTGAGCTCGTGCCGAAGACACGGCTAACCGGGTTGCCGTTGTTTGTGCTGGGGGTGGGGGGCAGAGCCAAAGCAGCTGTGGGCCTCCAGAGTCTCCCCCCCCCCATCCCCCGGAGTATGGGAGGTGCGGTCAAAGCCTGACATAACTCAAGAGCAAGCGCTCTCGCTCTTTGCTGGATCAGACACGGGTAATTGGGCACGTCCACTTCGGCCGGACGAGCTGGGTCCATCGGAGCCGACTCTCCCTGCGTGTGCCAGGCGCTCCGCTTTGCTCAGTGTTTTTGAAGTACTTTTTATGTGCCTAATTATTCTCAGAATAGGGCCCTGAGGGGCACAGCCACGGGCACAGGTCTGGGCGCGACCGCGGCTGGGCCGCTAGGATAATTAGCGAGCACGCTAGTGGCCTGTCTCTCCGCATTTTTTTTTCTCCTGACGCTGCGAGTGGCTGAAAAAGGCAATTGTTTGGGGCAAAGGAAAGTTTCCCAGGGGTCAGTGACCTGATTATTATACAATTAACTTGCTTAAAAAGCGCTTTTTGTCGTTCCTGCATGACAGCATAGGGTCACAGCCTGGCGGCTCTGAGCTGGCGTGTGCGTGCGTGCGTGCGTGTGTGCGTGCGTGTGAGAGAGCTCTTGGGACAAAGCCAGAGTTCACAAGGCCCCGCTTCTTCGTTTGACTGGAAATGACAACTGGAGTTCTATTTATCTAAGAAAAAGTCTATAGAAGATTTGTTGGTTTTATATTATAAATAGAATATAAATTGCATGTTGTGTGTTTATTTTTAGGTGGACTGATTGCCAGCAATACACCAGAATTGGCACTTTTGAATATAATTAAGATTGTAATCTTTTGAGAGAGGTAATTAGGTGTGTGAGAAATCGGAAAGAACGGCTGAAATGATGTGTGTGGTTGCTGAACATGTTTGGATTGTAATTAATTCCAATCCCTTGAGTCCTTCACTTTCTTTTATAGCTGTAGAGACGAGCTGTATCTTGTATTGTACAAATAGCTATATAAGATGATTGAATGGATGGATGGATGGATAGACAGAAGGAAATATTAAAAATTAATTTTAACAATCAGTATAATTCTTAATCACAGTTAATAGAAAGTGTTTTAAAGTAAACTGCTAGTAACATGGAATTTAAGGACATGGATTAGTTACTAGTCTCAGTGCAATGAGGTTATGAAAGACATCCCTAAGTCTCTCTTTAAGTCGAATTTGTAGGCAAGTCGGAATAATAATAATAATAATAATAATAATAATAATAATTAATAATAATGAAAGTAAGTACATACTGTACTGTATCTTGAGCTGACGAACCTCTAAAGCTGCACAATGTTTTCATGAACGTCACAAAGTAGTTTGTTATTATGAACCATATAAGCTGAATTTTTAATAAATAGGCTTTATGGTAGTGCGTTCATAAGTACAAGTTGTGCGTAAGTCGGACGTTCTCAGCCTGTTTTTAGATTGAATGGGCGACGTTAAGCGCCATGACATTTCTCAGTGGTCCCATGCAGCGAGTTTGCAGTGTTTCCCAGCTTTGGTGGCCTGGTTTATGCCGCATTTAAAAGTTTTCATTAGGACCCCTTTCAGAGGTCAGGCACCAGGCCTGCACTGTTTTTGTCAGCTAATAGCTCCGAATGACACGGCGTTGTTTTGAAACTCTTCTTTATTGGACAGTTTCAACAGGACCGATAGCGGCACTGAGGAGATGGGGAATCTCCACATGTGCTTATTCTAAGAGCAATTTGTCGCCGTTATCGTGGCGAGAAGTGACACTAACAGCCCCAGATAAGGCGGCCCAATTCCCCGGGGTCCGTCTCTGGACCTCACACCGGAGACCCCGAACCCGCCCCCCAGCCCCGGCACATGAAAGCGGCGGTAGTGTAGCCTAGCGCCTTACCCCTGGCTGACTGGCCAAAGAGCAGGATCTGGCCTGGATCACTCGTGGGTGCTCTGGCTCTTATCGAGGCAGCACTAAATCAATCACAGTTGCGGTCGAAAGGCCTCTCTGGTGTTATCGCGAAGCCGGGGGGGGGGCGGGGTTCAGTCAGGGGAGTCAACCGTGACCGTTATTTTCCCCAAGTGCCATTTCCCTCCAGTCGAATATGTAGCTTATCTGTCTCCATTCCAGGTTTGATTACCTCATCACTGTGAACGCGACTGGTTGTGTCCTCTGGTGGCAGCAGGAGCACGGGACGCAGGGTTACGCCATTTCCGTTGGACTCATGTAGGGTACTGTTTCCTTAGCTAGTTCCACGGTGTGTGTGATTTCACCGCATTTCCCAGGGAAACCCGGAGAAGCCGAATCTGGCGCTGCGCCAAAAGCCGTCGGAGCATGGCGAATGAGCGCGATGCGGTGTGTCGATTCAGCCTTCCCTGACCCCGCACGCTCACACTCCATTCCCACACTGACGCGGTGCCTCCGCCATGCTTCTTTGCCTGTGGGAAGACAGAAACCAGCAGCAGTGTTGACAGTCTTGTGGAGAACAGCTCATTTATTGAATGTGCTAGCAGCACATGCTAAGACACGCAATGGATCTCTGTTAGCAGCACATGCTAAAACGTGCAATGGATCTCTGTTAGCAGCACATGCTAAAACGTGCAATGGATCTCTGTTAGCAGCACATGCTAAGACGTGCAATGGATCTCTGTTAGCAGCACATGCTAAGACGTGCAATGGATCTCTGTTAGCAGCACATGCTAAGACGTG
>JAODLC010000002.1:11434337-11450001 GCA_026781145.1 Hippopotamyrus pictus | reverse complement strand
GTGTTGACAGTCTTGTGGAGAACAGCTCATTTATTGAATGTGCTAGCAGCACATGCTAAGACACGCAATGGATCTCTTTTAGCAGCACATGCTAAAATGTGCAATGGATCTCTGTTAGCAGCACATGCTAAGATGTGCAATGGATCTCTGTTAGCAGCACATGCTAAAATGTGCAATGGATCTCTGTTAGCAGCACATGCTAAGACGTGCACTGGATCTGTTAGTAACACATGCTAAAACATACTCTAGAGGCCTACTAATCACACATGTTTTGACATAGTTTAGCAATATACTGTTGCCACATTCTGCAAAGACTTTGCTAAGAGCACGTGCCGAGACATGTGCTGACACTGTGCTAATAACTAACAGCATGTCAAGACATGCACTGAGGTGCTGTTTATAGAGCACGCTAAGGCGGGCACTGAGTATGGTAATAATGCATGCTGAGACTTGCACCGAGTCTCTGCTAATAGCGCATGCTAATGTTAGGCACCGGTGGTCTGCTAATAGCGCATGCTAATGTTAGGCACCGGTGGTCTGCTAATAGCGCATGCTAATGTTAGGCACTGTATCTAATAGCACATACTAAAGCGGAGTCTGCTAATTAGACATGCAGAGACCAGTACCGAGGGCTGGCTTAGAGAACGTGCAAGCACAAGTACTTGCGCTGTGCTAACAGGCCACGGTAAAACACATATTAGCTAGCAGCTAGCATTCCCTCCCATCATGCCTTGCACGGCAGTGAGCTGTACCGGGCCAGACATGACCTCAGTAATTAAATGTTTATGCACGGCAGTGCAGGAGCCTTGTTCCAGACGCACACGCGTGCACACGCCCCACGCACACGGGCTAACGCGCTTCTGTTTTCCTGTCTCGACAAAGAATGTGGTGATGAGATGAGGATCTACGGCTGGCAAGGTCCCTCCACAGTAGCCCCCTTCCTGCTGCCGGGCTGAACTGCTGACAGGAAGACCCGTCACACGGGTACGAGTGCTCCATTGTGTCAGGACTGGGAAAGAGAGAGAGACAGAGAGGGAGAGAGAGAGCAAGATAAAGGCTGGCAGAATTACTTAATTGTGTGGTGCTGGCAGAGTCGCGGGAAAATACACACGTTTGGCGTCTGTCTAACAAAGTGCCTGCGTTATTCCGTCAAAATGCGGCGGCTTGACTTAAACACAGGGCGCCAGCATCCCGGTCCCTGCTGCACGCTTTTGTGATTTTGCAGCGAGAGCTTCCAGGCCCCGTGGAAGCGAAACGGGAGCAAACGGGAGGGGGAAACTGCTGACAGCCGGGCCTGTTAATCGCGGACGTCCAAACAATCGGGCCTCCCGAGGCCAGGGCCGGCTCCTTTGTTTGAAGCTATGGGGTTCAATTGAGCACTCGAATCCTTCCTGGGTGAAAACTGAGATTTGTTACCCTGGTTCATTTTAGCTCTGGTAATGTTTATACCCATTATTTCAAAGCGCCCTGCAGTATTTTACTGTACAAATTATTTTTAGCATATAACATATCGTGGCGTTAAATGGAATCCCATCATAATCTTCTTAAAAATTTTCATTGGGATATGAAACATGTGTGGAGATTGGCATGCTGTCCAGCAAGTCCCATGACTCAGACGGGGAAGATCAGCCAGAGATAAGTGGATGGATAATTTAGGTAAACTGGTGTCTGTCAATTGCCCAATAGCGTGTGACTGTGTATGTACCCTGTGACGGACTGCTGTCCTGTCCAAGGTGTCTCCTACCTCATGCTCTGTGCTTCCTATTATGAACTTGGCTTCAGGTACAAGACAATCTTGTACTGGCTGAGTAGGCATGGAGTATGACTGGACGAATGAATACTGACCGCATCTATGGCGTATGGGGAAGACAAACTCTTTGCTGAGTTTAATCTTTGTTGAAGTTAGTATCGTCCCATGTGCGGCGTTTGTCTTTTAAACCATCTCGGCCGATGAGGATGGATAGACGTTTCTCCGTCAGAATAATGAGCCTGACATCAGCACGGAGCCTGAGCGTGTCTTTACCGGTGATGTCATAACGACGGCATTTGCTCCGACGCGGCTCTTCTGGAAACAAATGCTGGCGGCTGACATCCAGATGCTGCCCCCTAGGTTCACGCTGAGACTCCCACAACCCCCCCCCCCCCCAAACCAAAATAAAACCCCGTCGCACGGCGTCCACCGCCGACCTTGCACCAGGGGACAGACAGGAAGCCTGTGCTGTTTTGCCTGGACATCTCCCCATTGTCTGGAGCTGGCTGGAGCCAGAGAGGAAGTGGGGCGCCCTGCACAGTCGGGGGGCAGACGCTCTGCGCTCCGGGCCAGCCATGGGGCAGTGAACCTCTGTGGAGCTGCTGCTCAGTCTTCCTGGTTAGGGGCCAGGCTGGGCGGCGACACTGACGCCACCTCGCCCCGTCGAGACCCCCCACCCCCCACACCGCCCATTTTTGACCCCCCCATTTCAGGGAGCATCTCCCCCACCTGCATCCTTGTAGCCGCCGGGCTTCTGTCGTCTCTTGGGAAACTCACCCGACAGAGACCTTGCTGACACGCCATCCTCGGGGTGGGGGGGGGGGGCAGGTTTCTTGTACGATGAATCTACCTGGCAGAAAGTCTGGGGGGGGTGGGGGCTTCTCAGAGGATGCGCAGATGCCGTCGTGCCAAGCCTTGTGGTTAGGCTTCAAAAGCCGTCCAAGGACAGAGGAGGACGGGGGCCACATTCCGGCGTGACGACCAAAAGAAAGCAGCGACAATGGCGGCTCGCGGGAGAACGGTGTTACTTTCAGATGTTCGCCGCACAAAGGCGAGAGCCTCCAACTGATATGGGCGGCTCCTGCTGCTTTGTCGCCGCTGTGCTGACACGCACCCCTTTGTCTGGGCTCCCTGTGAGCCCGGCTCGTGTTTCGCCGGCGTGGCTCGACAGGCCGTCCGTAAAGAAAAACGCTGGGGGGGCCGCGAAGCCGGCCGGGGCGACACGCCAAACCCCGTCCCACGGCGGCACCGACTGCGCGGGGGGTTGTGTTATTCCCACAAAGACGTGGAGCCTGGCCAGGTGCTGGTGTGCGATGCGGCTAAAAGCCGTTAGCTTATAACAGGGGGTGCCATAAAGGCGGGGGGGAGGGGGGAGGTTAGGGAGATTCCAAGGGCCCCTGCCCTGCCGTGCCCATGGTTGGGGGCCCAACGTGATATGCTCTCATGAGGCACAAAATCTCTAACGACACCCCCTGCCCAGTAGCCCAACAACTTGACCCAGGTGTTCTGGACAACATGCCGGTTAGGGGGACACTGCGCTGTAATGAACCCGTGCGGCGGGGGGGGGGCGTCATGTGACCCTAAACTGCTGTCCCATTTCCAGGATGAATGACTCATACAGGGATGGGTGTTACCTAAGATAAAAAATATTAAAGGTAAATATTAATAGACGATCTCCTTTCATCCTGCAGTCACCCCACCTGCCACTACACCCTGTATTATTAATTAGGGTGGAGCTCAAATGTCCAAACTCCAGTCCGCCAGTGTTTCCTTAGTCTACCTGTCCCCTGTCCCTTCTGCCAGAAGGTCCCATGAAGAATCACCCTGTCCATACCCCCTATGACCTTTCCCCCGATCACCCCACGACGATTTATTTCATTGTTTCATTTATTATTTCATCCACACGCGATCCAAGGCATGATTCCACCTTCCGCTAATTGCCACGGCAACGCAGGGCCCGGTATACTGACAAAATACTGAGCGGATACTGCATAAGTCTGTCATCTGTATAACTTGTAGCTATGTGAAAGAAAGAGAGAGAGAGAGAGACAGAGAGAGAAAGATAGGAAGAAAGAAAAGGTTAACCTCAGTCAGCAGCTTTCAAATATGAAGTCTATCTGTAGGTGTTGGAGCTTTGTGGTTTTCAGCACCATAAAAAGGGAGAACTGCCCAGAACACATGTGATGTATGACGGGGACTCCATGCTGATACCTCAAACCTAGGCTTTCATTTGCATGTGCAAGCGCAGCTGACTATGAAAAGAATTTGGCTTATTCGATCATTTTGCCATTTCTCCAGCAGTGAAAGCCAGGTCAAAAAATGTCAGCATGCGAAAAAAATATCCTGTTGTTTCACTGCAAATTTACTTTTAAAAACATGGCACGTAGTTGAATGCAAAATGGAATCTCGTTTGTGTTTGTGGTTTAAAAGCACACTGTAATTTTTTTCATAACTGGAACTGGAAAGAATGCTATGATGGCATTTGTCTACCTGAATGACTGTGGGAGCTTTGCAGGAGGTGTGAAGTAGGAGTTATTTGACCTTGAGACCCCCCTCCCTCACTTTTCCATTTTCTAATAAGTTCTACACAGTAGTTGAGTTTTCCTTTGACTAAATGTCAGTCTATTGAATAATTATTGTTTTCATTTCAGCCGCGGCGATATGAATTTTAATGGGCCCTAGCTGGCCTCTGCATACATTAACTTCGCACCCTGTCCGCGTGAGCTGATGTATCTGCGTGTATTTTTTTAGCGGTTCATGAAGGCTGCACTTTAGGGGTTGTTATTGCAGACTCGTTCATGCTTACTCTGGAGTAACCTCCCCTCCGCGGTTCATCAATAACCTGCTAGTCTCCCGCACGAAACTCCTGGCTTTGAGGCTCGGATACCGGTTCGTCGCCCCTGTTTTTTCACACCTCTGCGCTCTCGGTCCTCGTGTCACCTTTCGCCACACCCCTCATTCACCCTTCATCCTGATCTCAGGTTTAAGGGGTTTCACAGTACCGGCTTTGTAATGGTGCATTGTTTAATCCCCGCAGCTGCCCCCAAAACCACCAATACAAAAAAAAAAAAAAAAAAAAAACAATCACGGAAAGTTCCTGCTTAGACTCAGCCCCATATTGTTCTCATACTTTAGCACGAACATTTTTTTTTTTCATATATAATTTCATGCTGATGTGAACCAGATTTTATAAAAACGCATATAAGCCCCACAACAAATGTTGAATGAAATGCCACGGGCACTAATCGTTTACTGAAAACTGGCGTTTGGGGGAAAGATTGAGCTGATAGAGTTGAGCTAGACAGCCGGTATTTAAATGCAACTTTTTTAAAATCATTAAGACTAATTACTATGTGCTGCCAGTCTCCATGTGTGTTGCCACCAGCGACCACTGGAGGACTTAAAAGACGTGGGATTGATGCGATGTTTGTTGTCTTTGTCTGTCTGAATGAAAAGCGGATGGCATGCTTATGTTTTTAAGCCACGTCGACGTCAGCTTATGATTTGTGTTCCTGCCCATCCGTCTTCTAAAACATGCCGTCGTATATTGCTTAATTGCATTTCTAGATGTAATCTTCTTGATTGTCGAATTGCGCGCACCGTCTGGTCAGATTGGTTATCCTCGATCAAACTAATAAAACTGTAAACAATGACGTTAAACGTGAAAAATACTCGTTGGTTAAAAAAGTCCTTATGAAAACGATGGAAAACAGCAAGCTGACAGGCATTTCATATTTTTAAGTCTAATTATTGTTGAAGCCTAGAATGTGATTGATCTTGCATGAAGTTTTGTGTTGGCTAACGTCAAGAAGATCGGCCGCATTTGTATAAGCCTTTCCTTACTTTGGACTAGCCTTTCATGAGTTTTTGACAGTGTGAATCGTTATTTTTTCTTTTATTTTGTGTTCAGTAAAAATGAAAAGTTACTTAACTGCGATCACCGACAGTTTTTAAAAGGCAAATCTTACAGTCAGAAACTATAAACGACATATTAAATGGCGTGAATGGAAATAAATTTGTATGAATAAAGTAGTGTGTAATTGTATACATAAATCGTTTAAATTGGCTTCAGGAGTTTTCGGTTTATTTAGTAGCCTACTGTAGCTGTAATGTTACTAAAATTATCTCGGGTGTTATATTACTTAATGCTTTGAGAAGTCTTTCAGATCAAGTCATGTGTATCCTGTAAACTCGAGGGATCAATATGACAATAAAGCAAAATGCGTTGATGCCCCCCCACCTCCCCAGCGACTTCCCCATCAGCAGAAACTGCATCGACAGCTAGTCCGGTACAAGACATGGGAGGACAACTTAGAAAGACAGCAAAGAAATAACTGAGGCAAATCGTGATCGATGAGCGCGTGTTGATTAATCGATAACCAAACGTCAGTCGTCAGCTCGAGCGATAAGGTCAAGCTTTTTAAAAACGGAAAGAGAAGGGCTCTGATTCCTAAAGGATAACAAACTCAAAAGACGATCAATCAAACATCAATCAAATCGCTGTAGCCAGGGGCCAAGAAAGAAAACGGTCAGCTAAGATGAATCTAATTTCCTTATGTTCTGCGTCCAAAAGGTCGACCAGGGCATGGACGCACATTGGTACCACAATCGACGTCGGTACCTTTACTGTAGCCTGTCCTGTAAATTTCACTATAAGCTGTGCATTATACTTTGCATTAACTGAAATTAATAAGGCGGTTCAGCCCGATTTGGATGTAGCCAACATTAACACCGATATTAAACCAAATTGACATAAACTGAATGATATTATAAAATGATTGTAAAAGTTAATAATATCACATACAAACGTGTCTTTTTTGTCTGCTGGAGTCCTATTAGGTCAAATTCTCGTTCATTTAATATTAAATATTGGAAGTAAAGTGACATTAATGTTGACCAATGGGAAGGCTCGGTGATGATAGTTGAGGCGGGGCATATGCGAAAAGCGGAGCGGCTCGCAGCGCAGCAGTGCGTGTGGTACTGGCTACAGCGCGTGGACGCACGAGGGAGCGAAAGTTGGTGCTCAACTTCGCATTTGGAAACATATTTTTCCACGTTTACATGCCCCGGCTTTGCATATTGTACTATAGCCTACAAAGCATACAATCGTATAACTTAAAACGGCGAAAAAGACCGGACGGCGCGTTTTTTCGTTATACGGAAAAGGACAGAAGAACTTTGCACCGTTCATTTGGAAATTAATCTGCGGGTAGAGTCACTCGGGAAAAAGGAGAAATCAGGATTGGGACAGTAAATGGCTAAGTAACCATGCATTTTTCATGCGAGATTACGCGCTATCCGTTTTATTGAACATTTTGGGTACTTTTATGCGGCGTCCCATTTCAGGTGTGCTCGTTTCGTTTACTGGACTACAATAACATAGGGTGCTGCTGAAAAATAATCGTGGCCGTATATTTTTTCGGTCTCCTTATTTATCCACGTTACTGAAAAAAGAGAGGGCACATGGAATCGTATCAAAATTAGCAGCCACAGAAATAGGTGCAACATTTTAATCTTCCACCCAGTACGTTTACTGCTGCCCGAGTGCTGTTTTTTTAATTTATGCAATCTTTGGATGATATTTTATTCAAGACCATATTCTGCCTTTTTGGTGATGTGTCTTCAGATTTACTGCATCGAAGTCAACTATTATTTTGCTATAGTGTTTTTTAGGCAGTTCGAAAATCTGTGAAAGAAGTTTTGTACTTCGTGATTTTCAGTGTTCTGGGGCCACTTTCGTCTGTCACCGATGTGGGCAGCGCGGTCAGTAGGCAGACGGCCTAGCTGACAGTGTTTGAAGTAACATTAAAACCACATCTTACGTATGTCCAAAGGATTCTCAGTATTTGTCGGAGTTTTACTTATCAACATGGAACATGTGTCCCGCGTTGCCTTCGCCAAGCTATGGATTGGACTGATGGTCTCTCTCTGTCTCTGCTCAGCCAAAGAAGGTGCGTATTTTGTTTATTTAAATAAGACGCATAAATGTGTCTGCTGATAGACTATGCTTTAACACCACTTTAAAAATGAAAGTTGTTTATATTTCAGTTCGGATTTAGTGTTTGCCGCTATCGCTCTTTTACCGAGCGCTTTCCCGGTTTGAATAAACAAAGTCTTCAAGATTATCCCCCACGGACACCATGAAGTGAAAATCCCGAAAAGAATTTAAAATGTCCTCGAGAGTGGGCGATTCGGTTATTACAAATATTATAAGTAATAGGCCTAGGCCTATTTGTTGATTGTTTTGAGTTTTTCCTGTCCAGTAAAGTGATTTATATAAGACCTGTTATGTGCACGGGAATTGTACCATGTGTTCATGAAATTGTTCTACGTAAATATTTACGTAAACACGATTTCCATTAACACTGAAAACTGCAGTTACTGTAATAATTTTCTTTTCTGACACTGAGTAAATCTTTTTTTACGGCGTGTTCAGTCGAATTAGTGTATTTTGTAGTTCGCTTGCAGCCGGCGCACGGATGCACCATTTGGAAATCTACCTGTTGCTGATGTTATATATTCAGATGGAATCAGTGAATTAAATATCTATGAAGCAACGCTTTCTGGTATATTTATGATCTCTTACCATGAAAGACAAAACCCTAAGGTAGAACCGATCATTAAAAGTGTCACGACAGAAATGATACGTGATCGGGTCGACTGAACAAAATACTAGCTAAAATGTAAACGTGAAAATAAAATATTGTATATTAACGCGTGTTAGGCAGTTTAGGAATATGACATGCAAGCGTTTTGTGGGCTGTGCAGACCCACGGTGGCTTCAGGAATCGGGCGGTGTTTGATATGCTTCGTTTGCAGGAGCTCACTTCCTACAATTGTACTCGCATGGAAGCCTACTCCCATCATCTGAAAGGACGTGAGTTAATTATATGCCGAGTTAGCCGGACCAGCAGCCCCCATTGTGTCTTTCTGTGGGTGCTGCCCTGCATCGCGCAGCGGCGAACTGTCGGCTGTTGTGTAGCAGCCGAGTTTCGAAACTGGGATGACAGATCGATCACCAACGATCCGAAGTGTTTAGAGGCTGGACGTAGACATCTGATACCTGCTATGGCAATCAATTAACATACCCCCCTCTAACGGAACCTGAGACGGCCAACTTTGTAACTAGCAGAGGATTACATCGGGGTTATGGGAATTCCGCGTGTGCAAAATAGTTATTACTTTAATTAGAATAGCCTACAGCAGATTTGTGCACGGCACAAGAATGTTAGAGCTTGGAATGTTAGCCTCATGTAGTCTACCTTTCGGTAAAATGTCAATGTACGTAACAGAGCATTAAATGCACCTCGAAGTTCAATAGTATTATTCTGCTTGTTAGGACACGCTTTTCACACAGTATACAAATTACTGTATTTTGATCATTTGAGTGAGTACGTGTTGACGTTTAAATGCTTGATTATGAAATGTAAACAGGTTTAAAATTTCTAAATGTATATAATAGGTCTAATATAACGTGTAATAATATCTAATCTTTAGGTAATAGTTAATTTATAGGCTATTTGCTGGTAGCAATTTATATAAAAACAGTAAATTTAACGTTCAGTTGTGAACCTTGACATTTCAAAAACTTTACTTTAAAAAGTTTTAAAACTATGTTTCACTTTTAGGTTGTCCAGATTTATTTGGTCCCATACATAAGCCTTGAATTAAAGGTCAAGATTTTAATTAGGCCTGTATATCTTAACGATTCTAAATAATGACAGTAGTCTATAAATTATTTCTGAAAGTTGTTTGTTTTTAGTAACAACAGGCGTGTTCAACATGTTAAATATCTTAACTGTTGCAAATTCCTTATGGTATCGACTTCATAACGCGTTATTTTTGGCACTTTTTTGGATAAATTTTCACTTGGGAAATATTAAGGAATTGCCAGTGAAATAGGGGCATGTATTAATAGCTTTTCACAGTGAACTGTAATCCAGGCCTGGGCTAAAACAGTCACTTGTGAAAATAGTATTCAGCCGGCCTTCTCGTAGATTGAAGACAATATGTTTATTACATTATGGGCTAATAATGTTACCGTTTCTTAGTAACGAGTGCTACACAATAATAGCGTCACAAAAACATTTCATATTGTATGGTACTATGAAGAGTGGTCAGATATAAGTGGGAAAATTATATGTGCATTTTTAAATCAGATTCCCAAATCTAAAGACTCTATATATTTCGTGTAGATTTACAGTACCGCGTATCATGTGGGACCCGCTGTAGGATCCATCCATACACGCGCTTGCTTAGCGGCGCATCGCTATTTTAAATGTAACAGGGTCTCATTTAAAGTAACAATTTCGGTCTCAACTTTTAACACACGTCACCAATTAAATGCAGGGTCTAATAAAAAAAAAAAACAGTTGCATTTCCTTAAGCATGCAAAGCGATTCATCTTTGCACCCCATTGCGAATGAAACACTTGTAGATTATGCTGTATTGGACAAAGCGCGAATGAAAATTCAGCGCCGTGGACTTTAAAGAAAAATACAGGGGATATAACCTGGCAGTCGGGAGCTTTACAGAATACAATAAGAAAATCTGCTTTCTGAATCATTCTTTGAATTCTGTAGCACTGAAAAGAGCCTAAACGGTTTTAAAAATCTTTTCTCTTGTGCCAATTCCTTCCACCCCCTACCTTACTTACCCCACCGAGCCTAATTTGACTTACAGATTTAGTAAAATACTGCTTTTTTAAAAAAAGACGGATAGAGTTTGCTTGTGTACAAAGCAATGTAAGTATTAAAGAAGGTAGCGGCTATTGGCGCATTACGGGCCGTATTTTCGCAGAGCCGAAGTAATGCTTTGCCTTCTGTTTCCCTGCCGCGAAAATTCGTTTCTAGGCCCCCGAAATCCCATTAAAAGGAACCAATTTTTTTTTTATTGGAAAGAGATTTGCATTTAAAACAGCCCAATCTTTCCTCCGTCTTCTCTGATGCTTAATCCCGAGATTAGCTACTTAAAGAGTTAAACAGCCAGCAAAGAGTGAAATAAATTCGGCCGTGGAAATGCCCCACGGTTTCCCGCGGGCCTTTCGCTTCTGGTGGGTTTTAATTTAGAAATTCTCCCTCCCAGAAGTGTGGTGCCATTTTCTGTTGTTCTTTTAGTAGTTTAGAGTGTGTGTACAGATGATATGGCCGGCATATGTGGCTGTTGAGTGCATGTTTACCCGGCTTTGTGAATTATTGTACAGTTTGTTCAGGGTATAATGCTCAGTAATGCAGTCTTCCCCTTATTGATACTGCTGGTAGATAAAGTGTGACCTTTGTAGTTCGTGAGATTGTGTGACAGCTGTTCTTTTTTTCTTTTAAAAGTTGTGTCAGAATTTTATTTGTCATTTTTTGGTGGTTTATCTGTTTCTCCCGTTAGCTTTTGTGCCCAGCAGTTTAGCTTGAAGTGTTGAATGGCATTCAGGAGCTGAATGGGTTATCAGCTTCTACCCAGTGAGCCCATATTCCTGGAGGATCTGGCAGGCAAAAGAGTGGATTACACGGGTCAGAGTCCTTAAACTCGCAGTCTGCTCTCTGGGGGGGGGGGTCAGGAGACAATGCCGGGGCCGAGAACCCATGACGATACGGGGACTAGAAAAAAAGCCGCAGACGCAAGAGAGATGCAAAGATGGGGGAAAGGAGGCTTTAGCAGGAGATGGTGTGGGAGAGCAGGAGTGGAGTGGGCGGACAGCGAGGGGCAGGGTGGGACGGAAAGGTCAAGAGGGAGGTCAGGGGCACCAGTGAGGCGTTGGGTCCATGGGTCAGTGACGAATTGCGAGGGCAATGACGTCACCGTCCAGGCACATTCGATCCTCTGCTTGCTTGCCCACGTCGTCGTACCGCCCAAACACGGTGGCCTCTGTAGGGCAGAATTCAGCAAATGAGGTCCTGGAAAGGCGCCTGAAAAATGCCGTGGTAAACATTCCCTCTCGACACGCATCTTTAAAATGAAGAGTGCTTTTCTCTCTCTCCGGCAAAAACATAATAGCGAGATAGCAGGTACCAGCAGTAATGGGTCTGTGGTTATCTTCTCTGGCTGCTCATCCTCACCTGACCACCTGACTCTCTCTTCCTGCATAAACAGGATGACGGCCCAGCTGAATGCCTCTGGTGCGTCTGTCTGTTCTTCTGAGGAAAATAGGCGTTGAAGTTTACATCAGAAAACCTTCTAAAGGTCTCATTTTGTTTGACTCCGGGGCTCTGCAGGGCACCCCCCCCCCCCACAGTAAAAGATGTTGTGGGGATTCCACCTCCCCACCCCATGTCAGCAAAATCCATGGGGGTATGGATGTGTGGTGGACCTGTCTCGGCTAATGTCCTTGGCTGATTTTTAATCCCAGTCCAGTTCTGGTTCAGGGGTTGATTTACAGATCAATAGCATTTCTAATAAAGTAGAAAAATTGTTTCATTTGTTAACTGTGGGGTAAAAAAGGCAGAGGGCGTCCGATCTGCTGTTTTTGCCAGAGTTTAGAATGAGAGTGCGTTGTTTGTTTGTCAGAGTGTGCTGGGTGAGTGGCAATGCATGCTAAGTGATAAACTCGTGTAGATGCAAACCGCGATAGACTTCACGTGAACTGTAACGAGGAGGAAGAATCTTTGTTCAGCCCTGGTGAAAACCAGGAGGAGGTTTTATTGCATTGCGGTAATAACCAAACCGGCAAGATCGAGCAGATAAAGCAGGCAGGCAGGTTACCGCCGGCAAATTGTGGATGGTGGACGGACCACCGTGTACACAGCGTGTCCGCGATAAGCGGGGATGTTTATGCAGGCCGGCACAGCCCCTCGCACGCCATGGTGTGCTCGTGAATTACACTCTAAGTGTGTCATTGTGAGCACGACGCCCGTGACGCCCCAATCCGAGATCTTCACAGCCGCTCTGATACCGAGGACGGTAAGGACTGCCCCGACAGAGAAACTGAGCTGAATGCTGTAAATTCATTCCGAGCGATATTACACAAACGTAAACTGACGATTAGTTTTATTTGTATTTTAACAAATGGGGTAAAATAAGATCCCCCAAGACTTTATACTCAGGTTTGGAAAATAGGGGTTGGATTAATTATGAGTTTCTTTGTTTACCTCTAGGGTAGAATGCCCCCTCTCACACACACACACACACAGCGGGCTGTAACATTGTCGGATTACACCCTGGAAAGCTGTAGTTTTGTTCCACTGTAATTTTATGAAGATAAATCAGGGTGCCTGTGAGCGGCGGATGTATCTGCTGGATGAAGCAGCGACACGGTGCTCATTCCTGCTCGCTTGACTCCATTCTTTACAGGAGAGCTGTTTATTACATGATGTTTATTACATGACTCGGACTCGTCGGCTCTTTGTTATAACTGACGACGCATGTGGCCCATGTTTCTGGGGGGGGCATCACACAGGGGTTTGCCAGCGAAGCCTTTTCGACTGCGACCGAGGCACGTTCCCGGAATGTTCTGTGGGAAAACGCGGTGGGCTGAAAAGTTGAGAATTGCGGCACGGGGGGGGGCAGGCAGCCAATCAAAGGTGCGGGCGCCTTCCTGGCATCCCGTGGGACACGGGCAGAGCCGAGAGCATTTGTCACACACGGGTGCACCCTGGAGGGAGCAGCTGGGTGTGTGACTGTTACAGGGCAGGCCAATGCTTCTCTCCCCCCCCGCCCCCCCGTCTCCACGTAGAGGAACATGCACAAGCAGACATGATGTGTAATTTTTTTAATGTCACTAAAGTACTTTTGTAATCAGACATTTATTTATGCATCCCAGAAACAGCCAAGGCCCCAGAGAAGTCTCAGATTTCGGTGGGATCTAGGCAGCATTGTTACGTAACAGAACAATGAGCTGGCAGTGAGGGCTGTGTAGGCGAGCGGTTGGGCCACCACATGCCCAGCCGGGTACAATGACCAGCAGGCGCGAGCCGGACTGCAGGAAGGAAGGGATTCGGAAATCCACGGAACACGAGCGCGGCACCTGAGCAGCGGGTGACAGGAGCGCCGTTGCGGAACCGAGGTCCGGTTCGGGAGATTCAGCACCGCGATTAATCCCGTGAGACGCGAAGCGGCCTGTGTGTAAATCCTGAAAACAAATTTGCACCTCCGGCTAATACCTACATTTACATTTCCTGGTGTGGCTTCTCCACGTTTTTACCCTCATTATTCTTCACGAGGTTTTCCGATTGGGGCATCGGAACTGGAATCCAGCTCTGGTTTAGTTCCCGGTGTCATAGAAGGGGGACTTGGAACAAACACGGGATAGAATGGAAATGGTGGGCCTTTGACAGGTACCTGAGTAACCATGCAGTTTCCCAGTTAATCGTGTGATCTCAGCTTTTCCTGTGAGTGGCAGTCTGACCAGCACGGCTTGTTCTACAGGTCTGATTAGAGATGCTGTTAGAGATGGAGCCTGTTGCCACTTAGCCTGGAATGGCATTGTGTAACTGGCACAAATCCGGTTTTAAAGCGCACCAAGTCTGAGCAGAGGAAGCTGAGCAGATGAATGAGTTGGAAAAGGAGTTTTTTTTTGTTATTAACTCCAATCTTCCCTTGCGTGCCTTAAAGTTGCAAGGCGCCCTCTTCTGCCTCTCCGACTGCCCTGCGCCGTCCTGCCACAGAGGGGCTCCGGATCGTCCCCCAAAATCGGCGTCGTAATTGAGTGGCAGGGAGACTTAATTGAGCAGCGGGGGCCTCTGGCATCTCGCGTTACGCCACAGGAAGAATGAATCGATCCCCAGTGGTTTCATCCCGTTCCGCATTAGAAGGCAGAAGAAGTCAGAATGTTCTGTGTTTTGCTGTATTGTTGCAAGGTGTGTGAGAGGAGTATTTTTAAAAAATTTAGTTTTATCTGTTCGCTGCACAGCTATGGGGCTGGATGGATCGGGCTGCTTTTGTGGGGCTGAAGCCTCGAGGTCGCAGATGGCGTCTGGGTCTGGGTCTGGGTCGGGTCTGGGTCTGCCATGGGGCTGTGAGACCGGCCGTACCTGCGGCAGGCGTGTGGCGGCCCGTGGGGTGGGCTCTAAGAAACCCAGAGCCAGCGTTCCCAAGAATGAAACTGGCAGGGTGGGGGGATGAGGAAAATGTGGGGAGGTCTGCTGGGGGGGCTAGAAGGGGGATTAGTGTTAATCTTGAAAACCTGATTTTAGAGCTTCACAGAAAAGCAAACAAACACACACAGCCACACACACACACAAACCCGTGATGAAAATGGCTGAATGCAGCTGTGTGAGGCATCCCCGCACTCTGTCCCTGCTTCCTGCCCCTCTTGCTCCTTCTCTCCCCTTCCTCTCCCCCGCCTCCGTTCCTCCTCGCCTCCCTCTCTCCCCCGGAGCCGGGTCCTGCCTAATTGCCGGCCTCTCTTCGGGGGCTGGCCTGCGCGCCAGCTTTAATTAGAGCCCCGCGCTGATCCCTGGCAAGGGGGGGTCGTGATTCCGTTGCTCTGCTCGGCGGCTGCGGAGGCAGGAGCGGCAGAGCGTGGAGGAGCGCGGAGGAGCAGAACCGTGTTTGGGACGAACTCTGTTCTGGACCTTTTCAGCATGGAGGTCTGTGTCACAGCCTGGGGTGGCGGCTCATGTTCTGTGTGAACGGCCATGTTTCACACGTGCGTATTCCTCCATGACAGTGTGTTTATTCGTACCTTCCCTGGAACTTTGGGAAGAGCTGTTAAGGCATGCCAGCGGGGCAGGGAATTGTGGGAAGGCCTCGATCTCGAAGCGGTTTCTGAGACTGGCAAACTCTGTGTAATTATCCCATGTGATTAAAGCAACGGCTGGGGAGACAGAAGTGACATCACCGGCGTGAGATGGGTGCCATGGGAAGGTCCCCCCCCACGAAGGTCTCTTTCGTGGCCGAGGGCAGTCTGCAACCCAGCTGTCGGACCTCCGTGCGCATCGGGGCGGGGGGGGGGGGGGGGCTCCCACTTTTTGGAAATAGCCCCCC
>JAODLC010000002.1:11415448-11425657 GCA_026781145.1 Hippopotamyrus pictus | reverse complement strand
GGACATGGAGATTGAGGAGGGGGAGGAGGTGTATGAGGAGTTCATGAATTACAGGGGATTTATGAGGAAAGGAGGGGGGACATGGAGATTGAGGCGGGGGAGGAGGTGTATGAGGAGTTAATGAAGTTCAGGGGATTTATGAGGAAAAGAGGGGGAACATGGAGATTAACAAAGAGGAGGAACATAAAAAGTGTGAGGTATTCCTGAGGAACAGGGACCCCATGAGGAAGTGAGGAGGGGCAGTAAGCTTGGGTTGAGAAGAAGAGGAGGGGAGTAGACTTTGTTAGGAGACAAAGAGGTACTGAAAAGACACATATAGGCCTCATAGCTCATTGAAGAGAGTTTGGGGTCATGTTTGGGATAATCATGTTCATGTTTGCAAACTGACAGTTCCAGTGTTAGTGTCGGGAATCAGAAGGAGCCAAGCCACAGAGAACAGTGTGACCCTGCAGTGGTCCATCCCTGTGGAGCCCCAGTACAGCATCCTGGAATACCAGCTGCGTTTCTGTCAGAAGGTAAGGGGGTCATGAAGAACCAGTGGACCTTTTACAAAAATGGCACCCTCTTAAGAGATTAGCACTGAGTTTCCTCTGTTGCCGTGGGCCTGCAGGAGAAACAGGACGACAGTGTCAGCTGGCAGTACAAGGAGAGCAAGACCAACCACGTGGTGCTGGGGGACCTTCGTAAGGGCACCCAGTATGAGGTTCAGGTCCGCGCTCGCACCACGGCTGGCTACAGCAACTTCAGCCCATCCTCCACCTTCCGTACCCTGCCTGATGGTAAGGAAAGTCCCAGGCTTCCATCTCGGCCTACGCCCTCAGTTTGCCATGTTGAGCCATTTGTTTCAGTGATAATCCTTTTCTCCTCCTCCTCTGGTTTTTCTTCCTCCTTCAGGAGACGAGTCTCACTCCCACCTTATGGTTACTGGGGTCCTGGTGGCTGCTGCCACATTACTCCTCATCATTGTCATTGCCATCGCCGTCTACTGCTTACGGTGAGGATGGGAGGGACTGGAGAAAGAATGTAGGTGGGGCCAGGCTGGGCAAATGGGCGGAGCATGTTGGGCATGTGGGCATGGAAAAGAGGAATGTGGGTGTGGGCAAGGTTTTACTGCGTACGTGTGGGCGAATGTGCCACTTCTTAATTCCTGTTTTTCTATCATTAATGGATGATGAGGGGGTAGACATGGCAGAATAAGGAGAAACAGGAAAGAATGAATTATTCCATCGATAAACACAGGCCATTCGGAAATTCCAGGCACGTCAAAAAAAAGCGAAAACAAATCAAGGTTGCCGCTTGTGGAGCCATTTCCAGCTTTAGTTTGGTAACAATTGAACAGCATCCTCACGTCCTTCTGCCGCTTCACCCGGCCCACAGAGTGGCATCTGTGTGTGTGTGTGTCTGTGTGTGCATGCAGGAAGATGTGCACACTGCATATTCGCGGGCCAGGTCCCAATTCTTGAGGCAGGGGCGCCTAGGCAGGCCATAGGGAGACAGGATGCAGCCGCCCAGGCCGTCTCTATGGCCCAGGACCCCAGAACAATGGGGCTGACCCCAGGAGGCGCACAATGAGAGCCACTGCGCCAAGTGACCAGGAGGCAGTGGGTGGACACCACAGCTATTTTAGTCCTGCCTGAGAAGGAGAGGGGGAGAGAAAGGAGACTGAGAGAAAGAGAGAGAGAGAAAGAGAGGGGGGCCGAGGGGACGGATGGATTCGGTTACTCAGAGAATCCCTGGCAGCGACCGATCGACCCCAAGGCCCAAGACATAATTTTAACTTGAAACTGGAGACCCAAATGAGATGGGAGGATAAAGATGGAGGCAGGAGAAGAGAGGGGCACGTGTATGTGCGTCTGTGAGTGTGTCTGTGTGTGCGTGTGTGTGTGCGCACGTGTGTGGAACACACTGCCTCCACTGTACTCCCTGATTCAGGATCCATGTCAACCTGAATAAGTGTGTCCTACTTTTTTTTGGAAAGAGAGGGCAGAGGTCACAGATAGGCATCACAAAGCAGGGAGGGGCGGGAGCCAGAGGGCCTGAGAATTTTGCGTCCTTTTTGTGGGGCAAAAATGTGACATTTGTCTTGTGCAACACGCCGAAATGGGCACTAAACTGATGACCCTAACCTGGTGCAGGAAACGAATGAGGACGAAGGACCCAGAGTTGAGTGACAAGAATGGACAGTACCTCATTGGTCAGGGTAAGCTTGTCACTCCAGTAGAAAATACTAGTTATTTTATTGTTGACGGAACCCTGCAATGCAGCTGAATCGCTTATCACATGCTGCGAATAAATGGTTAAGCTTTTTAATGTTTTACTGCATTGGAACACCTTGCAAAACTAGCCTTTCAAAAACTAATAATGCTTCTCGGGCGAATATAGAATCCCGTCTCCCCCTGCCTGATGCAGGAATCAAGGTGTACATCGACCCCTTTACCTACGAGGACCCCAACGAGGCCGTCCGGGAGTTCGCCAAGGAGATCGACGTGTCCTTCGTGAAGATCGAGGAGGTCATCGGTGCGGGTGAGCCTCTGCCGCCTTCTCTGGGCCACGTCCTGGGTAACAGATAATGAGCCGAGCGCAGTAGGCGCACCGCTGCCGTTGGGTTTGCGGGTCAAACGGAATGCAAGGCGTATCGGGTGAAGGCGGGCAAGTAAGACGACTTCGCTAATATACCCATGGGCGTTTTAATTATAAAAGGCACTCATGTTTCGAGTACCAATGAGTAGTGGTACAACAATAATGGTGCTTCTGTAATGTTAATACAAGTGATGACATTACAGGAATGCAACTAAGACAGATCTGGGTATTGGGAGGTCTGCATTTTGCCCCAGGCGATGACAAGCTGCAGTATTTCCCTAACTCCCTAGCGAGGTTTGACTCATTTTCCCCTCTGTCCCCCGATTTGCTTCCCTCCCTCGTATAGTGTGGGGGGGGGGGGTCTAGCGAGAAGAAATTTTATTCCTTACTGGAACACGAGAGGCTGAGCAAGGTCGCATTCGTTTATAGTGTTTGGGCTTTTGTAGATAATGAATTAAATCTAGGCAGGCCGCACACACGGGTGTCACAGTCAGTTATGGATCGACATCTCAGACGTATTTAATTATGTACGTGTACATACGCATGTCCATAAATGTATGTATGTTCTGGAGGTTGAGCTTGCTGCAGGAAGGTAGATGTCTGAGAATGAAATGTGAAGCAGACATGCCACACAGTTGGTGGCCCCGGGCTATGCCACAGAATTAAGCGTTCCAGTCAAGTTCAATCCAAATATTAAACACTGGAGTTTGAAGCAGCCCCCTCCCACACTCCCGGTCCCCCACTCAGTGAGACCCACGAGGCTAGGTTATGAGCGTGACCATCTTCCCACTGGCACTGCACAGGGGAATTTGGCGAGGTGTGCCGTGGCCGACTCAAGGTCCCCGGGAAGAAGGAGAACTACGTGGCTATCAAGACGCTGAAGGGCGGCTACACGGACAAGCAGAGGCGGGACTTCCTGAGCGAGGCCAGCATCATGGGCCAGTTCCAGCATCCCAACATCATCCACCTGGAGGGCGTCATCACCGCCAGCTGCCCCGTCATGATCCTCACAGAGTACATGGAGAACGGAGCCCTGGACTCCTTCCTCAGGGTTCGTCCATTTGTCTGTCTAGCTCCCTTGCTCTTCATGATGGAGTTGTTCTGGTTCTTTTCGGCATTCTTTAGGGAATGATCTCGAGCCCGGCAGATGTTGTTCCGAGGATCTGAAGTGGCTCATGTCTTTTGGTTGCATTTTCTTTGACCTGGATTAAGTGGCTGGAGAGATTAAGATGAATCTACCCAGTATTGTTTGTTTATTTTCTTGCTTTTCACAATTAACCTTAAACAGATCATGTTTTTAGGTCGTGGACTTTTCCCTCTTACATTGAATCTTTGTTTACCTCTTTCAGTTTCTTACTCCTTCCTCCCTCTCGTCTTTCTTCTTCGCCTTACTTTCAATCTCTTTGCCCTCATATGATCACTGCTAACATCAAGCCCATCTCCTCCACCTTCTCCTACAGCAAAACGATGGGCAGTTCACCCCCATCCAGCTGGTGGGCATGCTACGGGGCATTGCGTCAGGTATGAAGTACCTGTCAGAGATGAGCTACGTCCACCGAGACCTTGCTGCCCGCAACATCCTGGTCAATAGCAACCTGGTGTGCAAGGTGTCCGACTTTGGCCTGTCACGCTTCCTGCAGGAGAACTCCTCTGACCCGACGTACACCAGCTCCCTGGTGAGCAAACCGGCCAATTCACACACTTTAAACACCATATAGCTGTGTCCAGACCCCCTTCTAGCCATCTAGCCATCTAGTCAAGTTCAAGTCTTGAGTCAAAACATTGCAGTCCAAGTCAAGTCTTGAGTCATTTGCCTTTAAGTCTAAGTCAAATCCATGTCTTTCCATCTTTTTTGCTGTCAAGTCAAAAGTCATAAAATTTGTGACTCCAGTCCAGATTGAGCTGTGAGTCATGTAACTTGAGTCCCTACCTATGTCAGTTTTTTTACCTTTAGTGATTAAAACTTGCTGCAGCAACAACCCACCACAGTACATCGTAGGATATGTTCTTTATAGACAGAGATAGGTTGAAAAGAGAGTGTCCACTCATGGTTGTCTTCGCACAGCTTTTATGTCCGTGTTTATGCAGGGAGTGATGCATCTTTCCAACAAACTATCTCTTGCATTCAGGCAATTGAAAATGCAGACAGCAGAGAATTAATATACACTGAAATTATAAAATTAATGGTATGGTATCCAGAGGTGGGACTGACCTCAAATCTACTCGAGTCATAGGGTCCATGTCAGGTCTAAGTCTCGAGTTGTTGCCCTCAAGTCCAAGTCAACTCCAAGTCTTTCCATCAGTTTTGCTGAGTCGAGTCATAAAATTTGAGTCTAAGTCAAGTCACGAGTCGGTGACTCGAGTCCCCACCTCTGACATTCACTCATTAACAAACTGTCTTTGTTCATGACTTTTGGGAATGATGGAAGCAGCTTTGGATTCCCGTGCAGTGCAGCGTTTTCTCTGTGTCCCAGGGAGGGAAGATCCCTATCCGCTGGACGGCCCCGGAGGCCATCGCCTTCCGCAAGTTCACCTCGGCCTCAGATGTCTGGAGCTATGGCATTGTCATGTGGGAAGTCATGTCCTTCGGAGAGAGACCCTACTGGGATATGAGCAACCAAGATGTGAGTGTGCTGGCAGCATCTCATATTTGTCCGTATTGGCAATTGTGTTCCCTCTGTACTGTGAGGGTCATGTGCACTGGTGGGCCCCCTTAGATGCCCATCTTACCCTGCCTGTCCTCCCCAGGTGATCAACGCCATCGAGCAGGACTACCGGCTGCCGCCGCCGCCCGACTGCCCCACCTCCCTGCACCAGCTGATGCTGGACTGCTGGCAGAAGGACCGGGCAGCCCGACCCCGCTTCAGTTCCATCGTCAGCGCCCTGGACAAGCTGATCCGCAACCCAGCCTCACTCAAGATCGTCTCCCAGGAAGGAGGAGGGTGAGTCTGGTCACCGGGAAGGGGTCGTACTTCCACTCGGGCTAGTGGCCCGGAGCTGCCCGTACCTCTTACGGGATGATTTCAGCCTGTTAATGAGCGGTTCCTGTACGGGTCCTTCAGGGACTCCTGTGGGGAGGAAATGGAACAGCAGGCTGGGTGTGGAGCGCTGGGAAACTCCCGTCTCAACAGGCGTTACCATTGAGCCGAGGAATTTTCAGCCTCCTCTGCACATCCATACTCAAAGGGGACTTGGGGGGGGAGGGGGGTGAGCCATTCAGACGAGAGGCTTTAGACTAGGCTGTGCATGTCTGTAGCCCCTCAGATCATCTCTCGTCTCAGTTAATATCCTGCCCCAAACATCACTGACTCTATTAACGCCTCAACAGGCTGTCAGAGCTGATATCCTGCTGTAGCCTGTCAATCAATGCCACTTTCGGGCCTGGCCCCCCACCATCCTCCTGCTGTGGGCACACACACAGAGCAGTGTCCTTTCACTCAGTTTCGCCTGTCCCAGCTCATGCAGCACCTTGTGTGTCTCCCTGTGGGAGTCTAGGCTGCCGTTGCCCCTCTGCCTACTTTCTTCTACTCTTTTTCACTTGGCCCCCTGCTGGAAAAGCTCAACAAACAGACATCTCTCTGTAGAATCCCGACAGCCTGAAACTCTAGTCTTAAGCACCCCCCCCCAACTGTCTGTCAGTGAAATGTGCTGTCAGTCAGAAAGGCTGTGACCCCCTCCTCCGTGATCCCCCTCAGTGGAATGCTCCATCTCTGGAGCGCTCCGCCCACTCCTCCCTCAGTAGAATATGCTGTTTCTTAGATTGATTCTCCTGTTTCCTCCCCCCCCCCACCTCAGTGGAATGTCCTGTTCTTCTGAGTGACAGTGTCTGCTCCCACCCCTCTGTCCCTCCCCACATTTCCTTTCAGTGGAATGTCCTGCCAGTTACAATGCCTTTGTTAGCTGGCCCATCTCCGCTGATTAGGGAGTGTTCATTAACCTCTTCTCCTTCCCCAGGCCGTCCCATCCCCTGCTGGACCAGCGCACCCCCCCTCCGCTATCTGCCTGCGGCTCGGTGGGAGAGTGGCTCAGGGCCATCAAGATGGAGCGATACGAGGACAGCTTCCTCCAGGCTGGCTTCACCAGCTTTGAGCTTATCTCACAGATCTCCACAGAGTGAGTCTCCCAGCATTTCAGCCTTAGGCATTGTGCCCCCCCTCCACCTTTCTGTCTGGCCACATTTGAGAGCCGTGTATGGTCTGTGTGAGATGCACTTATATTTTCCACCCCCTCTAGGGACCTCCTGCGCATTGGGGTCACATTGGCAGGACACCAGAAGAAGATCCTCTCCAGCATCCAGACCCTGCGGGTACACAAGAGCCCCATCACTATGTCTATGCAGTACTGACTCCTTCCTGAACTGTGACGCGTGCCTGCCTTTAACCCAGAGGAGCCATCAGACACCCCACAGGTGCTCATCAAACACGCGACCCTCGTTCGACTGGAAATCGACGAGCGAAACAAACAAAACAAAAAAACAGCATTCGTTCAACCCAGGTTGATTTGTTGCCAAAAGCTGGTCGTCTGCAGGTTGTTTAGCATTAGCTTATTAGAGAGAGCTGTTCATTGAGTCGCCAAGCTGCCCTGCTCCTCGATGCTGCCTTGGGGGAAGACAAAGGAATGGCGCCGTCTTCCTCCTCCTCCTCTTCGACCCACACTCGTCGGCGTTCGGATTGACGAAGGGGCGGGTGCAGGGGAGTGGATTCTGACAGTGCCTGGTTCAGATTACGGTTCCCTCTGAAAAATCGACGCCAACGAAAATAGAAGGGGATCTTTAGCACGGAGTGTTTTAATCACTTTGTCATTTTTAAGCCTGTGAAAGTCAAAGCAGAACGGGAGAAGCTGTATAAATGATTCCTACGGAAGGTCCTTTGGTATTTATGAAGACACTAGTGTTTCAATGGACTTCTCTCAATGGGCCAACTGTTGTATGCTTGATACAGATATCCCGTTTTCCCCTAGAGCCATCCTGTGTCTGAATTGATCAACATAATCCCTCACATGGGCTTATTCTTTAACTAAAACTATTTAAACAAATCTGACTTCACAGGTTGAAAAGAGGGCTGATTCAAAATTGGCACTTTTTAGCTTAGAAATGATGATATTCCATAATTATTTTTTTAAGTATCTGGACATGGTTTCTTTTTTGGATGTTTTCATTTCTGCCTTTTCTCTTGGCGGACTGGATGCAAGAAGAGACTGAAAAACCCGCTGTCCAATTCTTCACGGAACATGGAGTTCAATCAAAATGAGCAATAAATTGTGGGTGGTTTTTATAGTGACTGTGAAGATCCACTGGCCACGGATGGTGCTGAATTCTGCCTCTGTCTGGTCCGCAGGTGACAGTTAGTCTTACCTCCTCCCCCCCAAAAACTGACACCCACCCCCCCCCCCTCACCTAGGACCAGGGACCCAACCCTGACTCAGCATCTCCCCTCGCTGCTGTGGACAGTAATATACTGGCCATTGGGAATCCTGAACGTTCACGTCTGGTCTTCACATTGAAGACCTGCTATTATCATATACCAATGATTTTTTTTTCTATCATTGATTTGCCTTTTTTATGTATTGTTGTATTTCTTATATACATATATATGCAGATATACATACAGTGACCTCCATTTGAATTATACCCTGTATTCATTAGCAGAAATATTTATTCTGTTTATGCCCCAAACATAACTATTTAACAGTTAATTTAAAATGTGTGCAAAGCTGTTTATTTTTGCAAAAATAATATTTAAATTTTTATATAATTGCATGTGTCAGAGCAGCTCTGGAAAATACAGGAGTTAGTCCAGACCTCTCTGTGTTTATCAGAAAAGCATGGCAGTTACGTTTGCCCCCCCGCCCGCCCCTGACCCCACCTGGTGTTTGTTCTGCGCCGCGGCCGCCGCCCCCAGGAGAGGAGGCACTCTTCGTGAGGTTTTGGCTTCCCCTTGCACGGCGGTCTGACCGCTGGGTTCGGTAGAGTACTCCCGGGGCTTCTGAATGTGGGCGTACAGCATCCCCTCATGTGTTTGAAAGCCCTGGGACTGTTCAGCGGGGGCCTGTAGTCACATCGACTGCTCCAGCAATGTTTAGTTAAACGCTCCCTGAACTTGCTGCTTTCAGACTTGAGGTTAGGGCTATTTAGACCTCTCTCAGAAAAGAAAAAAAAAGAAAACAAGAAATCAGAAACATCCAACCCTGTCCCCTGACTTTTCTTGTCTATAAACTTTTAAGCACATCACTGTTCAGTCAACCCCATTTTCACAAAGATATACATGCACATTTAGATAATACAACAGGTCATGTTTATACATACAGTTATGTTATTGTAACTAATCTTTTTTAACTTAAAAATGTGCCAACAGAGATCCCCTGGAAAAAAAAAAATCATTCAAATTACGCTGATTGGGATGGTGAAGTCATTTTTTGGCAGGATGACAAACACAGCGCTTACAGTACACTCATGCTATTTGTCCGTTCATCTCTTATAGTTAAGGTGCATGTGGAAGTCACTGTGTATATATGAATATATATGTGTATGTATGACGGGATGCTGGGAGGTGGAATCTCTTTGCACAGTGTAATCTGTGTCCAGTCACAATAAAGATTCTCAGCACTGATATATCCCACTTCTGCTCCTGAGTCCTCAGTCGTCTCCTGCATATTTTAATTCGAGTGTGTAATTGTTTTGGTTCAACTCCTTGTACATTTTTGTTTGGCCCGTTAGGCCTCAGCGGGCGCTCGGGGTTGAGGTCGGCATCTCCACGTGGTCCCGCCTCCTCGTGTTATTTCCATCGTTTGTCGGCTGCCTGCTGAGAACGGGCAGCTTTTAGCGTCTATGTTTTGTCATCGAACCTCGGCGGCCGAATGCCGACGGTGACTCGCAATCTGGGTTTCGGGGCCGCCTTCCTCACTTCGGTCTCTCCGGGTTTCTCCGTCTTCCTGCCGTTCCGTGTTTGCTCCGCCATCTCTGACTGCGGCTCTTGTTATTTTTTTTTTTCCCCCCGAGCCGAGACACGAAGCAGGCGGGAGGTCAGCCGAGGCTGTCCGAGCACAAAAGCCCCCGTTCACGCGGAGCTGGGAGGCTGGAGTGTGTAAAGTCACAGAAGCTTCCAGATGGGGTATCATAAATGAGGCCGCAAGACTCTAAATCTGGGAAGTTCATGGGCTGTGTATTTTAGGATTTTTTTGTAAAAAAAATCCCAGGGTTATATAAATATTTGTCTATTTAAAAAGTTCTTTTAATTAAAAAGTCAAATGTTAATTATGTGATTCATATATGAAACAAAATCCCACATTATCGTGACCTGTTAAAATCGCTGGATGTTTATGTAGGTGGCTAATGGTTTGGGGAAGTATGATATATATTTTTTAGTTTTAATTTTGGTGCTTCTGACATTGTATATTTCATGACTGTTTAGGAGGAGCTTGTGTTTAAATTACAGATAATCCGTTTAAAGCCTGCTGCTCTGAAAATCATAGAGCAAATGTTAATTGGCAATTAGTATAAATTCGCCTATGTAAATGAACTTTTGTTCAGCATATAAAAAATAAAACAGGTCAGTTATAAATAAGTATGCTGAACTTACAAAAAGCATAAACATAATTTATAAACCAATAAATGTACAGTATGTGTGTGTG
>JAODLC010000002.1:11368923-11390534 GCA_026781145.1 Hippopotamyrus pictus | reverse complement strand
GGCTGTGTGCTTAATTCTACACCAGTGTCAGCAATGGGTATGAGTTAATTAGGCAGTTCCTCTAATTAATAGGGGTGCCCACATATTTCTGTCCAAATATTTTGCTACAAGGAACATTTATGTTCTGGAACAAGGAATATTTATGTTTTGGGAGCCAGTTACTGGTTACTCTGTGTCACTAACGACCAGCCGTTCTCATTTTGCCCAGTTTATTATTCAGTTATAACTAAAAAGAGAGAGACAATAAAACTAAAAGATGGTGAAGGATGTGGAGGGTCACTAAGTGTGCAAATTCCTAACAATCATTCAAAACGTCAACGCAGAGGACAACTTTAATGTTCCGACTTGCAAACAGAAGCAAGAACATAAGCCAAGTGTGGTGACAGGCGGAGATTAGAAGGGCTTACCTTGGGGGGCCAGCTCCGCTTCTGGAACACTCCACGACAGGCTGCTTTTTCCGCTCCTAGTTCTGCTCCTAATTGTTTTATTGAACTTTTGAGCTGAGAGCTACTAATTCATCCCTCCGAGGTATTCGGGGTGAGAGCCCTGGAGGACTGAGGTCAGGTCTCCATACTTTAAACGAAAGGCAGCCGGGCCCTTCCCAGCACAGGTTCCCGGTGCACCTGACGCCCATCAAACAGGGCGAGAGACGGCGGACGCCGTAGGCAGGGTTCCGGTCCATCGCGGGGCACATCTTACACGCAACGGGCGATTTACAAACACTCATTCACAGGTCATTGTGCTACAAGCCTGAAAAGAAATCGCTAACCGAGCAGAGATCGAACCCGCAACCACCAGAGGAATGAGGCCACGTTAAGGTCCGCCGAGCTACTGAGTCGCACGACCACTAAACAAAATGCGGCTCATAGACTTTTTCCCTTATTTATAAAACTTTAGTGTTTCTCGTCGTCTTTTAGATGTAACAAAAACAAGAGCGGAGTAGGAAGAGGAGGCAGCACACCCAGGTGAATCACCGGCAGGAAGTGGCCCGGGGGGAAACAGGGGCGGCCGGCGTGTGAGCCGGCTTTCAGTGGGATCAGGTGCTGCCTGACCAGGAGGCCTGACCAGGAAACGCACACACGACAGGGAGCAGGACCTCTGCCAAGCACGCCAGGGCCGGACCCCGGCTCGGGACCGAGGCGAGAGCGCGTACCTGTGCCCCAAGCCGCCTATACAGACTTACGTTACCACCAAACAATGACTCCGTGTTCCCCTTCCAGCTGCTGACGGGCCGTGTTAAGATTTTGATGAAATCTCATATTTCTGTGTTTGGCCAGATTTCTTTCTTTCTTTTTTTTTTTGTAAAGCAGGTATAAAATTCTACGAAACTGGTGAGCTGGGGGTGTCCAGGTTACGGCACAGATCCAAGGACGGGCTACAGCAAGGTATTATCTCCGAATTCCCACAACAAATATCCTGTTGTACGAATAAAATGTCACGCTGCTTCCTGAAAAACTGCAAAAGTGATTACTACTGACAAACAGTATATTCACATTCATATCCAGTTTAATATTTGACAATAATCGCTTCCCTTTATTTTAGCATGTCGTTTTATTATATATTTATTATTCAGTACATATACTCATGTTCCTTTTGTATAACTTTTCGTTATACAGAAAATTCTTTCTCTAGAACTGCTTTATGATTGGCATACATTTTTATGGCCAAAGGCAGCTCAATAACGTGATATCTGATTCAGATGTGGGATGCTGTCATGTGCTTTTTCTCCTATGCAAACCTGCAGCAGAATTGGCTGGAAAAAAACAGGGACAATAAGGCACAAGTTTCCGCTCCATATGCTGACCTCTGACCCGATCTGGGAGCGCCCACCTTTTCATGGTTCCGTGGGCTATTGAACACGCAGCGCTTCACTTCCTGTTTCCATCTTCCTGCAGTTGTGAGGTCTGCTGTCTCTCGCGTGCTCACCGTCCCCTCCCTTTGTGTGGTTTTCCTCTACGTCTCTCCCTATATCACTTGGTGTGCCATTTGGATGCCGACATTGGCTCGGACACACACACACACACACACACACACACACACACACACACACACACACACACACACACACACACCTCTCTTGCACTCCAACCCCCGTGCACGTGGGATGTTGAAACCTTGAACTCCTCCACTTATCCTTTCGCCTTTCCATGGGAGTTCCTCTCACGGGGTCAAGTTCATATCTTTGCCTGCTCAACATCAAGGGACCCCGTTGAATTTACATTTTGCGAAGGTGATAAGTTAATGGCACGGCGGAGATAATGGACATAAAATTAGTGAGCGGCACAAAGTGCGACGTCAGTGTGATTTATCTGGAGGCTTAGCTGGGCTGCGCCCGACACGGCACATTTTTGGAGTGCGCTCCTTCCTCCCCTGACGTATTACCTTACCGTACCCCTGCCAGCACAGGCTCAAGCAGCGCTTATCCGGCTTAACTTACAGCAGAGGTGGCCTGCTTTGGGTCAAGCAAGATTAATTACACTCAGCCTTTCCCTGTGTTATGCTTGTGTTGCATGTCCTGGGGTCAAAGATCAGAGGTCGCCTTTGGAAGGAGTCAGAAGGAGGTGCTTCTCCCTAGTGCCCCCTCAGCCGAATACCGTTACCTATTAATCTCTTACTGGCTTTCTCTTAACCTTCCTTCCTTCCATGGTCTTGTTTGGGTGGTCGAGGTGTAAATCACCCTCCTTGTCTTTACCCAGGGCAGTGCTGCTGTGGTGGCAGTCACCATGGAATTAGCTTATTATCTTTCACTTCCACATAGTTAATTCTTGCACGACTGGGATTAGTTCCAATGCAGTTAGCCCTCACAGCGCTCGGATTAGCTCCAGTGCAGTTAGCCCTCACAGTCCAGGGATTAGATCTAATGCAGTTACCCCTCACAGCACAGGAATTAGATATCATGCAGTTAGCCCTCACAGCGCTATGATTAGGTCCAATGCAGTTAGCCCTCACGGCACTGTGATTAGCTTCAATGCAGTTACCCCTCACAGCACAGGAATTAGATATCATGCAGTTAGCCCTCACAGCACTGTGATTATTTTCAATGTACCTAGTCCTCACAGCACTGTGATTAGCTCCGATACAGTTAGCCCTCACAGCACTGTGATTAGCTCAAATGCAGTTACTCTTCACAGTACAAGGATTAGATATCATGCAGTTAGCCCTCACAGCCCAGGGATTAGATCTAATGCAGCTAGCCTTCACAGCATGGTGATTAGCTCCAATACAGTTAGTTTTCACAGCACTGGGATTAGCTCCAATGCAGTTAGCCCTCACAGCCCAGGGATTAGATCTAATGCAGCTAGCCTTCACAGCATGGTGATTAGCTCCAATGCAGTTAACCCTCACAGCACTGGGATTAGCTCCAATACAATTAGTCCTCACAGCACTGGGATTAGCTCCAATGCAGTTAGTCCTCACAGCACTGGGATTAGCTCCAATGCAGTTAGTCCTCACAGCACTGGGATTAGCTCCAATGCAGTCAGCCCTCACAGCACTGGGATTAGCTCCAATGCAGTTAGTCCTCACAGCACTGGCTTACTTTCCATAGAGTTATGCAGGAATAGCAATATGGTTTCTGCTTTCCTCTACTCATATATTAACTGGAGCCTTGAACTTATTCTACCAGGATAATGAAAGAAGGAATGAGAAAGACAGAAAAACGAAAAATGGCAGCAATAAACGAAAAGGGGGAGGTTTTGCCAAGACTGTAATGAAGAACCTGGAGGAGACAGACTTGTCTTCCCCAATATTTGAGAAGGACCATGCCATTGTGCAGAAGCTCCAATGAATCACTGCCATTGTCCTCCCCGGTATTTGGATGAGATTTACCGCCCTGATTTATGTCGTTTTTTGCCAGATACTTTTCTAGACTACACCCAGTGGGTCCCAGACACATTGCCGTTTGGCCAGTGAAGTCTTTAAAGACACTTTGGCACAAGGCTAATAGTCATAAAATTTGTAACAAATTATCTTTTCCAGTGTCGCTAGCCTCTAACATCCAGAACCCTGAAACAACTTTTATTTTTCCAAAACGCAATTAGCAACAATTCCAGCTTTTGCTTGTGATTTACAACTTCGAGAGCTTAAACTGTGTTTCTAAGTAAGCAAAGGTGAAAGGGCAGCATCGCGTTTGGTCTCTCAGGACCGTTAGGATGCCTCCCTGCTGCTTAGTGATGCTGCGGCATAAACACTTGTCAAAATTTACTTTTTGCACTATGCTTCTTGTCAATTCGGGTTATTTTTACCTCGAGGAAACTAACACCCCCCCTCTAGCTCGGTGTCAAACGTGGCTCCTCCTCTTGGAGTCTCTGCTAATGTCCTTGTCACCCGAATGAGAAAAACGGGTCAGCGCAGTGGCATTTGCAACCTTGTGACAATTGGCCCTTCCCAAAATCTAACAGTGTCGTGTGACCGTGGTGTCCCTGTGGGACCCCCAGCGATGAAGGTATGTCCCTGTATGTCCCAAGGACACAGAAACCAGGAGAGCATGCACTGGATTTTTATTGGTTTTTTTTGGTAAACATTTGGAAAGGCACAAAAGGGGGGATGTGTGTGTGTGTGTGTGTGTGTGCGCACGTTCAGGATTGTTTCTTTTAGTAATATGTCAGTCTGAATGCTCTCTTATTTCTCTCTCTCTCTCTTTCCTCTGATCTTCTGTTGGACACATCTGGGAGATATTTGTCCTGGAATGGAGAGAGCAAGAAGAGAGAGGGTGGAGAAGGTGATAGTTTACCCGAAAAGAGAGATTGTAACAGTTCACATTTGGTCTCCGGGGAGAGTAAGGATCGAATAAAGTCTGAACAGAAGGATTTAGGAGAAGAGAGATGGGGATTTTGATGGAAACCAGATTTGAGACGCGGCAGGATCCACGCGTGGTGGAGAAGCCTGTCCAGCACAAACCTCTTCTCAGAGGGACAGTCTCCATCACCCTGTCTGCAAATTAAAACAATATTATTCGATACATGGCGGGACTCGGAGACGTGCTTATCTAAACGGCGGCTGCGTGTTTGTCGAGGGCTATCTTAGCGAGCGCTAGTCGCTCACCACGAGCAGACGATCTCGGCCCAAAATCTTTGCTATGCCGCTGGGCGTCCGCCGTAGGCGTGTAACGCTGGCCCCAACTCCTCTCTGTCAGGTGGCTTTCTGTGTTTTCTGGCCCAGATAGTCTGTCTGGGAAATGTTAGGCAATTAGTGTTGATTGGCAGGAGTCACATAATTTTTTTTAAAAAAGAAAAACAGTGAAATATTCTGCTGTGAGTAGTCATACGTTTTCCATAACTCTCTTCTTATCACCTGTGCAGCTCTTGAAGCGATGAGGTCTCTAAGGGAACGTTCTGGTATTTTTGCCAGGAATATAAAGAAAGATAACAATTATCATATGTCATACTACTTTCTGAACTGTGCTCGGGAAAATGTCATGTCTTCAGTTAAGGTCTTAATTTCACTGGCAAAATATCAGAAGCAGATAGAAGCTCCTCTTTGCCTCGCCGAGCTGCTGGGACGTCCTTTAGCACCTTTCTGATGCTACAAAAATCCATTAAAAAAAGAAATAGATGAATAGAGAAATTTAAGTTTTAAAAGCAAAAAAAAAGGCACAGTCGTGGGTGCAAAAACACCCCCCCCCCCCCCCCCACCACACACACACACACACACACACACACACTGGAACTAATCTTGAACGACTTCATTTCTGCTACTCAGAATTGGGGGGACGGACGGAGAGAACTGGGCACTCAGCCTTTCTTAAACGAAAGAAGGCAGTTGCCTATGCATTCGCCAAAAAGTCTGAAGAGGAAAATAAATATTATATATATTTTACGTGTACGTATTATATTATTACATTACTGTATATACATTACATTGTATATAACATCTGTATATAATGTTATGTTTTTATATACAGATCATGTTATGTTTTAAATGTATAATATGCGTGGGCTGGATAATTCAGATGAGGCACATTCAATTATTTACGATTTACTGTACGTCATTGTAAAATAATCACAGTTAAAACCGATGATTTATTTTTTGAAACAGAAACGGTCGCAAGTGCAGAATTTTGAAAAGTGTATATCAAATTCCGAATGAGGAGTGCCATAGGTTTGAGACTGGCAAAACATTTTACAGACAATAAATACACTTTAAAGACGTCGAATATGTTTTGGATTGCAACGAGATACATAGTTTCGTACAATATTTCATACTTTGCTCTCAATGAACCAGTGACAGTATGCTTCCTTTGGGATACTGAGGGAAATATGCATGTTCTGGGAACGTAGTAAAAATAATGATTTAAGAAAAAAAACATCTGCGGGGTAATAGTACAAAAATGCTTAACTTCGATATGAATGCCGTGACTGTGAGCGATCGTAGCTGTCCACAGGCGCCCAGGCATGTTGAGGTCGATACCCCTCCCCGAAACGCCTGCTGTTTTTGGCCACACTGGCAAAATAAAGACATACATTTAAAAAGTAAGATTTTAAAAAATTTGTGGGCGTTTCTCAATGAATTGCGGGTCATAATTATTTCCTGTTTACACTTCGCAAGTAAGCCTAAGATTACCCCAGGAAGGATCCCCTGATTTGTGTTTATGTACCTGATTGGACGAAACAAACAAAAAAAAAACCGTAAGTTGCTAAAATCTGAATTGACATGAACTGAGAGCCGGCGAAGGCGCCTCATACTCTGACCCCAGATCAGCGCTAAATCGCCAGCCGCTCACTTGGGCTCCCAGGTCCGTCACCCTGCAGCCTCCGTATTACCACACTAAGGCGTAATTTAACAATGCGCGCTTTTATTAAACAGGAGCTCACGTCGTGCCAGCTCCGCTCCGATTAAGTCATTATTTCTGGGTTACGCACACCGAGCTTTACCAATACTTTCCGTCTCCTGGCCACATGTTAGTGATTTTAACCGGACCAATTAGCAATTAGAGACGCCGGCGTAATCAGCGCGGGTTTGCGCTGTTTGATTATCGGGTGGAAGTGCGTTCAAAGACGGGGGCCGCGTTTCACACGTTGTCCTTTGACCGCGTGGCCCGTTTCTTTCCGTCGTTAATTACACTCCTTCCTTTGTCTTTGTCGAGGCTTTTGTGTCTCGTTTCCTGTGCCAAGTATTAACTCTCTATTTCTTACTTTGTAGTCCTCCTGTACAGTATATCCTCCTGAAACAATTTCCTTTTAAAGTACTTTTTCTCGTCTCCGTTTGCCAGTCCTTGATTCTCTTGTCCTTTTATCTCCATGATACATATTTCCCCATTATACCTCCTTTCATTTATGTCGTGCCTGTCTGCCGTTTTCCCTCCTTTTTCCATACTCCACTGCCTTCTGCCCTCTCTCTGTCTCACTCGCTCTCCCCGGAGCTCCCACGGCGGATGTGGCTTAATTGACAGTAATTGGGGTGTTATTATCTGCGGTTGGTTGTACCTGACCCTGAAAATTTCCCAGGAGAATGCGCGAGGGAGACCGAGGGGAGAGAGGGAAAACGAGACAGAGAGAAATCTTTGGCCAAATAAACAGAAATGTAATTCCTGCCAAAAAATAATTTGAAAGGTATAGCCGACGACCAAGACTGTCAGTGAAAGACCCCTAAAAAATTCTAGCCTTTAATTTTCAATCAGGCTGTTGGTAATATATCCAGCAGATCCTTTAAATATCCAGCACTGAGAACTGGCTGGCAGTACGTAGAGCATGCATTTAGATTTCCTTAATACGAATTATTTTACTCAAGCAGGGTAACTGACAGCTGTTTGGGTCATACTGCACATTAAATAAGCTATAGATAATGAATCGAGAAATCACATCGTTATACGTGAAAACGAACAGTCAAACTTTTTAGTAACTTTCCCCTTTTGTTTTAAAGCATTGAAGTGATTTTAAAGAGAATTCGGCACTTTTAACAATAAAGGGATAAAGAACATAATCAACGCGAGTGGTGAAAATTTGTAAATATGAGGAAAGGTGACTGGACAAACGCAGGAAGAGAGAGACCCCAGAGAAAGATTAGAAGAAATGAGAGGTAGGTCTCCATAATTACTGCAGAGCCACAACACAAACAAATAGATTAAAAGCAGACGATGTATACCTGCAAAGTCAGTCTTTGTTTACTGAACATTCCTGGTTTCCCAGATTCCCCGACCATCCCACCTGGTTTCCATTGCTTTTTAACAACTTGGAGAAACCCTTTCAGATTTTCCAGATGGGAATCTTGTCAGATGTGCTCCGTCTGACCTGAAAGGGTGTAATAACTGTAATCAGTACACCGAAAATTATAATTGGTTTTTACTTGCAGGAGAAAATAACAGCTGAGCAACGAGAACAAAGGAGGGACGAGGCAGAAGTGATATATTACAATTTTCCAAAGCAGGCAGCTTCGGAAAATAAAAATAAAAAACGGCATTCGGGAACAGAAAACATCAGCCGGTGATAAGCCTTAAAATATGTTTTTAATTCAAATTTGGGGATTGTTTTTAAGGTCTTTGATTGCAGAGTAATCTAGGCCGAGAGCGAGAGCGAAAGACAGAGGCAGGACATGTTGTCATTAATCGTGAACAGATGACACGTAAGTGGAACCCTGCCAAGTCCGCAGGGCAGACACGAGATGGATTTGGGTCACTGTCCGGTTTGAGGCTCGCATTCGCCGTGGCCGCACTAGACGTGCCTGGAGATTCTGGCTGTTCATTGGGCGTGCTCGGACACTCAGCCGGTTAAAGAGCGAACCCAGGCCTCGCTGTGCTAATAAGAAAAATGGAAGCTTCCACAGTGCGTTCATCTAACCCAGAAGCCCGCCGCTGGTCTCCAGACTCGCGTCCGCTGAGTGTCGGCTCTGCCTGGGGGACGCCCAGCTCGCTGGCTGTCAGGCACCCAAATCACACAGATGGAGGAAGGCGCGCAGAGCAGTGGGGAGAACGGAATCTGCGAGGGGGCGACCCCGAGGGCCCGCTTGAAGGGAAAACCGTGCCGCGCGTGGCGGCAGGGCGACAAAGAGGCGACAGGCAGCCAGACGGAAGGAGGCGAGGCACACAGCTGGCTGAAGAATGCCCCGATTTGTCTTAACAAGTTTTAGATGTCCAGCAGACGGAGTGGGTCTCACCACAAAGCAGGCTTCCTAATACCACAATCCTCCACCCCCACCCCAGTCGCTGCCACACCTACCCCCAACACGCCACTTTTTTTCAGACAGGTGATTATTCCCTCACTGCCGTCTTTTTTAAACACTTCCTCACTTCAAGCTTCTAGGCCCCATCCTGCTCCTAATCCCTACCTCTCTCCCTCCTCATACACACACACACACACACACACACACACACACACACACCAAAAATCCCCCCCCTTCAACAAGCATACAGATACTCCCAGGTGGAGAGGCGCTCATTGTCTGGACCTGCGGAAACCTGACTCCTTAATCACCACTGGGGGAGGAATGAGTCTGCTTCAATGTCAGCTGAGCACTACCTCTGAGCGCAGATAGGGGGTGCTACAGTCAAATAAAGCACCAACACTGTAGCACTTAGGACCATGACACATGTGAGTAAAGTGCTTCACTGTGGTGAATTGTAGTCATTATAAGCAGGAAATGAGAGTAAACCTGGACAGCAGGCATGTGTCTTGCTCTGATCCATCCATTTTCTAGCCAGCCGTGCCAGTCAGGGTCACCTGGAGTCTATCGCATGCTGCACAGGGGCTGGGGTATACCCTGGACAGGACGCCAGCTCACCACAGGGCACGGGGCTGGGGTATACCCTGGACAGGACGCCAGCTCACCACAGGGAACGGGGCTGGGGTATACCCTGGACAGGACACCAGTCCTTTGCAGGGCACATACAAAGTTAGTCTACCGGCCTTATATTGGGACCCACTCCTGGGAATACCGTGCAGAGAAGGTGGGAACTCCCAACCCTGGAGGTGCCCAACAGCAGTGCTACCACAAAGTCACTGGCATGTGCTTAAGGAGCCAGTGCATCTCACAGATGTCAGCCATTAATTTAACTGTTTGGTGGCAATAATTTAGGCAGAGTGTGTTTTCAGGGTGCAGGGTATGAGTCGCAAAACTGCAGGAAATGAGAGTGCGTTTGTGTCGGGGAGATTATACCCTAGTTGGGGCGTTTACCCCACTAGATTCTGCTAACCATTTTTGTGCACACGCACATACACACACACACACAGACATGAACACAGCTTTTCATATTGATCCCATTTCTTTGCCCTCTGAAAATTAAAAAACAAAAAAAACGGTGCATCTTCTCTTCTGAATTACGCTGTCGTAATTAATAAAACAAATCAGCTGAGACATAGGAGCAGTTGGAGAACACTCCGCATTTATGCCGGAACCTGAGGTGTGTGTCTAGTAGACGTGATTAGAGCTGGTCGACTGTGTTATCGCTGCATCATGGTACAGGGGCTCGGTAATGAGGGGGACCCCGCCCCCCCCACGGGGTCCGCGGTGTGATGATGCAGTTCGGCGTGTATCGGGCCACGCGGGGGCTCCGTAGCCACAGAGGTCAGAGAGGAACTGTCAGCTCAGCCTGAGAGTAACTCACTGCATTGTGTGGCCCCTGTGTGTCACGTTGAATGGTGCCTTAGACTGTACGCTGGCCTTTTGGCATAGATTACATTTTGCATATACTCCCAAAGCCCCCCCCCCCCACTTTCTTTTCCCCCACCTCTGTTTTCTCAGCTGCTCTCTCTCTTTCTGTTGACTCACACAGAGAGAAGTTTGTTTTCCCACCTCCTCGGACGGATTAATTGTTTCCGTCAGCCAGGAGGGGGAGAGAGAGCGACTCTGAGGCTGTCCCTTGTTTTCTCCTCGGCGGCCAAGAGCGGCTGCGGGTGACAAACGCTCACGCTAAACTGCCACATTGTCCCTGAGCAGCATGGGAGATTCCGTGAGGAGTCACCCAGGGTCTCCCTGGGCCCTGGGGACCGGCGTGGAGATATTGACGTTCTGGGAGTTGTGCACATTCGCAAAGGATCATGCATGAAACTCCGGATCCGCACACGATTCGTCACATGGCTGCGAGCTTTTCAACAAATTGCTGCCTTTGTTTTGCACTTTTTCACGCCTTTTCAGATGGTACTGGAGTCGTACCAGACCGTTTTATTTGTACTTTAGAAAAGGGAAATTCTCTACCTGGGGTCTGTAGCACAGATGCAGTGCGGTTACAGAAACACATTTGTAAATTGATAGAATATAGATATCTGCAAAAAAAAAAAATTAAAAACTCAATGGGGGCTGCCCCCACACAGACCAAATAAAATTATTCAATTCCACCCCCTCCCTTACTTCTTAGTATGATAGGGGTTCCCAGCTATGGGCTGTCTTTATTTGGGGGTCCCGGGTTTAAACGAGAGTGAAAAACTCTGCTTCCGACCATGGATTGTTCAGAAAACAGGGGACCTTCTCCAGAAGGTTTTTAATTTGGGAAGATGTGTAGTGCTGGAGGGTGGATTGGGATCAAAGCCCAGCCCAACCCTGCAGACTTTTCATATTATAACGTGGCTTCACTGAGCGACAGAGTCACATTTTAAACTGGGTTCATCCCTGCTGATGCAGAACTTTATGGCCAGATTCTCTACTGTGGAGGTCTTGAATCAGGGCCCCTCCTTGGACTTGAACCTGCAACCTCTTGCAGTAACTTGTTTTGTAGAAGTATGAAGCTGTATGTCACAATTTCCTGGCTGACTATGAGGACATTCTCAATAAAATGAAATGACACAGTCAATGTTTGCTCATTTCTGTAAAGAACTGATTGAATTTCTTACGAAACATAAGTATTCTTATTAAATTAAAAATACATAGGTGATCTGTTATAGCCATATTTCGTAATATATATCAAACGTTAACTTCCGTGCAATAACGTTAACATTTGAGAAATGAAAATTATTACAACAAAACATATACTTCATAGTTATTAGTCTTAGTCTGTTAATTATTAACTCTACAAATCTTTGAATTTCAATTTTTTCACTTGCAAAGCAACTCCAGCGGTTGATTGGTGGTATAGCCAGGGTGTAACCTAGGTGACGGCTATACTTCTGCCCAATTAGCACCCTCAGTACGTACTGCCAGAGCACTACTTCAACATGACAGCTCATTGTACTCAACCTCACAATTCTTTGGCTGCCTTCTGTCACTTTGATGGGCCATATCAATCAATCAATCAGCTGTGATCTAATATAGTACTTCTTCCTAATCAACTTGTTGGAGGGCATTTGTGGCACATTTTTCAGAGTGAAAATTGAAACAAGAAGAGTGCAGCTAGACTACAGTCTACTCACCGTAAGAACTTGAAAAATAAACTTCTGCCTTGAAAACTTTTTTTAACTACCTTGGTTTCATTGCAAAATATTTAGCCTGCTGTCCTGTTGGGCTGCTGTAGATTAGGAGCCTACCCAAAGACCCCAGCGCGTTGACCCCCGCCTCGACCTCTTCTTCTGTCACCAAGCCTTTGTTCCCTTGTTCATTCTCTCTCTCTTTGTGAGCCTCTTTGTCCTCCTGTCGCTTCTAAGATGGCTTGGAATTAGGATCAATTACAGACTCATTTGTCCCACACTGGTGCGGTCAGGCACAAACAGACACTCACACACATGCAGCGTCGCTCCACCTGCTCCCCCACCCTTCCGTGTCACACCATGGGGACACACAGACGGTCCTGTGCTGCTACACTCGCCTGAACTTCTCTTAATCCCTTGTTCCCTGAGTAAGTTAAGTGTTCACTTATAGGGCCTCCCAATTAGCTGCACTTCACACAGAAGAACTTCAGGGCAAGAACAGCGGGCTACTGTCTAACTACAGAGGTAGTTGAAGTTTTTCTAAAACTTCGAAATTATGAAGCAGGCAAGAGCGAAAAGTAAGAACGGACAGACGGGAGTGACGAGAGGGCGGGAGACCGTCAGGACTGGATATAGCACTCCCTCTGCTGTTTGATATGTGAATTGCAGCACTTTCTCCACACGCATTTTAATGAGTGGTATTTGATTTCCTGTGCAAGTGGACTTTCCATTTCCTCCTGCAGCTGAATTGTATTTTTGCCATATAAGTAACGAGGAGTAAAACGATCAGCATAAATAAACTACAGTCACACAAACTGTAGAAATTTCACACCTCTGGATTTTTAGAATGATTTCCAGATTTCTCCATGGGTTCCTAACATTTTGGTTTTTTTTTGCCTTAGTATTCCTGAACTGCTGCTTGTGGTTTTAGTATTATATTACTATTGCTTATGGGTGACAACTTCTGCTTCCAGTAGAGCCAGTGTCTGTGGGGGGGCACAAGGCACAGGGTGATCAGGCTGGACACTGCCGGACCGGAGGTGGGGGGGCTGCATTCCCTCCCTCTCCACATAGCCCCCGGGCAGTAAAGAAACTCTCCCTGCTGCGTTCGAGCAGAACGTCCCAGGTGCATTTTGGGCAGAGTGCGTGGACGGCGGCCCTCTGGTGAACTCTGTCCTTCTCAGTACCTTCCTGTTCCTTAGGACTTAAAAGAGAAGCTCTGTGTGTGTGTGTGTGTGTGTGTGTGTGTGTGTGTTTTGACCTCCCGCCCTTGGCCTATTGTGTCCAGTTCTGCTGAGTCGCTGTGAACCATCCCGATACTGTGACCGGCAGACGGGTGTGGGCCCAATTGTTTGGTCGCGTTCCTCTGGTTTCTACGGTTACCTTCTCCTGGATTATTAAGCATGGAGAGTTCATGCCAGTCGTCCTGGTAGATCTCCGGGATCCCTCCTCGGTGACGGGGAGTCCTGTTACTGTGCCTCGGGCACTCTCCTATCTTGTGACGTGTCCCTATCACCTCCTGGTGCTCCGACATCCGTCCCACCCTTCCCCCCTGTTACCCTCTGCCTCTCTCCCGCACTTCCTCTCTTCTTCCCATGATCCATTTATCCCTGTGCTCTGGGGTTTTTCCATGTCCTCTGTTGCATATAAGCATGCATGCACGCACACGCACACACACACATACACAGAGACCTGTACTCATAGCTTTGTGGGGACCATCCATTCATTTCTTTGGGCAAAATCCTAATTCCGACAAGATTAAACACAAGTAACCAAACAAAAACAGGTCTTTCGGCATTTTTAGATTTTTTTGTAGTTTTTTTTTTTCAGCCACACATTATTACAAAATTGAATTTCCGCTTGTAAGGACCGTTAAAGTAACTGGTTTTTATGGAACATTTGGTCCCCACAATGCAATGTTACCTGGACCACACACACACACACACGCACACACACACACACACACACACAGAGGTGAGACAGGATGACCCAGCTGGACCTGTTCTTGTGCATAAACAAAGGGGCAAAATCTGGAGGGAGACAAAGCAAATGTTGCATAGAGCAGAGCTCATGGAAACCCCCTGCACTCAAGGCCAAGAAACCCGTCTCCCTGCAGGCTCTGCCCTGATTACTGCCGCGACCCGCCAAACAATAGGGTTCAGCTGATTCCGAGCGATGGCCCGTAAACCTGGGGAAGAGGCCACTTTCATTCCCTGCTGCCAATTTCCTGCGTTGTTACATCACACGCGGCACTTGGGCCTGACCTCTGCAATAAAAACAATAATTGAAGGAACACACAGCAACCAGGGGGCCGACCGCGACCCCCACCGTCTGTCACTCCCCAGTCGTACCTATACAGTACCTCCCTCTTGCTGGGGTGCCACTGCCTGAAACTCCACTCCTGTAAATCCCAAAATCCAGCTCCGAGCTCCTGACGGGACTTGTTTAAATAGTGATTCTTTTGATAACTTGAGATTTTGGAAGGCATGAGGTGGAAGGATCACCATGGAGAACCAGGTGGTTCTTCTGAACGAAAAAAAAAAAATCTGAGGTCATAAACGGGGTCAAATACATTAAAGGTAAAAGGATATCGCTGCAACCTAATGGGTGCTTTTTGTGTTTTTATAAGAACTAGACTTGGATTGCACATGGAAAAAAAGCATATTTAAGAGAGAGTTTGTCATTTAATATTAAAATAGGAATGGAGCCAAGGGAAGGGGGCGATGAAATAACAGTCTATCCGAAACAAAACTTTCAACCTGCAAATCATGCCGCGCTTAAGGTCACGGATAAACCTAAAGGTTGCCAGGCTGCGCAAGTATGATCCGCGCCACATCGGGAATATCGGCCTGCGCAAAGGAGGCGTTCGGATGACGAGCCGCATGGAATAAGGAATCGGCAAAAAAAAAACATTTAAAACCATTAAGTGATGAGACAAAAGGATAAGCACGCCCTTTGCTGTCATTGAAGCCACGGGGCTTCCATCACTACGAAGGAAATATCACGCGTGAATTTGGGAAATCGCGCTTAGAAGTGCGAATCAAAAACCATGAAAAACTTAGAAAAAAAATGGATAGGCAGAAAAACAAATAATACATAATGATCGTCCTTATTTTATCATTATTTTCACACATCGGAGACAATATCGATCCAATTAACACGCATTCTCTGAGCAAATCTGGTATGCATAATAGTACTGTTTCGAATTTGTAAAGCTGAATGCTCATTATAACTAATTATTGCGTGCATGATCTGACTGGAAAGTGCTGCGAATTGCCTGGTGAAAACGAAGATGAATTTGCAAGCGGACTTGGAAACCGCAGTTAATAACAAAAATGTTAAGTGGAGACGAGGGGAAGACTTTCCTTTATAAAAGTTGAATAATAACTTGCTTGCATGTCCTGGGGCGACGCTAAGCACATGCAACTTCTGGCAAAGACAAACCAGGGCTTTACTAAGAACAGACGTTGCGCGATGATATTGCGTGACTTTGCTGGAGTTTAGCGCCGTAAGAGATTGCAGCGCATTTGTGTTGTTAGCGTGTATATGTGAGTAACTTGGTGAGCAGGACTTCGTGAAAACCTCCTTATGCGCATGCATATGTATGGCAGTGTAGAGTAATTAAAATGAACTGCATAGCAATTTGTGAGATTACGCCTCACAAACGGACATCACAAAAGGGGAAATCTTGGCATGGCAATACTTTATTTACAAGCAGCATTCGTTGGGGAAAAAATGTGAGAGTGACGGCACATACTGTCGGAAGGGTCTGCTTCTTGATTGCCGGTTGGATATTGGAGCATGACCGGGGGGAATCCCAGGATAACGCGGCCTGGCCATAGCGCCTCATTCCGCTGGGATGAGCGGGGGACTCTTATTAAATTCACTCACTGCATCCCAGAAATGACAGCATGTTTATTATGTTTTTCATATGTCACCGTCACTGTCGACCCTCTTCTGTTTAAGAATGAAAAAAAAAAGTTTCACAGATCACAGGAAACCAAATAAATGAAGCATCGTGATGGTATTCGGTAACAGAACCAAAAATGGGCAGCATGCCATTCACTTTGAAAGCTGACACGTGACAAAAAGGAAGATAATATTCAGTAAGTATTTATTATAATTTTTAAACAACTTAGACGTCTACGAAAAAGTCAATAAACAAATCGGTAGTATTGGGGAAAATAACTAAACAAAGAAAAAATTAACTATGCGTCATAAATATTCATAGAGTAGCAGTAAAATGTATAGATATTTGCCGGCTGTACAAACCAAACGAAAAGCCAAGTAAAAGCGGAAACTCGTTCGGAAAAACCACGAATCACCGGTATAATCAGTGCTGTAAAACCAAGCCGTGCGACCACGTTTATAGTATATTAAATATACCATTGGTTTTTAAAACAGTAGGCCTATTTACATTTAATGCATGTTGGTTATATTTCAGTTCTGATACAATCATTATGTCCAGCTACTATCTACAATACAACATTATTTCTCATTTTTGGCTGAATAGCTCCAAGATTCTCATATGCATGGATTGTAAACCAGATTAATACATTTATTGATTGTAAAACTAACCTGAATTCACACCACGGGGAAATTCTAAATCGGTTAGTAAACTAGTGGAAATGCCGGGGCTACGTTTTTTTTTAAATTACCAATCCAGTTTATATTTTAGTAACGTTACAACTCTGTCATGATTTAAAAAAAAGGTAAACAACTGCATATAACATTTTAAACCAAACCTGTCATTTTCAGTACAATTAAAAAAACTGACCCTAGAGAATCAGCATCGAATCTCTGAATTAACATCATTTGATTAGGCTACTGGTTATTTTTAAGTACTGTTAGGCTATATTCACACAAATCACAAAATCAAACTGGAAATGAACAAACTCCTTTTTAAACCCTAGGTGTTAAATGTAAGCTGGTGAAAGTATTAAAATGTAAGGAGCATCTAATACATTAAAAGCCGATTCTCTAAAAACAATTCTTCACTACGGCACTGTTATAGTGAAACTGTGATATAATTTTCCATTGTAAGTATTTGACGGCAGCCACACCGTTAACGTGTTTTCGCGAGTCCCCCAAAAGGGCGTTATCTCTCCGCCTTAGGCGGACGGGAATCGCTAGGTGTCTCCAGTCCACCTCAAGAACCGGCATCTCACACGCTTATCGGCTGATAAAACGGATGAAAAATGGCTCTCGAAATAAGTTTGGCTCTGGTTGGTCCATAAATCCTGCTCCGAATAATAATTCCGCTGGAGTTTCATCAGCCTCGATTACACGCATTCCGGGTCCTTACGGCACGGCAGTGATTGTGATTTGGCTCTTAGCTCGGGGTCATTCGGGGACTGTAGACCACCCTTAAAATTTAGCTAGTGCGCAATTAAAACGCACTAGACTGTACATAAGAACCGTTAAAAACAGAAAGGCAAAGTAAGGAACGATGGAAATTATCTTTAGGATGTACACAACTTGCAATTTGCTCCATGTTTGGTAAAACGTTTAAAGATATTTTAAGTCATTAGATTAGATTTTGAAATTAAGGAATACAGTTATTGTTCTAACATTTTACACAACATTCCTGAATGCTGATTAGCATTTCTGAGGACTAATGACCAAATTCAACGCGTTGAGTTACCCCACTTGTGGAGTGTTTGTAGTCACTATTACAGATGGTAAGCAGAAACTAGGACAGACTCGGCACAGCCCTGGTGGAGAGTCGGTGTGGGTGGTGAAACCCGTCCTGATGGGTGTGGGGGGGTCGCTGACAGCAGTGGAGATTTGCAGAGTGTCTCTATATCGTTTTATATACTCTGTGGAAAATGATCGATTGATCTGCAGGCCGGATTTAATAAAGAATGAATCACATGTCTCGGACCATATAATTCCATCTCGGGGGTCGGTTCCGCTCTGTGGGCCAGGACTTTGAGAGCCCGGATGTAGACTGTGTGTATGTGTGTGTGCGTGTGAGTGAATGCGTACGTATGTCAGATCAGTAATTGCTAAGGCCTCAGTGTATAGTTGTACACTATCCTAAGTAGTAAGGCCTCTGTAAATGTGTGTGATAAAACATTAAGGCCTCTGCACATGTGTGTGTGTGTGTGGGTGTGTTACTAAGTGGTAAGGCCTCTCTTCTGCATTCTCTCCAACTCCTTGCTCTGCTTCAGCTCCTTGATCCTACAGACACACACACAGACAGACACCTTGAGCGAACGCGACTGCGGACGCCGTGACGGCCAGGCGGAGGAGGAGGGCGACATGGAAATGCGTCAGGAGAGGCGGGTCAGACGTGGGAGTGAAATTTTCAGGAACCGGGAGAGACGTTACCGGTGGCGACAGCGTCGGAGGAACCTCATGATCTTGCGAGCTGCCTGATCCTGCTTCTTGGTCAGGAATGATCCCCTGGGGGGGGGGGGGGGCAGAGAGAAGGCAGGATCAGAGGCTGAAGCAGCACTGGTACCAGGTCTTGTTTGTACTCAAAGTATGTTCTGGATTTGTGCTGTGGAACATTCATTTTATTACTTTGCATCTTTTTGTCAAGCAGAAACGCCTGCTTTTGCCATCCTTCCAGACGGCGTGGCTCAGCAAAGCGGCTGGAACTTTTCAGTTTTATTACCCACTTTAAAACATTTATTAGAAAAGTAAGCAAAAAATAATCAAATGTAGTAAGTTATTACTATGATGAAGTACCCAAAATAGTTAACTCACTGTACAGCTGTGCAGTGAAAAGCCTTTCCCCCTGCTCCCTGCAATGTGTAATACAACACTGATATAAAAAGATAAGAATAAACAAGATAATAATAAAAAATAACTAATTATTAATAACGAAATATTAAAAATAAAGTGCAAGGGTATCTTCGGCTGTAAATGTACAAAGATAGTGTGGGACGGTGTACAGTGTGTGAAGTGGCGTGTTAGGTACTGGAGACGTCGTCCAGTTCACGGACGGCCTGGGAGTAGAAGTTGCCCCCCCCTCTCCCGGACCCTCACTTGATCTTGGGGTTGAGGGCGATCGGTCCTCGGGATCCCTGCTTGAGCCGCTCGTAGCCCTTGTAGCTGCGGTAGCACTGCTGGATGAGCACGGCCGCCCGCCGCGACTGCTGGAACTTCTTCTGCTCGTAGTAGCTGCGGAACTTGCTCTGGATCAAGATGGCCGCCTGCGTCATCTTCTTGTACAGGGCGTACTGGGCCCGATCGGGTAGGAGGGAAACCGATTACCGAGTTGCTGAAGCGCAGCACGCTCCCGGACGACATGGTGACGCTCACAGTAATCAGTACCGGTGTTAGTAGCTGCGGAGTAGTACTTCCCGCCATGCAACCAGAAGGACAGGAAGTGGCAGGAAGGTTTGGCAAAGGGCAAACTGGAAGCACTGCGTGATGGCGCTGGAAAATCCTGCTGGTGTCATTGGTGTATATGCGTGTGCATCTTGGGGATTTAGCGAGAATCTAGTTATGGTCATAGTGCTGCATGAAAGCCTTCAGACAATAGCAATTAGGGTTATAATCCTTTCAGAAACGAGGACTGTGACTGCTGTTTAGATCACTGTTAGATGTCCTGCTTCTATGGGGCTGTAGCAACGTGGCTCATTTTATGACTGTAAGTAATCGCATTTTTGTTGGGTGGTCGTGACTTTGCCAGTGTGTGTGTGTGTGCGCGTGCATAAATGTGTAGGTCAGTATTGTGAGGCTTTTTTCATGCCAGGTGTCCCATAAGCCTCCCACCCCCAATGTGACAGACAGCTGGGAGGGGGTATTACGAGGTTAGACATTACCTTCAGCGCTATCCATGTTAGCTAGCCGGAGCAGGGAGGGAGGGAGCGAGGGAGGGAGAGACACATACATGGATAATTAGCGTGGGTTAACTGCAGAGAGTCATGGGCAAGAAAAGGAAAATCTAAAACCACATCCCAGGAGCACAGACGCTCGCCATAGACCGTGCAACACAACACAAGAAATGTGTAACAAAGTGTGACAAGACAGGAGTGCTGGTCAGCAATGTATGAAAATGCAATGTGTCCTCACAGTCTTGGCCGTCAGACGGCATGGAAACCCTGGCAGATTCAGGGGGCCTGGCACTTTATAGGAGCCCCTAACCCTACCGTGGAGGGCCCATTTGACAAAACCTACCGTGCGTGGCAAATTTTACATACATGGGAGTTGTATTTCATCAGACTGAAAGTGTCAGCCCAGGTGGAAGGGATCCAAGGTGAAATTTTGTCACAGGTCACGTGACCTGGCAGTCTCATGTGAATGGGTTGGCTAATCAGGCAGTGTCATTTGACTGGGTCATGTGACCTGACAGTGTCACATGACTGGATCATACCAGGCAGTGTCATATCGCTGGGTCTTCTGACCTGACAGTGTTACGCAACAGGGGTCATGCAAACACAGGATCACTCAGGCTGCGTACCTGCTTGTACTTCCGGTAACATCTCTGGATGACGGCCGCAGCCCTGTCCTGCTGCTCCTTCAAACGCCGGCCCTGAGCGGAGGAGGAAGAGGGAAGGGAGGAAGTTTATTAGCGCATTAATCTCTGTCGGACGCATCTCTGTGAGTGTTCGGCCATCAGCGTGGCATGGTGAGCGAAGCGCCGGGGGCACCTTGTATCTGTGGAAGGCGTTCTGGATGACGCGCGCCGCCTCGTAGAGCTCCCTCTGCTCGCCGTCGCTCAGCGTCAGCAGCGCAAACTCGTGCTCCACACGGCCGCTGCTTGAGGCGTTCAGGAACTCCGCCCAGGTGGCACTGCTGGGTGGGCGCAGGTGCTGGAGGGCCAGGGAGCCCAGGGGCGACGGGGGCTGTGGGGGCCGCGAGACAGGGGCCTTGCAGCACACACACCTAAGTGGGGGGGGGGGAAAGCGTTACCCTGGTTACGGCATTGGGAGCTACAACCAATCAGTCTCCATACATCAAGGAAATCCCAAAAGATCAAGAGTCAAGATCTGTATTTGTCACATGCATGAACGTAGTGGTACAGCATTAGTAAAAGGAAATCACCGCTACTCCAGACTGTAATCAAGGTAGGAGGATAAACAAATTAGGTAACACTTAACTTGACAATGCACAAATACTTAGTAATAAATCAGTTCTAATGGCCTCTGTGGTAGTGCCAAATCATGAACAAATCATGAACAAATAGTCACTACTTGAGACAAAAGATGCGTCATGATTCATCAAGGATGAACAAACATGAGATCAGTATTTCACTAGTGTTGTTCGTGACTTGTTCCTTCAGTAGTTTCCTAAGTTCACAAAGGTTTACGGCAGGGGTCATCAACTATATTTGTCAGAGGGCCAGAGTTTTACCAGACAGTCTCCTTGGGGGCCGGACCCCCAAGA
>JAODLC010000002.1:11345679-11356127 GCA_026781145.1 Hippopotamyrus pictus | reverse complement strand
GTGCATCATTTCAATAAGCGGCCATGAGTCTCAATGCTAACGTGCATCATTTCAATAAGCGGCCATGAGTCTCAATGCTAACGTGCATCATTTCAATAAGCGGCCATGAGTCTCAATGGTAATACACGTCATTTCCATAGGCAGCCATGAGTTTCACTGTTAGTGTGCATAGTTTCTATTGGCATACAGAAGTCACACCGCTAATGTGCGTCTTTTCCATTAGAGAGTATGAGTCTCACTGTTAACTCATACTGCTATTTTATAAAGCTGGGACTCGCAGTGCAGGAAGACACCCTGACCTTAGTTGCCCTTGGGAATTCCTTTTATCCACTTTCACCACGTTCCAACCCCCCCGTGTGAGTATATAATCCTTCCTGAGCAGGCCACAGGAGTCAGATAAACTGCAGCTGTGTGATAATGTGCACTGATTTTGCCTCGTTAATAAGGGCAAGGAGGGCAAGGAGTGAACTTAATACTGGCCCAGTCAGTCCCGTTAATGTGGGCACTGGCATAGTCAGACCACCTAACATTCACACACTACACTCCATAAGCAAAGTCAACTTTATTAAACTGAAGCAGATACACACACATACCAACACTATCTCTACTGCCCTTCCTGGACCAAAGAATCTTCAAACTGCAACTGCAGGGCTGAGGAATTTGACGCAGACTGGTCCAAACCCCCCCGGCCTTCCCATCAGCCCACAGCCCACCCCCCTGACCCCACAGACCAATCAGCACTCTGCATTCAGTCACTACAAATACACAATCTCCACTGGAGAAACAGATCTTCATATTATACAAGCAGGCACTGAACGGGATACTTTAGCAATAACCATAGTGTCTTCAATACAGATGACATGAACACTGGGTCAATATAGAAATTTCAAAATGAAAAGCGAACCATCTGTATTACTTGGAAAGTCTAAATTCTATGGAAATGCGTAACAGGTATGGTAGTTATGGTCAGCCAGTTCAGAAAGCAATCAGACAAGCTTGTGAGAGTTGAAATTTAGGCAAAAATGTTCTGCAACTAGAGGGGGCGGGACCAACATCTGATTGGGCCCACCTCCTCTACAGTCTGATTGGTTATCTCTCTGAACCAATCATTTTTCATTTTGTCCTCAAAACAGTTTTGTGTAAGTAAAAATCCCATGAGCAACGGACAATGGATAATTATTTATCATTTAAATTAAAAGTAAAACAAAGAAAGGCACTGAATACACCTACTGTTCTACTGTAGAACAATCTGGAATATCTGTTTGCTAGATTCAGTAACTGATGCTGTAGGTTACAGGAAACAGGACTGGAACATCCCAAAACTGATCTGAGGCCTGTTATGAGAGGTAAGAGCTCTCGGCTCACTGTGGTCCAAACCCACTGTCTGACTCCTCTAATAACTAACCACATCATGACATTTTTGTATAAAAAGGAATAATTCTGTTCATAAAAGTATAAAAGTATCACTTCAAAGCACCAGAAAACCATTGCAAGGTCATATTATGTCATGATAAATTTCTGAATAACTCAGTTCTACCCCCCAAAGTCAAATGTCTTCTGTCCTAAACATGAAAACAAATAAGTTTTTTCTCTGCTTGATAACTTGCTGCTGAGGGGGTGAGGTCATGTGTGACATGGGGAAGTGGGCGTGGTCACTCACCATCCAAGGAAAGCCAGTCCGGCTGCGAGCTGGGCGGAGAGGAGGTGCTGCGGGCGCGATACTCAAACAGCACAGAGGACGAGAGCACGTCCGTGTCCTGCAGGACGTGCAGCGTGACCAGACCGGCCTCGTGAGCTGGGATTGGAGGACAGAGACGGATTCAATTCCCCATCGCTGGCTATGAGTGTTAGCATTCACACCGTGATATCGTAAACCGTGAAATCCATTAGATCATGACGCCTCATGTTTTCTTTTTCTGTAATAGCTCATCTCTGTAGGGGTGTATTTCAAAACTATGCAACAGCACCCCTTGTGGACAAAATGCAAAATACCCTACTGTTGTTTTTCTTTAAAAGCAGGACTTGTAGTTTTCGCTGGTGGTGTTACGGTTCTCTGAATAGATTCTGGGTTATATTTTCCAGTAATTGCAACCATGTACGAGATATTAAAATGTAATTCTTTAAATATTGAATCATCTAAGCTGCTGATTTCCCCAAAAAAAGTATATTAAGGCCTCATGTTTGATGTAGCAGTAACTCACATCAAACAGCACTTCTGTGTGACAGAATGAATGTTTTCATGTTTCTTTTCTAGCTGGCTGGCATTTTCATACAATTCCGAGTGAGAGTTTCACCGTCATTTACATCAGTGTTTCCCATCCCAGTCCTTGGGATGATTCAGATGATTCACGATTTTGTTCCCACCCAGCTTTCTGCCAGACAGTCCACATTTTTGCTCCCTCTGGGAGCTGGGAGGGAACAACAGCAGGATCTGCCTGGGGGTCCCCGAGGACTGGGTTGGGAAACACCGATTTACTCAGGATCGATTTCAAGCTTAGACACATATTCCTCTGTGACATTTTCAACAATAATGAACACACAAATGTCTCTTCAAGACACCGAAACGTGAAAAATTTGTGCACAATTTTCCTTGGTTGCACATGATATTGTCTGGAAATGCATAAAAAAAGATTACAATTCAGGCTATTATCAAATATATAGACTTGCTGTGTTCATCCCTAGCAGATTATGAAGAAATCAACCCTCTGTTGGCTTGTGCGCTGCATGTGTGCACACTCATGTATACATGCTCGCACTTGGACAGTAGCAGCGCAGCACTCCTTGCTGGATGAGAGACGCAGGGACAGCACTCTGGTCGAACACGCAGGAATACCGTCCTGTCATTTCCGTCCACGGCCCCGTTATCAACACCTTAACTCCACCCTGAAAAACATTTGGTCAGACATACTTAGCCAAACCCGGATGACATCACTGCTGCATGGATTATACTCCACCCAAGCCTTTATGACATCACACATAGCCGCGCACACTAACTCCCAAACAATTGTTAATGACATCACACAGAGACGGCTGCATACATTAAAGGCCCATGTTTATGACTTCACAAAAACATACGTACACTTTTACAAACAATACCGTGCAATTAAATCTTGACATTACATATTTATTTGCATTCAGTGACCCATATAAATTTAGTGTACACATGTACACAGGGGAATATGAAAATGAAATGAACACCAATCAAAGGACTGTGATCTAGTGATATTATTTACATGCACTTACATACATATCTAATACAAGTTTTGGGAGGGTAATCGGCAACTTTTCATGCATGAATGCATTTCATATTCTCCAGTTACTACAACTAAAACAGATGTGAGCATATGTACAGTATAACTTACAGTGTTATAAAATCTACTTCTGAAACCATAAACTCCACAGGTACATTAAATTCAAATGTAAATCACTAAACTTGTAGGCAATTTTACTAACGTTATAGGAACCCAGCGCAGGAAATGTTTGACTTGGCGCTGTGAGACGTTTGGATAGCAGTCTATCTATCGGGGACCAGCAGGGGTCAAGAGCAGATTAGTACTCAGAAGCAGCAGTATAAAAATCAATTATAAAATGTATAAAAGTGTATAAAAAGTGTGCAAACTCTGCAACAGAAATATTACATTAATTATAAAATTACATCAACATTTTCAAAATGCTAAAAATATAACTAGAAATTACTACAATGAAACACTTTTTTAGGCAGGACTGATTATTTTCCCTATGGTGGCTTCACAAATAAATAAATAATAGTTGAATAAAACTAATAAAAACTGTGTCGCTTTAAATTTGTTTGAAAGATAATGGTTTTGCCTTAAATATACCATGATCAAATGGATGACCTAGTAAATGGGGAGTATGATTAGTTATAAAGAAGTTCATGCTGATTCTGACTTTGTCCATAAGGTGGGAACTTGACCGCTGAAGAATTCTATAAGTGTATTCTATGGCACATACAAAATTCAGATTGAAGAGTTTCTTTTTCACCCAGAGTCCAGGGTCTGGAATAAAACACCATGTTTAGGAAACCTAACGCAAAACAAGCGAAGATTAGAAATCGGTCTTTAATATTCAAAACTCACTCAGTCCATTTCTGACCTAAAGTCAGGCTTGTCCATCATAGGTTACAGTATCAGAACCAACCCTTCTTTAGTCCTCATGTAATCCAATGAAGAACCTCCGTTAAATTTCGTTAACAGTCCACAGACATTTTCTCGAAAACGTGTCCTGTGGACTGGGTGAGTTTTGGAAATTCGCTCTTCGGTTACTGGGGTTGCTTGAGCGGAGGGGATAAAATCGCCGCGTTACAAAGGAGGGAAAACAAGCAAGGCTTGAAAAAGACAAGGTGGTGAAGATGAGCGACACTCCATGCAGACAGCCCTGGGGTGGGCGTGCTCACCTCCGGGTAGGACCACTCAGGAGAGAAGTCTGTAATGGTGCTCAGGCGTCTCGCTTCCGCCCCCAGGGACACCCGGGAATGCAAGGGCGAAAGGGGGACGGCCGGGCGGGGCGCCGCATAGGGCAGCCCAGTCGGACGGGGAGGCGGGGGGCACGAGTACACGGGGCCAGCCCTGTCTGGCTCCCCATCATGTAATCTGTCTTCACCCACCAGTGGAGAAATCAGGTCTGGGAAGTGGCTGTTGAAGGGTAGCTCAGTGCTGGAACCTTCCAGGACGGTGAGTGCGGCCAAAACGTCCTGGCCCTCTAATGCATGGGTGTGGCTACTCTCCCCACAGTTGTTGGTATCCATTGGGGTCTCCTCTGCCTCGTGGCGATCAAGGCTGGGGGAGGAAGAGGAGGAACAGCGGGAGTACTCCCCTTTCACTGGCGCACAAGGGTTTGGAGAAGCCCCACCCTTGCGGCTGTCCTCTAGCACGTGGCACTCCGACTGGAGTGATCCTGGTGACGGGGACGAGTGCGCGAGGCTCAGCTCCGGGGCATATCTCGGCTGCGGTTGCCATGGTGAGTGTTGACCATCTTGTACCGAGTTTCCAGGCAAGATGCGTCGCAGGCAGAGGTGCTGCGAGGTTCCCTCTGCATGCCAGGTCAGTGCCGGCCGCAGAACCGCGGAGTCCGGATCAGGTGGCGGCAGCTGGCCAATCACAGGGCTTGGGATGAGTCCAGTAGGAGGCCGGAGGCACGGCGGACCCAGGCCCTTCGGGCTGGGAGGGGGCGGTGCGGCCGGCAGGGCCCCCCGCTGGTGGTCATCTCCCTCTACATCACTGGATGCCAGCACATCCAAGGTGTCCAGTCCCAGGGCAGAGTCCAGGCACAGCGGCAGGAGAGAGGGTGTGGAAGGGGACAGAGGGACAGACAGGGAAGGGGACAGAGGGACAGACAGGGAAGGGGACAGAGGAGAGGAACCCGAGGGGGTGGCCTGGGGACAAGGCTCAGGTGGCGAGTTTCTCCTGCTTTCCGTTTCCGACGAGAGGGAGGACAGGGCAGAAGAGGGGGACAGGGAGGACACAGAGGAGGAGGGGGAGAAGGAGTCGGAGGAGCAGGAGGTAGACATAGACTGAGAAAGAGGAAGGGAAAGGCCGACAGCCTGGGAGGGCCCCCCGTATGTCTGTCCTCGCCGGGGGCTGTTGAGAAAAGTGTCGGGATCGAAAAGGAGAGGTGTGGGAGGTGGAAGAGGAGGAAGAGGAGCTGCAGGGGGAGGAGGGGACTTCTGGGGAGGATATGAGTGGGATGGTGAGGAGGTTGGAGGAGGAAGGGCGGAGCCAGGGGAGTCAGACCCTGATATCAGCCTGTTAGTCAAGACGAGGCCCCTGATCACGGGGCTGGACAGCAGCGTCAGGCTGAGCGTGGCCACGCCTGGGGTGGGGGAAATGGACTGCGAGGGAGGGGGCCATCCAGGCGCACCAGAGCCTCCCACTGGCAGGGGGATTCGGTTTACAGAGGAGGCTACAGAGGATGTGGAGGAGGTGAGGGATGGGGAAGCGACTTCCTGAGGCGAGTTAGAGGGGAGCAGCAGCTGAGCAGAGGAGGCGGGCTCGCCCTTGGGGTCGTCCCCGCTACTGATAGTTGTCATGACGATCACCGCACTCTGAGGCACGCCCACGGCGGCTAAATCGCGATGGTCGCTAGAAACACCACAGCTGTGGCTCCCCCTGAGGTTTATGGAGGCGTCGGTCCGGCGCGGGGGGGGGCTGGCGCTAAGCCCCGCCTTCGCTGGCAGACTCCGGACACCCCCCACCTGGGCAGCTGGTGTTGAGCGCTTTATACCTCCCTCTACGCCAGCACTTGCCCCCACCTTGCCCCCGCTCTCCGGGCCGCCCCCTGCGACCAACGCCAGGTTTCGGATGTCCGTCGGGCCCGGGTGGGTGGCGGGTCGGCCCGGAAGCTTTGGGGAGATGATGCGGTGCTTGGTGCCGTTGCAGCAGTGAGGAATGTTAGCCCCCGCTGTGGGGAAAAGAGAGGGAAAGATGAGGAGAATGACTGTAACAGGCGTGAATTACAGCTGCTGCGATCTGTTTGTTTCCACCCTGAATCTACATGCCAGACCCAAGAGCTCGCAGATGTGTCTCATATCACTGCTGACACCAGCTTTTTCCACCCATCAAGATGGGTCTTTAATATTTCTGTTACATTTGTATGGCTTTGATTCCCTTTGAACCCCCTAGATCCTAAGTCACATGATCCTGTCTCACAGCGGGTGTATGACTATTACATAGTGGGGCAAAGGTTTTTGGCTTTTCTTCCTCCCTCCCCACTGTGCACCCTGCTTATTGGCTCCACCCTGAACCCCAGGACCCCGGACCCCAGGACCGCGGACCCCTCACCCATCGCGGGGCTGCAGAGGCAGGCATGAGTGCGGGGTTTGGGTTTGGTCTGCTGACTGTCCAGGATGCTCTGCGCCAGCCGCTCGACGGAGACCTCGTCAGGGCTACCTCTGTTACTGCAGGACCACCTGACACCGTGGACTGAAGCGGAGAAACAGGGTGGGGGGCAATGAGCAGCGCTGGAGGGTGGTAGGTGAGAAAGGGTGTGTGTGTGTGGGGGGGGGGGTGAATGATAAAATAAGATATAATAAGAATAAAGCTCACACATGGGTTTGAGCTGGGAGAGAAGCTCTTGCTGGGTCCAGCGTGGACGGTCCCTCCAGTCCGTAGGCGTGCAGGGCAAAGCTGTCCCACAATCCTCCAGGGAGAGCACATTCAGGTAGTGCACCAGCACGATGTCCGGGTTCTGGGGGGCAGTGGTGAGGGAGGGATGTGTGAACACACACAGACCCAGATGTGGGTACGCGAAGTCACATGACCATGTCCTTATCGATAGCTCAGCCACAAGATTCTGTTTATGCGATTTCCCAATAGTAAATTTGGCAGCCGATTGTTAAATGATCTACTCAATGGATTAAATTTCAGTCCGACTGTATAACAGGCACCATTCTACAAAGAAGGTGGCAGGTCTACCTGCACGCTAACAAGCTCACTGCATAAAACAGAATAGACTAGTGATACTTTATTGATCCCGGTGGGGAGATTCTCTTTTCACTTCCCCCATCTTGCTCTCTTTGAGACACACAGACAGGTGAGAGCATCTTAGAGTCACAGTGCAGGTCAGCCGGCACGTAGCGCACCTGGAGCTGGGGGGTAAAGGCCCCCAGCCCCCCGCTCAGGGGCCCACAGAGGCTACGGAGAGAAGAAGAGCCCCAGCGAAGGACTCAGACCTGCCAGGTAAAACGAGACTCCAGTCCCCACCTGAAGCAGCCAGTAGCACCTCCTGTGGAATGTGGGGACTACGGAGGAATGGACGTAGCAGCCATACAGACACTGCGGGGGGAGACGAGAGAGACAGGTGGGGCTGGTGCGTCCAGTCGGACCCACGGCACAAAAGCAGCTGGTATTTCCCACAGTCTTTAGTGGAAATTCCGTTTATCTATTTTTTGCACATTTTGAAGATTTAAACTGAAGCTCTGCTAATGTAAACATTGAAGTGTGGGGGAAAAAAAAAACCCTCAAATAATCACAAAAAAAAAAATGTGTGCGTTTGCTCGAGGGACTTTTTTTGGCAAGTTAAGGAAGAAAGCAATTCGCAAAGCTGCAAATGGAAACAGAATCTGCAAATCAGCGGATATGTAGGACATCCCAATTAAGTCTTCTAGAGCTACCAAGCTTGTGGACAGCCTGTCCCATGGCGAAGCAGGAGACCTCGCTGGATGATGAACGGCAAGCCTCATTCACACAGCATCTAGTAATTCGCAATTTCACTTTGTCGACTTATTGAAAATTCATTTCGAATTTGCGTAAAACTTTATTGGAAACACAGCTATTGATACGTAAACAATGTTCTGGGGAGCTCTAGTACTGTTATCGCACAGCTGAATAAATATATCCAAATGAGACTGATCTTGAAAATATAACTTATTGCCCAACAGGGGGCACTCACCTCAATGCCATGCACCTTCAGTTTCATGTGATCTTCTCTTGTCGTCTTCCCGTCTTTCCTCTTCTTCCAGCAATACCCATCCTTCCGGTACTTCACTTTCTTCCTATTGTAAAGTATCATGGATCCATTGATGGGCCTGGCAGAGATGGAGGGGGGGGGGGGGGATAATGGGGGGGGTTTACATAAGACGAACATGAATCCCATAATGCATCAGACTCCATCTCTGCATTGGTGGGCCATCGGAAATCAGGACTACTTGTTATCCCACATGCATCCTATACAGTCACGTGCAACCAGAACATGAAGACCACACGTGCAAATAATGTGCGACACGAGAGGTCAGTTCTAAGACACCTACTGACATGTTATGGATTTTGGGAATATGAGGAATTCACCTGGTCTTGAGCGTGCAGGAGAGCCATTCCTCATGCCTGTCGAAGGAGATCAGGTAGGACGCGATTTCCTGCAAGAAAGCGGTTTCAGAGTTGAGGACGTCCTTCAGTCCGCCCGGGGCTCCGTGATCATCCCACCTCCCATCTCTGCCCTGCCGGCCTCCCGCTCTTTACCGTACCACTGCCTCTCTCTGATGGTACTATAGGACTTATTTCTCCAACGGGAGAGGAGACGTTACAATTTTCCTTTCATTTCAATAAAATGTTGGTCTCTGCTGACAAATAGCTGGACACCCTGGGATTCCAGGTTTTAAATTAATTTAAAGTTCCCTTTAAAAGAAGAGAAAAAAATGAAACCCAGAGAGACCAGGATCCATGTCCTCCATTATTCTGTCGTCAGTACTGGTGCATCTCTGGATAAACCTCTTATTAAAGTAAAATGCCTAATAATCACATCTAAAAATTGACCAGAGTCATTCTGGATTCATGTCATTACTCAAACAAGCTCTTATGACACCCCCCCCTGCATTCTCCCTCCATTACAGTGTGTACTTCATCTCCCTCATCTTCCTCCCTCCATCACCCTTCCCTCCCCACCTCATTCGTGTTCCATTGCAATCTCTCTTTGGGCAGCACAGAGCTGCAGGGAAGGCATTCCAAAAGCTTCTTGGGCAGAAACACCTTCATCTGACTCTTACTATCTGCACAAAGAGGAAGACAGCAAATCATGAGGGCTGTCTGAAATGCTTCTGCACTCTGTCACACAGCATTAAGAACCGCTACACATTATCAAAAACTTGTTTCGCACTGTTACTTGCTAGACTCTGACATGCCATTAAAAAGGTTACATACTGCAAATTGCCATGTTGTTACAAATTGTTGTAATTTATTTAAACATTCTGGACATTGCTACATTGTTCATACAGTTACAAACTGTTAAAAATTATTACAAAGTATTGGGCATTGTTACATTGTGTAGGCTGTTACATACTGTTACAATTTATCACAAAGGGTGGGGCAATATTGCATTGTTGACTTTGTTACAATTTATAGGAAAGAAAGGGGCACTATTACATTGTTCATGCTGTTATATACTGTTACAAATTATTACAATGTGTTGGGTATTGTTACATTGTTGCAAAATATTACAAAGTGCCCGGCATTGTTACATTGCTCACGCTGTTACGCACAGTCATATTCTGTAAACAGAGCTCCACCAACAGCTGCTCTCTCACCAGGACGGCGACTGGCTCTCTCATCACGCTCCAGCGGACTCTCCTTATTGCTCATGGTGGAGCTTCCAGCAGGACACAGCTCCTCCGGTCAGCAGGGGGCAGTCACACACTCCAGAACAGACCACAAGCTGACACTGAATGACACAGAAGGTGACAAATACCATCAGGATTCACAATCTAATACCCTTGAGACATGCCAGACTCAATAACTGCATGGAACATTCCAGAGGAAAAAAAAAACTCAACTACTTATTCAGATCTGAATTATCTGATAGTTTTCACGTACAAACAGGTGCACTGCTAAAGATTTTGGGCCCCATGAAAACATCATATTGGGCACTCAACCCAAACCAATCCAATGTTTTTCCCATATTCATGATGGGGGCCCTAAACACACACACAAACATATTATATA
>JAODLC010000002.1:11324646-11337094 GCA_026781145.1 Hippopotamyrus pictus | reverse complement strand
GGGGGGGTACGGGGGGGTACAGGGGGGTAACTGAGCACTGGCCCCATTTGCCAAAATATTGAAGGTGCCATTAGAGGTGCTGAATGCCACCTCTGCTAAAATTTACTGAGGAGATGCTTCCCTGCCAGTTGAGCACCTGCTCTCCGAAAAAGGCTCTGCACAGCACTGATCTGAATGAGTGACTGGTTGGGCTCTCCCACCTGGCAACCCTCGCAGGAGACGAACCTAGAGTCACATGGTTATCGGAAAATAAATTCTCAGGGCGGACATGGCTGTGTCTGTCGAGCGCCAATAAATAAATAAACGGATGGCTGGACAGGAAATAAATATAAGGACAAAAGTAAAGTGAAAAGTTATCCAATAAGGATGTTACGATGTGATTATGGTATGTGTGCCTGTCGGGATGGCAAGCAGATCCCCATGGAGACAGGAGAGCTAGGATTAGCATTAGCATCCTCAGGATACCAGAAGCCGGGGAAAGCAGAGCGAACACCCACTTCAGCCATTCCGGGGAGAACAGCCGACAGGAAGACCACCCGAGCTGGCGTGTCACTTCCTGTCCCCGTCACCACGCTCCACAAACCGAAGGACAGCTTAGAGGCGTGAGGAGCATCTCATCCCATGACCTTGCCCCTTTCCTGGAACATCCACACCCTTCACTCCATCTCCCAGGCATATTTCTGTTGTCTCACCTTGAAAGGTGCCTTGCCTTTCACCAGATATATTCTTCTAATTGTTGGACCAAAAGGAGAGGAAAGATAAACTCTGAAACAAAATCCAACCATAAATAATGAACCATATTAGGTTAAACGTGTGAGTATGAGTCCTTATAATGGTGTGGTACAAACTACCATTTCAAAACAAAGAAGTTACACTTCTGCATTTTGTGTTGAAAGGGCAATTTGTACAATATATTTAATTATTTGTACTGTTAAACCACAAGGAACATAGACATAAATAGACTTTCAAATTAAAAGTTGTTGAGTCGGCATGATGGCGCAGTGGTTAGCGCTGTTGCCTCACATCTCCGCCATGGCTCCATGCGTGGAATTTGCACAGGTTCTGGATTCCCTGGTTTCCCAAACTGTGAATGGTGTGTGTGCCCTGCATTGGGTTGGCACCCAATCCTGGGTTATTCCCCGCCTTGTGCCCATATTTTCCAGGATAGGCTCCCCATGAGATTCCATAGGACAAGCAAGTATAGAAAATGGATGGAAACAATATTTATGCCATTGTCAGGACTTTAATGCGGGTTGTAGGTGGTGTAATAGATACTATTCTTAGTCCAGAATAAAATTATGGATGCTTTATTAATCTATTCCTTTGTATTCATCCTTCCTTCAGTTCTAATGCTTGTGACCAGTGATATGGTTGTCCTGACCACAGAGTACAACAGTCGGTTCCTGTTTTCAGGCCCTGCCAATGTGGTCAACGCTGATAGAGAGGCTGTGGAGCAAACGAATGGTCAAACAATAGGATTTGGTACAAAGCAGAAATGCAGGGTCAGCTTTCTGCAAGTGGTGCCCAGGTTTTGGGGTTTGGGCTGAGTGGCGCGAGCTGACAGAAGGAAGCGAGATAGGGTTTCTCAGGATGCGCCGGTCACGCTCCAGATGAGGCGTGGCAGCATGTTTGTGGGTTGATCTGTCGTCCATAATGTGCCTGACATCCACAGACATATCTACACCAACACGCTCATGTTATGAGGCAGTACAGGATACACATGGGCTCAGTTAAAGTCAATACAGGCTAAAGGACTCAAGATCTAACGCACTTCACTATTAACAGTAAAACCGAAGAGAAATTAGGTAAATTCTTCTTTGCCTTTATTTCAGCTCAATGTACATAAAAATGTATTTATTTAATTATTTTTTTATTAATTAGCAGTATCCGAATTTTAATTGTAAAAAACGTAGAAGAGTTCTGGTATTTCCTTCTTGAAATATTTTATTCGTATTCATGATTTGTAAGTTTTTAATTAATAACTTGATTTAATTTTGATTTAATTAATGAAACATAAACCTCAATTGTGTTAAGTATTGGAAGATGTTTATTGAACACTACACTATAATCTGATGATGTACTTAGGTTAAAGGCTATCGTGGGTGGATTATATGGGGTTTGTAGTACAACTTGGTGAATGCTGTTAAAGTCAGTGCTGGTAAAGTACTAACCATGTTATTACAGCAAAAGGTTTCTAATTAAGTATTTAAATTGGCTTCATTTTTCTTGCAAGGGCTGCGATTGTCGCGTGGGGCAGAATGAACCTCTTCTTCCTGCAGTTCCTCCTCCTCCTATACCAGTGCTGCCAGCAGGCTAGCAGCAATTGTGTAAGTGGAACAAACACGGACCACAAGCCATTGGTGAGCTGCATAAATATGGGCCTGAGCGACATACCTTCTACAGTAGAATGGACCACAGAAGTATTAATCTTCAAAAAGAACAGTTTTGCGTCCTTGTCCTGGACTGCCTACACAAACTTCTACAAGCTCTATGAGTTGGATCTCTCCCAGAACCAAGTGTCTGCGTTACTAAATACATCTGAGTTGATCCTCCCTACACTGAAGATCTTACGGCTCTCCAGCAACAGGCTCCAGGAGCTACCAGCAGATGCCTTCGCTGCCGCAGCCAGACTTGCTGAGATCTACTTGGATGGGAACCAGCTCCAAACTCTGAACAGTGCTGCCTTCAGGGGATTGACATATCTGGAGATTTTGGATCTCTCCAAAAACAGAATCAGGGCTGTGCCTAAGGACCTGCTATATGTAATCCCATCCACTGTCCTCAAGACCTTTGACATAGAGGACAATTATCTTACTAGCTTGCCAAACAAGTTCTTCAGTTCAAAGCCTAATATTCCTTATGTCTACCTATCCCAGAACCCGTGGGTATGTAACTGTGAAACGGAGTATCTGCAAAGTTGGTTGGATGATGAAAGCTTCAATGTATACATCCATACAGGTCCAGGTTCCTTTTTGAATGACGCAGAAAGTGTAGTGTGTGACAGTCCAAGCCATCTGAAAAATAGATCTATAATCAATCTGGAAAACGGATATTGTTCTGAACCTGAAATTCAAACTGATATTATGTCAGTTACTGTAATACATGACACAGAAACGGTACTCTCAGAAGAACGTACACTAGCCCAAACAACAAACGCATTCACTCAAATGACTGATATACAAACAATGGTAGAGCCTATATCAACCACACACATAACACATTTGAAAGCAAGAACATTACCTCCAACAACTGTTACAGAGGCAATAGTACACCTTATATCAACCACATACTCAAGAAAAACGAAAGCAAAAACATTACCTCCAACAACTCGTACAGAAACAACCATACAGCCTACATCAACCACATACTCAAGACAATCAAAAGCAAACACATTACCTCCAACAACTCGTACAGAAACAACCGTACAGCCTATGTCAACCACATACTCAAGACAAACGAAAGCAAACACATTACCTCCAACAACTCGTACAGAAACAACCGTACAGCCTATATCAACCACATACTCAAGACAAACGAAAGCAAACACATTACCTCCAACAACTCGTACAGAAACAACCGTACAGCCTATATCAACCACATACTCAAGACAAACGAAAGCAAACACATTACCTCCAACAACTGGTACAGAAATAACAGTAGAGCCTACGTTTCTGACCGCAGCCATGCTTCCAACTGGGTTCAGTCCTTCAGTGAGAATGTTTGGGGAACAGGGGCAGAGGAGCAAGCAGAAAGGACCAGTGGTGGTTTACTGCTGGTGGCTGTTTGTGGGATACTTGTGCCTCTGTATCCTGCTAGGTCTGTGGCTCTGTGCTGGTTGCTTCTGGATCCTCCGAATTTACATTCGAGTTTACCTGCCGCTTTCTCGTTGGAAGAGGGCAAAAACAGAGCATCTACGGCATGAGCTAAAGAGCGTGGAAGGGTCTGGAAAGAACAGAAAGATTAAGACGGCCGACAGAGCAGAGGACATCTCGCTGCCATTGGAAGGGACAGGAGGGGTGCAAGCTGTTTTCCGCTCAATGCTATTTGTTTCTGTTAGTGATGAGGGTGAATGTGAGGGAGAAAATGCAGCACTGACATCTGTGGAGATGGGCCTGGGGGACGCAACAGCTGGAGAAGAGGGAGAAACAGGACCTGTGTCTATTAAAAGGCGAGAGAACCAGGACGTTACCAGGAAGTCATTGTACAGGGTCGTGAATCATGATGGGGAGCCATCAGTATGGAGGCACACACAAAGCTATGAGCTTAGCGACAGAGACCCTGAGATAAAGCAAGGGTCCAGAGAGCTGATGACACGCTACAGCTTGATCCTGAGAGAAGAGCAAGTGGATGGGAAACAGGAGGAGAGTAGAGTGGGCAGTAAGGAGAGGAGCTCAAGGAGTGGAGTGACAGCAGGAAATGAGTGGGTGGTGGGGGAGTGGGAATGGAAGCCAGGAGAAAGGGGACCAGCGGGAGGGTCCATGAATGTAGGGGATCCAATGGCGCTGATGCCACTGATGGCCACAGGAGTGGACTTTCTACCAGGAAACATAGACACATCTACTGTCGACAGCCAAGATACATCAGAAACATCTGTCTAAAGAAAGACTGGCTGCTCCCTGCTCACCCAATTCCAAGAAAGGTCTATTAAAGAAGCTCTTGCTCTATTACTGGATTATTAGCTAATAATTTTCTTTCATGTTCATAACTGCTGAACATGAAGTATTTTATATTTTACTACTTGTTTTTTTTACTGCTCTTTGCATTATATACATCAACCAGAATATTAATTAAACAATCATATAAAATTCTGTTTCTTTTAGGTAACAGCATTATACATACAGTAAATAAACATGACTAATTGTTATTTGCTATTTCTCTGTTTCATTTCATCAAGTCTATTATAAACGGAAATTTACAATAATTGTCAGTCTTTCCATATATATTGCTGTCTAATACATATGCTTAATACTTTATTAATATGTTATGACTGTTTTATCATGCAATCATTCAATAAAATATTATTAATAACTTATTAACTGGCAGTACAAGTTCCTCCAAAAATTCTTGACGTTAACTGGAGCTGAATTTAAGAATGTATAAGACTGCGCTTCAAGCTCCATTATTGTTTTGGGAGAAACTGCTCAAGACAACCGCGCTCAGTACTCCCTCCAGAGTCTCCCTTATCCAAGACAATAACAAATCCGGACAACTCTGGCCAAATGGAGAACATAATATAACTCATCATATTAACTAGTTAAACTAGTTAACTAGTAATTAGTTAAACGTAGCTTTTGTACCTGCCCAAACTCTGAGTGACTTAAACATGTTTAAAACACGTCCTTCGATTAGTAATGATAAGTATCAGAGGTTAAATTATTACTGATAATGAACCAATACTTGAATATATAGATAAATTTAACTTTATTCTAACCAAACCATTAAACTGTATTAAATGTATTAATGTAATGTATTAAAACATTATATTCTGGTATTTTACAACATACAATGGAAAAAAACATAACTGTGCCGAATAAAAATTGACATTTCATGACGATTAAAATGATTTATAGTTTATCTGGCTATTGGCTCGCAATGACACCTACCACTTTAAAAGTATAAACTAGGCCTTTTATTTTGAAATGTGACTCATCGGCTAAACCGGAAGTTTTGTTGGTGGCTGATGTTTCGGTTGTCTGTTTGAGGTAGGCTAAATAAAACTGGTAGTAGTATGTTTATTCCGTGTAAAGTTTAATTTTAATCTCCCGATATCACATTTAGAAACGATTAACTTTTTGAATTGTTACATTTTGTACATTTTATCCAGCTCCTAGCAGCTAGTTCCTTTAAATGCCGAAATTGCACTCAGGGGCTAAATGTAGCTAACTTGGAGTGTTTTATTAAATATTTACTACTTTCGTAGAGCGCTTAGTTTTGCCTTATTGCGAATTTACGAAAGAAAACATTCGTGCACCTGCTTGAACGTAAAACTTCGACTGAATAATGTCAAGCCGATAGTTACCTGAGACCGGCTGAGACCGGCATCCATATGTACCCGCTGTTGCATGGCGTTGTGTTCCCGGTAAAGGTAAACCTTCTGCAGCACAGCTGGTAGCCGGTGTGCTTTGCCTTTCAGCTCTGAGCCGAGTAGATGACGGTCCACAACCTGTACATATTCGACCGCAATGGCGCGTGCCTGCACTACAGCGAGTGGAACCGAAAGAAGCAGGCCGGCATCTCCAAGGAAGAGGCGAGCTGCTGGCCGTTTCTCCACATTTTAGCAATTAGCAAAACGAATCTTTACAGAGTTGCCAACTCTCACGCATCTGGTGTGACACTCACGGTTTCAGATTCCGAAGCTGACGCAAGAAATCTTACGGCAAATCTATATTATTCCATTATAAACCTATAATTAGCTACATCAAAAGCGTTGGGTCGGTAATTCTGACTATTAACAAAATAATAAAACTGTTGCATACATGTAAATGCATGTGTGTGTATGTGCAGACTTGTCTTGAATTAAATCTCACTCAGGCCAGCTGACCAAAGTTGGCAACCCTGTCTTCAACTCCTTTCTTCTTGGCGTTAAAAGTGCAAGACCTGTACCGTGAACATCACACGCAGTGTGTGCATTTAAAATCTCCAAACAACTACTTATCATGTGATTAACTCACTGATTTTTACAAGTATTAATCTGTTTTCTGTGTTTTTAGGAATTTAAGCTTATGTATGGGATGCTGTTCTCCATCCGCTCCTTTGTCAGCAAAATGTCCCCTTTAGACATGTATCCTGCCTAAAGTGCTTACTTTTAAGTGTGAGCAAAATGGCTGTAGGAAGAGGGGTGATGTTAACCTGGGTAACAATTGTATCCTGGAGGAGGGGTGCCTCTCCCTGTGCGTCGCTCCTTAACTCCTGCACGCCTCCCAGGAAGGATGGCTTCTTGTCCTTCCAGACCAGTCGCTACAAGCTTCACTATTATGAGACGCCCACGGGGGTGAAGGTAGTGATGAACACTGACCTGGGTGTTCCCAACTGTAGGGACATCCTGCACCAGATCTACAGTACGGTGAGGAGAAGGTTGACACTGTATTATTGTATGCGTTGGCGGGGGGGGGAGATGTACCATATACAACTGTGCTGATGCTGGGCAATATCTGTCTGCAGCTGTATGTGGAGTACATAGTGAAGAACCCCCTCTGTCCCCTGGGTGAGAGCCTGCGGAGTGAGCTCTTCAACAGCAGGCTGGATTCCTTCATCAAGGCCCTGCCATTCTTCAGTGCGAGGGCGGGCTGAGTGGAGGCGGGGTGGAGCGGGGTACTGCTGGGGGAGGGAAGGGGTTAAAATGGGATGTATATTTGTGTGTGTGTGTGTGTGTGAGAGAGAGTGAGAAAGAGAGAGACTCTTCATCCTGAGCAGCATCTGAGGTGGGGCCAGTAAACACAGCTGACTGGTGTCCAGTAGGATTCTGGGGACGTGGAGATGTGGGTATTGTGTGGTAAGAACATGTGGACAGTAAGACAACGTGAAAATGCACCGAGATGCACTGTATGTTCACCAAGACGAGGCCCTGGGGAGGGGGGAGGGGGCAGAGGTGGTACAGAAGTAGACGTCCTCTGTTTATTTCCGAAACAGCCGTCGCTGAGTCCTGCCCCCCTAAAATGACAATAAACATGGAGACTCTTTCTGTCTGTGATTTTCTTTCATCAGCCATCTTACATAAGAGACATTTCATACCTGGCTTTCCCATTACCACTTCTGTGTGTTAATTGACAATTCAACCCCATTTTCTTTTTACATTTCATTGCTTGTCAGTCAGTTGGCTGGGGGAGCTTGTGTGGAATGACCGGCTTTCAATAAACTCTGCATCTCCTAATTTACTTAATTCACCTGTCGTGTCTTAAAATCCAGTTTCGTGGCTTTTCGGGGATTATTTATACTGCCATGTTGTCTGTGAGTGAATTACCTCACATCATGCAACAGCTGGGGGAGAAAAGTAGAAGGGCGGGGGGCACGATTGTGGCTGCAATCTGAGTCGGAACGAAAAGTAATGTTAGCTGGCGAACTACTTGGTCGGCTCATAAAATTGGCCATATTTAGACAGATCAGCAGGAAATCGGCTATTCTTGCTCACTAGCCGATCAAGTTCTGCATCCCTGCATTTTGGGATTGGGTTTGTATGACGATTGATACAGCTGAAAATTAAAATGAAACGAAATACAATGGAATACATTAAAGGAAAACGGGAACAATCTTGCCGTTACTATTCAGTGCTGCAAACTGTATTTCACTTAAATTCCACGCATTTTATTCTGCCGTTTAACAAACATGGTTGTACGATAAGAGATCTTGGTAAGAGAAGACACACTCGCCTTTGGCATAGTGCTGCGTTTAACACTCAACACCTTTTTTAGATACCTGTGTGAAAAAATTCCAAATGGTTGGCTGTTTTTCTCATGGTGGGCTGCAGTGATTGTTGTTTTCTTGTAAAAAAAAAAAAAAAAAGGCTCCCAATTCGCTTTGCTTTCCCCTGCACTGCTGGTGATGACACTGCAGCACTGTACTTCGATAAATAAATGGGCGACTTATCACTGTGACACCCGTTTGTTAAACCCTATCCCAGCTCTGGCCTGTCAGATTATGTTAAGTGATGAATTGGACTGGGGTTCATCTGTATGCAGTACAGCTCTTTGTATGTGTGTGTGTGAACATATAAAAATATGGCCTAACAGCATCTCTGACATCATCGTCGCAGCGTGTGTAAGATCACTAATGTCCCACCTCTGCCATAGCAGACAGCGGGCCGCGACTCAGCGCTGCAAGTTTTATTGCAAAGATTAGCCCATTCATTCTCATTGGGAGTCGCGTTCTTAGTAAGGCTTGGTAGCGTACCTAGAACAGCAGAAAATTAAATTGTGGTTAAACAGCATGGGGTTAGCCCTCATCAGCACTCTGGAAAGTGTAGCAGGGATGGTTTGATTGTTCTAATCACTGGTGAAGGTGCTCGGTAAGTTTACAGCGGAAAGCAGGAAGTGTACCGTAGAGATTTTGATATTTGTCGGATGTATGTCAAACCTCTTGAGCGTATCTAAGCTCAGAGTTGAGCTTTAGATCAGATATTTAGTGCTCTGTGGTGGTACATTACTCATAGATAATCATAGATTATCCATATGAAGATAGTCACCCCTGTGCTTTTGGTATTGGGGACATCTTGACTGTTCTGCAAGTGTTTGGATTACCCCCTGACTGACATTCTCCATATTGAATGGTGACGTAAACTTCCTAGCACAGTCAGATTGCATTCCCTCAATGCCCTACCAATTCTCCCACAGACTGTAATGGGGGCGGTTCTGCCAAAGGACAGGGCGGAGGAGTTCAATCATACAAGGCACTTTTTTTTTTTTTTACCATAGCATGCATGAATATGAGCACAGCTAGCTGACAACAGGACCTCCCTAAATGTCTTTGCATGTCAACTATGATCAGTGAGATCAGCCGCATCTTCCAAATCCAGCTCGGTTGCCTTTATCACTTATTGGAAATAAGCTGAATTGGGTCAGTCCAGGGCAACCAGGTTTCCTGACCTGAGGCACGATTGCAGAGTGCCTGATCGAACCACAACTTATTCACTCACCACCTCACTCGTCCTTACACTTTTAAGTCCATTTTAGCACCAACTGTATTAATTGGCTCCTGAATCCTATATATATTGGTGCATTAAGTCAGTAGGGGCACCCTATGGCAGTGTTTCCCCACCCAGTCCTCGGGGAACCCCGGACAGTCCACGTTTTTGCTCCCTCCCAGCTCCCAGCCAATCAGGAGCTGAGAGGAAGCAGAAACGTCTGTTTCCAGCGGGTGGCACTCTTCGGCTCTATCCGACGAGTGATACCGGCGAGTGACTCCCTCTCGCCTGAGCCCTCTCCCCGTTTCCGCCGTGGAGAACAAGGTGCACGGAGGGTATTGGTCCTGTCACGGGCTCTCAGTGGATAGAGCTCATTGACCCAAATGGGCCCGGCTAAAAATACACAAAGGAACACGGAGCAGCCAGCCAAAGCCCTCAGTGGATATGATAAGTCGGCCTTTGTTGTGCTACGCGCTGTGCTTTTGGAGCACTAATTAGCTAGCTTGCTCCACCATGAGTCCACAGCTGAGGCTTAAAGTCTACCGCTGCACCTACACAGAGATTTCCTCGACATCCCCTTTCACTGGAATGTAATCCATGCTGCTATTTTCCGTACAGTATTAATGGCCTGACGTACTGCAGCATTCCTTTTTATTATTAATGCTTCGCTATTGCCATGCACTTCACCAAATGCAGCAACACAAGCCAGCATGTTTTAAAGGAACAGCTTCATTATTCACTCGGCACAGTACAATTTCTGAAATTTTATAAATATAAAAAGCGCATTATGCAGCAGAATTATGGACCTCTGGAAAGTCAAACTACATGTATGTATGTAAGCTAAAATAAATCACACTTGTTTTAAAACTTAACATCATTACATTGCAGAAATGTTTTTTTTTTACCCAGAATGCCTTGCTTATGTTACCATAAATGACTGGATGCAATTCGTGAGATTGGCGTGGGCAGGGAAAATATAAAAGGTGATGTAAACAGGGTTTGCAGAGGGCTTTCTGATTCCCTTTTATGCGTCATAACACTCTTGCTCCTGCGCAGGGACATGACCTCCCAGGTTCATACCAAACGTGACGACCGCCTCCATGTTCCTGAGCCCTGGTCCTGGACCTGCTGACTGCTGGGTTCTCTGTGTCTTCTGCATGTCCTCCACCCCATCCCACCCTAACCATACCTCAGTCCTTCTCTGAACATCTGTCTGTTTCAATTGGCTACCTTTACTGGCATAACAAAAAATAGCATTGCCTCAGTTTTACAGCGTTAAAAAAGCAATACAGTAGAGAACTGAACGTTAAATAAATTGCTGTTAATATAATATTCTAGTTATTAGGGGTGTCGGAGGGGTATGGATCCCCTGGCAGGGGTGGGGGGTCAGGGTGATATTTTGTCAGGGGGCTGAGAATTTCTAGGTCCTGCCCTTGCTATTAATATACCCCTCCCTTTAACTTCTGACAGGTAATACACGTATACAGTAGTGTATCCCTCCCCCAGAAAGATGCCTTGTCGGGGGTGTCTTTTTACACCACATTATAAATGGCCGTGTCCGCCGCCCCAGCTCACACTGAAGACGAAGCGGGTCGTCCCCTTTCAGAAGGGCCAGCCGGTTCTGAGGAGGTCCCTGCACCCCACCAAGCCCGCTCGCTACTCCCTCCAGAGTCTCCCTTATCCAAGCTGAATACGAGGGCTGATCGCCACCTGACAGCTTCTCTCCACAGCCCGCCGCCCTCCTAAAGAAGGTCCCATGCGGAGCACACTGGCACTAATGGGATTGTTTCATATTTATTCATATTTCAAAAGCTATTTTGCACAGACCCCAAAGCTTCCTGCACCCTGCATTTGGCCATCTCACTATTATTTACATATCTACCTGTTTATTTTTCACACATTTCTATTTTGATTTTTATTTTCATTTTTTATTCTATTTTATTTTATTCTTGTTTGACTTGGTGAATAAAAAGATTCTGATTCTGTTCCGCCAGGTCGGTTAGCACCTTCCTGGTTCTATGGAGGTTCTGTCCCAAGCCATGCATCTCCTTCATACGGGACTTTTTTGTCCTGCTTTAACCTGAGTGGGGGTTTCTTTTATCAGCCAGACCAGTTACATTGTTACTTGTTATCTGCGTGAGCTGACTGAGGAGCCGCTTCTGGACTGAAATTTTAAATTTTCCTGGATTTGTATCAGTGAATCTGAGGGCTCTGGCTACAGGTGTATTCAACCTATGATACCCTTCCTGTGATACCACTCCTGTGATATCCCTCCTGTGATACCCCTCCTGTGATATGCCTCCTGTGATATCCCTCCTCCAAAGTGGAATGAGCAGGTCCCTGATTCAGCTTTGCTTTCCGATTTTAATCCTAAAGGATGAAATTGGTTGTAGGATTTTCTCTTGTCCTGGATTTGGGAGTCATACTGACTTGCTTACATAGAGGAGGTCCAGTTAGGTGAATGAAATATTTTGGACCAGATTATAATTAGTGTATTTATTAGTGGCACCTGCATATGCACCAATAATCCAGTGATGTGTAGCATGTGATGCATTACTGGAGATAAGATAAGATGAGATGAGATGAGATGAGATAAGATAAGATAAGATAAGATAAGATAAGATAAGATATGAGATGAGATGAGATGAGATGAGATGAGATGAGATACGATAAGATGAGATACGATAAGATGAGATGAGATAATATGAGATAATATGAGATAAGATAAGATAAGATAAGATGCGATGCGATGCGATGAGATGAGATGAGATGAGATGAGATGAGATGAGAAGAGATGAGATGAGAAAAGATAAGACAAGATAACATAAGCTA
>JAODLC010000002.1:11310479-11321196 GCA_026781145.1 Hippopotamyrus pictus | reverse complement strand
GCCCCCTGGGAAAAAGCCCCCCCCCCCCCCACCGTATCCCCTAATCTCCCCTCCCGCATCTTCTGTCCTCCACATTCTCCCTCCCATCTGCCGTCGAGGCCGGGCGATCTCGTCCGACTGTCTTCCGTGGCAGCGCTCAGCCACGCGTCTGATCTCCGCGAGGTCGCGGTGAATGTTTGTTGCTCCTTCGTTCGCGCTCCTGGGCTGCCGACAGCTTGGTGTGGCTTTGGGCCTCTCGACTCTGTCAGTGTGAATCACTGCTCTATATATATCCACCGGCTGAGAAATCGCAGATTTGCTATAAAGAGGATAACTAACCACTCATCTATTTTGTGACTATTAACTGAAAAAAAATATAAATCCCGGTAGTTAGTAAACAACAAACACACCATAAAGCAAACAAAAACTGTTTGTGTAAGTTTTTATTGTTATAAAAGCAACGTCTGTACCCACTGTATCATTCCATGAGAGATTTTAATCTAAAAGACTTTCATCCTATCACATGCCCTAATGCCTGCTTTGATGTTCATCTGCAAGATGACGTATGACATTAAACCTGATATTTTGGCTATGCAGACAGCACTGGCTTGACTGTTACGTGTTTGTCTTCGTGTACAATGTGGACTGTACAGTCTATATCCATAACCAACAGTCTTCTGACCATGTATGCTGTTTGTTGCGGGGGAGGTGGATGGGGGCCAAGCTGGTGCATTTATATAGGTATATATGTGCACATTGTTTTGCCGCCATGAAGGTCCAATTTCTGTATTGCTAAGTGGCAGGGATGAACAGAGCCAAACAAGTAGTGGGTCATTTTTAATGGTGTGAAATACACAAGTTCTTTATTCTAATGATACACATGCTTCTATAGAGACATGAGAAGTAGGCACCACATGCAATGAGCTGAACAGGAGTGGAGATTGAGACAGACTAAATATAGAGGAATGGATGGAAAAAGTGGAGTGGAAAGGAGAGAAAAAATAAAGAGAGAGTGTGAGCAAGGAACAGGTTGTCCTTATTACTCTCACCATCTGTCCAAAATTCACAGTCAAACCGCGTTTTTCGCTGTGTGTAGGAGTGCCGCTGTCACCGCGCGCGCGTGCTGGTGCTAAGCCGCGCGGGTGCGCGCGCGTGAACTCGCGAGTGTCAAGCACGTGGGGTCGGGCTGTCAGAGAAGGTTGCGGTTGGTGGGACTCGCTGCGTCTTGGGGGGAGGGACAGTGGATTTAAACGCCGGGAAATGTTGTGCTGCCAGCTCCGTCTCACTCCCGCGCTCTCCAGCTGTTAGGTGTCTCCGCTCCGCTCCAGCACTAAACGCCGACAAGCCAAGTGCGCAGCGACGCCAATTTGCAGAATTGCTCATCGTCCTGGGTTTCCACTTGCGACCAGGATGTGCAGTTATACCGTTTCCCCTCCAGAGGGCAGTGCATGACAGTCTGCGCACGCATAATAATTTTTCAAAAATGCTCTGGAACAGATTAAAAAAAAATCTTTCATTCGATTCAATGATTCATAATTAATAATTTGAAATTGCAATTATTTTAAGCTCTTAACTGGTCTTTTGCAAGCAAATTTAAAATACAAGGTACAATATATTTTGCAATTAATGTGTGTGTGTGTGTGTGTGTGTGTGTGTGTGTGTGTGTGTGTGTGTGTGTGTGAGAGAGAGAGAGAGAGAGAGAGAGAGCGAGAGATACAGAGAATGGGGGCATATTGGACTGGTGTTGACTCAGCCTTGGAGCTCAGGAGGAAGGACAGAGCCTAAGAGAGAGAAAGGCAGGGGGGAGGGAGGGAGTAAAGAGAGACCACACTTGTTTTGGCGCTTACATCCTGACTGCACAGTGGCTAGGCCCAAGCCTGCAGGGCTACTGGTTTGATTCAGTTGTAAGGCTGCTGGTCCTCTGATCCCATCACTGGGAAAACTGATTTACTGTTCACAGGGTCACACAAACCCAGTCAAATACACACACACGCACACACACACCCCACCGATATGACCTCCCCACTCTATTTCCCACACACACATACCCAGAAACATCCATGAGCACTCTCAGCCTGGCCATCATGGTCATGACCCCCTGCATGTCCAAGTCATTCCTGCAATCCTGATTCAGCCAAACTGCATTCAGTACAGAAACTATTATGTCAACATCGAATAGATCACCGCTAACATGTCCAACCCTTAAATGCTTAGTGCATGTGGCTGAATACTCTCCCAAACAAAGAACAATGGTCCAACAGCCAAACCACACATCCATGCTGCATTTCACTGTATAACCTGTGCATGTCTAAGAAATATGACTATTAAATACAACTATTGACATGTCAGCACAAGATTCCCCATGTTCCTCTGTGACCCTATTCTTGTGATTTGATCTCCTCCGATGTAACCACCACTGGAAAGTACCTGTGTGTGTGTCTTGGGGGGTAGGAGGTCTGTGCCTTGCTGTCTGGGAGAATCAGATCCTGACTGGAGGAGACAGTGACCCGCTTGACAGGTGACCCCATGTGGGACCTGAGCTGGACGTCATCTCCCTTAGCCTTAATAAAACATCAGCCATCTGTCTCTGAAGCTCCGTCTCACCGCTTCACACACACACACACACACACACACACACACAGAGGGAGAGACCTGTACCCATATCATTGTGGGGACTCTATTCATTTCTATGGGGATAAACTCTAATCCCAACATGACAACCTTAACCTTAACCTCAGTACATGATGTACCCAGCCCTAACCTTAACCATAAATAATCAAACAAGATACAAGAGTTTTTACATTTTACTTTTTGACTACAGTCATAGATTTTAATAAAATTGAATTTCTCCCTGTGGGTACCTAAAAAAAATGGTCCCCAGAATGTCAAAATAACAGGTTTTTATCACATTGTAGGGACATTTGTTCCCCACGATGTAATGTATACCTGGACCACACACATGCACACACACACATACACACACACACACGCACACACACACACACACACACACACACACACACACACACACACACACACACTCCCTTAGCATTGTCTTCCACAGCCTCCCTAGGTTCCTGGATGTCTTCTCCTTATGTTTCAGGTGGGAGTTCTCTGTGGCGGACACCATGAGGAGGGTCCTTGGGCTGAAATGGCTTTTCCAGCTACTTGTTCATGAATGTTTTAGTTCCTTTTCCCTGCTTCCCTCTCAACAGCCCCAACGGTGTCCATCCTGCAGCCACAGATAGAAGGAAACCTCCACCAGCCCCTGACCTCCACCAGCCTGCCTCCTTTGTCAAGAATCATTCCCAAATGCATGCAAATGGCCAGTGGTCCCTCTGGAGACCCTACGTCAGGATGCATTCTGTACCTTTATCTCTCGCTGAAGCTGCTGGATACAGGCTTCACGCATAGTCCCATTCTGTGCATTGGCATGGGCTTTTATGCATGTGTTACTGATAGATTTTACAGATAGAAGTGTTTGGCGATTTATTACAAAACACAGTGGACGGAATGACACTGAACCACAAATTTATGGATGGTATACACTGAATGTATGTATATATACACACACATATCCAGTGTTCAGTGATTTAATGAGTGGTTTAAACACGCAATCTAAATGCATTTCATAGCTGTGCATATATAAGATCTCGAACCTCCGGGGTTATGAGTTTGATTCATACCCCGACTATATGTGCGAGTCAGTGCGTGTGCGTTGTCTGCATATTCACACTGTGTTTGTCTTGCTGGTTTCCCGCCAGCGGTATCCATGCACTTGGCATTTCTCAATTGCCCAGAGCGCTGTGTTGTTCTGGCACCAGCCGTTTTGCCCCGAGTTTCTCAGGACAAGATTACCTATACTCTGTAATGCGTACGTGTTATTGGAGGTTAATAAACGTACGCAATAATAATGCAGTAGTATGTCTATTGTGACTTTTTCGTGTGTTTCATCTAGTGACACTGGTCTTGCTGCTTGTAGAATACTAAACATTACATAATTACATAATATAATGGATTAATAGATATAATAGTAATAGATTTTAAAGTACAGGAGGGGAATCCAGTAACATACCGATGTAGTAGGTAACACGTGTATCAATTAGTACATTTTTATAAAAGGATAGTTTAAAAACGTAGTTTTTCTGTACATATTTTATAAAACTTGTATATAGTTATTACCAGGTAATATGTGCGATTAATTTTTTGGCGATCTACCTTATCGTGGGGAGGGTTTTTAGAAAAACACAGTAAACTTCCTCAAGTCCTCGTTCCCCCGAACCATTCGGACCATTTGCACGGCCAACAACGAGGCGAGGTGCAGGCTGTCCGGTCAGTATGCGTAAACTGGCAGGGGTCTCCGAATTACACATATTCTGGTGCCGGACATCTGTGCTGGACAAGGGGTGGACAGTTAGAGAGTTAAAGTTGGTGTTGCGTTTACTTTTTTAGAGGCAGGGGAAAAAAAAACAAAGCATGGCCTCCATAAGCTCATTCCCTCACAGCTGAGGTGGGATAAACGAGAAGCTCTACCGCATACTTGCGTTTCCATGCAGGCGAATTGGTGGTGGAAACGAGAGAGGAAAAATGGGAGGTGGAGGGGTACGTAGATTGAGAGAGGTGAGGTAAAGTGAGCCCCGGACAAGGTGAGCTGGGAGGATTCGTGGATGCTGGATTGATGGCTGAATGGCAGTTGTCATTCTCGCAAAAGGTCAATTTAATCAGGAGAAGTCGCTGCGAGAGCGGTGCGGCTTGCGCGTATGTGTGAGGCTCGCTTGGTGGAAGGGAGGAGCAGCGGCGAGCTCCCCCCCTCCAGCACATCCAGAGCGAAAGAAGCATCTCACTGATCTCCATCCTGGATACTAGGTGCTCTGATTTTTTTGTGTGTGTTTAAACTTACGGTACAGTAGCGCGTCGATGTTGATTTTAAGGCGTTAGACAGGGGACAGGAGTAGGGACAGGAAAGCAACGCTGGTGGCTGTTTTTCCACCTTATAGACAATGCAATTTCCGCGATCGCGTCTAAGCTTATTTTTGCCGAGTGAAGAGCGTCAACTGTTCACTGGCGCAATAAAACTAAAAGGCTTTCCATGGGCGAAGGGGGAGACGAACGGGAATCAATAGGAACACCGAGGCAATTAAGGTTGCGTGAGCAACAACATGAATCATTAATTCATTCAGTTTTACTGTGACTGTTGTTAAGTCAGCTTGCTCGTCCTGCTTAGTGTCTGGGAGCTATGGGGAGTGCGATGGATTGAACTCTCTCAGTGCTGCGAATTGCTGACTGGGTGATGCCGCTAATTAATGGGAGTAATAAAAAAATGACTTGCGCCTCTGTGGCAGCCGCCGTTTCTAGCGGACGAGACTGAGTAGTCGGGGCTGCGGGCGCCTTTTTGCGCGTATCGCCTGTGCAGCCAGCGCAAGTCCCGGACCTGCGTCTTGTGCAGCCGGGAAAACCCGGCGATCCGAGATGGGAGAGAGCGGAGGCGCGGGAGAGCTGCAGTAGCCGGGTCCGTGAAGTGGGAATCGGAAGATCGCGACTCGGTCGGCCGGGTCTCAGACCACTGAGCCAGCCTGCGTGCAGTTCAGATGGACGTGATGTTCGCACAGATAAGTACGTGCGTGTGTCCTGCATGTCTGTGAACGCTACTATCAAGCTGACATCCAACGGTTTATAGAAATCTGTCCCAGTTGAGCTGAAGTACCAATGCTCTGTGGGCCCGGTAGACTATCTGTGAGATCACTGCTTCCCCTCTAAAGCCAAGTGTCAAGGTGTGGGGGGGAGGGGGGGGAGGATCCGGTGCTGTACCGCTGTAGACAGGCGTACCTGCTGGGACATCTGGAGACCTGCTGGTTAAGGGCTCAGCACCTGTAGGCTGCAGACAGGAGGGGAGCTCGCATACCGCACAACCAGGCTCGGAAGGAGCACGGCAGCTGATTACCTGGGGAGAGGCGCGCAGACGGGGGGGCCATCATGCAGGTGTCCATCGCCTGCACGGAGCACAACCTGAAGAGCCGCAGCAGCGAGGACCGGCTGTGTAGCGTACGCGCCGGACCCCCGACCGGCTGCTCCGGCACTGGGGGCGGGGGCCAGGGCTCCAACGCCCACTACCTGGCGCAGGGGCAGACCAAGTCGAGGGCGATGGGCGGCTCGCGTGTCGCCCCCCAGGGGCACGCCCACATGAAGGAGGCCATTGGGAGACACAGCAGCATGAAGTACAGGTGAGTGTGTGTGTGGGGGGGGGTGTATTGTGGTCCGAGGGGCACAGTACGCCCACCCCCCTGCAATATCCAGCTCTTTCTTACGCTGTTGGTCAAAGGTACATTAACATGGTGACTGACCCCCCCCTAGTATTCTCTATGATGGTGCAGGTGTCAACTGGGGGAAGGGGGTTTACAATTGTACAAGCAAGTTAGTTGAGGCCCCTGGGCTTCAGCCTGGGTGAACCTGCGCATTGAAGTGCCCCGGAGTGAGGGGTATTTTCTCGTGGGTATTGGAGCAGCTGTCTTGTTGGGGGGTACGTCAAGAGATGGGGGGGGGGGGCAGGTAACCGATACGGTTGTAGGTTTGCAGACGAGCGCTGGCTTGTTCATATGCTGTTTAAAGTTTCATGAGAGCCTAGACCTGGCGGCCACGCCGGATGGATCGCTGTGGGCGTGACGGCTATGGGTAGAGGGCGATGGGTAAAGGGCGATGGGTAGAGGGAGATGGGTAAAGGGCGATGGGTAGAGGGCGATGGGTAGAGGGCGATGGGTAAAGGGCGATGGGTAAAGGGCGATGGGTAGAGGGAGATGGGTAAAGGGCGATGGGTAAAGGGCGATGGGTAAAGGGCGATGGGTAGAGGGAGGACAGCACCACCTGGGTTACTGACCCTTTCGCAAGGTTTGTAGAGGCTCAGTAATGGAGGGCGGGGTGTGGGTGGGCATGGAGGGGAGGGGCAATTCATGTAACGAGGAGGTCGCCCTGGGGTGATTATCAAAAGTGCGGTTCAGCTCAGAAGATCAGTACAGGCTGCCTCGGTCACCTTCAGTGTCATTGACCAGTCTGTGCTTATTTGAATGACAAAAACTGTGATGCAGTCTAATTTTGAGGAGTATTAAAGGACCTTTATTGCCATAAGGCAAATTAATAATTATGCAAAAAATAGCAAAATTAGGGAAAAAAGTAATTTTAATGTGTCCGTGTTTCTCATGATCACTCCATTGGGGTTACAGCTAGGAAATCCATGCCATTCCCCAGGTTTCTCCATCATTGTGATGTCACTCTCAGGTCGCTCTGATGTCATCTCTCAAGTAATTTTGATGTCATGGCTCCGGCCACAGAAGAAGATGTGCCCCCCGGCATAGAAGAGAATAAGAAAGGAAGGATGGTGGGGCCTGTGCAGGCAGCCCTAATGACTTGCGCTAATGCACACTAAGTGTCTGAGCTCAACGGTCCGTTTTTAAAGAAAACCAAGTCGGGCAGCATCCTCCTGTGAGCCATTAACCTTTTTGAAACAGGCCGCTGTTGAGTGCGGTTGACCACATGCCCGTGATGCAAGATGCTTTCGGGTTTTATTCACCATTGAGTTAAAGAAACTGCATTAAAACAACACAATTTACATTTTACATTTAACTCAGCAGTCTGGTTACTTCTGTGATCTCTGCACGGTTGTCCTCCATTAAAAACATTTAGCATCTGCGTACCCTGGCAGTGACTGTTGGCTGTGTTCACGTACTGATTAGTGGTCCAGTGTGTGAGGGGACTTCACTCAAATCCCCTTAATGTTCAGGTACCATTTGAGCTGAAGTTTCTCGCCATACAGACTTGTTTGATGTAGAAGTCCATGTTCAGTGTCCTCGCAGGACAGAGTCCAGGCTCTGCACTCACAGTATTACTGCACTCACAGTATTACAGCAGCAGCTGAGCTTCTAAGAAAATTCAGAAAAGCTTTAAAATAACAAATTCCATGTTCCGAGTTCCCTGTACTGCTCCCCATTAGTTGCCGGACCATTACGCGCGATCCATTTTAAAGCTTCAGCGAGCGCTTAATTATCTAAAAAGGGCTTCTGCTGTAATGCCATGGTGGGCCGAAGGCTCCGTCCGTCGCCCCTCACCGGAAATGCGACCAGGGCGTCCACTTGGCTGCCTGACATTTGGGTAAGTATTTACATTTTCGTTCGCCTCTGTGTAAGTTGCCCGATGCACGGTACTGGGTTTGGGGCACTGCGTTCCCTGCTGGCTGGAGCGGCGTGGCGGTGCTCTCTCCTCCCGGGAGAGTCAGCAGCCGCTCATCCTGTTCAGAAACAGATGGCAGGCCGCGGCCCGGCAGAGGCCTGACATGGAAGCACGGCGGCCGCGCGGAGCAGGTGCCCTTTTGGCTTTGTGCGTTAGGGCTGGGGGGGGGGAGGGCATTGCCCTTGGATCGGCCCAACAGACAACTTGATAGCATTTACAAGAGGACATCACTCTGGAGGCATCTCCCTGAACTCCCGCGCTAAGAGGGTTTGGCAGGATCACCTGGGACGGCCCGCCGGACCCTCCTCGGCTTTGACCCCACATCCCCCAGGCGTACACGTCCTTGTGATTTATCTCTGAGAGTCTTGCAGCCGTTTTACCTTTTCCGATTCTTGCTGACCTGCTTCCTCCCCGAGATGGAGCTGTTTAATCTGCTGATTGAGGATCAGTAGCCCAGTATTCCCTCCCGACAAGCTGATCTTGAACGTGTTTTTTTCGCTCTCTCTTCATCTGTAATTGCTGTATCTGTATGTCGCACTTATCTCCGTTGTTCAGTCATTTCCCTGGAACCACTTACCCAACGCGGGACCACTGATTCTGTGGCCTGTCCTGGGGGCACAGAGCGCGAGGCAGGGGGCACAGGGCAGGGGGCAGGGGGCGCTCTACCTCGTCAGGCTTCCTCATCACGTGTTACAGTATCGGGAACCAAAACTCACTCAGTCCTCACGCAATTCAGAACTTTCGTTAAATTTCCACAACGCCACATACATTTTCTGGGAAATGTATCCAGTGAATTTAGTGACTTTTGGAAATTTGGACTTAAGATTTGGACTTGGAATTAAGAAAGATTGATGCATGGATAGGATATACACAGATCAGCCATAACATTAAAACCACTGACAGGTGAAGTGAATAACATCGTTTATCTCATCACGCCTGTTTAGGGGGCCATTATATACTGATATCCCCCACTTTGCGAAAGTGGAACGTCCCTGTGAAACCTTTCATAAGCCACAGTGGCATAAACGAAGAAGCAATTACCATTAATTTATATGGGAAACATTTTTGAGCGTTCCCAGAGCGAAAAATTACCTCTTAAATCATACCAAATAACACACAACACCTAAAGTAACACTAACGTATAGTAAACGCAGGAATGATATGATGTTACATGGCCTATATAAAGTAGGAATTATATGTGTACAGGGCCTTTCACTTACCAGGATAAACAGTCATGCATCACTTAACAGGAATACGTTCAGAGAAATGTGTCGTTAGCTGTTTTCGTCATTGTGAGAACATCATAGAGTGTACTTACACAAGCCTAGATGGTATAGCTTACTACACACCTAGGCTACGTAGTATAGCATAAATAACGATAAAAAGTACAGTATAGTAAATACGTAAAGCAGTAACATAATTGTTTATTATCAATACTGTACATTATTATTTGTGCTATACTTTCGCACTGACAGCACAGTAGGTTTGTTTACGTCAGCGTCACCATCCATACGTGAGTGATGCGTTAGACTATGACGTGATAACGACTACGACGTTACTAGGCGATAGGAATTTTTCAGCTCTGTTATAATCTTGTGGGACCCACATCGTATGAAGCGAGACTGTGACTGGTTAAAGAAGCAAAACGCAAGCCCCAACCTTGTTGACCCAAGGACGCGTTGAACATCTACGCAGCATTGTAGACAGGTGGTTTTAATGTTATGGCTGATCAGTATATAATTTATATAATTGCAGATATTGTTTCCTCAGTCAGTCATCAGAGGTGTGCATGTCAGAGATGTTACCTCTTGCGTCCGCATTCTTTTTCTTACAGTCACCACGGATCGTTTATTCTGGCCAAAGATCCTGAATCTACCTCAGACTAATTAGAGAAATTCAGCTAACAAGGGAGTTGTTACGGAGTAGAGGACTGTGGGAAATTTGGCGGTGGCACAGGGACAGATAGCTTGGATTGGCCCCGCCGCTTGGGTCCGGCGGAGTGCGCTGTGTGGATTGTGCCTGTCTCTATGATCCGCTCGCTCTATTTGTTTCGCTGAACGGCCGCATCTTTCACCCTTAACTGGTGCCTGTGAGGCCTCACAGCTGTCTTTGGCTCGGAGAAGAGAAAAGCTGCTTAAGAGACCGAGTAACGAGCAGACGCCTCACACCGCGCGCCGCGACAGGCTCTGCGCTGTGGACTAGGCATTAGGCCACAGGTCTATGTAGGTCAAATGTTTTTAATACCGGTGCTACTTCCCGTGGCAGCCGGGCCTGTGTGAAATACACTCACGTTAAACCTGTGTTAATCCTTATGGTAGTCACTAGTCAGGCCTGCGTGAGGTACAGTGATGTTAAACCTGTGTTCATCCTCATGGAAGTCAGGCCTGCGTGAGGTACAGTGATGTTAAATCTGTGCTAATCCTCATGGTAGTCAGGCCTGCGTGAGGTACAGTGATATTAAACCAGTGGTAATTGTTATGGTAGTCAGGCCTGCGTGAGGTAGAGTGATGTTAAACCAGTG
>JAODLC010000002.1:11294929-11306765 GCA_026781145.1 Hippopotamyrus pictus | reverse complement strand
ATTCATTGATCTGTTAACTGGTCATGCTATAAGTGACTGTATCAGCAGAAGCGGAGATGCTATGTCTGGTTAGGGCTGGAGAGGGGTTAGGGTTAGGGCTGGAGAGGGGTTAAAGTCATCATGTTGGGATTAGAGTTTTCCCCTTAGAAATGAATGGAGAGTCCCCACAAAGATATAATTACAATCCTGTGTGTGTGCGTGGAGATGACAGTATCAGCTGTGGGTAGGAAGCCAGAGCAGAGAGAGGACGGCCAAAATAGCTTCTGTGGAGCCGTATTAGCAGCACCTGCTTCCCTCTCAGCGAAGTGTGTGTGTGTGTGTGTGTGTGTGTGGATAAGAGACCCCGGCGTGGACACCCGCCAGTGCGTGTCAGTGAAGCCGTGTTTGTGTGAAGGTGTGGGCAGTGCTGGTCACAGCAGCTGTCCTGCTCAAAACATCACGATTCTGAAATAATACCCAGTTTATGTACATTTTGACTCTTAAAGCACAGCACCACGCTATGTATTCACTAAACGGCCGAGTTCATGGCCATCCAGGCCACACGCCCAGGCGAACCGCACAGACAATCTGAGCTTTAACACTTGGCTTCCTCTGAACCGTGCGGTTTTATCTGAAACTTAAATCACCGATGCTAATTATTATCATACTGTCCTGAATTGTGTGGAATGCATTCGAATGAAGGAGCAGGAGTAAAAAAAGAACTTCAGTCAATGGGAAGGTCCAGATGTGGGAAAGACAGTGTGAGGGTCAGCGAGCTGGTATGTGCACACAAGCATACATGTGTATAAGCACACGTATGTGCAGCAGTATCGAGACCCTTCTGTGGATATATTGGGCTTTGCATTCAAGCATATACAGTGTACTCAGTGCACTATGCAGGGCAAACTGCATTGAAAGTGCTTCATTTGAATTTGTGTGTTTTAGATTTGTTTTTTATTTTATACTCTATACATTGCAACATGCAAAAGAAATCCCACAAAAGGCCGCACTGGACAATCGATGGGTTCGAATGCGTGTCACTGGGAGGGTGCATACCATGTGATGGACTGGCGTCCTGTCCAGGGTGTCCTCTGCCTTGTACCCTGTGCGGCAAGGGATGGACTTCAGGCTTAGGCTCATTGTGATGGATGGATGGATGGATGGATGGATGGGTCATCCTGTTAAATGGTTAAATATTTTAAAAAGCTATAAGTGAAGTATGATCACCTTGCCAGTGAAGTATGATCACCTTGCCAGTGAAGTATGATCACCTTGCCAGTGCCAGAATAGCACACATTTTAAATGCTGCTAATGAGCTTTACTGCTTGCTTCACCAGAGGCTATTTTTGGATCACTGATTACATACAAGTATGATAAATATCATAAATCTCGCCTTATTTTAATTGCTGTCGTCCTTATTGTCAACCACGGGGATCAGGGGAAAATGAAGTAGCTGACTGCTGGTACTGCACTGTGGAGTGTTTTGTGGACAGTTTGTTGGCCAGAAGTTGCTTCAGAGGTCCATTGCACTCCATTAAAGTCTTTTACCTACAGAAATGTGGGATGTATAATCCACAACATCCTAATTATTCACTGTGTAGACAAATATCCTTAGGTGACTCAAGCATACTTCTAACCTTAGGCTAAAATCCACTATCCAGTCACAGATGCTGGGGTCAAAGTCACCCCCTTTGCTAAAAGTTCAGATAGCAACGTGGCTCATTTCTGGAGAGTCTCCCGAATTTCAGCGTATAAGAGGAGCACGTGTCACTGACAGAGCGTGGTTATTCAACACTGAGGACACGACGGAGAAGAAGCTCAGCTGTGTTCATTGCCTTGGTTTCCTCCATTTGAGTATCTTTGAAAGATACCTCCCAGCACCTCTGATATCAATAAGAATGTATGTTCATGTTCCAGGAGACACAGGAGAGCATATGGATGCCTGATTTATGTTCGTTGATGCAGAGGAGTCACTGGCCTAATGAATGTACATCCATCGCTGTCACGTCGGTGTCACGTCGGTGTTCACTTTTGATGGGCCGAGTGTCTCTTCATTCCACCTCTCTGCATGCAAGTAGCTCTGTAAGGGACGAGTGGACAGGACACAGGAATGTTCAGCCTGTGAAGATGGAGGATGGTCACCTAGTGATGATCTGGAGCGTATCCAGAGCTTGGTGACAGGGACCCTGTTCTTTTTGCGCTTTTCAGTGATAAAAAATCATGACAAACTCAAGTTCAAGTCCCACCTGAGGAAGTAAAGCCTGTTTAAAGTGCAGGAAGGAAGTGAATGGGGTGAATGAACTGAAATGGCTTAATTCCTCATTCATCTATCGACACCTGGATTCAGCTCACAAGTAGGCAAAGGGCAGAAATGAGCAAATACAAGGTCCTTATTACTCTGCTTGCTGCAAACAGAATTATTAAAACAGAACTTCTAGTATTGTGCTGGATGGGACAAACTTTATGAATTTTTATTGACTTTTACCATGGCAACAGCATGTTTGACCGAAGACAGAAGTAACTGCTAGGAACAATTAGGATAACAGCAACTACGTATAGCTAATCTGGATAATTAAAATAGCTTTAAAGAAATTAGCCATCGAAGATCATTGTTGGTGTTTTGATTGATAACCAAGGTGTTTTATAAGATACAGGTAGGGAAGATTCTCTGTTGGTACTGATATACTAACTGGATTATGCAGTACAACATGCTCATGAATATTAATGTGATTATTTGCATATCCTGTGGAACTAATTAATTTTTAAACAATCAGTTTTATCCGGCATCATGTTACACTATTCATAGTGCTCTGCACTGATATAAAATTAAGACCTTCTAATTTTTAAATTCAACTACTTTTAACTCTAAGCATATGCGACTGACAAATTTAGCTAAATAAATTAACCAAGTCTGTAATAATAATCTTTCCGTATTAACTAATCTATGCGCGTCTTTGTTGATTGATTAGGTCATGGCTGTAAAAAGTTTCACTGCAGATAAGTGGTTTGCTGACACCTCGTAGACACAGCACGGGCACCACTAAGAGAAAGATCCGTATCTCATATGTCTGCTGTCTTCATTTCTCTCTTCAGGAACTTGGGAAAGTCTGGACTGAGAGTCTCCTGTCTGGGTTTAGGTGAGTGTGGTCCCTGCTCACACAGTTTACCACACGAGAGCTAACGGCACGGGAAATGCTACCTGTAACGGGCAACGGTAAATGTCTCCAAGGAAGACCTCGACAAACTGGCTATATATCAACACCACCATGAAATGGAAAAATCAATCAATGAGTTGGGTTAACGCTATCGCTAACTTCTGTATGCCATAGGTATGCTGATGGTGGTGAAAAGTTTAATGAATTAGATTATTACTTGGAGGGGTGGAATCTGCAGCCCCAAGAAGGTACTTGACCTGTAATGCTTCACATTATCTAGCTTTATAAATGGGTCAGATGGAAAATTATACGCGGTATAATTTGTATCTTATAATGATGTCTGATAAGCAAATAATCTAATTGGCATGGTGACCTGTTCTGTAACCCAATTATTAAGGTGTTTTTTTACAGGAGTACCTCAGACAGCTAGATGCTTCATTAGCCTGTAAATGGGCTTCCAGGAAGCTTGTTTCCAAAGATCAATGATGTAGCCTAGTGGGTGTCAAGCCCCGGTCTCGGGGGGTTTGGATGTGGGGGAGGGGTACCATCGGCCGCCTTTGGTTTGACTCTGATTTTCTGTCAGATGGCCGTCGTTGCCGTTCGCTGAATCCTGATCGTGATTCAGCTCGATTGTTAAATTCTGAATTCTTCCAACCCGATTGGATGAAAGGGTAAAATCGCATCTTTGGATAACAGCCTGAAGCCTGAATTTGGTTATGTCACTGAATTATTGATTTATAACAAAAAAAAATATGTGCATAAAAAGATACACAAATTAACTTTGTTCATTACTTGGGAAAAGCCCAACAAGGCCATCAAATGTGGGTTGGAACTGGCTCTGGTATTCAGAGACCATCCAGGACCTGGCTGGGGGGGTCAGTGCTCTAGCTGAGTGACTCATGATCAAACCGCCAGTCACGTTTGCCATTGAGTGGTGCACATGCTAACCTGCCACACACCGCAAGGCACTTTGCGGCTGATTGACTGAAGGGAAGGATCTCGAACTGCCTGCCAGATCTCTTATGGAGGGGGTCAGGTGACCTGTTTTGAGCTGGCTGTCAGAACCATACCGTGCGACAGATACAAAGAGCCTGTGATGCTGTCTGTTTCTCACTTGCACGCTTAGGTCTGACAGCCCCATGCATTTTATCCTGTCTTCCCAGGAACGTGGGTGACCTTCGGCTCCCAGATTTCAGATGAGGTGAGGCCCCTCACAGCCGTCCGCAGACGCACGGGGCCGTAGGCTTCAGTGCCCCTGAGTCTCAGTCTCTGTCTCTCCAAAGATGGCAGAAAATCTGATGAGCGTCGCGTACGAGAACGGCATCAACCTGTTCGACACGGCGGAGGTGTATGCATCTGGGAGGTTAGTGCCTCGTCCGTCAGGACATATCGCTCGGCTTCTCTTTCAGCCGCTCACACTTTTCTGTCTCTCTCTGTACCTACAGAGCTGAAATCACTCTAGGGAACATCATTAAGAAGAAAGGATGGAGGTATTGTTTGCATTTCCGTGGCACGAGTTATGTGTTAGTAATCGTGTCAGAGAACAGCGGCAGCGGTGACGGTTATAGTGCTTTGAGCAATGACAGAGACAGAAATAACTGATGCTGATCATCACAAAAGTGATTACTGTTACAATGCTGATGGTGATTGCAATGATGATGGTTACGGTCATTACTGTGATAGTGATGAAAGTGATGACGATTACAACACTAATGGTGTCAGTGATGATGGTTATGGTGATTATGGTGATAGTGATGAAAGTAATGATGATTACAACACTAATGGTGTTGTCAGTGATGATGGTTATGGTGATTATGGTGATAGTGATGAAAGTAATGATGATTACAACACTAATGGTGTTGTCAGTGATGATGGTTATGGTGATTACGGTGATAATCATGTCTCACGTGGCTGTCTCTGTCTCCCAGACGCTCCAGTTTTGTAGTGACCACCAAAATCTACTGGGGAGGACAGTAAGTGTGTTCTCTTTTTTATTTCTAATCACCAGAACTTCTTATGTGGAAGCTCACAGTTAAACTAATCACAGAGTTTTATTGAGGTTACAGATGTCAGTATAAATACGCAAAGAGCCAGAAATGTTGTATTTCGACACTATATGGAATTTATATACTCATATGCAAATATTTTACATTGTTTATTGACTTTTTTAAGTAAACTTGACTTGATTGACACTAGCTTAGACCTGCCTGCCCAGAGGATATTTTATTAAAAAAATACTTTGTATTATTAATGATTCTAATAAATGTACGACGCACCATAATTGAATGACATGGTCATCTACAAACTCAGACTCACAGAAGCCAGTTATGAAACACGAGTCCAAAAGCATCCGCGGTGTAGTGTTACCGGTGCTCCTGAGGTGTCTGAACAGTTTAAAATAGGCAGAAGTTGGTGCCAGAATAAATATCTCTTTGCTAAATTTGCATGACATTGCGATCACAATCTGTGGCAATAACTGTTCTGACCTTTAGGGCGGAGACAGAGAGGGGTCTTTCCAGGAAGCACATTATTGAAGGTACGGAGCTGTCCTGATTAATTATACTATAGCTTTAGTTATTCTCACTATAATTCATTCTGTATTGGGAGATTTATTGACCTCTTTCCTGTTACCTGTTAAACTGAGACTTGTTTTTGATCAAGAAATCCAGTTCAGTTACTGTTAAAACCATAGGAGTAATTCCTCGGTGGAATTTGAATAGACATTCCTATCAACATCATGAATCGTTCCCCCGTCCAGCATACATTACATCACACTGCAAAAGCTGCTTGCTTGCTCCTCTGTTTTCAATGCGTTGAGTTATTGTTGGGACGATACTCTCTGAGCATTTATAGAGTTAACACCGTATTGTGTTGGGTGAGATTTGCACAGGCTGCACTTCCAAGGGCAAAAGTCCTGAAGGGCTTATTGTTTGTTCACGCAGGAATAAAAGCATCGCCCTGCCCCCAGGACTGTGACCTAATTAGTTAAGAGTATTAGAATCCTGCTCTAATTACAGCATGGTTGTTAGAGCTGGTTTGTCCTTCAAATGTGACACATACAAGCATCTGCTCCATGTCGATCTTATCGATGCTCACAAGGTTACAGTGATAAAGCAGTACTGGATTGATGAGGTTATAACCCAAAACCAATACTGGATTGACTAGCTTATGTCCATAAAGCAAAACTGGGTTGACTAGGGTTTATCCATAAGCCAGTACTGGATTCACTAGGATATATCAATAAGGCAAGACTGGATTCACTAGGATATATACATAAGGCAGGACTGGATTCACTACCTTATACCCATGAGGCAGTACTGGATTCATTAGGTTATATGCACAAGGCAAAACTGGATTCACTAGGATATATCCATAAGGCAGGTCTGGATTCACTACGTTATACCCATAAGTCAGTACTGGATTCACTAGGTTGTATCCATTAATCTGTATTGACTTGTATTGGGCTTATTTATATAGCAATACTTGGGTCTCTTAATCTGGTCACTTCTTTACATACAATGCTCCTGTTACATTTCCAACTGTAGAAGTTATATTGTGATATCATCTCAAATTGACACGGACCATATTCCAGGTATGACAGGTGACCTCTGGAACTATTTTGGTAAACAAAAAAATGAGTGAAATGTATTTTATGTTGTTAAAGTTGAATCTTCCCATGTGTTGACCATGGAAAGGTTATGGAATGTTCAGGGATGATGTGGGAGGTTTAGATACTGGTTAGGCTCTACATGGCGACACCAGGGACCTTGACCCTGATGGGATTGTTAGTACTGATCACATGACTTCTGTTCCAGGCCTGAAAGGCTCCTTGTCTAGACTGCAGCTGGAATATGTGGACATAGTCTTTGCCAACCGCACTGACGTCAACAGCCCCATGGAAGGTGAGTCTTCCCTCAGGGCCCTTGTCTGTCTCCACAACTGCCAGTCATTTGGTGTGAGCCGTTCAAGCAGAGAGTCGGTGTGACTCACTATGACTCAGCCAGCCAGCCAATCAGGTAGAATGAGTCCCTCGAGTCAGTCAGTCAGGCTGGATGAATGAGTCAGTCAATCAGTCAGTCTGGCTGTGCGAGTTTGTTAAATGCCAATGGTCAGTTGACAGTTTCCTTTAATATAAATACAGCTTGTGAAACATTAAGTGCTTTAAATGGCAAACAAGAAACCCAGAACATCATTAATGATGTCACCAAAATGTGAGCATTAAAACTCTAATATGCACTCAGTGGCCAAATTGCCTTTACGAGCAGGTGTACCTCATAAACAGCCTGATCCTCCACACAACAAATCATGTGGCTGCAGTTGAATACATACAGCATGCAGACTGGGTCAAGAGGTTCAGTTACTGTTTGACTGAGCATCAGAATGGCTGAGACGCCCGTGGGTGATTATGATTGCCGTAACTGGTTCTTACAGCCTCCCTTCTAGAATTTTCATGCACTTCAGTGTGTAGGGTTTGCAGGACTGATGTGGTGAACAAATCAGCATCTGGTTAATGGCTACTCCGTGCCTGAAAATGCCTTGAGCGAGGTCATAGGAGAACGGCCAGCCTCGTTAAAGCTAACAGGAAGCCGCAAGTGCCAAAATAAGAGCCCATGAGCAGAAATGCTTCTCATTAACCTTTGCAGTGGCTCTGGAGAGCGTATATATACATTATACTGAGTTATTCTTTTTTTTTTTCCTCCATAGCATCCAAGCCGACAAACTTTCAAACCCATTTTATCTGCTAAATTGTTCAGAGAAATATTATTATGTGAACTCCCACACTCATGCACATGCGTCAGGTTACCAGTCAGCTGGTGAATAACTGCATATGTTAAATGCGACTGGGCACATTCGACTCGGGACTCGCAGGAGTCTTATTAAGGAGCAGAAGCAGCCTGAATGTGCCAGGCTAGCGTGGGCAAGAACGGCACCGTGTGTCCCTCTCCGCCTCCCTCCTGCCGTCGCTGGGCCGCCAGGGCTGGCCGTATCCTTTCGGAGGCTCCTTCCCGGCACCCTGTACCCGCTGATAAGTCACGCCGGCTTGATGTCGCCGTCTGGCCGGCTTTCAGCACTCGGGCCGGGCTGGGAGCGCTCACGTCTGATTTATGAGCTGCAAGCGCTACGGCTCGCGAAGGCGAACCGCCTCACCCTGCCTGCATCTGTTTGTTTTACTGAACGGAATAAACACCGGGGGCCTTGTTGTTGTTGTTTTTTGTTATTCTATACACAGTAACATACTTATTTTTTATGGGCTGTACTAATTATACGGTAAATACAGTTGCATGGTGCGTTGCATAAATTTCACATAAATCAAAGCAAAATGAACTAGATGGACTGTTTATTGTCACTGCCTATTAATATACAACGACATTCGGTTTGAAGCAGACCGTTAAACTTAGCAGCTTAAAATGGCATAAATGTCACGGATAAAAGCATGGCCATGCTGGTAAAATGCAAATTGCAGCACATTTTGTAAGGTGCCATGTCAGAACTAAGAGCTCTTATTTTGAAATGCGGTTTTTAATATTTTTGTTTATAGCTAAATAGAGCTGTATTAATTGTAGGATGGATATAGGTATGGATGACGTACACCTCTGAATTTGAAATGTCAGCTTGTTATGCAGAAGAACCGTGTTTTGCAGTTCCCGTTTAAAAACATGGACACCGAACAGTGTTGCATTTAAGAAGAGCTTAACGCACAGCAGGCAGTCATATGCTCAGCCGCAGCAGATCGGAGGTGCCAATCAAGATGCCCAGGCATCAGGACACGTTAGTCTGATGCTTCGGGGAAATCGCCTTAAAGGGTCATGCCGGGCTGTGTGTAATCAGGCGTGTGTGTGTGTGTGTGTGTGTGTGACAGAGGTGGTCCGTGCCATGACCTTCGTGATCAACCAGGGGATGGCCATGTACTGGGGCACGTCTCGCTGGAGCGCCATGGAGATCATGGTGAGTTTGCTCGATGTTGATTCACTGATATGACCTGAGGGCACATCTGTCAAGCAGAGAGGTGTTGGGGGGGGTGGGGAGGGGGAATAGGGAGAAGACATGATCCTCCTCCTTCGATCCTGCAACCTTCCCTGGACCCTAAAGCTTTAAGTTTCCACATTGTACCAAACAGCACTTCCTCAAAATGAAAATATTGCCCCCACCTTACCTGTTCCCCACCACTTGGTGGCAGTGTGACCACAAATTGGGAGTTTTCTAAGGTCACCCTCTTTCCCCTGGGCCTTAATTCTGTCACATAATTCGTTAAGGGCCATAAAAATCCCTGATGTGTAACACAATGAGGTTAAAAGGGACTGTCTGCATGATAATACTGTCTGGAAAATGTGTCTTTCCTCACTCAGAGGTTTAGTGTGCCAGCAAAGATGCCCCTAACCCATTTACCACAGAGCACATTTGCCCTCTCAGTAGAAGTCGACTCCTCTCACTCGCCATCGAGTCGTAAGCAAAACTTCTCAAAAAAAAATGGACCACTAAGCCTCATTTTTCCTTAATATTTAAGAACTAGGAATATTTATTTTCTCTCCCCGTGAGCTATGTTTAATTTTGCTCCATGGTTTAAAAATATTTATTTTATTAGTTTATACCTTTCTGTCATTTTCCCAGCACATAGCATGTCCTATGTCTTTCCCAACACTAGGAGGCGTACTCTGTGGCACGCCAGTTTAACCTGATCCCCCCAGTGTGCGAGCAGGCAGAGTATCATTACTTCCAGAGAGACAAGGTGGAAGTTCAGCTGCCCGAGCTCTATCACAAAATCGGTCAGTGACCGCTGGCAGTCAGACATCCGCCGCGTAACAAAGATTTCCCAGCGGCTGAAGGTGCCTCCCATGTTGGGCAGGTGTGGGCGCGATGACCTGGTCCCCCCTGGCCTGTGGGCTCATCACGGGGAAGTACAGCGAGGGCGTCCCCGACTCGTCCCGCGCTGCCATGAAGGTGAGCGGCTCACATGAGGGTGGAGGTTCAGTTCCCACCTCTGGCTCTGTACACGTTCTTCCCCAGTTGGTACGTGTCTCCTTTTGCAATCTAAAAGCATGCAGTTGAGATGAATTTGCGCCTATGCATTACCCAGAGTATGTGTGTGTGTGTGTGTGTGTGTGTAAGTGAGCCCTTTGTTGGACTAGTATATTATCCAGAATGTCCCCCTGTCTTGTACCCTGGGCGGCTTGGGAGAGGCTCCAGGCTTCTAGTAACCCTGAACGGGATAAGCCATTGGATAGACAAAGCACTGATGAGCAGGGGCATAGCTAAAAATTCTGGGCCCCTGGACAAAATGTAACTGCGGGCCCCCCGCTAGGGTTGCCGCTTACAATCTGAAGGGTCCCCGGAACTTGCGAAGCAGAAGTTCCACAAACAATATAAATGATCGTTTTCCTTATTCGGGGGTGCTGGCCCCCCCCGTATCTGTCGATTATCTATGCCTGTCCGACACTCCTGCTGATGAGAGATCCATTGATCCAGCATTATTGTATTCTTTCAAGCAGGTCATTTGTTTTAGCTTTTATGTTCATTGTAGACAGCTGTTCTCTTATCAGCCAGACTCAGGATGGCAGTAACGTGAGAAAAGCGAACCGTAAAATGGCCGTTGAAGAAACGTGTTGTGGTTTTGCTCCCGAGTCAGCATCTGTAAGTGATCTGTGTGCGACCGGCCTGTGATGCGTTTATGACCGCGACTGGCCCATGACCGATCGATGACCGCGACTGCCCTGTGACTGTTACCGCTGTATGACTCATGGCCTGATGCGTATTGATCCGTGACCGATTTGCATCGTGGTCTGTCAGGGCTACCAGTGGCTGAAGGAGCGTGTGAACAGCGAGGAAGGCCGACGGCAACTGGCCAAAGTCAAAGAACTGCACCTGCTCGCCAGTCGCCTGGGCTGCACCGCTGCACAGTTGGCCATCGGTATGAACCGCATGCATGGTTGTGTACTGTATCTGTGCATCCTGTGCTAAGGCTGATCTGCATTTAGTCTCAGTCACTGCATAGTAATCTGTTTGTGAATCAATTTCCACACATTTCATATCCACAGCTACAGATTGGCCACAGTCCTCACTGTTCAACCAGTATGTGTGTCCATGAGTCGCACCCAGGTCATGTGACTAACCTCTGTGCTCTTGTGTCCATCAGCCTGGTGCCTTCGCAGTGAAGGAGTCAGTTCTGTACTGCTGGGGGTCTCCAACACTGAGCAGCTCCTGGAGAATTTGGGCTCCATACAGGTAACCCACAAGGAGTGCAGTCTCTATACCATGGTGCAGATGTTTTCATTGCACATTCAGTATTTTAGGCTTGTCTTGTAGGGGATGTGCTAGTGGGGTTGGATCAGCGGTCATAAAAAATAATGTAGAAAAAGGTGGAGAAGTTTGGTGCAGTGTAGAGCATTAAAGAGCAGTGGACTGTCTGGCACAATGTAGAGCATTACGGAGCAGCGGACTGTGTGGAGCAGTGTATAGCATTAAGGAGCATCGCTGTGTAGAGTATTATAGAGCATTAAGGAGCCAAGGACTATGTAGAGCAGTATAGAGTATAAAGGAGCAGCAGATTGCGTGGAGCCGTATAGAGCATTACGGAACAGCGGACTGTGTAGAGCAGTATAGAACATTGAGTGGCCATGGACTGTGTAGAGCAGGGGTCTCCAACTCCGGTCCTGGAGAGCTACTATCCAGTAGGTTTTCTATCCTACCTGGCTTCTGATGAGCCA
>JAODLC010000002.1:11274564-11294536 GCA_026781145.1 Hippopotamyrus pictus | reverse complement strand
GCACGTACCACTTACGGCACGTACCCTGGACTTACGGCACATATCTCCCTTACGGCACGTACTTTCCTTACGGCACGCAACCCCAAACTTACGGCATGTACACTTACGGCACGAAACAAGCAGTATAGAGTATAAAGGAGCAGTGGATTGTGTGGAGCCGTATAGAGCGTTAAGGAGCAGCAGACTGTGTAGAGCAGTGCATAGCATTAAAGGGCAACAGGCTGGACCAGACTAGTGTGGATCATCATGGAGTAAAGTGGAGTATGTAGTATTTAGACAAAGTCGAGGACGTGTGACCAGGAGACTGTAGCTCAGCAGGGTTCCCTTCCTCCGGCTGTTTCCTTATTTACTCGAGGCTGATATTAGTCACCTTTCAAATGTGTGGATTTTGTTATGGAAATACAACCTAAGTCACCTTGGAGTGTTTGGTAAATGAACTAAGTTCACTTTTCAAGATGAAGGCAGCATCAAAGTTTGATGCTGCTCCAGGAGCTGTGTGGACTGAGTGGGTGTCACTCTGATGGGATGTGATAGGATGTGATGGTGCAGCAGAGAAGGGGACTGGCAGGATAGCCGTGGAGTGTGACGAACAGAATGGGCAAATCACTGACTCTCACATATCTATGCCTTTTTTGTTTGCGGGATCTCAGCCCATGTCAGTGAAGATGTGTTTGGGATCTCATCCAGTGTCAGTGGGGGTGTGTTTGGGTTCTTGGGCTGTGTTAACGTGGATGTGTTTAAGATCTCAGCCTGTTTGAGGGAGGATGTGTTTGGGATCTGGGCATAGCATGTGTCAAAGCGGTGACTGTTTTTTCCCTCCTGGGGTGGATCATTTAATTCAAACATCTCCCAGTTCAGTCGGAAAGAATGACAGTTTTGGCGGCTGTCTGCTGCCCATTTGCTAGGAGGTGGGGCTGTCGGTACTGGCAGAAGCGTACCTGTCTGTGGCAGTCTTTAAGGGGGAAGCGTGCCTGTCTGTGGCAGTCTTTAAGGGGGAAGCGTGCCTGTCTGTGGCAGTCTTTAAGGAGGAAGCGTGCCTGTCTGTGGCAGTCTTTAAGGGGGAGGGGTGTCTGTCTGTGGCAGTCTTTAAGGGGGAGGGGTGTCTGTCTGTGGCAGTCTTTAAGGGGGAGGGGTACCTGTCTGTGGCAGTCTTTAAGGGGGAAGCGTGCCTGTCTGTGGCAGTCTTTAAGGGGGAAACGTGTCTGTCTGTGGCAGTCTTTAAGGGGGAGGGGTGTGCTGTCGTTGAGTTCATGTCACAGTGCAAGCTGTGCAAGCATGTCAGCCCTGGAGGTGGGAGCAAACTGTGTTTGTGTTTTTGAGGTTTTAAATTATTCTGATCATCACTGAACACTGCTTGGCGTTTACTTAACTTCCACTTATCATGGCTTAGCACTAGCAAGCCCCCCCCCCCCTCTGTGGGAGATTCTATTCGTCCTCACACCAGGGGCATCTCCATGTTGACCTGGATCCCCCAGTCCCGCAGGTCCACCTCTCTGGCACTACCGTACTGCTCCTAAGTGACGGGCAGCCGGAAAGCGATGCTGTTCCCCTCCCAGATTTGCTGATGGCACTATGGGGCCTTTCAGCCCTGCCTGCACTTTTCATTTGAAAGTGTCGCTTTTATCCTGGTACCATCATTGTGCTATTGTGATGGTGCCTCTATAATTATCCCCTCCTCCTTCCATGGTGCATCGTGGTCGGCCTGCTGTCCCTTTGGTCAGATGGTCGGGTTTCACATGTACCTGACTGCCAGACCGTGAAGTGCAGTGCGTGAAACATGGGGATTACACCCCAGTCGGCTCTCTCTCATTGAGCTCCCGCCAAACTAGGGATTCCTAGTTCTCTGTTTCGGCTTGAATAGTAACCATGTTTTCAGGTTTCTCATAGTACTACGCTTACGTAGTACTACATGTAGATAGCTGATTCCTGATTGGCTGGCTGGGGTTGTCATTCAAACACTTTTCGCTGGCAGATCGGCTCAGGTTGTTGTATGTTCGTTCATGCTAATGCTACATAGCTTCCTGTTAGCATTTGGCATCATAGTGTTTTCAGTGCCCTTTCTGATGTTATTTTTAACCAGTTTTCAGGTGTTTTACTTTAGCTTTCATCTCCAGGGCCGTCTTACCAAACGTTGCAAATGTTTTCCCGCATCCTGCATCCGTCTCAGCATCCACTTCTTATCTGTCCTCTACTCTCCCCTCGCCTCTGGCCTTCACCCCATGGTTCTGCCGCATCTTCTTCCACTTGCGTATCTTCCACGGGTTTCTGATTATTAAATCGCTGGATTATTTTTGAGAAGAGAGGTGGCAGGAGCCTGGTCTGCACATGACACAGGGACACATGAACCTCACCTGGATCTCTATGTTGTCTTGAAAAGGAAAGTTAATTTACAAAGGGTACACAAATTGCCCCCACCCCCTAAAAAGAAATACATTAACACTGTATCAGCCAAACAAGAGTTGCTGCAAATACACCAATACAACAACAAAAATGTGAATGTTACCTACATCTACTCCGCAGCGTTCAACTCAGATCCTCCGTGAAACGCTGAGCGTGTATAGGTTACTATATTTGGAAGTGATTCTTTCCAGCGGTATATTTTTGATGAAGTTTTGTTCAACTTGTCCTTCCTCCCAGAAACAGCCCAATTATCTGTATTCCTGGGAGCCAAATGATCGGAATGCAGTGGCAGCACCGAGAACACAGATACATCGGGTTCCTTACCTCTTCGCAAGAACCAATGAGGAAACATCTCTGTTCCACATTTCTACATAAGGACAAATCAGGAGATTGATTTTATAATTTGGCCAGTCTTAATTGGAGCAGTGATAGCCTGAATCTGGTTTTAGTTATTATTAGTGCTAGTTACTGAGTTAATTATTCAGCTTTGGGTGCAGCAGACTGGGGGAGTCTTATAGCTCTGGGGGGGGGGGGGGTTATTACAGAATCTGATTCGCTTGCCTTTTTGTTTATCAAAATTTTAAATTGTCTTTAGATGTATATGTCAGTTCCAGGTGGGTCCATTTCTCCCCTTTGATGCAGCTGAATATTTTACATAGTCCATGATTGTATATTGCCCACAATCTAAGGCTTAGAAGCTTTATATCTGATAGGTGGCCAATATTACATTTCTATTTATACCATAAAAAGATCTTTTGCTTAGTCATTTAATGCATTTACTGCAGTTGCGTGGAAAATCATTATCTAAATTGGATTTGGAGTTGATTAAAGCCCAGGCTATAAGAAGCTGAGCCAAGTGTTTAGCTCTGTGGTTCCTTGGCGGGTCTGGGTCTTCAGCCAGGATTCAGATATCGAGCCGGTAATACGACCAATGCCTTGAGCGAGCTGATGGACTTACGGCGTAACCTCGTCAAATTTCTTCACCCGGTGGCACAGGTCTTGTCCCAGATGACGCCACAGACGGTGAGCGAGATCGACTCCCTGCTTGGGAACAAGCCACACTCCAAGAAGGAGTCCCGAGCATGATGTGGGCAGGCCTGGAGATCCAGAGGGAGTGAGGAGGAGGAGGAGGAGGAAGAAGAGGAGGTGCTAAATCCACACGAGACGCGGGAGATACGTGGACGACGGCCTGCTCTCCAGTATAACCAACCGCATGTCTATCCAGTGCTGCGCTTCCAATATTATTACCGCACATTTACTTAGAAACGTATGAAATATATGTATTTAAACCCAACAGGTATTCCCAATAAGCTAATGCATACTATAAATGAAACGTAAAAGCACATCACAAGGTTATGAAACACAAAGCTTAGATATCGCAGGGAAATCAATGCTGCTAAAGGACTCTGAGCGGCCTGGTTCTGATTCTAAACGTGCTTCATAAGGACAACAGAGACCACTTGTAAATGCGAGGCCAGATCATTTCCGACCCTGATGTCTACAGTTTGACCCTCATTAAAGGAGCGCATGTCCCTTTAGTAACTAAAAGCTTTGCGTGTGATAGAGGATTATGCCACATGAATCGATGTTAGAAGGATAGACGAGGAGCCCAGGATAACCAGTTAGCTGGCTGCCTGGTCACAGACCCTGAGCTCAAGACTGACGGCCATCAGACTGGTCTGATGGGCACCGTGGTCCAGCTGGCCTCCCCACAGCGCCCCGCCCATGGAGCCCCCACCTTGCTAATCCTGACCGCATTTATAGGTGTCCCCAATCCATCCCTGTTATCCATAGTTACGCCTTATCTGAGCTGTGCATGTGGCAGAGAGGTGGTGCATTCAGAGAGGAGGGTGGAACAGGGCTCCCCCTGCTGCCCATCTGTGTAAATGCACCCTCACCATGCAGCCAGCCAGTGTCACTAACTTTCATGAAGGGACACCTTTTGGAGGTTCAGGTTTCCTCACATTTTAATGGGAACTCCTGATGTGTGAGGTAGTGTGTCACAGGTCAGTATTCATGGGAACAAACCACACGGTATAAAGACGTATAACTCTCCTTTTAGGATTGAAGAGAGGATACTGTTAATAGTGGCTGCACAGGGTGTAACAAATTGTTCTAGATCATGCTGCTTCGCTTCACGGAAGAGTGGCACCAGTTCTGACGTCGACCGTCACTTAAAATCTGCTAAAAAAAAAAAAAAAAAACGCTGCTTAAAGTAAGGGCATGTGGCAATTTACATTTAATAAGTTAACAAAAAAATTCTGTCACTTCACTTTTAAGTGAAGCTTTTCTCTGAGAATAGAAATGCGTCGATGAAATGGTAACTTATTTCCGGAGTAAAACAAAGATGAAAAGGGGAGCAGAACAGTGGATGTTTAATTTTAATCTGTGTGACCCAATGCCCACCTACATTATGATCAACACCTATCTTGCTTTTCAGTTTGCTCTTTGGAAGAGTTTGGAGTTTGCTGAAATTAAGAGATATTTATTTAATCAAAGTTATTCCTTTGAGAGCATATTAAACGACAGGAAGAGATCAGGGGAAGTGAGAATCCTTCTAAAGGTTTTTGTATATACATAAACTGGTATTGCACTGCATAATTAATATTGCTTGTAAAACTGAAAATACTGTCTTGCAAAAGAAAAAAAAAATCCTGTAATGAATGTACCTTGCTTGCCTTCTAAGAGGAAGAAAATGTCCTCTTTATAGAATGACATAATCCCTAGTTTTTATATAGGTAGCTGTAGAAATAATGACAGCCGAACTTGCGATGGAAAAAGCAGTGAAAATGACGTGGGATGCAACCCCCACTCCAGCCCCCACTCCTGGAATTTCGCTTTACATTCAATGTTTTTTTTTGCTTCTTCAAAATACGCTCTACCTTCTACCTCAGGCTCCATTATTAGAGAGCTGACAGGTATCGGTTTGGCTCAGCGTACTCCCAAGACAGGGACCACAAATTCACCCCCCCCGTCCGCCCGCCCCTTCATGCGAAACGCAGCACACACAGCTACTCAATCTCACAAGCACACGTGTCCAGGAAGAATTTAATGACCCAAGAGAGCATCCATCTGAAATCTGAGGCAGCAGGTTCCGCTACGGGTAGCGTGTGACAGTTGTACTGCAGGTTATGTCAACGTCAACTAAAAGCCCCCCCCCCCCCCCCTTACGTTCCATTTAACCTACCCACCTGCTGCACCTGTCTCGTCAAAACCATCATCACCCCTGTCATGGTACGAAGAAACAGGATTTAGAGATTTGTGCAACATTAGAACATTTCAGACTAGTTATTAATAGGTAGTTTAAAGTTTATTTAAATTGTATAGATATTATACTCTTTCCTTTTTCTAGCTGCGAAGTCGCAGATGACTTGGAAGATTGCTACACATTTTGCATGAGATGTGAGCGTGTTGTGCGTACAGGTCCGTCTGCGTGACTGGCAGGTAAATCGCCAAGGCCTGCACAATCGGGCACTGTGTGGTAGGATCTTATAGAATAACACTAAAGATTCAATAAAGTCTTCCTGAACTCATTTTCCTCCCTGGCACAGTCTCTGTTTTGCCCTGTGGGCATCGACAGTAACCATCATCCGAAGGCTGCAAACGACTCAGTTCCCTGGGTGGTCAGGAGGCAACGGCAGTGCAGTGATTGGGGAAGGGGCCTTGTAGCCCCAAGGTGTCTGATTCCAGAATGGGTCCTGCTGTGTTACCTTCAGATGGGGCATGTGCATAGCGCCAGAAGATATCCAGCTGTATAAAATGGGCAAGGAAAATTGAAGTGCTTCAGATTAAACATATTGAGCGTCTAAATGTAATCGTATGTCAGAGAAAGATGACAGCATAATTATAGAGGTCCCTTTCCAGTGAGCCTTTAAAACTTGTCAAGATGTTTGACAGGTACTTGTTTTCCAAATAATGGGCTACCATCCTGCGTGACCTGTGAGTTTGCTGGGATGGATCTGGTTGTGAACACCTGCAAGAGCCAGTTGGTAATTCCAAAAGGACATAAACACTCTGCAGGCGGCATGAACTCAATGCCATTCCTGCCCATTGACCAATGAGATTCAGGAGTTTCACCCAGTCCCAACGTATAAAGCATTGCTTAGAATACAGCATGGGTGTGGTGTAGCTGTAAGTGCAGTTATGCTGAAAATAAAAAAATAAAAAGTCAAAATACTTCTTCGATTTATTCCGCAGAAAACCACATTGGTAAGTAGTGCCTTCAATTAACAACTAAGTTGATTACTAACTACTGCTATTTTACAGAAGAGAAATGTCACTGATCCTGAGTCTCAAAAATCATCGATTCATCCACAAGAAGTACAAAAGGGCAACTAAACCCGCATGTTGCAAAATGGTATGGTTGCTGCTGAAACTTCCCGGTTTTACAAGAATGTAGATGCCTGTCATAATTAAACTTCCGCTACTCATGGATCTCCAGAGAATGATGTACTGGGTAAAAACTGAAAAAAAAAAGCATTCCTGCGACGAGGAAACTGGGAGATGTGGCCAATCCACTGGAAGAGACGCTAGACAGCAGCCTGGGGGTGTCACCAGCAATATTTATAGTCACTCTATATTGAATAAGCAGTTATGAAAACTGGATGCATAGATAAAGGTAGCAGTAATAACAATGACCAGGTGGCATGTTGTCTTTATTGTTCAATAATTGAATGTACTACAGACAGCTGTGAACTGCATAGTCTGCCCCCTTCGTGGCTATTAGAGCTGGCATTTTGGGGGATGTGGCTTCCATTTTAGGAGCAAACGGCAATGCTGCTGTCAGCAGTACGATCTGGCTGCAGAGGCAGAGGCAGAGCCCCCCCCCACCTGCCTGCCAGCTCTGTGTTCCACAATGTGCATTCCCAGCAAATCCATGCCTATTACACATCAACTCATAATCATGGTTCCCAGAACGAGTGGAGGTTCTGTAATTTTACATTTTGCAATTCACAGCTGCTATTTTTGTATGGGCACACAATGTGAAAAATACTGTTTATAAACCTGACACCAGTAAGTTAATATAAGTGGATTTATTGGTCAAATATTTGCATGGAATAACAACACAAGACCAATTAAAGCCATGACCTGAGTTTGCATTCATAACATTCTGCTGTCCACCACGGGCAGCTACGTTTCACATTAGCGTTAAAACTGAAGAGACCTCTGTAGCATGTGAACAAGACATCATTAAAATACTCTTTATTCATTCAAACTGCGGACATTGGCAGGAGTACATGCACTTCTCACACTGATCAGATTTGGTCCATCTCGTATTTCTGAACAACACTTGAGCCAGCAACCATAAATGATATAAAATGAGAGCAGCATTTCTATGGACTATACTCTATAGAGAGCAATATTGGTGCCCACTAAAACTACTTCAAAGCGCCGCTGCAGTTACAAAAGTAACCAGTGGGGGGTGCTGTACTAAAATGAGTGGGGTCATTTGGCACCGACAACCAAACATGGACCCAACACTGCGAGACATTTCAAATGAAGCTACTTCCAGTCTACTCTTAGCAAGATGTCAATGAGTTGACATTACTGGCCATTATTACACCACTGGCAGGTATTTTGCAGGTGTCCATTCTCCCAGCAGAACGCACTGTACTACAACCAGGAACCCGACCCAACTCCTGGATCCCATTCCAGTCAACCAAAATGACAGAGTGGTTGATCCAGATCATCCCCGTAACCAAACCAGTCACGTGAGCACCACCTGGTTATAGATATAAGCTTCGACTCTGTATTACTGTACACATGCTATTATTTTAGCAGGTCTTGCAAAACACTTGCTCACCCCTCACCCCCCAAGTACAGAACAGCACAGGCATGAGCATTCAAGTGGTGAGATGTCTCTCCTTTTAACAATGTAGCTGCTCGGTGTTGGCCTGTAACCACAGCTTGCGTGCTGCCAACTGCTCCTCAGGCATCCTTCACCGCAGGAACACCATGGTAAGCAGACCTACAGCGTGAGGTGACAGAGAGGCCGCTGTCACTCAGAGGGACCACTCAGTGCCACGCGACTCGGAAGTTTTATAAAGCAGATTCTGCTGTTTTTCGATAGTCAGACACTTGCCCTTAGGCACCGTAGAATATTACAGCTCTCTTTAAACACGCTAATTCACCACTGAGTTTCACTGGCACACAACATCCTTAAGCATACATTAAAGACCAAAAAACAAGCAACTTACCGAGTACGTAGGCACAAACAAGCTTCTGCATGACAGTGACGTGCATGACAGTGGGAACCAAAGTGCTGGACTCATTGTGCAGTGGAAGCATTAGGAATGCGAGGCACACCAGGCTGATCACCACGTAGAGAGCGAAAAGAGAAGCGTTTCGACCTGAAAGAGGGGCAGCTCCATCAAATGCAGAATGGTGACACGCACCATTAGGAGTGTGAGTTAGCTCTGCATTGGAGAGACCTGACAGAATATTTCCTTCCAGCATTCAATCGACCCACTATAAAAAGAACATTCCGGATTATACCACAGTTAGTCAGTTAATGATGTGCTGTTGTAAAACACTTTTACAATCACTTTTACTTCCCACTCCACACAAACTGGCCCCTGTGCCTGGAGCACTGCTGTTTGTATCTATCTTTAGCACAAGAATCCATGCCATGCAAAAGGGGTGAAAATGCCCCTCAGGGCCCTTACTGCTGACTCAGCTGCAGCCCCAGCTTCCAAATACCCCCCCCCAACATCTTCTCTATTCCCTCCTCCTCATCCTCTCCATCTCCATCTCACCTCCATCATGATTCCAGTACCCCTCTGGCAAAGCGGGCACAGGCCTCCTGGGGGATGCGGCCCTTCTCTGATGGGTCCCCTGGGACCGGTCGCCTTCTTGGCCCCCCCGCAGCTCAGCCCAGATCTCCCGGCTGCCCCCCTGTCCACCCCCCCACACCTCCAGGCGGAAACGATCCCGGCGCCCCCAGTTCCTGGAGCTCACATCCTGGTGACGCACTACACTGGGAGAGAGTAGGGACAGGCTAGTTCTTTGCTGCTTCCATACAACCCCCATTCAATTTAATTAAATAAATAGGTGCACCACAAATGCATTATGGGAAGGAGACTCACATATCCACACAAGACCTGGCCCGGACGCTTCCCTCTGCGTCCACCACTGTGTAGAGAGAGGGAGCTGTGCAGAGCACTAAATCAAAGGAAAGTGTGGGACAGAGGAGATGCTTAAATATTAACTTCCGTTTCCCTGTTTTATGTATTATGTCCAAATGATATAGTAATATAGTACAGCAGACCCATATCAAGCGCCTTAGGGTGAATATGTTGTGAAAGGTGGTATAAAAAATAAATTAAACTGAATGTGCAAAGTCTTTATAATTTGCTTAAGCTTATAAGTTGACTGCTTGAACCTTAAATATTCACACTGGCCAGTTTTGTGTGCAGTTATATTGGAATCACAGTTTACAGCTAAATGTTTTGGCCATGCAATTCGAGTGCACTACTTCTTGGTCACATGACCATCTCCAAAAGGCCTGCTCCTGGGTAGCACCCGGTTCCAAGCGGCGCCCCCTAAGGACTTACTCTTGAAGCGCACAGGGAAGCTGTAAGGGTTGTAGAAGGTCAGGACCCTCCTGTGAGAGCTGCTCTGCTGGGAGAAGAATAGCAGCTCTGTGGGAAACAGAAAAATTGGGAGGCTGTCCCGTGGTCCAGTGGGCCCGACCAGGGCCGCAGGGGACTTTGCTGCATCCCGGTCCCTGCTCCTTGTGCTGCCCTTGTCCTGGGTTCTGACCCAGCTGGACTGGTCTTGGTTCTTCATTGGGGGCTTCTTAGGACACCCATCTTCACAGCAGCAGGCCAACTGACTGGGCTTTAAGGTGACGCTTCCAATTACCCCATCTAGTGGAAGGTATGTTAACACACACATTTTTTAAGTTAAGCTTTACAACTGTCAGATGACAGCACGACCAAGTATGGTAGTATATTAGTGGACAAAACGCTGCGTTGTTTCACTCATTATTTCATCTAGTTTAATTATGTAATTTGACTTAAGATAAACATTTACATATAAATCAACCAGAACTTAATCAAAATGTGAAGCCTTGCTATAAATCAGACAAAGTGTGCAACTCTGTTTATAAATTTCTATCATGCTTATTCTCTAACATTTAAAAATAGCAATAAGAATAGTGCAATAGCGTGCATCTAAAAATTAATTAAGGAATACACCTAAGGGACATTATTTAAAATACGTCTGCCTCGATAAACTGTTTATCATAACCGTGCTAGCTATTAAAGTTTGCTTCCGCTTCCGTGTGTCACTTGGGAAACCTGTCTGTGATCCACAATAAGCTTTTTATTTAAGTTATAACATGAGGCACAGAAGAACATAAATATTGTGCTTTATATTTTAACATAACAGGCGCGTCGCATGATTAAATCTGCGGGTTACGCATGTACACAGCAGGCTAGGCGGCTAACGAGACGCTACACAGGCAGCCTGCGCCGCGGTGCTTTGAACATTCGACACGTCAGAATCGAAAGATGCCGTTTGAAATATAAGCCTGCGATGAGCCGACCAAACGCGTACTGACAACACAGTCCGACATGACAAGCCGCGTCCGCTTTCGCCGTACTTTAAAAGTTACCGTTGGAGCCCAAACTCCGCACGGCCGCGCTCCGCGACTTCGCTCCGGCTGCTTGCTGCCCGCCCCCCGAGCAAACTAACCAATCGGCGTAGGTGCTATCTATTACGTCACCCCAGTCGTCATCAATGCCTCCAGACCGCCTGGACTTCCGTGTTTACGTTCTTGATAATGGGCGGACACCTCAACCACCATTCTCGGTGATGATTGGCGAAGGGAAAATCATGAGGATGATAATTACAGGACATACTGGATGACTCCAGCCATAGGATGGGCAATAAAATTTGAAATATTTCTTCCATTTATCCATGTTCTAAATCAGGGGTGGGCAGTCTTATCCACAAAGGCCAGTGTCTATGCAGGTTTTTGTGATAACCTTTAGGTCAGCTGTTCAAATCCAGGTGTGAGGACTCTTCAGCCAGTCAGTCTTCTAATTAGTGATCTAATTAGAGTTGCACTGAAAACCCACATACCGAACAGGCCTTTCTGGATAAGGTTGCCCCGGCTTGTTCTAAATGCTGATCCTGGTTAGGGTTTCCTGAGGCTTTGGACACTTTAGACAGAATGATGTTATGTTGTTTAACTCTATAACTGTCATTTTGGGTACTATTGCTAATGAACAGGCTAGAAGTATGTAATACCCAATTATTATTGCCGTGATTATTCCCTGAGATAAAGTAAAAATCAAATACATGTTAAATTGAGTTTGATTATTATGCCACCATCTCTGACAAACTATTTTACATGCACACTCTCTCTCGCTCGATTTCCCTCTTTCTCTCACTCTCTCTCTCTCTCTCTCTCTCTCTCTCTCTCTCACACACACACACACACACACAAACTTTCACATTACTACGCTGTAATATAAATGAATCTGCCAATCTTTCTTTTAAGTCTCCTCTGTATAATTAGTTGCTGAAAGCAGCTGTAATTCTGTAGCTCCACTCTGTCATTTCGGCAGCTGAAGTAGATGAGTCATATCATACAGTATGTAGGCTGTGCAGGTTTGACACTTAAGCTGGTGATGTTATATATGTAATATTCCAAATATATGTGGATATACAGTAGGACTTTTTGTAGTAGATTGTAGTATCGTCAACTGTAATACTGATTTCTTTGCTTTTATGAATAGTTTTTACTGTACAGTAATTTGCTTGTGTTGGTTTTGTGTGTTCAGTCAGCACAGTGCCTCTGGCAGTAGCATTGCAGCCTCACACATTGAGAGTCGGGGATGGATCTCTCCTTTTAGATATACTCTCAATATGCAGTGTATATTGATATATTAATTAATATGTTGCACTAAACCATATTGTATTTGTACCGTAAACATAGCTGGGCTCATTTCATAAATATTTTGTTGTCTGGGCTTTACTTGGAAGACACCCTCACAGGTTTTTAAAATTTGCTATATATAAAATTTGAGTCTGATGAGGTTCCTTATTCCAGGGAATCTTCAGGTGTATGGTGTATGTATGATACATGCAACAATCATACCTATATTTTATCTCAGTCAATCAGGTCTCACCACTCCGCCGGTACCAAAATCGGTGACTCAGTAGCTATTGTCGTACAGTTTTTGCTGTATCTCAGGTAATAATCATGTCAGTAAATTGCAAGTAAACCCAAGTGTGGAAGGTAAGAGACTCATAGCTTCATCCACTCTCCATCTTGGCCCACATGTGGGAGAACAAACGTCAGCTTTAGAACTCCAGAAGCCATCTGGAAAGTTAAGACTCATCTATTCTGCACTTTTTCAGACTGGATGGTGAGAGCATCTGCTAATTATTAATGTATTTATATATAATTTCATGACTTCATTTGGTAGCTCAGTGTATTTGAATTGCTGTACTGTGTACTTGTTGGTACAGAGACAGTAGGTGGCAGTGGGCAGCATTAATTTGGTTTAGGCCTTCCAGGATATCAACTGAGTCTCAGGTCACCATTTATTAGCCAAGGAAGGATTTTGGACGAATTTGATTGCAGATTAGATTGGCTTCATTTTATGTTGTGCTTTCAACTATGCAGTTTGTTTGTTTGTTTTGTTTGTTTTGTTTGCTTGTTTTGAATTTGGTTAACATACAGCTACTTTATTGTTCATAGTTCTATCTAAAATCTCTTCTATCACCTGTACATAACTTTCCTAAATCTTTATTTTCATCAGGAGTTTGTTTTTGTAATGTAAGAGAATTTCCCCACGGGGATTAATAAAGTAATTCTGATTCTGATTCCGATTCTGAATGATGCTTATTGGCTAAAATGGATCTAACATGTACTCTTAAACCCAATCAGTTAACTAGAGATTGTCTTTTTTTTGTGCAACTTATCTAGGTGGTGAAAAGCAGGAAAAACAAATGTATTGATTGTGTTACCAAGATAAAAATATCACATCATCCAATCTGCAGGAAACTTCTATTTAATGTTACCTAAGTTTTTTATTGTCATACTTTTAATTGGTTCTACAGTGAGAGGTGCGAGTGCGTTAGAGCAATTTGCTCTCACCTGAAGGTCAGCGGTTCAAATTGCATGACTGTCAGAGTGATTTTGCTCTTGGGCCCTTTAAGAAAAGCCCTTGAGCCCCAGTTGCTCCAGGTTTGAGTTGAGTTTCAGCCAATTGAAGACTTTTCCCTAAGACAGTCACTCCCCTTTCTGATGTGTTTAGCCTCACAAAAGCTGATATACTCATCAGATTTTGTGAGGACAACTATGACATCATCCATCTATTTTCTGAAACTCCTTACCCTATTCTATCCCAGAGGCTACAGGCACAAGGCAGGGAACAACCCAGGATGGGACACCAACCCATCACAGGGCACATTCACACACATAATCTGGCAGCTCCAGTCAGCATTGGCATGTTTTTGGACTGTGGGGGGGAAACCTGAGTACCCTGGGGAAACCCCAGAATGACACGGGAAGAATATAAAAGACTCCGCCCACGGAGCCATGGCAGAGTCTCAAACCCAGATCCCAGAGGTGTAAGTCGACAGTGCTATCCACCACACCACCATGCTTTCGCAGCACCAACTTTCGCATGATATTATTTTTATTTAAATACAAAGTTGTGGTGTTGTTACTGTAATAACGGTGCACGGCTGCCCTGAAAACGACACACTGGATGCGGAGCAGAAATGACGACCCCAAGTAACTATGATGCTGAGAAGAAATTAATGCGCAACCACAGATTTTCAATCTGAAACGTGGCAAGAGCTTCGCGACGGCCCAGTCACATCTGCAACGGTGGAAACATTGGTCATCGCATGCCTCTATTTTCCATTACAAATGTATCACCTTTCCAGCCTCGACCACAACTGAATATCTGGTTATCACTCTGTACTTTCGCTCTCTGGTTCATTTCAAACTGCTTACATTAGCATTAGCATTAGCGGCTGCTCTTCATTCTGGGTCTCCTGCATGACTTCTGTGGTCCGGGCTTGTGTAGCTTCAGGAGCACCAGCCCTGTCAGTGCAGCTCTGTGGTCCGGAGCCCTGCTTAGCAGCCAGATGGAGGTTCTCCCTGACACCTTCATAATATTACATCCCCTTTACTGCGGAAGGGGCCTTCATCATCTGGGTCGCAGTGGGCATCGCTGGCAAGCTCGGCTCATGTTAAACAACTTCCCATTCTGCTGCAAAGGGAACTTTTTGCCTCACAGTGTTTCTGCACTGTTGATGCATCCACATCTTCCTTCCCCCACCCCCCTCAGGCAGCCTGAAAGGGCGGCGCATGTGGCGGGGGGACTCCTTGGATGGAATAGGAGTCTGGGCTGCCAACTTTGGTCTGCTGGCTGGTGTGAGATTTTCAGTTTGAGACGAGTCCCCACACACATTTACATGTATGTAATGGTTTTATTACCTTGTAAATAGCCTGTAGGGTTTACAAACTGCCCCACTGCTTCTGTTATAGCAAATTTTAGGTTTATAATGGAATAATACAGATTTGACATAAGATTTCTGAAAATGTGAGTGTCACGCCAGATGTGTGTGAGTTGGCAGCCCCGGGGAATCCATTGAACACGTGTTTACGGATTACAGAACTGCAAGCTTGAAAGTGCTAGACCATAGTGGTACCTGGTCTTCTCATCTTGTTTTAATTAGTTTTAGTCAGGTGTTATTTGGTTTAGACTGCATGCTGTGTCCAGTACAGTATTAAGGAGGACGAGGGAAGACAGTTTGAATAAGCAGCAACAAAAATACGTAAATAAAGAAATAATCCCCATTCATATGGTTTGGTATGGATCGATAAGGCACACAATTTCCTTTCAGTTGTTCTCTGTCTATCCCCTTAATCCCATAATGAAACTTTCTGTTGTTTTTCCTAATCTCCACCAGAGGGCAGCATTCCTACCTGTGACATTTGGATCCCCACTTGCTGTGTTCACCCAGACAAACTGACCGTGAGCGAGTCAGAATTTCTAGTCCCTCAACACTATTCAGTTGATGTTTTTGTTTTTCGACTGGTCCTAAATATTTGAATCCACGTATACAGAGCAGCAGACCTGTGGGCACCAACCCTTTCACACACACGTTTCCTGTGGACTTCCTCCCTTGGTTTCACAGTGAATCTACAGAAAATGTGCCATATTGTTCAGACTAAGCTGCCACCAGCTGGGTCACCCTCTTCTGCATCGATGAGGTCTGCTGATACCTTTCACGTCAGGACTGTGTGAGCTTCGATGATGTCTTCGGGATTAGTGGAGGAAACCGAATAGGAGTGAGCTCTCTGTGTTACATAATGGCTCCAAATCCCGCTCTGGAGAGTGAGGTGGCGAGCAGAATGAGAAACGAAAGGGCAGGTACAGGGCCTCACGGGTTACCATGGCGATAGGAGCAGGTCTCTGCAAGGCGCTACAATTTAGCCAGTTTGTGATGCCTTGCGTTAGGTTTCTGCACCCCTCCTGCGCACATGGCCTGCTGAAAGCAAAATATTCTGGCCCCCCTGACAAAATGTCCCTTTGAGCCCCCTACTTGGGAAATATGGGGTCCTCTGTAGATTTTTCTGACTGGGGGAGTGGAGGCGTAGCACAGTAGATTTTTATGGCCACATGCAGTGCTGGGCCCCCAGAATCTGCCATGGTATCCATACCCCTTCGTCCCCCCTGTGCAGGGGCCACGTGTGTGCATGCGTCTGCGCAGATGCGCATATGGCATGCTCCATCTCCCATGCTGAACTTGTCCTTTTAGTGAGAATGCAGCTCTACTCTGCGGGGCTCAAATGTGACCTTTATTCTCAATGCAGATACTGTAACCCATCAGCATGCAGGTGTAGCGAGTGCAGAGTCAGACCTTCCATCTCCACTTAAAGCAGCGGAGTAAAATATTACAATTTTAAGCCTCAGTAAGTGTCTTGTGGTTGACTTAAAGGATACAGCCAACGACTTCTCTAATTTTATATTCACTGCAATACTCACCCCTGTGGAATATATATATATATACAGTATATGTTGGTGCTGTGATGCATGTTCAGCTAAATATTACGGGTGATATTTGGCGCATTGGCTGGCAGAGTTTCGGGTCACACTTGCTTCGCCTGTGCAGTTTGCATGTTCCGCCTGTCATGCAGACTTCCTCCAGCTGTTCTGGTTTCCAACTGCATTTCACACACATGTGGCAGAGCCGATCAGTGTCTCTAAATTCGGCCTGACAAGAGCAGGAATGTGCGCGTGTCCACATTTCCATACACGTACAGTACAGTGTAAAAGTCTTGGGCAGTCAAAGGAAATTATATTTACCTTCAAATCGATGATGAAAATATTAATGTATCTTAATGTCTTAATATTTATCAATGAAACTGTTCCAATCATTTAAATGCAAATGACAAAATATGCAAGTAATTGAAATAAAACTGGCATCTTCTTATCCCTCAGCCTTGATCGCTTAGGGTAGCAGATGAGGTTGTCGTCTTGGGTAAGAGTGTGTGCTTATACAGTCTAAAACGTCTGTAAAATGCAGCCACAGGTTGAGCGAAGGTCACCTTCCAGATATGGGGAAAGTGTGCAGGTTTAGAAATTCAGGACACCAGGCGATGCGGCGTAAGCGAGCGATGCTGCATGACAGCACTATGCCAGCCCTGCTCCAGATAGCCCTGTTCTCAGAATTCAGATGAAAAATTCCCTTCCGGGTTTGAACGGGCATCAGTGAAGTGGGTCTCTGCAGCCACACACTTTCATCAGCGACATTCCTGTGATGTCAGCGCGAGCTCAGTGCAGGAACCTGGGCATCGAAGTCAGCAATGGGCCGGCAGGCGACAAGAGGCGCGACCTGATAAAAAAAAAAAAACCACTTCCTCCTTCTGCCTGAGCAACGGAAGCCCTGCCTATCTCGCACCAGCACTGGCTGCTTGCCCTGAGCTCTCCCATTGGCTCAGCATCAGCCTGTGACGCCTTGCTTGGCTGCACGCGGGCCGGCGGAATACATTCCGTTCTGCTCAGTTTGACATTTTTTGCTTTCCATTAAAGCTACTTCCTCTTCTGCATAAATATGCTTTATTCTACAGATTCACTAGGTGGCTGCTAGCAGTGAATCTGAGTGGTAGATAGATTTACTTCAGCGATCCCATCTGAATTCCAAAAAATATCAATGCCACTTCTGCACTCAGGTTCTCCATGGTGATGGAAATCTGTGCTCAACAGGCATCATCAGAGACTGTGATTTTTTTAAGAGTTTATTTAGGCATGTAACTCCACGTTAAGATTGTCTTCAGGAGGAACCTGAAAAGGACATTTTCCCCATTTGCCAAACTTCTCATGTGAACTCGCATGACAAATGCAGAAGAAACTCTGTTTCTCATTTGCCTTTTACAAAATAAAAGTCCCATTTCTCCTTCCTCTCTGAAGCATACCTCCCAATATCGGCTCTCTGTTATGGGAATTCAAGATTATGGGAAGTCATGATTAGCAGAATTGTTGATCATCAAGTCATATTTTCTTAGATCATGCTGTGATTAAGCTCAGAGCAAAATTCTGAGCTTAACCCTTTCTCATACAACAATAACAATCGAGAGAACTACGTTACGTAAACTTATGGGCCGGCTGTATCGTATGAAAACATTTCTAGAAATCCAAAAATCAATCATTGTTCCAGTCACCCAAAGCAGAGTTTTTTAGTTAAAGGATGTTCCAAACTCTAACTCTTGGATTGCACCGCAAGTAATATATTAGTATATGAATTCATAATATGTAGGACATCTGTTCATATCTGGGTGGGTCTTTTTATTCTTACTAGGAGTCTGGTGCTTAAATTGAAGTACTCCATGCATATAGAATCTGAGGGGGGCGTGGTGGTGCAGTGGTTAGCACTGTTGCCTCACGAGTCTGGGTTCAAACCTTCACCACGTGTGTGGAGTTCTTATGTTCCACCCATGTCGTTGTGGGATTCAATCTAGGTACTCTGGAGGAACATGTGTGAGTGCGTCCTGTGGTGGGTCGGTGCCCCATCCTGGGCTGTTCCCTGCCTTGCACCCATAGTTTCCAGGACAGGCGCTGGATCCCCTGTGACCCTAAATAGGAAAAATAGTTATAGAAAAGGGGGGGGGGGTACAATCTGGCAATAATGTGTCAGAGAGTTTAATTGTAGTAGGAGAAATAACTGAGATCAGTTTGCTTGATAGCAGTCTTTTTTTTTTAAGGAAGCGAAGAAAGGATACATCCCAGACATACTTATACCAATGATTGAAACTGAAGCGCTATTTACATCTAGCATTAAATAACCCACCCTAGGCATCCTAGCAACAGATTTACAAAACACTCAGGATGACAGCAGCGCCAGATTCACTTACCTCCATTAAGTTTTTTTAGTACCTTAAAAGACAAAAGAAAGTAAAAAGTAGTATAGTCACTAACTTTAGAGGATGCATAAACAGTGACTTTGTAGCAGCTTGACATCTTCCCAAGTTTGCCTACGGCAATTTCGGAGCAGCACAAATGTAACCAGGACTTGATAAATGGATACTTTGTTAAATGTTTATTTTTTCTGTTACAACTGCATGATTCAACAATTGAATATGTTGCAGGTTGGGAAGACAATAAATGCAACATCTCAAGCTATGTATCATCTAGTGTTTTGGCAGTGTAATTGCTGAGTAATACAGACAGACCAGTGAACAAGTGTAAATGCTCACAACGGTGCAGGTCACGCTGCAGGTCACGGTGCAGGTCACGGTGCAGGTTACAGCCAAGGCTCAAAGCGGAAACGTTAATCACCCTTAACTTCCATGTTAGAGGCAATGCTTGTGGTCAACCAATCAGCAAGTTTATCGTTGTAAAGACCTCCACAGTAGTTCTTTGAACAAAAAGTACCTAGTTTCCTGGAAAAATGGGCAGCATGTGGCTCAGTGGGCTAAGCCGTGTGCCTGTAATCACAAGGTCGCCGGTTCAAGCCCAGCCTCAGCACATCTGCGGGTCCTTGAGCAAGGCCCTTAACCCCCAGCTCTCTGGGCGCCGCTACGGGTGGCTGCCCTTTGCGGACAGCTTGCTCTACAAAGAGCAAGTTGAGGGAGGCGTAAAAAGAATTTCCCCACGGGGATTAATAAAATATCAATTATTATTAGTTTGGAGCAGTGTTTAAAAAAGTATTATGGAGCTGCCTCTGATGAACTACAATCAGGCCAAGATCCTGCAGTGTGAACGTGACAAAACTTTCTGGTTCTGGAAAAAGGTTCTGGTTCCTGAAAAAAGTTCCTGTGGTGTGAAAGCATCCCTTGAGTCTTGTAATTTATGTTGTCTGGTACCACCTTCCAGCAGGGAGGAGCGAGAGAGGCAGCCATGCTGGGTGACTGGTTTCCAAATCATGCTGTCAGCCTTTCTGAGGTAGAATCTCGTGGGTATATGCTGGACAGCTGGGAGCTACAGTATGTTCACCACCCTCTGAGTAGCTGTCGTACCAGGAACTGTCGCAAATGTGAACATGGACTGTATAGTGTAGCGCCACACCTTGATTAGAGGCTGTATAAATGGATAAAATA